>JARQZJ010000104.1:1447500-2088314 GCA_030704895.1 Henosepilachna vigintioctopunctata | reverse complement strand
GAAATCCTTCGTCTTCAAAAATGATTTTTTTATAGAAGAAAATAAATTCATTTTCAAGAATTTTTGAGATACAATTACTAGATGTCTGGCAAAGATGAAGGAGTGATGAAAAATGGGCTGAATGAAAAAGACAATATTTACAAGGGAAAATTATAACAAATTAAACTAGCAACTAAACAAACGCTAATGAAAGCAAAATGTTGAAAACAAAATGAACAATGATGACAGTACCAATGATAATAAGCTGAAAAGAAACAAAATTATGGAAGACTTGAAATATGTCAGCATTGGAAAATATTTCGAATAATAGGAAATAACTCAAACCTGAGCTCCTAATGAATTTTATGTTCAAAATGTTTCAGAAGAATTAGTGTCTTTCTATTTTTTAGCAATTTTTTATTGAAAACAAAATACCTGGCAACACTGCTGTGTGGTTCGGTTGACGTAATCGTTGTTCCTCAACTTCCATTTTCCTATATAAAAAGCAATTGAGTACTCTATAACTCAATTGATACCTGATACAGATAGGTATTCCATCACCATGGCACCCATACTTTACATGTTACCTCCATGTCCCCCAGTCAGGGCAGTTTTGATGACGGCGAAGGAATTGGGACTGGAATTGGAGCTGAGAAAATGCAATATTTTGAATAAGGAGCAATATACCGAAGAATACCTTAAAGTAAGTACAAATTACATTTTTTGCTCAATGAACTTATACATCTAATGTTGTCTATCATTCAATATCTCATGAAGTGTTGGTTCAACTTTTATTCGACATATACATGAACTAAATAACGTATAGATTGAAATTAAATGTCATATTTCATGAAAAATCAGTATGTCGAAAATAAAAACTATTAACCGATATTCCGAATAAGATTCAGACAAATTTTGTTTTTCAATATCTTGATGATTCATGACGTATGACAAAATATTTCTTGACATACTGGCTTATCCTCTTAAGAAGAGGAAAGTTAGGAAAAGGAGTAAATATGAATTGTAGGGCAGTGTTTGGTTTTATACGAGAAAACGACAATTGCTTGAGGTTTTTGAAGAAATCAAATGGAAAGGATTAGAAAAGTATGTGCCTTGTTCTTTAAATTCGGGTTATGTTTTTGATATAAGTAGAAAAAAGTTTCAGATTCTTCTCTTTATTACTTCAACGAGACAACAATGACAAGGAGACAAATATACTGTATAAAAAACAGTTGATTCGGTTTAATATAATTATATCAAATGCTTGAAAATTATTTCAGGGTGTTATCCCACTTTCGAAAAATGGACCTATTAACACAAAGTGTTTTTTATTCGATATAGTCAACGATTTTTCACCCAGATATCCGCAAATATTCAATCACATTCATCGAGAAGTGTAAAGAAGATGTATAAATATTGATGTAAATTTCATTTCTGTCGCAAGTTGTGTTCTTTCTACATTTCCAAAGCCAGATTGTCAAAAAATATCGAAGCTCAAATTATTCAATTGATTGAAGAGGGATATATATGTTGAAATTTCGTGTCAAACGATCAATGAATTAAATACATGCCAGGAATTTTAAGCTATTGTATACATATAATGTCCAGTATAACATTGTTTCGGTATACCGTACCTTCGTAAAGTAGATGAACACTTACTCCACGCGATGAAGTTATTGTACCGAAACAATATTTCAGTGGTCAATAATATTCAAAAAATATTCTTGAAATTCTCAAAATATATTTGATTTATTAATCATTTCTCCAATTGTTTTTCAATAATGTTCAAGAGGATGAATCCTTAAAAAATCTTGAACAAACACAATGTGTTATATCTTTGCAAACCTACGAATTAAGACATCACGAGAAAACTCCTGGTAAAACCTCTGTTTGAAATTATGAAATGGCAGAAGAGTTGTTCTTCTTCACGAAGCACACTCGGTAGATTTTGGAAAAATTAATTCATCCATAACAAATCCTCATTTTCAGGAAAAATTTCCAGAATAATTTTTTTTTTCAGATGAATCCCTCCCACACCATTCCAACCTTAGATGACAACGGTTTTTACATTTTCGAAAGTGCTGCGATAATGGGATACCTGGTTGGTAAATATGGAAAAAATGATTCTCTCTACCCAAAAGAATTCAAAAAACGAGCTCTGGTAGATCAATTACTACACTTCAGTACACAATCGTTCGCTACATTCGTAACGATATCAGTAAGTGTAATTTGATTTCAATATGAGAGTGCATTTGAAGATAACATATGATAAAATTAAGTTCTATTATAACACAGAACATATTATATTATTACGTATAATATTTCTATCACGGATGCGTTGAAATTTCGAATTTGTTGCCTGTTTTGCCGGATGAAAATTCTTCATTTGAACATAATTGAAAATAATTTCACTGAATGTGTGTTTGAATCATCTCCAATTTTTCGTCGATTTCAGCAATCAAAATTCTCCCTACAAAGAACAGATGGCCTGATGCTCTAATTCGAACTACCTCATCCAGTTGTTCCAGCGAAATATCCTTGAGAACAAAAATCTTTAATTCAAAAGTTATTCCATAACATTTTTGTGTTATTTACAAACATCGAAGATATTGGGAGAACATAATTGTAAAAGTAAAATAGTTGGGTAAAGAGTAACCACCCTAGATGTAGTTTCTATAATCATTATAGCTTCTGTGTATTGAATTTCTTGAATGAAAGATGTATAGCCTTGTAAATAACATATATTATTGTAAAAATTATACAATTAATGATATTATTGAAAATAATTGAAATACTTATTGACTCAATTATTGAAATCGATTCTTCTAAAGAAGTTGCGGTTAATGTTATGCAAACAAAGTGAAAAAGAATGCCATGTCAATACGCTTGTTTTTTTACAAGGATTGAATGAATTCATTAGTGTATATCAACAATGATAAAGGACGAATAAAAGTGTGTCTCATGTCGACCCGTCGTTATTTGTATTGAATTTGTATATATATATTCAATTATTTTCAGAGACCAATCATCTTAGCAGCCGCAAAGAAAGATTCAATAAGTGAAGATAGTAAAAGTAGGTTATTGGGAAATGTTGAGGTGTTGGATAAGATCTTAGGATTGGAAAACAAATTTGTAGCAGGTGATAATTTAACTATCGCTGACTTCAGTTTCGTGGCTTGGGTATCATCGCTCAATGTAATGTATCCAATTACTGAAGATCGTTTTCCCAATGTAATACGCTGGTGGAAACGAATGGAGAAACTACCCAGTTATCAAGAGAATAATGAAGGTTTAACCCAATATAAAGGCATTTGGGCAGCTAGAGAATAAAAATTGTAGAAAAATATAATTTCAGAATATTTGATTTTATTTACATTCATTTATATTGTTTCAAGATTTTGCACTTGTTCCATGCAACCGTTTTTGAATGGAACTCAATTAGTTAAAAAAACTTTGAAATTATTGAAATATTAGTGGGTGTTGTGAATGAAAGTTCAATTAGAACGTTGACTAACTATTATTTATAGATGTGCCAAAATTATTTAAATAAAATTCATTATATAATTCATTTCAAATATAATAAAGATATATAATATCAAATATAATTCAATCCAATTATATTATTTTGTATGATGATTACAAGGGGACAAATTTCGATGCTATTAGCATACGTTTGAGTGAAATAAACTGGAATGTGATTATTAGCGAGGAATTGGAAGGCAGTAGCGATGGTTTTTATGGTATGCTATATGAGAAAGCAATCAAGTATGTTCTAAGGAGGAAATTTGGTTTTCTGCAGGTCTGAAAAAAATTATATCGAATAAGAAAGCAGCTCAAAAAATATTTGAACAAGCAGGTCTCAATGTTGATTACGACTTATTTGTTTCTATTGGAAATATATATATATATATATATATATATATATATATATATATATATATATATATATATATATATATATATATATATATAATTGAATCCTCGGCATGTAATGGAGATTATGTAACGACAGTTGAAGAATCTGTTCACGACAATCCAAAGCATTTTTGGAATTATTTTAATGATCTCAAGCAAGATAAGGGTTCATCTAAGAAAATGCATCTGGAAGATGAACGTTCGAATAGCGGATCTATTCAAAAATTATTTTTCTAAGGCGTTCAAAACATCCAGTTACTTTCGATAGTTACTTTTCGGCGGGCACAAACCCGCCGCTAGCTGTTTCGTCGCCGACGTGCAATACCGATTATGCCGCCCTACTATAAAGGTATTGTCAAAAAAGGGATAATGGAAGCGGGTTTTTTTTAGAGGTATAGAACATTAAATTGCAATAAAATAACATTGGATATTTCGATTGACAAGAATTTTTTTTTTTCGAAAGATAATCTTGTTGCATTACATTTTATGTATGATTTCTGGCATATGACCGTCACAGCTGGCTCGGATATAGTCCAATCTGGACGTCCAATTTTCGATGACTTTTCCAACATTTGTGGCCGTATATCGGCAATAACACGGCGAATATTGTCTTCCAAAGGTCAAGCGTTTGTGACTTATCCGCATAGGCCAATAACTTTACATAGCGCCACAGAAAGTAGTCTAGCGGTGTTAAATCACAAGATCTTGGAGGCCAATTCACAGGTCCAAAACGTGAAATTGGGCGGTCATCAAACGTCTCTTTCAATAAATCGATTGTGGCACGAGCTCTGTGAAATGTTGCGCCGTCTTGTTGAACCCACAGCTCCTGGACATCATGGTTGTTCAATTCAGGAATGAAAAAGTTAGGAATCATGGCTCTATACCGATCACTATTTACTGTAACGTTCTGGCCATCATCGTTTTAGAAGAAGTACGGACCAATGATTCCACCAGCCCATAAGGCGCACCAAACAGTCAGTTTCTCTGGATGTAACGGTGTTTTGACATACACTTGAGGATTATCTTCATTCCAAATGTGGCAGTTTTGTTTGTTGACGTAGCCATTCAACCAGAAGTGCGCTTCATCGCTAAACAAAATTCGCTTATGAAAATGGGGAACAACGACAATCTCGTTTTGGGCCCACTCGACGAATCTACGCCTTGCTTGATGATAGTTTGGCTTCAATTCTTGCACGAGTTGGATTTTGTAAGCACTCAAACCAAGATCCTTCCGCAAAATCTTCAATAAAGTTCCAATTCCTGTGCTCGATGGCGGTTGAACTAATTCGGATCTTCCTCAATGCTACGCTCTACAGTAGCAATAGCTTCTTATGTTCGCACCGTACGGCGTCTCTGGGGATGCGAGTTATCAATAAGAGTAAACCATGGAAAACGTTCCATGGTTAATCAAATTAACTGCACTGATGGACGATTTTGTCAACGATAAATTGGACGTAGTGCGCGATACTTATTTCGCACAGAACCATCATTTTCGAAATAAAATTGCACTATTTGCAAGTATTGTTCAGGCGTGAGTCCATTCATGATAAATTGCCAAACCATACTGAGAATAAATCACCCCTCAGCTGTTAAATCGGTCGCCATCTTCAACAGTAATGCCAACATAAAGTTCTATACCTCTGAAGAAAACACCCGTTATTTCTTGTATTTTTTTTCATTAAGGTGGGGAAAAAGAAAAACAACTAAAAGAAGATAAAACATTTATTTTTAATAATTAATTGAATGAACTCGTTATTTTTGTTTACTGATGTGAAAAATTTTAAACGTTTTCTATTTCTATTTATCTAGAAAAAATATACTCTTTTTGCCTTTAAATTTGCTGAATCTTCTATCAACTTTCTTGTGTTCAAAGTGTCTAAAATTTCATTTTCAATTGGAACTATTGTTGAAAAACTTAATATTTGCTGAAGCATTGTTGATCTTAAATGGTTTTTTATAATTTTCAATTTTGAAAAATATGTTTCGCTAGATGCAACTGAGACCGGCAGTGTAAGTAATATTCTTAGCGCTATTGCTGTATTCGGAAATGTTGAAATTAAGTCATTGATAAAAAGATATTGTAATAGAGTTTGAGGATAATTATACTGGTTTTCTGAAAAATGCAACTTCAATGCAATCATTTCATTAAATAAATCAATACTGTCAATGTCTGATTCTCTATTTAAATTATCCTCAAGTTTTAGATTCAAATCTTTACAATGTTTCATTAACTCGTCATTGGAATAATTGAATAAGTTAAGCTGAAAAAAGCCAAATACGTCGGAAAATATTTTAAACTCGTCGAATCTACCCTTTAAAGAAGTTGTTGTTTGATCTAGAGTTCTAAAATAAAACTCTACTCTATATTTCATGTTGGGGTCTACTAAAACTTCATCACCGTGTTCTTAGTTAAATTGTGTTGATTTTCTTCTAAGACGGATTGTACTTATTGGAGGGAAATCTGTTGCTGCATTGAGTTCGTGAGCCACTTTGGAATCTCTTCACCAACTTTTTGTGGATTAGGAAAAGGAAACATGAATTTCTTGAATTAAATTAAAGAAATTCACAGTTCCATATGTAACATTTGCTGCATCGTTCACTACCAAATTAAGACTAAGTGCTGAGCATGGGACATAAAATGCGCGGTTATTGATTCCAAAAATTTTTTTTGTAGTCCATTGTGTTTCCATGCATAATAGATCCATTATCATAACCTTGACCACGTGAGTTTTGAATATTTAGATTTAATTCTGAAAATATAATAAACCTTCACCTGTGGTGCTGGTGATCGGACTGAAACCAATGAAATTTTCATATATCTCAAAATTTTTTGTTCCTTTATATAAGATTTATTACATGCCTAAGTACAACATTAATTTGCTCTGTGTGACTTACATCTGGTGTGAAATCGAAAATAATGGAAAAAATGTTTTGATTTCCTAGTCTGGTCCAGTATATTTGTTTTTATGGTCTTGGCGAGCAACTCAGTTAAATAATTGAATTTGATCTCCCAAATAGTGAGTCACACGACTCGAATCTGATTTCGAGCATTGAATTCCACAAATATTTCACAACAAAAACAATATATACTGAATCTTTCGAAATAGAGTGAATAAGCCATTCTGTTATTATTTCGGGATCATTTATAGGAAAGTTGCAGTGGCCTGTACGGTACCATGATCAACCAAAATATGAACAAGATCATTAATCTTGCAGGGCACAAACCGAGATCATCACCTAAATCTAAAGTGTTGCATGATGCTGATGAAGATAAACTGCTTACAAGTTCTTCACTAGTACCTCCTCTTGTTTTAATTGACGCTTCTTCCAAGCGTCAAGAACATACATCTTTGATGAGAGGCTGTGCTACTTCAAGCTACCTCGATATCTTCGTGGCATTCCGTTTCCTTATAATCTGACTTGCCAAGAAATTTTAGTAAAGAACCCGGCATTTTTTCTTTGTGCGACTCGTTTTGTCGTTTTTGGTGAAATTTCAATCATAACATAACCAACTCATTAATTTTGGAAATTCATAAGATAATAAGACAAACTTGAAGACAAAGTTTTTATACTAAAACTGTTATAATGTTACTTGAATTAATAAGTCCATAAATAAACGTAGGTTAATACCATAATTACGATTCTTTTGCACTTCTGCTCTGTACTGACGGATGATTGAATTATAATCACACTAGACAAGTTTAAATATAATATAAATATAATATAAATATAAAAAAATAAATTAAGCTGAAACCCACCTCAAAAGAACTATTAAAAATATGCGCAATTTATTGTGCCGGTCGTTCTATTTATCTACCATAGCCAGCGAAATGAAAAGGAAGCTCAAAGTGAATTCCCCTAACATCAACAGTCCCGTTTTCCATAGAATGGAAAGTTGCATCTTAATATTGACGGACGTCAATAGATGTCGGTGTTAACGTAATTCGGTCAGATTTTTTACATGATATGACTTAATATTTATTTTATTAAACAATAGGTATTAGGACAATGACTTGAATATAAGTCGTTCAATTTGCCGCCCCTAGGCATGCCGCCCGTGAGCCGAGCACGCGTTGCACGCCCGCTTATGGCGGCCCAGTACAAGCATAAAGTTGATATATGCAACCGTTTTATAAATATAAATGAAAGTTCGAGTAAACTCAAAACGCTCCCTGAAAAAACTGATGAGGGGCCAGATGGTATACCTGCTTTTTTCTTGAATAAGTTTATTCAATCTGACCATCAAGTCAGCAGTATTTCCTGCTTCTTGGAAATTGAGTTTTATAATTCCGACTTTTAAAATGGGTGTCAAGAACGACATTTCGAATTGAAGACGATACGCATGTCTTCAGTCATACCTAAATTATTTGACACATTGATTGCGAATAAAATGTCGCCTTCATTCAAGTATATTTTTCCTGATGAACAACAAGGATTTATTTCAAACAGATCTGTAACAAACAACTAACTAACTTGATTAATTGATATTATGAAAGAAGCCATGAAAGTAGTGAAACAGATTGACATTATTTATAAAAGAATTTTGATTCTGATTTTAAAGAAGATTTTGACAGAGTAGCTCATTGGTTACTTAAAGCTAAAATTGAAGCGTTAGGGGTTTCACCACTACTTAAAGATTGGTTAGCTGATCGTATTAGAGGAATTACTTGTAGGGTAAAAATATGCAGAGAATTGTCTGGAAAATTCAAAATGAAATCTGGTGTCAGGCAGAGATAACCTTTGTCAGCGCTCTTATTCCTGTTTTTCATTAATGGCATAGGGCACGGTATAGGAAATAGTTCGTTTCTACTATTTGCAGATGATCCTAAAAATTTTAAGACCAGTATCGTCGATGGGAGATAGTGATGCCCTTCAACGTGATCTTGATTATTTGATGAAATGATGTGAAGACAATGAAATGGAACTTTACTTAAAGAAGTGCCAAGTAATGAAGTTTGGAAGAGTTAGATCTCCGAACAAACTTAGATATCATTCGAACCATCAAGCATCTAAGATCGTTATCATGATTAAGGACTTAGGCGTGTACTTCCACCATAAACTTAGTTTCGCTCCTCATATAGAAACATTGCAAACAAAGCGTTCAAGATGCTGGGCTTTATTAAGAGATCAAAAAGCCATTTAACAACTTGATATAATGAAGTCTTGACTAAGTTCTAAGGCCAAGTACTTGACCTTAGAAGGTCAAGTACTTGATAGATGTGTTGAGTTTAAGGATCTGAGTGTTGTTTTTGACTATTCGACTATAAACTGTCCTTCTCATAACACATTAGTTGTATAACGGCTACTGCTTCTAGAATGCTCGGTTATTTGGTCATTAATTGGGGAATTTCTGTTTATGGAGAGTTTTGCGCAATGGAAACGCTGTACAATAGTATCTCCTAATAAAGGAGTACTTTATTCGAAGTAAATTGGAATATGCGTCTATAATATGGTTCAAGGAGACCTATTGTTGATTTGGTGGCAGTTCAGAGAAAGTGTTCGAAATATATGAATGTTAGATGTTTTGAGCAATATCATTCGAAAGGCTTTGACCTTTCCATCCTAACCGATAGTCTGGAAATAGAATTATTAAAGTTGAGGTGTGTACGGTTCTGTTTAACGTTTCTCTTCAAATTTTTTGCAGAATTCGGTTGACTCGCCATTTCTACTCAGCAAATGAATACTTGCGTACCAAGAGCTGGTTTGGGGAGAAATAATGCATTTTATGTCAATTGCAGCAGATCAAATGTTATGTCACGTTCTTCTATCAACTTTATGTGTAATCTTGATAATGGGTTTTGCAGTAAATGTGATATATGTTAATCAGCTATTAGTTTTATTGAAATGGCACTCAGAACAGCACATTGAGGTGTCGCGATGTTTCCATTCACATCTGTTGACTATATTAATGTTGACTATAATGACTTGTATATTACTTAAATTCATTTTAACTTCATTTTCGTTCTATATATTCGCTTAGATACGCTCTCTCTCTCTCTTCATTTTTTAAATCATTATTATTTGTATTCAATTAATTATCATTATTAGAAATCTTCAGTACTCAGTATTTAGTATACTAACAAATCGAGACCAGAAAATTGGAGACCTGTTGAGCAAATTATCACCCAGTGCGTATACCAATGAACATAAAGAAAGGCTTCTCAACATGTTAACATGGAAGCTATTCAACTGTAAGTAACAGTGAACGTTAACCTTTCGGAAGTGGCGCCAAGTCTGGTAGACCCGACGCGTCATAAATCGTTCGGCATGTCTCGGCAATTTATCGTAATTTCTCGTACGCTCATGTACCTTCATATTGTGGCCGGTAGTACTGCCGTAACAAGCGAGAGTACTGCAGGTGTTAGTTTCACGAAGTTACAGCAATAAAGGTCTGTGAGACTTGGCGCCATTTCTTGTGATATATATATTTTCCGATTAATAATAGTTTTGCTTTTACTTAGGTAAGTAATAATTTCATTATCAATTACTATTATTGGACTTTGATACTGGTAATTTGATTTTAAATCAACTAATTACTTTTCGTTTCATTTTAAGAAATGTGTAGCTGGGAAAAAGAACAAGAAAAACTACGTCTACTGTGGGAACAAGTGGATGCAGATGATGTTCCAAAAAATATAAAAACGTACTTTTAGTTTCATCTTTACACCATGACGACGCAATTGACGAGAAAACTGCTGAAAAATTCAAGCCTGAAATAATTACCTATTACAATGGAACTAAAGGCGGCGTTGATAATTTGGATAAGTTATCTGCCACTTTTGACGTAGCAAGAAACACCAGACGATGGCCGATGGTAATTTTTTATGCCTTATTAAACATGGCTGGAGTAAATTCGCAGATAATTTACGCTGTTAATAGTAAACAGTATTCAGTAACAAGAAGATTATATTTGAAGAATTTGGCATTAGAGCTCAGTGCGCAGCATTTAGAACGGCGTTCTTTGGAGCAAAATGTACCACGAGCAGTACGGGACCGAAGACAAGATTATGCTGGTACTTCTGCTAACAATGCTAACATTCAACCACAAGAAGAAGTTGTTCCAGGAACTCGAAAAAGATGCTTCTTTTGCGTAAAAGATTCAAAAAGTAGATTTTTTTGTCAAAAGTGTAAAAAATTTGTATGTCTTTCGCACCTTAAAGCTTGGTGCCCCCTTTGTTATGATTCTTTGGAGAACCCTTAAAATATGAAGTTTAGTTATTATTTTACTAACTTACAATCAAAATTTTGGGTTTAGTTTTTATTTTCAGTTTTTTTTTAATGAAATTCCATTTAATGTTTAATTTCTTAGTTCCTATGATTTTAAGACTTTGTTTTTTGTTTGATATCTATATGTAACTTGTATATTCGTTTTCTTACATAAAAATGTTTACTTAACAACCATGTGTCATTATTTTTCACAAACAAAACCGTAGCTATATTTTTTTAATACAGGTCTGTCAGACTTGGCGCCACCTCGCAAGTCACTTAATATGGCGCCACTTCCGAAAGGTTAAGAGAAAACTCAAAAGAACGAAAGCGCTTGAGTTATTTGAGTTGAGAAACTGACTGCGAAAACAGTGTCGTATTACATGCTCAGTTATAGTGTAATTTGATATAGGAATAAGACCTAGGAAACGCTGATGAGTGTACCATACTCTGAGCAAGAAAGTAGTGAATAAGTTGAAAATAAAATATCTCATTGGACAACTAAGCCGATTAAAATGACAAAAATGCTCAGAGGTAGTATTCAATAATGAAAAAAATTTTGATTTCATTATGCGTAGATATTCAAAGCAAACAATCTTCGATATTTTTCATACCACAGTAATCTATATAAAATACAATAAACTAAATATGTGACCGAAAGTACGGCAGTAAAATAACTAATATCTAAATGCTAATATAATAATTTGGATCGATGAGTAATAACATTGAAATTAACACACAATAACCTTGGCTGTAGACATCCTCATTCTTTTGTAGGATACTAACATCGTAATTTCAACACAATTTAATTTCCGCAATCTGATATTTGCTTAAACGTATTATATAAATCAAAAAAATGATAGGAAATTATATTAGTTTTACATTTCTGCTTTGAATTATCCAAAAAAATTCATCACAAGGTTTGTCTTCTCGATTTTTGTGATATGGTAGAATTGATCATTTCGAAATATATTGACTATGTCCTTGTATCCTCGAAATAAAGAGAATTTTCCAAAATTATCAGAGCGCAAAATATTCTTTATGGTTGCTATGATGTGTTCGAAGGTTAGGACTTCACAACTACCTCTTCGTTTCTTGGATTAAGTCTTTCACATCATTGTTTATATATATATATATATATATATATATATATATATATATATATATATATATATATATATATATATATATATATATATATATATATATATATATATATATATATATATATATATATATATATATATATAAATTGATATATTGCCTGTTCAAGATAGTTTATTTTGAATGTTTTTAGCAATAACAGACTTCCTTCAATATGAAAAACTTCATTCTTTTTGATGTTTCGTTGTATATCACAACTTTGTCAAAACTAATGAATAATTCAATTTTATGAATTACTATAGAAATCAAAATGTCAAACTTATTTTGTAGAAAAATCAAATCAGTTTTTTTTTATTTTCACATATTGATTTTTAGTATCAGAGGAATATTTCTGGCTCAGCATTCTAAAAAAGTTCGAACTTATTTTTTAATGAAATTTTGATATCTATAATTATTCATAAAAGTCAATTATTCTTTGGATTTGACAAAGTTGTGATATAAAACGAAACGTCAACAAGAATGAAGTTTTTCATATCAAGAGAAGCCTGTTATTGCTAAAAAGATTCAAATGATATATATATATATATATATATATATATATATATATATATATATATATATATATATATATACAATTATGAAAATACAACATTTGAAATCATTTAAAAATTCGTGCAGAAGTATTTTTTAAGCAATGAATCAATGTATTTGGAAAGTTTTATAACTTTAATGCCCAGCAATTAAATGGCTCGAAAATTTTCAAATGCTATTTCAAAACTGCTGCTCAAGTGGTTAAACGTACACTTTTCTCCATGAAGTGCTTCGTCATTCAAAAAATGTGTTTTATATGTTTGCATACTGTAATCTTGACAGACAACATTCTGCCTGACTCGATTCTATCGAGATTATGTATATGTAACTATGTTTACAATTTTATGGGGATTTGCATGTTTCAATATTTACATGGTTGTTGGTTAATGACATCGTGTTAAGTCCATTAGCCGTTTCGAAAAACAACTGAAATAACGGGCAAATTAGTTCAAAATTGTCTGGTACTTAACTTTCCACTGGAAAACTACCTGCAACAAATTAGATTCGTTAAAGTTTTCAGACTTTTTTGGTATAGGGAAGGTGAGGTATATAGATTCCCTTAAAGAAAAAGTTTAACTGTGGCTAATGTTGAAGGCAAAATCGGAAGATTTCTATTTTTGGAAGTAGTGAATTCACTCAACTTCGTAATTGCATACTTATTTTTTATTATATGAATGTAGGTTTATATTAGAGGTTTTTGTTAAAGTTTAGTGAATGATCATTTTATACACACCTATGTATAAAATGATCCCCGGGGAAAATAATCCCATGGATCATTTTATACAATAAGTTAATGAATATCAATGAAATAAAACCCACAGCTGTTTATTTTAATCCTATGTATTGTTCATAACAATTTAAGTATGTAAGCAAGTTAAACAAAACTTTTGCAGTCTTCTAGTTCCATTAGAGATTTTTTTTTTATTATTATCTACAACTCAATCAACACAACTATACATTAAATATTGCAACAAACTTTTGAAAGGTTTGCAAAATTATCAACATACCTAGTCAAGGAATAGGTAAACAAATAAACTCTTTTTCTAAAAAAAGAAAAACACAAATAATACTCAACCCTATCGAAGGTTTTTTATCAATGTCAAATGCAATAGAAAAATGAACTATTCATTTAAAAAATTATAATTTTCTTATCAGGAACTTAGAAATAGATCTATAGCCTAAATAAATTCTCACACTATAAAACTGTTTACCAGAAAGTCAAATAACGCAAGTCACCTTTATCCTCACTATCTACTCCCGCACAAGCCTCATATCCCCTTTTTAAAACACAAAGCGCACCTAATCTACCCTTCACCCTTTGTTGTCTTTTGAGTAGCTTTCAGTGCAGACGAGGCATTCGGTGTCACTCTCCTTTTCAGAAGAATTTGATCTGTTTTGCTTGTGTTGCATTTTTCCTTTATCGTTTTGTTTGTTGGTCACCGTTTTTGAATTTAATTCGCTTCCATGAGAGCTTTCTTTTTTTCTATGTCTGTTTTTTTTTTGGCTTCCTCTTCAAGGTATTTTTTGTGGGGTTGCTGGTCAGTACTGATGTGTCTACTCTCATTCGTCTTGCACTCACTCTTTTTCTCCAACTATCTGTATTATTGGTAGTACTTCCCTAGGTGTAACAACACCAAAAGATGTGGATGGAAGACCAACAGCCAAAGCTGGATGGTAATCTTTCAGAAAATTCAGACGTTGAAGTATTTTTTGCTGATGGAGGAAAATTTTTCTATCGGAAATGGGAGGTTCCGTCGTGCCATTGTAAGCATGCATTTCAGTCGTTTCAGCTGCAATGAAGTCCACATTAGTGAAAATTTCCGGGTTGAACGGTTATATGCCTGTTTTGTTGAATCCATTCATACAATTCAGTGGAACTGCTGCTTTTAGATAGGCCTCTGTAAAAATTTTCCTCAATTGGAACACGATTACCACTCTCCCGTAATTGTTATTCATCCACTTCTCCAACGCTTGGTTATGATAAACGCTAAGCGGATACATGAGCTCAACGTCCAAGGGTTGGAGTTTGTGGGTGCAATGAAGCGGCAGGTACAGAATAGTGACGTGATCATCCCTGACTTTTAATATCATATTCAAATTTTATGTGTGAGAAAGGTTACCATCCAATAGGAAAAGAGCTGGATCTTCTGCTATCGGTGTGTCATCCATCAATGCTAATTTCTTCCGGACTCTGCGGAAGATTAAGATTGGAGGAACAAAAGTTTCAGAAGCTGAGGTACAAATCACTGCAGTCGTTGTGTCACCTCTCTCAGCTGAAGTCACTCTCGCCGCCTGTTTACGGCCTAATTGTGCAAACACTTTCGGATCGTTTGTTGGGACATGGTGCATAAACTCACACTTTTCGTCATCATTAAATACATGCTTATTAAAAGCTCGCGCTCGAGCAAGAGACGTTGATTATGGGGCACGCATCGCTATGTCCGGATGTCTACGTCTAAATCCACGAAGGCATTCAAGTCCAGCTTTTCCTTTTGCTTCAGAAAATGGATGCGGCAAATTATTTCTTTCTGCCAGCTGGTAAGTTAAGATTTAAACATCCTGTGTGGTAAGCCCGTACATTCTAGACTCCATGTCCTTAATGTAATCAACGAGTTCCTGTTCTTTTTCTAGATTAAGTACTGTTTTTTTGCTACCTATCTTTTCAGCGGAGCCTACAGCTATTTTATTCTTACCTTTGGATCTTCTTTTTAATGCCATCACAGGTACCTCAAACTCTCTACTTGCGGTTTCGTATAAGGCATACCATCTCTGACGTCATGTAATGCCTTTTTCATTTGTTCTTCATGTCAATTTTGGCGATGAGTTTTGCGTATATAAATTCTCGGATGATCTGTAAAAACAACAAATACTAATGAGGTAAAATGATTCCAGGGATCATTTCAAACACACAGAAAGGGATCATTTCGCCCCAAACCCAAAATTCCAAGATAAAGATCAAAACATAACCTTCAAATGCAGCGTGCGGTGATCGAACATTGCTTAAATATTAGCTAACTGCTATTAATACCTGCAAATAAAACAACATTTCAATGAACACGAACATGTAAAAAGTAATGAATGTCTAGAAACAGGCTTACCTTATATCAGAGACACACTTTTTGATTAATTTTCAATAAATTCACGCCAAGCGCTCACACCGCTATGGCTTTCAGAGTGACAACAGGCAGGGGTTCGGCGAATATGTTTCATACGCATTTGGATAGAGGGCACTACTTGTCTCTGGCGGGGATCATTTGGCCTCCAGAGTTCGTATTACAGACTTCCCTATCTACTTATATCAAAGGCACTAGACTAACAATTGTAACCTTCAAATTAACAGGATGATTACTCCCCACTTATAGTATGAAGTAAATTATAAAGTGATTAATAATGCCCTCTTTGTAATCTTCAACAGATAAAATATGAATGAGAGAGCAATTGTTAAACAAACGGTGTAAAATCAATTTTTTAATCCTCTGCTTTGCTGCATTTCTGTTGTCGGAAACTGACGTTCATCATTCCTTATTCAATCTTCTAACCGCTGGCTGGTCTCAAAAGGTCTCAAAACCAATTATCTGAAGTAAAGACCCTCTTAAATTGAGAAACTATCATTTCTCCTACAGTACAGGCACTATGTACGGGGAAAATTCTCAAGTGACAAGCTACTTGAAGCACTAAGCATGTTTTGCTCAGAAATCAATTAATTAAAATTTAAATGATACTATACATTAAATATTCTTAAGGACCTATGGTCAATAGTCTTTTTGTGAATTTTTCATATAATGAGGAATTATTATTATTATTATTTCGATTCTCTTCATATCATACCTTTGACGATCATTTTCAAGAATAATCGAGTAATATCGATTGTAACGGTATGGTTTTTCAACTATGATAATAATTCATTTCCCTATGTTTCGCATTAATCTTCAAGATTTTCAGGTTCGATGAAATTCTATGAATTTTGGAATAAAACCATATATTGTTTTAAATGTTTTTACTATAGTAACTATTCTTAGTTTGGCAACTTTTGTTTATTCATTTCGATATCTATCTTCGAGCTATAGTGTATTATAGTGAGCTATAGCTTTATGTATTAGTTATTTTGTTTTCCCAAAAAATTCATATTTTGTAACTTGCCTAAACGATTTGCTCTGTAAGGTTAAACTTATTTGAAATTTGAGGTACGAAAAAATTTTAATCAATCGTTTTGATGGATTACTACAAGCAACACAAAATACACGTAATATCAGTTTCAAGAACGAATCTAACAATGTTTCAACCACCGTTCATAAGGAATTACCAAGCAAAACATATTCTAAAACAACAGGCATTATCTGATTGTATGCGTCAAAAATCGTCGCTGCCAGTAATAATTCTGTATTTATTCTATTTCAGATAGACTTTATTAACACAATGTTGAAAACGGTCCTGCAGGAACGAGGGACTGTGGTCAACGAGGCTCAGATATAAAAAATATAGTCGTCTACCTGGACGACTATGTTTATTCATTCAAAATTATTCAAATCAACAACTGGAGATATGTTATGTTGGACAAAGATAGCTGGAGGCAGATGGTATCTTCACAATACAAAAACACGATATCTTTTAAAGTAACTGGATATGTGTATGTGTTTGAAGAAACAAACTCAAATATTATTTGCGGAAAGCTTCTTGCTAAACAGAAATTGCACGTACTGGGTGTTAGTTTGTATTGGTTAAACTCGAATAACCTTCATCTTAAATGATTGCTAATAAGATTAAACTCAAACAATTGATACCTCATAATTATTTCGAAAACGGGTAACTGATCAACTGAAATTTGTTTCAATGGAGAAACAGACACAATTCCGTTATTTTCAGCATAACGATTATATCTGGAATATAAAAATGGATATCTATTGAATATATTCTGAAAAATTGATGGGGCATAAAAAAGTTGCGATTGTTTCAAATATACTGAAGAGTGTGAATAATTTTCATAGTTTCATACAATAACGCGAACTTACGGATGAAAATAAAACAATTCAAACAGAATTGCAGGTAGGTAACAAATGTAGAATACGAATCCGGTTATCTTAACCTTGATTTTATACTTTGTACTTCCTCATCTGATTTTCAATTTTTCTCTGCAAAAAGCTTGAAACTTTATCAAAATAGTGACCAGTTTTTGTTTCTCCAGAATTTGTTGTTCTGTTAAATGAGAAGTATTTTTAGCCCGAAAAAGATATATCCAAAAAGATATTGTCCTGTTATTATCATATAATTATCGATCAGACCACACTCACCTTGGAGTTCGAATAAAATATTTCATTCCATCGTAGCCAGTCATTCAGCGTGTTTCGAATTCAGACTAGCGTTTAAAATATGGCTCCTAAATTGTATATGTTTATTGGAAGTCCCCCTGTTAGAGCTGTCATGATGACAGCACAAGAACTGGGAATTGAATTAGAACTGAAGGAGCTCGATATGTTTGGCCAGGAACATCTCAAAGAAGACTTCATCAAAGTAAGTTAATATATTCTTGAGTTCAACTCGTTCATTGTTTGTATCGTCTGCCTCGTGAACCGTTGTCATTAATACAAACGATAGATCAATTAATAACTGAATAATTTTTTTATGCTCAATTTATGATAGAGGACTTTTTATTACAAAGTGATTCTTGAATATGTAATCGAATGTGAAATGTCATAAATTTAATTGAATTATTTTTGATTCAATTATAAAATTGCATATTTCTTCAAAAAATAAAATAATATCATACAGAAATTTATTAGAATCTCAAGATATCCCAATATCAGCAATGGATAGATTAATATCATCAACAGATAGCATCAATGATTTTTTAAATGAATATTGACACAGTGGCGTCGAATATTCGGCAAGTAGTTTTAGGTGGCATCCAGATTCAATTGAAAATTTATTGATCCAGAAATTAAATATTAATAAGAATTTTTTATTTCAAATCAAGTTATTATTTTCATATATATTTTATACATAAGAAATGACATTTCTTACACCAACAATCTGGAATAATTTTTTATCGAATCTAAATATCACACTTTTGAACGTTTTTTTCAGGGAAGGAATTTGGGGATAGTCATATGAAAAAGTTATTGAAGTTATGTTTTTATACCCACTTATCTTCGAAAATATTCATTTTGACCTTCGCTTGTCAGTATTTACTCAACGTACACCAATTCATAGCATAGATTTTCACATAAATCTATGTAATGCAAATTGATTATGTGATACTGAATTGTTTCACGATTTTTCATTTCCTTTCTTGAGAAATAAATTATAACCACTAAAGTCATTCACATACAAACGTATATGTCTTAACTGCGATTCTCACTCAGATCTCGCTAATTAGTGACCTTCAGTTTATCACTAAGCTATGGAGATGATCAAATAATACTCCGTTGTCACACAAATTCGATATTATGCCACTTCATTTCAATCCAAATAGAATGAGTTAGGTTACAGAACTCATTCCACTCTATAGTTCAATAAGGATGCTATAACACTTCAAGGACTATTTTTGAAAAATCATTTTATTGATCATTTTTCAAATTCCACTCTGGCTTCAAAGGTACAACATTAAAACCGAGTCGTTGTAATTGTATCAGTGTAAAACAACAATTAATGGAATTATGCGACAAGAGCAATATGACATGTAAGATTCAATCGAGTTTTTGTGTGCATCATTCATGTGAATGTTCTGTACCAAGGATTCGTGACAAGTAGACAATGCGCTTCGTATTCGAATAAAAAAACTCAAGTTAGAATCAACAACTTTGTCGCATCGGTAAAGGAGAATGTGAGCGGTGTTCCACAAGGGACCATCCAGGGGCCTCTTCTATGCATTTTGTGTGTTAATGATATTGTTAAGTATGTTGGGAATTATGAAATATCTCTATTTCCCGTGACATGCTTTGTTTATATCAGGTGATGAAGCTTTTTTCTGAAAGATTCGAATGAGTTATTTAAATGTTTATGTGAAAACAATTTAAGAGTTTATGTTGAGAAATTTGAATATGGTGCTAGTGAATATAAATTACAAAATGTGAATTTGAATGATATAAGAATAAAAATTAATGAGGGCATTTACCTAGAATGGATAAAATGAAATGTCCTGATATTTTGATCGATAAAAATATGAATTTCAAAGCACATACGGTTTTATAAAATATTATTATTGTTCACATCACTAGCCCTTCCTGTCGTCGAATATTCTTCGTCCGTATTGTTTAATCTCCAAAAAAAATTTCTATTGTTAGGTTATATTGTATGAAAAATTGTATTGATATATCGATGTATGAGATATTCAGAAATATTGAAAACGAACACCAATCAATTTATATTGGAATTCTTGCAGTAAATGAGAGTTAATCAGAGAATTATATTCAGGATATTAAGCTATATATTCTAGATGAAAGATAATAATTCACTTTACCGGCTTTCGTGGCTTAGTCGGGAAAAAAACCCGACTAAGGTGCAGTAGGATTCGGGTTCGAGCCCTGGTGAAGGCATAGGTGTTTGTCTATGATTTAAGTAGTTTAATGATAATAACTATTGGATAATGTGCAACGATTACAAGCCTAATGGCTGTTCGAAACCGGCATTATACTGTAAGTTCACTGAATTAAAAAAAAAGTTATTTTATCATTCAAGAGAAAACATATATTTTGTTAACGAATCACATGACTGAGAAACTCGACATCGTAACGATTTTCGAATGAAGAGTCGAATAATAAGTATTATGAATAAATCTACAATTAATAAAAGTTTGATTGAATTCGATAATTGTCAATATCTATGAAATGCTTAGCGAGTTATAGATTTATTAGAAAATCTATGATACATCATATTTTGAAAAATTGTTCTTGAGATGTTATTGTATTAAATGAGTTGTAATAATAAAAACTTGTATAAAAATCACTGACTGAACAATTCTTTATTCGACTAGTTTCGCCTTTTACAGCATTATCAAGAATGATAATGCTGTAAAAGGCGAAACTAGTCAAATGAAGAATTGTTCAGTCAGTGATTTTTAGACAAGTTTTTATTATTACCTCTCATTTAAATATGAACTATCACAGAGTAGATTCATCGTCCATTGAATTTGTTATTGTATTGTGTTCATGGGAAAATTGTTTCTTTCTCTTATCGTTATTATTATTATTTGTCTACCTCATTGCTAAATGAAGTTATTTACGTAAAAAAGTACGACTTTGTAGTGCAAAACCTTTTCACCTATGCATTCTGCTTGGAGTTTATACTATTTGTAAACCGAAATTCGATATATTTTATGCACGATAATGCATCATTGCAAGACTTGTTCGATCTCAAGACTCTTGGATTATTTGCTATTAAAATATCTGAAATCATATCTAGTGTATGGTTTGAAAATACTGATTATCGTAGATATTTCATTCGCTCAATTTGTCGATTAAGGAGTGGGCATGTTGAGTGCCCTAAATATTCGAATCTAATAGGTACGAGTACTAACCAGGATCCACTCTTTGAGTTTGGAGAAATAGGTTATGATCAGGATCATGTCAACCCCAATAAGTTTTCTTCAAAATGAAAAGAATAATTCGAATTTTAACAACCATTCGATTTAGCTTTCTTACTATCCTTCAATAGGTGGGAGATATAATCTGTTGAAGATATAATGATGGAGAACTAATATTTGAACAAATTCGATCTCTAGGTTTGGAATTATAAAAATATCGTAGAATTACCTGTGTTCAGCCACCCCTTAATTTCTTAATGTCCTCAGTGATATAGGTTCAAATTGTTTTTTCTTATATTCTATGTAAATTTAAAGATGTAAGTGAATAAAAATAGGTTATATCAGAAACATGTATTCAAAAATACAGTAAAAGATTTAGGTTGAAATATAGACTAGTGTTTGTTCGGTAGTATAGTGTTCTCATACAAGGCCATCATTTCTGAATTTAAAAAACTACAAGTCTGAAATAATTTTTTTCCTTTACTCATACACAATGAATGGGATAATTTTATAGAGGAATATAATGTTATCATTTTGAAACAATAAAATTCATATTCTACATTTTTCAAGAACTCAAAAAAATAACTCACAGCTTTCACATTTCAGTTCTTTGCTAGTCTTTCGAATTTTCAATTTACTAATTCAACTTCACATTTGAGTGCATGCTCTTCAGTGATATCGACATATACGTTCTTCTGGAATGAAACAATATATGAGTAATAGTTGATAGTGATAATCATAATCTAATGATCTATTATTCCGATGTTAGACCATGAATTCTATTTTCTATCATTCCAATTTAATATTTGTTTTCTTTTCAGATAAATCCAGCTCATACTATACCCACTTTAGATGACGATGGATTCATTCTATTTGAAAGTGCTGCAATTATGGAGTATCTAGTGAATAAATATGGAAAAGATGATACACTTTGCCCAAAAGATAATCAAAAGCATGCCATTGTGGTTCAGTTACTCCATTTAATTACATCAACGTTCAATCGCCTCTTAACTGTTTTTGTAAGTCGGCGCAGTATATTCCACACTTTCAACGTATTAAGCGCAAGCCTCCATTGATTTCGATTAATGATCATGACATATTCGAAATATGAAATCTTCGTTTTCGTAATTACTTGATAATTAAAGTTGAATGGTCGATGAACACCAACAATGTGTTTGTAATAGGGCGAAGCACTCTTCTGTCTAGTTTAGTCTCGATTTGGAGTATACTCAGTAGGTATCAATAAAAGGGTTAATTCATTTGATTGATAGAGCCAGTTATGCTTTGACGTTCGTCATATTGTTCGCCATTTCTGAAATTAATATCTCATCTTTTTCCTCTTGTTAGTTGAATTTTATAAATTGCAATAGATATCAAAACGTCCAACTTATTTTTTTGAAAAAATCACATTGGCTTTTTTGTCTCTTTAGTATTCAGAGCAAGATTTCTGGTTCAGCATTCGTTTCGGAAGTTTATTAGTCTACTTCACCATGAGGAAAACTCTTAGAAACTTATGGTAAGCCAGGTGATTCAAATGAGTGTGATTGATGTATATATATATATATATATATATATATATATATATATATATATATATATATATATATATATATATATATATATATATATATATATATATATATATATATATATATATATATATATATATATATGTATATATATGAATTAAAGCTCTCAGGGAGCTGTCTACATCAATGTTGTCAACGAGAACGAACATAAAATTTTCGAGGGTGAATATTAAGTGCTTTTCTAAAAAATCATCGATCTTGTTGAATAATATAGGATACAATTGTTTCATCATTATTATGAATCATCAGTCCGTATTTAATCAATCAATCAAGAATCGATGACTTTAAACACGACCACAGATCCCATATCCGAATGAGGGAGAGTTAATACGTCTTCATAATGATTCGTGAATCTTGAAACTAGCTACCCTTCTGCGCGCAGGGGCGTGATCTGGAGCGATTAGGCATGGACCATCTTACACATTGAAGACAAATTTTTGTGGTGTTCGAATGAAATATCCACGAAGCCTCACGTACTCGCATTATTGTTGTCATAAGTAGGAATCTTGAACACTATGGAGAGTTTATACGTCTTATCTTCGATAGAGGGTGCTCACGTGAATGTTCACAAAGTGTTGTTCCACTCATTCGGATACAGGACCTGTGGGCATTTTGAAAATCATTGATTCTTGATTGATTGATTGAAGACGGAATGGTGATTCACAATAATGCTGGAACAATTGTATCCTATTATCAAATTCAACAAGATCGATGAATTTTTCGAAGAGCACTTAATATCCACTATAGAAAGTGATAAGTTTATTCTCGTTGATAACATTTGTATAGAGAGCTCCTTGAGAGTTTTATTTCAAATACTTCGATATTTCTATTAAGAGTCTCAGTATTCACTATATATATATATATATATATATATATATATATATATATATATATATATATATATATATATATATATATATATATATATATATATATATATATATATATATATATATATATATATATATATATATATATATATATATATATATATATATATATATATATATATATATATATATATATATATATATATATATATATGTATATATATATATATAGATATCTTTTTTCATATATTTCAAAACATAGATTTTAGAATTTTTTCTCATTTTTAGAAGCCCATCGTTCATCAAGGAAAAGAAAAGAGTGACATTCCTCAAGAACATAAAGATAATTTATTCAATTCTTTTCAAACTTTGGAGGCGATAATTGGGAACAAAACATATTTAACTGGTGACAATGTAACTATAGCTGATTTGAGTTTGGCGACATTGGTGTCATCCGTAAAAATAGCTTTTCCTGCTGAAATGGAGCGTTTCCCAAAATTAGGTGCTTGGTTGGAGAAATTGGAACAACGGCCTTCTTATGAGATTAATCGAAAAGGATTGAATTTCCTTAAGGAATTCTGGGCTTCAAAGAAATGAAACCTCAAAAGTATTTGATGTTTCATTCACTAGCAATTGTTACAAGTCAAAACTGTGTATTGATATATATATATATATATATATATATATATATATATATATATATATATATATATATATATATATATATATATAAATTAAATATTGAGATAATGTGCTGACTGCACAAATTTGTGTCATTTCACATAATTCACTTCACTTCAGAAATTTAGAGATCTTTACTGCACGTGGGGCTTTCTCCACTTCAAGCAAAAACTCTGAAATGGAGATAGATAATATATATATTTATCATCGAATATTGATATAAAGATATAAATAACTGAACGTAAGATAACAGAAATTTTACTATTAATCCCTTAGGATTAGTAGGAGTAGCAATCGGAAGAAATTTTATTTTTCCTCTGCCAGAACAGAAACAAATTGTTTTTTCCATATTGCAAAAATATGTCACAAAAACTACGAAGATGTAATACATATAGATGTAATTTGAAAAATTTAAATTAATTGGTACCAAACACAAGAAAATATTTTAGTACCAAAAATATTTATATTATCTAGAAATAAACAACCTGATGTCAATAATGAAATAATATAAATAATAGGAAATAAAATATAAACAGTAAAAATGTCAAAATAAGTGAGAATTAACTTTATCTGATATTTTGAGTTTAAATTCCAGTTATCATTCAAACTTTCTTTTCGCATAATCGTCCAAATACTTCGCTCATAGTAATATAATACAATAGTAAGTAGTACAATTGGTAATACAAATTAAGTGATAATCAATTGGACGTCATGAAGTCATACAGTGATTACTATGCTGTAGGATCAATACATTCAGAAGATAATAGCAATTTATATATCTAGTAGAGATGCTTCATCGCCAAAAGCCGTACTGTAACTTGTTTCATTGCTGTAACAAATCAGACACAGAGTTGACATTCCCATTAATTAGGTATGTCAAACGGATTGTCCGAGAAGTCTCCTCTCTAGAGGAGAGTAAGAGAAGAAGAAGAAGAAGAAGCTCTCAGTGTTCTCTCTCGAATTCCAAACATAATCATTCGAATAATGTGTAAGCTTGACAATTTCTTTTTCTAACAGTCTTATATGACAATACTGTCTTCTAGAAAAATAAATACCAAATTCTTGAAAATAAACTCCGTAATGGTCATTTATCGTCAATTCATTGTTATTATTGAACATTGTGCTATATAATGTTTGAGTTTAATAATCAATTCACAAAGTTCTATGGCTTGAAAAATCTGTGAGTTGAATCTGAAGCAATTGTTCTAGGTATGGAGGTTTGTCTATATCAGGGGTCACCAAATGGCGGACCGCCCACCCCTTGTGTGCGGACCGAAAAAATATATCCACCGCAATATTTTTGTTGATGTCAATTCAAGCTGCAGATGTTTTCTGGAGTGGTAAAGCAATTCTGCAGATCGAAATGATCGATTTCCAAGAAAACACAGTTTTAAAACACAAACAAACGGAAGTTTCCAGTGAAGAGTTCTGGATACAATTTGTGTGTAGTAATAAATATCCAGAACTACAAAAATTAGCATTAAAACTTCTTACTTTGTTTGGGTCAACATATTTATGCGAAGCAGCATTTTTCGAAGAGGAACTTCGTTAAAAATGAATTTCGATCTCGACTCACTGATGAATATCTCCAGGATTTAATGTCAATAGCTTGCACCAATTTCACTCCAAACTTCAGACAGATAAATAATCACCAACAAACAATATCACTTTTTTCATTGATATACAATAACTTTGTAATTTCCGTCATTTCCTTTGTTCAATAAATATGTTTTTTAAAAAATGTGTAGACCGCGAAGCTCATTTCATTTCTTAAAGTGGACCCCGAGCGGAACCAATTGATGACTCCTGGTCTATATTTTCAGAGTTCAAAAGCATAAATCAGTTTGACAAAATTATAAACTTCCATTGAAAAATCGCATAAACAAATTCTGCATTTATCTCCATCCTCTTATTTGTTTATTCGTTTGGTTTTATTCATTTTATCATCCATATTTTCGACGTTTCATCAGTGAATTTTTGAATAGTAGGTAATTTTCCAATTGAAATCAGTATTTTTGTAGACTTGAATTATCTAAACCTTGATCGGTCATAGATAATTTTCAATTTTCGTCAATGTTTTTTGTATATGAAGTGTTTCTCCATTGTGCAATATTTGCACTTATAATTTCATTCACTCTTACGTAATTATAACTCGACAGATACTCAATTTGAAAAATATTGTTATCCAAGCAGTATTGTAATCGTGTTATAAATATGTTCCATTTTTATTTCAAAACATGACTGCCAAAGTTTTCTGTAAAGATTACAGCAAAAGAACTGAAAATTGAATTAAAATAAAAGCGACTGAATTTGTACACCAAAAAGAATCCTTAACAAGAATATTGGAAACCAAACAATTCAAAATTAACTTCTGATTAAATCACATAAAAGATTTTATGAATATCTCAATTCATACTGAGTAAGAAGCTTTCAATATATCTATGTGCTATGTGTAGCAGATGTGTGAAACACTACTTCATGATATTTGAAGTAATATTCCCCATAAAAATTACCAGATAAAAATAGACAAGGTAAAATAATTGAGAATTCATTTCAAACAGTGGAAATAATGAATAAAATAATATTACAAATAGTATTGATGAAACGACAATGTAAGAGTACGAGTCAATTCAATTTCTCTAAAATTCGCATCAATTCAATAAATATTCGCATAAAATCTGAAATATCTTCTTCTTCCCGTGCCAAACGCTTACAGCGTGTAGGCGATCATCCACTCATTCTTTAATACGTAATTGTCCCTCCGTAGCTAGTGCGAATTTATCACCCACGTTTTTCACTCCACACCAGTTCTTGATATCGCACAACCATGAATGCCGTTTTCGGCCTGGACCTCTTATACCTTCTATTTTACCCATTAATATTAGTCTTAGGATATCATATTTATTGTTTAGGAGTATGTGGCCCAAATAAGAGATCTTGCGTTGTTTTATAGTTTTCAATAACACACGCTCCACGTCGGCTCTTCTAAGTACTTCCTCATTCGTTATTCGGTCCACCTAAGGAATCTTTAATAACCTGCGGAGTATCCACATCCCAAAAGCCTCTATTTCTTTTTGAGTGACCATGTTTCGGTCCCATATTTCGGACACAGATATCTTTGAAATTTAATAAATGCAGTTCTTGCCACCGCCGTCCGTATTTTTACTTCCATATCGCTATCCAATTTGTCATTAATGTTACAACCAAGGTACTTGAATTTATTGACCCTCTCTATGGGTTTACCTTCAACCATTATTTGGGCCTGATGAACCTGTTGCCCTGATGAACCTTCATTAGGGCACTGCAATTAGGTAGGATTGTGAAAAAATAGGTAGGAAAATAAAACCAAGAAAATTATATATTTGAGATTTAATCAACAAGCCAAAAAAGATGAAGAACAAACAATATCATTTCAACTGCACCAATGAATTTCTACATAATAACAATGCAATTAGATACGAAAGGATAATTTAGTAATTATAAAAGCGTGAACAATACGTTTGAACCAATCGTGAATTGAAAGTATGGTGACTAGTTTGCACATATATGAAGTGAATAAAGAATGAAGTTAGATTAAAGAACAATAATTCGTCAATTCAATAAGATCACAGATATAGATATTTCCTTCTCAACAAGTGTTACCTACTTATCTGAACATTTGTAAACTCAATCACATTTTCGTCCAGCTCTACTTTTAATCTGCAAAATTAGAATGTTCTGCTCAGGGTCCTATTTTCAAATTATTGTCGAATTCATGGGTATTGGCATTTCCAAAATAAAATCAAGGATGATACGCCGTTCACCTCTCATGTCACTTAAAGACAAAACAGACCAATCTAGAAATTGTTTACATCACTTCTGAGATTGGTGATGCGTCTTCTTCAATTTCTGTGATTTTCGACCTACGTAGTTAACATTATTCTTATGAACAGTACTGAAACTTACATATCTATATTAAATACGGCAGTTCTTCAATTGGAATTTTATCTTTTGTCGAAGTTGATATATTACCTAACATCAATTCATTTGTTAATATTAATCTTAGATTGTCACAAGGTAATAAATAAATTATGCTTTACACGGCATTTTCTATTAGCGACACTGCACTTGTGATCTCAAAATATGCCACTCCATAACCAGAAGTTTTTGGTGTACTAAATATTAGATTGCCAGTGGATGCTTATTTTCACTGCACAACTCGTAGAGTAAGTAATTTATGGTTTTTCAGTGGTAACGACGACCACTTTGGTTATAGCAATTACCAAATTTGATTTTTTGATAGAAATTTAATTTTGATACACAACAGATCTAGGTTGATAAAAATGAAGGATTGACAGAAAGAAAGAATTTCAAAATTGATAATAATAATAATAATAATAATCTTTATTCATATTCATTTACACTTTATAGTACAAATTCTAAATTTTAACACAAATTTGCATATAATTGAAAATAATAAGTTAACATGCTTCTCCTAGTTGTATCAACTAAATATGAACAAAGACAGGAAAAATTTTTGTCAACCCTCACAAAGGTATAATACCTGTGGTGAAAGATTTTTTTTAATATAGTGAATATTGTTTTGTATATTATTATTTATACAGTAAATATTGTTTTGTACATTTCAATCTCAAACTCTTCGATTATCTGATACATTCAACTATATGTATACCTAATCTTCCATTCATCAAAGTATTACAGTAAACCATCCCCACCTGAGATATCCATTTCTTAAAGGCTTTCTCAATATTCACGTTATTGACCATCTCTTTCAAGTACATAGACAATTTGTTGAAAATTCTAGATTGACGAACGTTGACCAATTGATTTTTTAAACTTAGGAACTTCCAGAGAAAGGTGACTATATCTGGTATTCAAACCATGCTCAATTCGTTTCGAATCACTTATGTTGTTGAACGTATATTTCATTAACGTATAGCAATACAACTGATTTAGTTCTCACACTTCAGCTAATTGTTTATTTTTTCTTTTCAACAATTTATCATATATATATATATATATATATATATATATATATATATATATATATATATATATATATATATATATATATATATATATATATATATATATATATATATATATATATATATATATATATATATATATATATATATATATATATATATATATATATATATATATATATATATATATATATATATATATATATATATATATATATATATACTATCTGACCCGGCGAACATTGTGCGCCCATTTATTTTTCACTGAATATTTTTCAAAAAGCCCGAAAGACATGTTTTACTATTTGTGCACTACGTACACTATCTTGTTTTCAATATGTATCCCGTGTGGGGCCAGGGACTTACTCACTTACAAAGGGGTTGCAATACTCTCTGTTATTTCAAATCAGTCGAATAATCAAAAAATTCCTATATTAACACACTTGATATATTGAAAGTAATTAACCTGTCCGTTCTACAGTTGAACGGAATGTTCCTAATTTCGTACCAAGTATTGTCCCATCATTAATTATAGGAGGTATTTGCTGGATATAAGTCAAACAATTTTCAGAATTTACACCATTCCTGGAAACCAATAAATATAATGGCTCTGGTGACTGTAGCGAGTATTTGAATTGAGTCTTCGCGTTATATTTTGTCGCGTCGTTTGTAGTATTTTCTTATCAATAACAATTAAACTTTGCCGTGCAATATTGACACACAACGTTCATTGGTCCAATGGTAAAGATATACTGTGAACTGTAATCTATTTCAACGTTAAAATTGAATGCATGTCGATAAGAGTTAAACGCAAACTTTTCATATTGTTAATTTCGATTCCATCGTTTCCGTTTAACTTCATTCCGAGCTTCGCGTTGCTCGACAGTTTGACTCTTTTATATATTTGACTTACTGCATTGCAAGTTCTCCGACGTAAGTTTCTACATCTAATAGTATCATTCTGCATCTAATAGTATTTCGTTTTCAATAATAACATCTAGCATTTTTAAAAACGAGATTTCAATTGTAAATTAAAGAAAACTATGTATTTTTCTTTATAATGAATTAAGTTCTAGAAAATGGTCTTAGGTATTAAATGGTAACATACTAAGGTGATAGTTCACGTTCAATGTTTCAGATGCCGTTACAGGACATACTGAATAATTTACTGCATTGTTTTAGAGAATTATTTGTAAATAAATATAATCAAGTTTCGCGCCTCTTTAGCTTAGTCGGATAAACACCCGGCTATGCTGTGATTTGGGCTCGTGTCCTGCTGAAGGAATTAGATGTTTATGTAGGTCAAAGGTCAAATTATAAGTGATTGAATGTTAAGTAATTCAGCTTTCTCTTATATCTTCTTGCATCTTCTATAACCTGCTCCGATGTTCTTGTGTTGTATTTCCACACATCCTCTCTGACTTTTCTCTTTTCAAGTCCACTCAGTGACGCATATTCGTTCCTTTGGCTTCTTGTTCTCAGTAAAGCTCTCATTTTTCTGCGTTTGTCTAGGAGTGCTTTTATTTCGTCAGTAAATTTGGAAAGTTCGTGACCAGTTTGATATCTTCCCACCTTCAGAGCCGCTGATTTACTAGCGTTTAGCAGCTGTCTCTGTCGGTCCGAGAACAAACTGGTTAGAGATTTTCGTTTCGAATTAGGCGGATTTCAATCTGAGGTTTTCGATGTTGACTCGTTTCTCTCGGCCCTTGAAGAGCTTTCTCCTCTCCTGCTTGATATTAAAGCAGACTGCACATCCTACCATGCGATTGATCACTTCCTGCGTCCATCTGGTTCAGCACACCACAATCGCGAAGGCTACGTCTTCTCTTCAGAAAGTATGTAGTCAAGTTCCATTTTGATGTTGTTGGACCCATGTCACGTCCATTTCCGGGATTGTTTCTTCTGAACCATTCTATTCGCCACAACAAGGAAACAAGCCTCCGCAAACTCAATCAGTCTACTTTCCAGATCATTTCGCCATATCCCATATCCGAAACTTCCAACCGACTGCTCTCCGGGTTGTTTTTCTCCAATTCGGACATTAAAGTCGCGTATAACAATTTTGAAGTATTAGCCGCTGCTTTCATAAATATGTTGTACCTCTTCGTAGAACATCTCGACATGATCGTCAGTGTAAGAACCCATTCGGGTAGAGACCTGAAGAATCATGAGCTTTTATCACCGTGATATGGTCATCTCGTTTTTGGAGACTCTATCCGAGTTGTTGTCGTAGCTGGTGATAAGATGTTTCATTCGTCGATTCAGAATAAAACATGTACCCCTGATTCTTCCGGTATCAGTTCCTCGGTAATAAAACATGTGGCCACTCCTCAACTCAATCAGACCTTCGCCCTTCCTTCTCACTTCAGAGAGAACAACGATATTCAATTTGATGTAACTGAGTTCGTCCCCTAACTCTAGAAGTTTTGCTTCGCTTGAAATTGTTCGACAGTTGTACGTGCAGATGTGGAGTTATGTGTGTTGCTCTTTTTTCGTAAGCAGGCTCGAAACCAAGTTTTTGCCTCCCTCAGAATCCATGAGGCAGACTGAATTATCAGAGTGGTATTCTGAACCAGCTCTACCCACCTGAGGTATTTTCTGTTCTAAGTTCTGACCTAAATAGCATCAGAAGTATTTTTCCATATCTGTATCCACGTTGCTTGTTTTCTCTCACTTTGAGTAACTGTTGCTACATGTGTATGAAGTTATTCAATGAAATTCCAAAGCTATACAAAATCACTCAAAGTTCAAGAACCTTCAAGAAGAGGATCTACAGTTTTGTTGGAGACTGTGAACCGTAGACCTTGAAAGAATTTTTAGACTGTCGTACTGTCCGGGATTGATTTGTTTTTTCTTATCTAGTTTAAATTGGTATATATGTTGATTTCATTACTTTCTATTTCTTCGATAATGATGTTCTATTTTATTATATGGTGGTATAATGATTTTTGAATCGAATAAAGTATTACATATATATATATATATATATATATATATATATATATATATATATATATATATATATATATATATATATATATATATATAATATATGTTATATATATATATATAAGACAGTAATCGTGTTAACCAACCACGTGCGGACATGAATAATTGTATTAATATTTTTATAGTGAAAATTGAGAATTGAAATTACATTTCAAAAGTTTTGAACTCGACTGGGATCGAGTTCAGTCCACTTCGACTGAACTCGACCCAATCGAGTTCAAAACTTTTGAAATGTAATTTCAATTCTCAATTTTCACTATAAAAATAAAATATTATATATATATATATATATATATATATATATATATATATATATATATATATATATATACATATATATTACTACAGTTATTCTAGCACCGAATGAGGCATAACACTTCGTCATTTAATAGAAAATAGAGGTTATCGAAAAATGTGTGACATTTTCTACGGTGACTTGATTTGATAAATTTATCAAAATTATCCTGCTCTGTAAAAAATTTATCAGAGTGATATCACGTAAATAAATCAATGTTCTCATACTTTTAAGGTCATATTGAACTCAACCGTTAACTGAACAATTCAACGAGTTATCAAAACTTTAATTTTGATTTGAATATGGCTCCTAAATTGTACATGTTTATTGGGAGTCCCCCTGTTAGAGCTGTCATGATGACAGCACAAGAACTGGGAATTGACTTAGAAATGAAGGAAGTGGACATGTTCGGCCAAGAGAACCTCAAAGAAGAATTTATAAAAGTGAGTCAGACAATTAGTAACTCATAATGATGCATGATTTTCATAATGAAATGAAATGATTGAAATTTATAGATGAATAATTGAGAATATATATATATATATATATATATATATATATATATATATATATATATATAATTTTTATGTGAGTGTATATGTCATTGACCACCTCTCGAACAGCTGGATCGATTTTGTTGAAATTTTTCGTCTGTGTTCAAGTGGATTTGGGTTTGATTTAGATTTGCAATTGAACAATTGGACAACGAAATTAATATATTAGGCTTCATTATACGATAAAACTCTATTTCAGTTATCGTTTCGTTATTGATTACAACTTTGTTAGAACCAATGAATGATTGAATTTCCGAAACTACCATGAATTCAAACGTCAATTGTTATTTTTCAACTCGAAATGACTGTTTTGCCTTTTCAATATTAAAAATATCGAATATATCAAAAATATTGATATATTGTGAATATTTTGATATATAAAGTTGATTAAACAAATAACAATTGACGTTTAAATCTATTGTAATTTATAAAATTCAATTATTCATTAGTTTTGACAAAGTTGTAATCAACAACGAAACATTAACTGAAATAGAGTTTTTTCATATAATAAAGTCTATTATTACTGAAAAAAATTTAAAAAACTATAGATAATCAACAGGCAAAAACATCATATAAAAAAAATATATATATATATATATATATATATATATATATATATATATATATATATATATATATCAGGTTTCGATCAGACATCCATTGTCTCATTGTAAGGTTCAGACATAAGTAAGCTATTCCTCGCTTTTGTAGAACCCTATTCAAAGGTTCTTTCTCATATACCATTCCTCAGTAACAAAACGAAAGCATTCAACAAACGTGAAGAATTTCTTCTGAAGGAACATAATTGAATTTGTTTTTTAAGCAGTTTTTCTTTTTCTTGTGTGGTTCCTAATTTTTTTTCTCATATTGAGCATGAAGTGCGTAAGTATTTCACAATAAACCACTAAACTTGTTTTGATTGTTCCAATTATTCAAATTTATTATGAATTTTGTAATGCAGTACTAAGAGTTCTGTTATATATATATATATATATATATATATATATATATATATATATATATATATATATATATATATATATATATATATACTATCAACATATACTCTAACTTCCTTTCGATAATGTTTTTGACAAATTATTCAAAATAACATTATAGCAGAGCTGGCTATGTGATGCATAAACAATGCGATATTTCCATTATCCTTCTAGGAAATGTTAGAGAATCTTGAAATCGATGCCCACATTTATTGAAAGCGTGATACAGTTACCATTTTGTACTACAAGGTACTCATCAGTCACGTCACGTTCGAATGAAAGGCAACGATTTCAATCCTCACATAACCTCTCATTGATTGTAAGACAGAAATATAAGGTAAGTCATATGAATATACAATGCACAGATTGAAGTCCATCTCAAACCTTATTCAATGAAAAGCAAATGAATAAATTTGCATTGAAAGTTTCACACGTCCTTATCAATTGAGATAATACATTTCGCAAGTCTAGTTTTTTGGAACAATTTCATCGAATATGATGAAGTAATGCGCCATCCAGGTTGCGGTTGTAGATAAGCTAGTTGTCAATTCTCAGGAAAAATAATCGTACTTGTTGAATGATAAGAGAATACACTTGTTTCATCATTATTATGAATCATCAGTCCGTATTTAATCAATCAATCAAGAATTCATGACTTCCTAAAGGCCTCCAAATCCTGTATCCGGAAGAGGAGAACATCGTTAGTGAACTATTTACTTGAGCTCCCTCTGTCGGAGAAAATACGTATAAACTCTCCCAAGCATTCTAGATTCTTACTCATGACAACATTAATAAGACAACAAAGGTACGTAGAGTCTTCCCTGACATTTCATTCGAACACAACAAAACTTTGTCACCATTGTGTAAGAATATTCCCATGTTTGATTCCTCAAGATCACGCCCAGGCAGGCAAGAAGATAGCTAATTTCAAGATTCACAAATCATACATACTAGTAAATACTCAGACTCTCAGTCAAAATATCGATATATTTCGATATTTCTATCGAAAACTACAGCTGTATTAATCCCTTTTCCTGAAATAAATATAAGTTTTAATACAATAAAGAGTATAAATAACTCAACAATAATTGCAGATGAACCCCGCCCACACTATTCCAACGTTAGAAGACGATGGTTTCATTTTATTTGAAAGTGCTGCAATTATGGAATATTTAGTGAGGAAGTATGGAAAAGATGATTCACTTTGCCCAAAAGACATCCAAAAACATGCTATAGTTGATCAGTTACTCCATTTGAGTACCACTACTTTCAATCGACATGTTGCCGTATTTGTAAGTTATATCGGAAAATGCAAAAATTTTCTCTTTTTGTTCATTTCATTATATATATATATATATATATATATATATATTAGGAAATAGATTGATTACCTGATTTATTACGTTATTAGGATTTGGTATGATTGGTTGTATCAGGTTTAGTTTATATGAAAATCGTGCATTCACATATATTTATACGTTTCGAGGGCGTTTGCTCTCTTCTTCAGTAGTTAAAATCTCAGTGTAACATTTACAGTTATATAAAATCTGAAAGCAAGTAGATTGACGACAAAACATTATATGTTCTGGAATATTTTATATAAATGTAAATGTTACACTGAGATTATAACTACTGAAGAAGAGAGCACACGCCCTCGAAACGTATAAATATATGTGAATGCACGATTTTTATATATACTAAACCTGATACAACCAATCATACCAAATCCTAATATATATATATATATATATATATATATATATATATATATATATATATATATATATATATATATATATATATATATATATATATATATATATATATATATATATATATATATATATATATATATATATATATATATATATATATATATATATATATATATATAATAAGAAAATGTACTCTAGAACATTTATTCGAAGAATTAACCAAAAGTTAATAATTAATTTTCAACAGTTGTCTCGCACTTCTATCAGGTGTGGTGGCATCGATTTCAATATTTCTCTTACATTTATCCCTTGAGGGTTAATGGAGGGATCACATCGTACACGTTCACATATCTAGCTCTACTATAACATTCTTTTGGTTAATTTGAATTTTTCGAATTAAAGTTCTAGTGCTCATTTCCTTGAATATTTCATTCAGTGCCTTAAGCCTAAACGTTTAATTTCCTTATATATATACATATATATATATATATATATATATATATATATATATATATATATATATATATATATATATATATATATATATATATATATATATATATATATATATATATATATATATATATATATATATATATATATATATATATATATATATAGTAGTAGTTCAATTACCTGGTTCTTACCAAGATTTATTGTGAATTTGGTTATTTCCAGGCCTGTGAAATACAGATAAATCACAAAGTAGTTTATTAGGCGTTTCAAGGAAGTTACTCTCTTCCTCAATATCTATAATATAAAATCAACAATATTATCAAAATATAATATATATGAACAGCAAAATAACGCCTACCATAAGAGTATTGTGCATTTAACGCTTACATATAATTACTTATAATAATCAAAAATAGAACATCTAAAGAATATATGGAATATCTATAATATAAAAATGAGTCGCAAAATGTGTTGGTAAGCGCATAACTCAACAACCCTGGACCAGTTTTGCCAATTAATTTTTTTAAAATGGTTTTTACGGCGAGAAAAGTTCGAATAATTGCCGGGAAAACCCTAAAAACAGCACATTTCATTTTCCCATATAAACGTTTTCTATCTAAAATGTAGAGTCAACGGTGTACCGATTTTACTATATTTTTTGTTGTGTTTGTTATTGTCAGGGAAAAAATTTATAAAATTGCGTCTAAAATTAGAAAATTCAAGAATACTCAATTGTAATGAAACAATATTTAAAATTTTCTCATAATTTAATATAAAATACGCATGACGATGTGTCGAAGTACTACTTCTTTATCAAATGCTGGATTAATACTATGTGTAATTTTACAAAGTCAAAACTTATAGCTATTTCCACATAACATAGCAGGTATGTTCTATGACTAACTTGGAATGAGGAGCATAGAATACACTGATATTTAACAAAATGAATGAAATGAAATGAAAATATTCATTTTGTTGAATATGTGTTATGGTCGTCATTTCAAGTTAGTCATAGAACATGCCTGGCATGTTCTGTGAAAATAGCTATAAGTATTGACTTTGTAAAATTACACATAGTATTAATCCAGCATTTGATAAAGAAGTAGTACTTCGAAACGTCGTCATGCGTACTTTATAGTAAATTATGAGAAAATTCTGAATATATTTTTATTATGTATATTAATTTTCTCCAAGTACCGGCCTCATCAATTATCAAATACTCAATTGATAATATAAGTGAGAAATAATTATTTATTCTCAAAAAGAGGATGTAAGAAAACTGAATATCTTATCACATATCTTGGTTAGTTCAGAGCTATCAGGACTTATAAATAAAACTTTAAAATTTTGGTAACTTTGAATAGACTTACATACACGTTACTAACATAGCACGTGGTATATTTGATTATAAAGAGGAATACATATTTCTCTTTAATTTACAATTGAAATTTCGTTTTTAAAAAAGATAGCTATTAGATGTACAAACTTAAGTCGCAAAACTCGCAATGCAGCAAGTCAAAGATATAAAGGAGCAAGTCAAACTGAAGACCAACGCGAAGCTCGGAATGAAGTTGAAGTAATCGATTGAATCGAACTTAACAATATGAAAAGGTTGCGTTAACTCCTTTCGACCTGCATTCAATTTCAACGTTGAAATAGATCACAGTTCACAGTAAATCGTTGCTATTGAACCAATGAACGTTTTGTATCAATATTGCTAGGCAAAATTTAATTGTTACTGATAAGAAAATACTACCAATGATGCGACAAAATATTGAGCGAAGAGTCAATTCAAATAGACTCTATTGCTACAGCTACCAGAGCCACTATATTCATTGGTTTTCGGGAACAGACTAAATTCTGAACATTTTTTGACTTATGTCCAGCAAATATTTCATATAACTAATGATGAAATATATGGTAGAAGAACTTGCTACGAAATTAGAAATATGCCATTCAACTATAAAACAGACAGGTTAATTAATCACTTTCAATACATCAAACGTGTTATAATGAAATTTTTCGATAATTCGACTGATTGAATTAACAGGAAGTATTGCAGTCCCTTCGTAAGTGAGTAAGTTCCTGGCTTCACACGGGATAAATATTGAAAACAAGATAGCGTAGCACTAATAGTAGAACATGTCTTTCCCGCTTCTTGAAAAATATTCAGAGAAAAAGAAATGGGCGTACAAAGTTAGCTGGGTCAGCTAGATGTCAATAAAATTGAAATATATATTTACGAAATTCACTCTCCTAGGTACTTGATTGTCATTGAAGTGTCATTGTTGTCAGCTCTCTTTTCTTTTTCTCTTCTATTCCACTGGTTGCTGAGAAGTGGGAAATATTATTGACTGAGTTGTTTGATGTCCTGTCCATAATTTACTGTGTTTTCTAGATTTGTTTGTTTATGGAACATTTCATGCATTTCTCTATCTTTTTCGTTTTTTTGTGTAGACAGTATTGTAGTTTCTTCATAGTTGAATTTGTGATTTTCTGCTGTTTAGTGCTTAGTCAGTGCCGTTGTGCACTTGATTGATCTATAATTTTTTTTCGACTATTTCAAAACAGAGGTCTACTCGGATGTTATTACAGCAATCTGCATGAAGCATAATCAACATATAAGTACCAACCATCCTAATGTAAATATTTTTTTCTACTTGACCTATATATATATATATATATATATATATATATATATATATATATATATATATATATATATATATATATATATATATATATATATATATATATATATATATATATATATATATATATATATATATATAAGCGAGGTTAGGGTGTTTTCGACTCAATTGAGCAATTATTGTTTGTACTCTTTTTTCTCAGTCAAGCTTTCGCAATATTTTATTGCATATTCAGGACTTCTACAATTAACAAAAAGTGTCAAACAGAACATGTTCAAATGGCAAAATTATAATAACCTTACCAAATTTGAGGTTAAAATATAAACATGACACATCTACAACAGTAGCTATGATAATGATAACATGTACAAGAAGTACTTAAATTATGTAAAAGAAATTTTCAAAATAAACGATTCATTAGAATTTTCTCAACACTGTAACCAGTTTAGTATGAAATGTCAATATAACATATATTCGACACATGTCATTTGTCAATTTAGTTGATTTGTCATGGAATCAGCCTCAGTTATATCTCGAATCATCCAACTGCCATTATCTTAAATTTTATTGAGAAGGTATGAGTATATATTGCTCAGTTTGTTTATATCAGTTTTTTTATTGATTGTGGCTTCGCATTTTTTTATTTTTATCATTTCGTGCATGGTTCTTTTATGATAATTTGGTTCTTTTTTCAATATCTCTACCTCATCGAAATCTATTTTATGGTCTTTTTTATGTGCATGTTCTGCAAGTGCACATCTTTCTTTATATTTAGTAATGTCACTTTTATGTATTGCTAATCTGCTTTTTAGCCATTGTGAAGTATGACCTATGTATTTTTCTTCACAATCTATGCAATTTATTTGGTAAACAACATCACTTTGTAATTTTTTAGGGACCTCATCCTTCAGTCGGGAATATAACGATGCAACTGTCTTTGGATTATACGATGATATTTTTACATTAAATTCTTTGAATATACTTTTCAGCTGTGGTGTTATTTTTTGTATATAAGGTAAGGATCCATAAAAACATCTGTGTTCTTGAGTTGAATTGTCAGGTTCGGTAATCAGTTCCGGGGGAGGTAAAATATTTTCATTGTTAGTTGATGAAAATAGCAATTTTTTAATCATGGTCGATGGATATGAGTTTTCAATTAATATTTTATTTAGTTTATCTAAACTCCCTTTCAAGTATTATTCATGGCATATTTTTATTAATCTATTTCTCATTTCTTTGATGAAATTCAATTTCATGTTTAGAGCATGACTAGAATAGTAGTTTATAAACTTATCAGAACAAGTCGGTTTTCGATACCAATCTAATTTGACAGTTTGATTGTGTCTGTGTAGTTTACAATCAAGGAATGGTACTGAACAATTATTATCTTCAGTTTCAATGGTGAATTGGATATTATTATTATGGTCATTGAAACAATTTAGCAGTTCATCTTTACCTGATATAGGTGTAGCTAAAACAATGTCATCCACAAATTTATATACAAAGGGCAACTTGAACGACAATCTTGGAATACATACATCTAATAGATCGTCCATAACGTATTGGGCCAATATAGGACTCAATTTTGAGCCCATGGCGCATCCTGATACTTGTAAATAATATTTACCTTTGAACGTGCAATAATTGTTGTCCAGTACAAAGTTAACTATTTGCATGAATAGATCTTTGTCCACAACTGTATGTTGTTCTATGCTATTCCATTTTAGGTGTAAAGTGTGGATTATTTGCTCCTTGAGAAGATTTCCAAATAGATTTATAACATCCAAAGATGCCAGCTCATGGTTTGTAGGTAATATAAAGTTATTAATTTTTTCAGCAACTTCAAACGAATCCTTTATGTAGTAACAATTATTTGTATTATATGCTGCCTTTAAGATTTCTGCTATATATTTGCAAAGTGATTCAGTTGGACTATTTATACTAGAAATTATTGGTCTTATTGGGTTGTCTTGTTTATGTACTTTGGGATTTCCATAGATTCTTGGACTTATTGATCTATACGACTTCATCTTTGTTGCCTGTTCCTTTGATATATAGGTTTTATCACTCAGTGTGGATATCAACTTGTTACTTTTGTTCTGTATTGTCTGTGTCGGATCCCTTGGTAACCTCTTGAAATCTTTTGACTCAAGTATTTCCTCCATTTTTTTGTCATATTCTTCCCTATTCATAATTACTGTCACTCCTCCCTTGTCGCTATTCAACACTATGATGTCTTCATTTTCCTTAAGAAAGTTTTGCGCCTCGATATACATTTTGCTTATATGGTTATTCTTCTTCAGTTCTGTCTTTTGGATATAGTTTGTCATAATGTTTGTTGCTCTGGCTCGTGTATTGTCTTTTTCATTTTCTGGAACACCCATTAAAATATATTCAATATCTGCGATTAGATCATCAAGTTTTAAATCTTTTCGTGATATATTGATGCTGAATTTAGAACCCATTGAAAGTATTGTGTTGACATTTTCAGGTATGTCTCTGTCAGTTATGTTTTTCAACCACTTTTTTTGAGTATTGCACGATTGTCGTTTACTTTGCTTCAGACTATTAATTTTCTTCATATTTGTTTGTTTTACCTGATGGAACTTCCTATTATAACTGATTGTTTGTCTTCTCTTAAATTCATTAATTTTACAAAACCTTGACAACCTACCAAATTACATAATTAATGAATTTAAGAGAAGACAAACAATCAGTTATAATAGGAAGTTCCATCAGGTAAAACAAACAAATATGAAGAAAATTAATAGTCTGAAGCAAAGTAAACGACAATCGTGCAATACTCAAAAAAAGTGGTTGAAAAACATAACTGACAGAGACATACCTGAAAATGTCAACACAATACTTTCAATGGGTTCTAAATTCAGCATCAATATATCACGAAAAGATTTAAAACTTGATGATCTAATCGCAGATATTAAATATATTTTAATGGGTGTTCCAGAAAATGAAAAAGACAATACACGAGCCAGAGCAACAAACATTATGACAAACTATATCCAAAAGACAGAACTGAAGAAGAATAACCATATAAGCAAAATGTATATCGAGGCGCGAAACTTTCTTAAGGAAAATGGAGACATCATAGTGTTGAATAGCGACAAGGGAGGAGTGACAGTAATTATGAATAGGGAAGAATATGACAAAAAAATGGAGGAAATACTTGAGTCAAAAGATTTCAAGAGGTTACCAAGGGATCCGACACAGACAATACAAAACAAAAGTAACAAGTTGATATCCACACTGAGTGATAAAACCTATATATCAAAGGAACAGGCAACAAAGATGAAGTCGTATAGATCAATAAGTCCAAGAATCTATGGAAATCCCAAAGTACATAAACAAGACAACCCAATAAGACCAATAATTTCTAGTATAAATAGTCCAACTGAATCACTTTGCAAATATATAGCAGAAATCTTAAAGGCAGCATGTAATACAAATAATTGTTACTACATAAAGGATTCGTTTGAAGTTGCTGAAAAAATTAATAACTTTATATTACCTACAAACCATGAGCTGGCATCTTTGGATGTTATAAATCTATTTGGAAATCTTCTCAAGGAGCAAATAATCCACACTTTACACCTAAAATGGAATAGCATAGAACAACATACAGTTGTGGACAAAGATCTATTCATGCAAATAGTTAACTTTGTACTGGACAACAATTATTGCACGTTCAAAGGTAAATATTATTTACAAGTATCAGGATGCGCCATGGGCTCAAAATTGAGTCCTATATTGGCCCAATACGTTATGGACGATCTATTAGATGTATGTATTCCAAGATTGTCGTTCAAGTTGCCCTTTGTATATAAATTTGTGGATGACATTGTTTTAGCTACACCTATATCAGGTAAAGATGAACTGCTAAATTGTTTCAATGACCATAATAATAATATCCAATTCACCATTGAAACTGAAGATAATAATTGTTCAGTACCATTCCTTGATTGTAAACTACACAGACACAATCAAACTGTCAAATTAGATTGGTATCGAAAACCGACTTGTTCTGATAAGTTTATAAACTACTATTCTAGTCATCCTCTAAACATGAAATTGAATTTCATCAAAGAAATGAGAAATAGATTAATAAAAATATGCCATGAACAATACTTGAAAGGGAGTTTAGATAAACTAAATAAAATATTGATTGAAAACTCATATCCATCGACCATGATTAAAAAATTGCTATTTTCATCAACTAACAATGAAAATATTTTACCTCCCCCGGAACTGATTACCGAACCTGACAATTCAACTCAAGAACACAGATGTTTTTATGGATCCTTACCTTATATACAAAAAATAACACCACAGCTGAAAAGTATATTCAAAGAATTTAATGTAAAAATATCATCGTATAATCCAAAGACAGTTGCATCGTTATATTCCCGACTGAAGGATGAGGTCCCTAAAAAATTACAAAGTGATGTTGTTTACCAAATAAATTGCATAGATTGTGAAGAAAAATACATAGGTCATACTTCACAATGGCTAAAAAGCAGATTAGCAATACATAAAAGTGACATTACTAAATATAAAGAAAGATGTGCACTTGCAGAACATGCACATAAAAAAGACCATAAAATAGATTTCGATGAGGTAGAGATATTGAAAAAAGAACCAAATTATCATAAAAGAACCATGCACGAAATGATACAAATAAAAAAATGCGAAGCCACAATCAATAAAAAAACTGATATAAACAAACTGAGCAATATATACTCATACCTTCTCAATAAAATTTAAGATAATGGCAGTTGGATGATTCGAGATATAACTGAGGCTGATTCCATGACAAATCAACTAAATTGACAAATGACATGTGTCGAATATATGTTATATTGACATTTCATACTAAACTGGTTACAGTGTTGAGAAAATTCTAATGAATCGTTTATTTTGAAAATTTCTTTTACATAATTTAAGTACCTACTTCTTGTACATGTTATCATTATCATAGCTACTGTTGTAGATGTGTCATGTTTATATTTTAACCTCAAATTTGGTAAGGTTATTATAATTTTGCCATTTGAACATGTTCTGTTTGACACTTTTTGTTAATTGTAGAAGTCCTGAATATGCAATAAAATATTGCGAAAGCTTGACTGAGAAAAAAGAGTACAAACAATAATTGCTCAATTGAGTCGAAAACACCCTAACCTCGCTTACTATATCATTAAATACGACTCTGAAAACTATACTATATATATATATATATATATATATATATATATATATATATATATATATATATATATATATATATATATATATATATATATATATATATATATATATATATATATATATATATATATATATATATATATATATATATATATATATATATATATATATATATATATATATATATATATATATATATGTAGTATGTATTTCATTTACAGCTTTAGAAGTCAATTTGAATCACGATTCATCTGCCTATTACTAAGCATTTAGAAATTAAGATCATTTGCTTATCCACTATGTAATAACGTCTCCAAAACCCTAACCTCATTCTGCTGTAAACTTAATTCAGACAATTCAGTTTTTGAAACAAACATTCAAACAAGCATTATAATAGGTAAGTATAAATAATTGAATGCAGAATAGTTAGCAAATGTATGTTGAACAACTCCAATTTGTCACGTAATTGAGAGAACATGATGATAGGCAATAGCAAATCATAATTTTTCTAATATATTCTGTATGGAGCCTATCGAATATATTTATTTATTAAATTGTGCACATGTTTAATTTCATTTACTTTTATTTTAACAATTTAATTTCCACTGTGCACAATGTTAAATTGTGCACAATGGAGAAAATTAACAGTTAGAAGCTTTAGAAATTGATAGATTAGCTGATGAACCAAATTTCCAAAGAGGCAATGGTCAGTTAGGCCGTGATTTATGCTATCTACTTAACTTATATTTTTGAATGTGCGATGGCAGGATTGCAAAGTGAATAAGAATATCTGAGCTTATATTTTCAGAAATTGATTTTCTGAAAATATAAAATCATCGAAACCAAATATGAATACCAATCGCTATATCAATGTGAAAAATAAACTATAGTGGCAATTATACAAAATCAGTTTGTTTCATTTCTATTATATACTAGCGGACCCGACAGACGTTGTCCTGCCATGACATTCCAAGCTATCAGGATAAACGAATTAATGCATATACAAAAATTCACTCAAGTCGATCCAGCCGTTGAGTTGCAGTATATTAATAATAAATTGAAATTGAAATACTATACTCTACGTAAGTTTCAGGTGGCTAGTCCCTTATGATGAATAATACCTAAATTTCTGATTTAATTTTTGAATTAACGTAAAATCAATATGAATTATTTCTAATTGTAAATTCCTGATTTCAATTCATTTCAAAATTAAATCAGAACTTCCTCAATTTCTGAAATAATTTTGAAATGTCAGAAGGCATAATTTCTACGTGAAGTCAGAAATTTCCAAATAGAAATGATGCATTTTGATATTTCGTCCATTTCAAAATTGATTTAGAAATTAAGTTATCACTCTTAATAATGGGATAACCGCCGAGAACATACTCGTTTAGTTAATATGTTAAGTTTCACTCAGTGAAACTCAATCTGAATGTTATATAATATATTATATCCTTAGGTAGCTCTTTGCACATTTGATTGACTGCCACGACCTGTCAGGTCGTCTTCTCCCCGGCATTGTAAATTGTAAACAATATAAGTGAGAAAAGATCTCGCGCACTTAGAGGTAAATTGTCACTATCATAAAAGGTCAAAAAAAAAAGAGCACATAATTTGAAATGTCACTATCACAAAAGATCACCAAAGTAAAGAAAGTTCTCGCGCACGTAGCGGTAATCGCCACTCACGAATATAGAAGGATGCACTCTTTGTATGAGGTATCGATCGACATAGACTCTATGTCATAGAGGATAGATCGATACATTAGTTGGTTGTCAAATGTCAAATATTATGGTAGCTTTCAGAATTTAAATTTTTGAACAACTTTAGGATTTATCAATATATATGAAAATAATCTGATAGATATTAAACAACTGTAGTTAGCTAAAATTTAGTTAATTTTTTACCCCCTTAGAATAAATATGTAGGAACAAAGATATAAAAATTCTAACTGGTTATTCATTTTAAACTATTCTCTCAATTTGATTTCTGAACGACGGCGGACACATATTTAATTCCGAGGTGAATTGTTACCGATTTGTCGGCACAATAATCAATTGCCGGATCATAGTGGAATGCAGCTCGTTCAAGAATCACAGAAGCACTGCGTCTGCGGATTCGCTCAATTTCATTATGTCGTGCTTGCTGTTGTTGTGATTGATGTGCATTTGAGCCTATTTACTTCATTACCACTCACTAAAGAACGCAATTCTGACATAGCAATACGACTATTTTCTTGATCTGTCTCTCTCTGGTCATCAGTGCGGTTAACACGTGAGGTAGCTCTTCGTACATTTGACTGACTGCGACGAACTAAGTCAGGTCGTCTTCTCCTTGGCATCGTAACGTAATATAGTAAATTGAAGTGAAGAAAATTCGCGCTCACTTAACAGTAAAGTGTCACTATCACCAAAATATCAACAAAAAAGAGCACACTACTTGGAATGTCACTACCAGAAAGCATCACAAAAGCAAAAAATTCTCGCGCACGTAGCGGTAATCGTCACTTACAAACATAGATGTACTCATAAAATATCGCAACCATGATAGTAACACAATTTTGTTAATAGGAAAACTTTTTTCCGTGTTTTGAGGTTAGCTCCGTGGTTGTCAAATATTATGGTTGCGTTCTGAAACTCAAGTTGTGACCAAACTTAAGGATTTATCAAACTTAAAAAAATTGTCTGATACGGTAACAACTGAAGTTAGCTAAAATAAAGTTACGCAAATTTGAAAATTGATTGAAAATCAGTACTACTGATGATTTATTACATTTTGTGACTATCCGATTCTGTCACGTTCGCTGTTTAGTTTCGGAACGCGACATCAAATCCTCCAAAGCGCACGCGAATAATTTAATATGAACTTTATCGGATAGTAGTAAAGTTCAAATTGACTCCACATTTTATTTAGAAACGTTTGTATGGGAAATAGAAAAGTGCTGTTTTTAGAGTTTTCCCGGCAATTATTCGATTTTTTCTCGCCTTTTAAACCTTCCCTGGAACTCCACGAACATTTCAAGACTAAGATAAGATAAATCCGTTCAGTCCGATAAAGTTCATATTAACTCCACATTTTATTTAGAAACGTTTGTATGGGAAATAGAAAAGTGCTGTTTTCAGAGTTTTCCCGGCAATTATTCGATTTTTTCTCACCTTTTAAACCTTCCCTGGAACTCCACGAACATTTTAAGACTAAGATAAGATAAATCCGTTCAGCCGTTTTCGAGTTTTAGCGAGACTAACGCACAGCAATTCATTTTTATATATATAGATTAAACGCGTTCCGAAATATTACTTCATCACTTCACCTTAGGATAAAATTGAATATCACTATTCAACTATCACCTCTGAATGAATTGATCATTTTCGTGAATACGTGTTGCAATGTGTTAACATCATATCGTTATTAATGAAGTCCATTATTCATTAATTATTATTGTTTCGCTGTTCACTTGGTGAAACACTGTTTAATATATTGAATAAAAAAAACTTGGCTCAGTTTCACAGAATTATTTTGCTTCTTGACAATTTTTTATGGTATTACCCCATTTTCGAAGGTTAAACTGAACTGGTTCAATTTCACTTTTTTCAGTTTAACATTTTGTTTATTCAATATGTCATTTCGTTGTGTTCAGTATGAACTCAATAAGGACTAAATGAAAGAAGGTGTCTATTGCAACTGACCTGAATGTGTTGAGCATTTATCACAATTTTCCATTCTTTCACATATTTCAATATTTCGGTAAACAAAAATATTCTGATAATTTAGTTTATTCATCTTCTCTAGATTTTCAAAGTGTATTATATAACATTCAATGAAATAATGTTAGGACAAATAAATATTAACTCGTCAAACAAATGGAAATAATTCCTAGCCTGCTCAGTAACATCTTGTGTTCTCAATATTTATCTATATATTCACTACACATGTCCTATACAGGTTAATAAACTCAAATATTAGATTGGATTAAATATAAGTGAATTCAAGATGAGTGAAATAACAGTTTTATGATGCGAATAAAAAAGGTACATAAATGTAAGGGGTGGTTCGTTAAGCGGTGACCTGATGATTTTAGCAATTACTGAACTCTCTCTTCCCCGGTTGATACGCGTCAAGGGTAAAGAAACCACTTCCTCACAACATCCGAAATAACGTGTATTTTTCAAGTATAAATATCTCAAAAAAGTCAAAATATTATCCTTAATCAAAATACAGTTTTATAATGTATCTCATTATATGTATATATATATATATATATATATATATATATATATATATATATATATATATATATATATATATATATATATATATATATATATATATATGTATGTATATGAAGGGTGATTCATTTAGAGCTATTTTTTTCAAATAAAAAAATAAATAAAACAATTTTATTGTATAATCTTTATCATAAAATAAAAGAACCACTCTTTACAATTATTTTTCAAAGATAATTTCTTTCAAATGTTGTCTGCGACTACGGTTAACAACGTCGATTCTGTAATTCCAATTTTCAATGATGCGTATGAGTATTTCGAGTAGTATTTCGCCAATGACTCGAGTAATATTGGTTTCCAATGCCTCAATTGTAGCCGGCTTATCCATGTAGGCTTTGGACTTTATATAGCTCCAAAGGAAGAGAAAAAAGTCAAGAGGTGTGATGTCACATGATCTAGCCGGCCAATTCACTGACCCAAAGCGTGAAATGAACTGTTCGCCGAATCGCAGTAAAGCCATGGCTTCACGGGCTGTATGGCAAGTGCCATATCTGCTTGGATTTATTATAGCGCCATCTTGTTGGAATCAAATTTCGTCGAGACCACGGGCTTCAATTTCTGGTATCAAATAGACTGTTATCATGGCGATAACGGTTACCATTCACAGTAATATTCCGGCCGGCCTCTGTTTTTAAGGAATATGGATCGATTATTCCACGGGCCTATAAACCACACCAAACAGTTGTTTTTTATGGGTTTAATGGCAGCTCAGGATGTTCATCACCCCAAATACGGGCATTTTGTTTATTCACGAACCCATTATGCCAAAAATGTGCCTCATCGGTGTAAAATATTTTTGTCGAAAACAGTAGACCTTCTGCAAGCTTGTCAAGAGCCACTGTCAACAGTTCGTAGATACTCTGCCGGGCTAAGTCTTTCCATTATGAATTGTCAAACCCTACTGAACCAGAATGTTACTTCAGTTGACACGAGGCATGCGCAATCTGCAATTAAATCACCTCAAAAAAGTATCTCTGAATGAATCACCCTTTATATATATATATATATATATATATATATATATATATATATATATATATATATATATATATATATATATATATATATATATATATATATATATATATATATATATATATATATATATATATAAGAAAATGAACACTAGAACATTCATTCGAAAAATTCAAATTCATCAAGAGAATGTTATAGTAGAGCTAGATATGTGAACGTTGACGATGTGATGTCTCCATTATCCTTCAAGAGATAAATGTTAGAGAAATATTGAAATCGATGCTACACCTGATGGAAATGCGAGACATATATGTTTCGTTCTGCAAGGAAGTCTTCAGTCGTACCACGTCCATCGAAGTGAGCAACGATGTCAACCCCCAAGCATCTTCTTGTGACTCCAAGTGGAAGACCGTAGAGTTATGAATACTCCACAATTCCATCTATGGGAATCAGTACAAAATATCTCTCAGATTATAGACACACCAAGCATCGAAATTTCACATATCTTCTATACCAGTAGGTATCTACTAAACTGCAATGTCTATTTGACAAATATCATCGAACGATGTTTTGAAATGTCAATACGTTTCGTTATATATTATAACGTTATATATGTCTCGCACTTCCATCAGGTGTGGCATCGATTTAAATATTTCTCTAACATTTATCCCTTGAAGGATAATGGAGACATCACATCGTACACGTTCACATATCTAGCTCTACTATAACATTCTCTTGATTAATTTGAATTCTTCGAATGAATGTTCTAGTGTTCATTCTCTTAAATATTTCATTCAGTGCCATAAGCACAAAAAATTTCATTTCCTTAAAAATATCGCCCAATAGGCCCCTGAAATACGGGAATAAACCTGAGCGTACTACTAACGCAACCTATTGACATTTAAAAACATCGTTCGATGCTATTTGTCAAATAGACATTTCAATTTAGTAGATACTCACGAGTATAGAAGATATGTGAAATTTCGATGGATGGTGTGTCAATAATCTGAAAGGTCTTTTCTACTGATTCCCATAAAAGGAATACATTTAAAATTTTTTAATACACCTCCTCCGCCCTTTCGTGATGTTTCGTGATTTTTTTCGAACCCCCTTTATCATCATTTTCAAATATAAATGTGGCACTTTTTCATATATTTATGAGCCAAAAATTTGAAGAGTCACAGCGAATATATATATATGAATATACATATGATTTGTAATGTACTTTACTTTATATTTGATGGTATGGAATAACTTTTTTATAGAAAATTAATACGGAAGCCGATTCAATAAAGTATAATTTAATTACGGTTAAGAAGATTTTGTATCGATTTATATAAAATCTTGTAGCCCCACAGACTGACATCGCCAAAGTGAGCAATAATTTACTTTATTATGTTTCTGTTATATATGTAACAATTATTTCACAAATATATATTATTATTATTATATATTCATTATTATAATCAGTAATTGAATTATTAATTAGAGTACTGATTAGTTATGTATCAAATTATATTTTTATGTGGGCCTATTTTATTTTCAGAAAATTATTTTCCGGGCAGGAGCGAGTAATGTTCCCAAGGATAACATGGAAGATTTATTTAATACTTTCGGAATATTAGAGGCATTACTCGGAAACAAACCTTATTTCACTGGTAACAATCTTACCATAGCCGATCTTAGTTTGGCTACGTTGGTGTCATCATCGAAAGTTGCCTTTCCAATTGAAATGGAACGTTTTCCACTGTTGGGTGCTTGGTTAGAGAGGTTGGAGCAAAGGCCCAGCTATGAAATTAATAGGAAGGGATTGAATTTCCTGAAAGGGTTCTTTACTTCGACGAAAAACTGAAGATAATCTATATTTAAGAATGAATCAATTGGTATATAAAATAAACCATTCTGGAATAATAATATTATTCCAGATAATAATATAATAATATTGTATTATTTCTTTTTGGATTTTGTTTGTTTTGTCCTCCTCCATGAAAGCCAATAAGTTCGAAACGCATGTCAACGCCAAGTGAGCTATATAACATTCTCATTTAATTTCATATTTTCTGCCGCAATGTTTCTTGGTTTTTTTGAAATGAAACCTCTGTACGCACGCTTTGCCTGGGGAGTATGCTGGTGAATGCATGACGGAAAGCGAACAGGATGTTCAGAGGAATAAATTAGAGAAGATAGAAAGATTACAATGTTTACCATTTGGATTGACAGATGGATAATTTAAATAAATTCTCTAAAGACATCGAAATCGAATTGAAAGACCGAATGAAATACCTGGGAATTGTGATAGACAAGCATTTAACTTACAAAACACATAAACCACATCATCAGAAAAGTTAACATACCACACAACCGTGTGTGAGCACTAATAAACAGAAAAAGCAGAATGTCTTCAAAGAACAAGATCTCAATTTATAATAAAATCATTAGACCTATTATATTATAAGGTTCAACAGTTTGGGGTAACACATGTAACACCAACATAGGGGACGCACCATAGTTTGCAAGAAACAGCTTGATACAGCGAGACATTAAACAAACGACATTATTAGAAGTTATTGAAGAAAAAGCAAAGGAATATTACGAAATACCAGAACACCATGAAAACTCACTCATAAGAAAAGCAACACACAACGGAATACACGACCGACAGAGAAAGAGGTCGAAACTGATCCTACTAAGACAGTTGATAAACATTTAAATGTGTCGATCGATTTACAAACTGCTCTTTTAACAACACCGAATATCACATTTGATTTAGCAGTACAAACCGTAGAGAATTATATCTCTCAAAAATCCCAATTAGACTTAATGAGATCTTGGAGGCAACCATACCAAATGAAAACGTTTCCTTCTCAATCAATAAATGTAAAACCACAAATTAATAATGTACCTAAACATTATCCGACGAATAAAGAAGTTTTTGGTAGAAGTAATACTTACGAATCTCAAAAAAGTAACGTATTTGAACCCAATAAAAACTTTGTACCCAAATATAGACAAACATTATATCTACGACAACCGCGAATCCAATAATTCAAAGAAGACAAATACAAAATCATAATCAAACACCACAAAGAATTTTCTTTGATAATAATTCGAGAAGTTTTAATTACTTCCAAAATCATAAACAGATATCACCCAATTATATATCTGAAGAATTAACGAATCTAGACGCAGAGAATAATGACGATAATCAATTTAACGAAAATTTTGAATTTGAAGAAGATCCAAATATAATTGAAGAAAATGAAAATATTGTTGATGAAAAATTTTCAGATAACTGCCTCAGAAACCACATTGACTTAAATTCTTTAAACAACAAAATTAGACAAAATCATTTACCTTTCATTCAAATTAATTATCCAAAATGTAAATTATTACTTGATAGTGGATGCACCGTTTGTTTAATAGATCCAAAAATTGCGTATAATAATATTCCACATTTGATTTATTCAGAAGACACAGATTTGATAACTCCACATGGACATGATGTTAGTCACGAAAAAGTTGCTTTTCCATTAAATTCTTTTGGATTACAAAAAGAATATCCATTTGTGTTATACAAATTCCATACTCAATATGAAGGAATTGTAGGTTTTGAATTTCTTAAGCAGAATAATTTTACAATTGATTTGAAAAATAATTTATTGATAGGTGAAAATTGTAAAATCCCTATTCATTTTCAAAAAGTTATTCCGAGAAGATTATCTTATCCTGTAGATTTGAACCATTTACATTTGAAAATTCAGAATCAGCTTATTAAAATTTTCAACAATTGAACAACTGAAAAAGCATTGCAATTACCAGACAAGAATAGCAACGCAGATTATTTATCTAGGCTAAAAATAAATACTAATGAATCGCAGAATGATACTCATTGCAACTTAAAAAAGGAAATAGATAAGAATACTGCATTGAATGAATCAAAAGATATCAACATCTTAGAAGACGATATCGCTTCTCTATTTCCCAACGTAACTGCAGACGAACTAGAATTAACAAACAATGAATTAGATGACATCATGAAAATCCTTGAAGATGATGAAGCGCAAAATGAAACAATACATAGTAGTATTGAAAATCCCATATTAGAATTGCCCTTCACAGAACGACCACTGAATCATTATAAAAATCAAATTATATTTGTCAACACCTCAAAAACCTATTTCGTACATAAAGCGAAAATATTTAGAAATCGTAACAGACTCACAGTTTCAATAAGTGATACAAATGACTTTATAACATTCATTAAAGAATACTTACAACCTGGAAAATCATATTGTTTATTTTTTAAACATGACGAATTGAAAATACCTTTTATTAATATACTTCAAAGCAATTTTAAAGCTAAATTGTTCGATTTAAAAATAGCGAATGTTTTCCTAGAAGATATTGAAACAGAATGTGATCAATTGGAAAAAGTCAAATTACATCATGAAGAAAAATCTGGACATAGAGGAATGAAAGAACCATACAAAAAGATACCTATAAACATAATAAGTGATATAACGATAAGAAATCCTCAGAATAAACACGTGTATCACAGAAATAGGATCAAACAGAGAAAACATTAACTAGTTTCTTTGTTTTCAGATGAACTCCATATCCTTCATCTTTCTAATCATACTAACTAGAAGTTACTCATTTTTCGTTCAAGAAATCGAGAATAACTTGTTGCCTATCCATTTAGGAAAGATCTATATTGCAGATCATGCAAAATATCTATTATTTCACTATAACATTTCTGGAATACCCGAATTAATACAACTTCAGAAAAATATTATTAAAGAATGTGTGAGTACTACGTATACTATCCCTGTGTATCATTATTTGATTATGGCTTATTCTTCAATACATAGAAATGAAGAAACTTTCAATAACATAATTACTCAGAAAATAAGAAAACGAAAAGGCCTATTAAATATTGGAGGTTCCATTTCAAAATTTTTGTTTGGTACCTTAGATGCAGACGACGAAATTTTATATGAAAAATATTTCGAAAGTATTAGAAAAAATGAAGATATCCTTAAAGTAAATCAACAAAAAATATTAAATATCATATCTAATACTCAGGCGAAGTACACGAATACAATAAATTTGCTTTTAGCAAAGACTAAACAGTTGGAGATATCTACTCAATTAAGTTTTAAATTAAATTTAATAATTCTCCATTCTCACGAGATTGCAATAATATTATCCGAAATTGAAAACGCAATTAATTTTGCACGGTTACATCTTTTACATGAAAATATTTTACCATTAAATAAATTCAATGAACTAATACAAAAAGAAAAAATGCTACCTTTTACTCATCTGACAGACTACTACGCTGTTTGTACAACAAAAGCATTTATTAAAGATTTCAATATTCTATTTAGCATAACCGTTCCAATCTTCGGTAATATTCAATATGACCTATTTAAATTGTATAATTTACCGTACCAAAATTCCAAAATACCTAACCTATTATCCTATGGATTAACACGCAACGACAAAATCGTCTGGACAACCGAAATAATTCAACAAGTTGAAGATTTCTATCTAAGTAAACAAGATTATCTCAGAAAACCACCTGAATGTATCCAAATGGTCCTGAAGCACCTGAAAGAAAAATGTAATCGAAGTTTTGTGGAATCACAAAAAGATTTATTCCAACTAGAAAATGGAAAAATAATTTCGATTAATAATGAAATAATACGTGAAGAATGTCAGACGGGCTCCTTCTCTCATAAGATTCCCAAATTATCTTTAATAACTTCTGAATGCATTGTTACCAATGAACTGAAGAGAATACACCCTCAGAAGATTTTCAACAAATATGGTCAAGTGGATCTTACACCCTTAGAAATGAATTGGACGAATATCAAAGATTCCAATTACTTAGAAGAAGAAGCCATTCCCAAACTAGAAGACTTGTATCAATGGGCCCCGCACCCTACAACTATGAACTTTGTCATATTAATAATTATTCTTTTTATAATAATCATTTCAATTATATTATTTTACAAAATTTATGTAAAGGTTGGTCATCTTAAAAATAAGAATAACGAACTTTCTTCAAAAGGGGAGGAGTTATGTGAACCTAGAACAATGCCTTCCTTTTAGTAAATAACGTCACTATATACGAATGCTGACTAACCAACTTTAGTTTATATAAACTCGGACTTGCCTTAGAATCTTCAATATATTAACGTTAGTGAGTACGATAGTATGTATAAAGCTACTTGTAATCTTAACTTGTGAATAAAAATTGTTTTTTTAAAAAGTAATTCTTCGTGTTGAAAACCAAAATTATATATATTTATATATATATAAATATTTATATTTTATTTTGAAAGTTTTTTGCAATAACAGGCTTTTTTTGATATGAAACAGTTTATTTTTGTTGACGTTTCGTTGTTATATTACAACTTTGTCAAAACTAATATTAATTATTTTTGACAAAGTTGTAATATAACAACGAAACGTCAACAAAAATAAACTTTTTCATATCAAAAAAAGCCTGTTATTGCTAAAAACTTTCAAAATAAAATATCTCAAACAGGCAATAAATCAATTTCAAGAAATATATATTTATATATATATATATATATATATATATATATATATATATATATATATATATATATATATATTTAATAATAATAAAGTATGTAAAACACACTTGTATTCAAATTCCCAAATTATATTATGAAACGTTCAACCGGTTTCGCTGTTTCAGAACAGCATCATCAGGTACAATATACCAAAAACAAAAAAGTTCAATACCACTGCAAACAATTACATATAAAGGTCAATACCTACATTTCAACAATAATGAGAAATAGTCAGAACAACAAATTAGTAACTTATTTAAAAATTTTGTCGATTATAATGAAAACAGTTAAAGAGGATGCTCTCTACATGTGAGAGGAGCAATAAATACAATTTGAGGTTAAAAAATCACAGAAAACTAATTCAAAATAAAATAACAATTGTAACATTAGCGACATCTATAATCTATTCTAAGAAGATAAGCTACCAAACAAAGATATCTGTAGGATTTTATGTAGTCATTCAAAGAAAACGTTAATAAGTCTTTTATCATATTGAACTTGTGAATTGATGATATTATTAGGATATAACTTATGCAACCTACAAATTTCTAAAGGTTCCAAGCTATTAAGTATGTAAGGGTTATTTTCTATATGGAGTAATTTGAAATTATTGGAAAAATCTGTGTTGTGACCAGTGTCATTGACATGTTTTGCAAACAAGGAGACATTGTTATTGAATCTGATACACCTGTGATGTTCAGCTAGTCTTGTTCTAAAATTTCCATTTGTTTTTTTCCACATACATACTACCACATTGGCAATTTAATTGATATATACCTGGTTTTAGAAGAATATCCGTTTTATCTTTATTATTTATTAGAAAATCACCTAATGTATTATTTGTTTTGAATACTAATTTAATATTTTGTGTTGCAAATATTCGTTGGATTTTATAAGATACCTTTCCGTTGAAAGTTGTGCAGAAATATTTTTGAAAATTGTCAATAGTATTGTTAGTTGATACATGAGGTATAAATACATTATTTGATGTATTCCTTAGAAGTTTCTTTCTCGATAATCTGTCGACAATGCTTGGACTAAATCCATTTTTAAGGCTATTTGCTTTATAGTTTTTATTTCTTTATCTCGTGCCTCTGTTTCCAATGGAATGTCAAATGCTCTATTAACAAAACTATTCAATGCTGCTATTTTGTGATTTATGCAATGGAATGAATCCTTGTGGATAATTATACCTATGTGTGATGGTTTTCTATAAATATCAAATTTGTGTACATTATTTACATTTCTAATAGTTAAGTCTAAAAAATTTATGGTTTTTATGGTTTTGTTGTTCTCAATTTCTAGAGTAAAGTTTATTTTTCATGTACTGAGTTAATTATATCTACAAAATCATTCAACTAAAGTATATCTCCTTGCCAAAGGATCAAAATATCGTCCACATACCTGTGGTAATATGCTATTTTAGACGAGTAAAGGTTATTGTTAACAATGTGGTTTGTTTCGAACCATTCGAGAGTTTTCGAAAGTGGTGAGCCCATGGCTAATCCATCCGTTTGACCATAAAACTCTTCATTGAATGAAAAGAAATTCTGTTTGAGGCATAGATTGAGAAGTTTGATCAATTCCTCTGCTTTAATATCTGATATTGAGCCATTTGATAGTTTGGATTTCACAATTTGAACAACTTCATATATATATGAAATTGTTCAAAGGTTTGTCTAAAACCTTTTTAATAAAAGGTTTTAGACAAACCTTTGAACAACACAAGTTTGAAGGCCAAGACATATGGAATGTGGACGAAACCGGTTTTACCACGGTTCAGAAGCGGCAGAGAATTGTTGCACGAAGCAAATCGTGCAACAATTGTCATGCCTCTTAGAGGCATAAAGCAAATCGGTGCTCTGACATCTAGTGAACGAAGCACACTTTTAACATTAGCTGTTGCAGTATCGGCTACAAGAAACAGCATTCCTCCTTTCTTTATCTTCTCTAGGAAAAATTACGAAGACGAATTTGTCAACAATGGACAAACAGAATCAACGGACAGCGCAACCGTCCAACAATCCATATGGTTGGATGAATGAAGACTGTTTTTATATTTTTATTCAACAATTTGTACGCCATACTAGCTACAGCTTTGAACGTCCATTGTTACTGTTGTTAGACAATCACGATTCGCATCTTTCAATCAAAACTTTAGATTTTTGTAAATACTAAAGAATTATGCTCTAGTGAAGGCACAACATAGTATTGTTAGGGTAGCTCTGAGAAAAAACCGTCTAGACTCTACATTTTATTTATACGAACAGGCAAATGTTCTAGCTGTTTGGAAATTGTACATATATCACTCTATACTATGGATGAGGAAATAATGCAACAACAAATGCTCTGGCTATGAAACTAGGCAAGCAGACTACTTCGAAGTTCCTTCATACACGAAGAGTTTTACACAAAAAAGTATAATTCAATCTTCATCTCAGAAACAGTTCAAAATAAACGTGTAAAACTACATCAGCACATATGACGAGTTTTTGAAATTTTTTTACCGAACTGGTGTATTGCTGAGATTTCGTGTTTATTTGTGTGGTTCCTTGGTCTCTGTTCCCTTCTGCATCAAAGTTTTGCTTCAGTTCAATGCTGATAATTGTTGTGTGAATGTTTCTTTCAGTCGTCAGTTGATGCTAACACCATATCACATCTTCCTGAAGTTTCTTGAATCTGGGACGTTTGTTCACATACAAAGTTCAAGTTTAGGTGTCAAACAATGTGATAGTAAATAGTTGTAAAATTTTTGAGAAAATCATATTCCCAGATCTAGGTTAGATTAAGATATAAATTTTGATTATATACTCTTGTTACTTTGTCTTGTGACTGAAAAATCAAATATATGATTAACATAGTTAAATTGAATATTAAAATAAATTAAACTCTTGGCTTAATGTTTCACGATTTATTTAACAATATGTATAGTCAACATGTTTCGAGCGTTAGCTCATTTTCAAGACTAAACTACTATAAGAGACGTACAACAAATTTATATCTACAAAATGGATGAGAGTAGGGAGGATAGTTGAAAATCTACTTGTTCATTTACAATTTCTTCTTTTCTCTTCCAAGAACTGCTAATTTCAATTGCCTCCAGAAGGTCTAAACGTTTACCTTTATTACCTGAGTGTAGGCATTTAGTTTTATCAAAATCTATGAAGTGATTACAGCTAATACAATGTTCTGAGAATCCAGTTTTATTAACATTGTACAAAATCGACCTTTTATGTTCATCAACCCGAGTTTTTATTTTTCTACCTGTTTGGCCGATATAAAATGCTGGACATTCATTACAAAAAATCTTATAAATACCGTTTTTATCTTCGACATTTGTCTTTTCTTTATTATTTACTAAAAGTGACTTAATATTCCTTTTGTTTGTACAAATGGTTTTTATATCTCTCTTCTTTAATCTTTCGCAAATTTTTTCACTCAGATGAGGTATGAAATTAATAAAATGATATTTTTGTTCGTTTTTAATAATTTGAGATGGATAAATTGAATCTAAAAGAATTTTTCGTTGCTTTTTTCTTATGAGATTATCTATTATATTTTCGTCGTAACCGTTATTTTTCGCTAAAAGTTTCAAAGTTTTCACTTCTTTGTTGAATTTCTTCGGAAAGCGGGATAGTCGTGAGTCTATGTATAAAAGAATAAAAAGAGCTGAGTTTAGTGTTGAGCGGTTGACTGCTATCTTTAGGAATTAGGGTATCTGTGCATGTAGGTTTTCTGTATATATCAAATGTTAGAGAATCATCTTTCCTAGTAATGGTCAAATCTAAGAAGTTTAACGTTTTTTGGTCATTTTCTATTTCTTTTGTGAATTTAATGGATGTATAAAATGAGTTGATATATTTTAAAAAGTTATCTAATTGTCTGTCGGACCCACTCCAGATACAGCAAACATCATCCACATACCGTCTCCAAAGAAAAACGTTTTTTGTTAGCGTGATGTTAGAGCTGAAAATTTTTTTCTCTAAACTATTCATAAAAATTTCACTTAGTAGGGGTGATAAAGGTGAACCCATAGGTAGCCCGTCTAACTGTTGATAAACCGTGTTATTAAATTTGAAATAACTTTGCTTCAAACACAAGGACAATACTGACATTGTTTCTTTTTTAATTACTTGTGAAAGATCATTGTTGAGATCTAAAGTGCTATTAATAATATTTTTCATTTCTGCATTGGGTATAGAAGGAAACAAATTTGTTACGTCAAAAGAGATCAATTTTGTTTTAATGGGAATTTTTAAAGTTTTCAATTGATTGATAAGTTCGATGGAGTTTTTTATACTGTGAACCGGGTTGAATTTCATTAATGATGGTAATTTTGAGTTGAGATATTCACAAATTTTATAAGCTGGTGCATTGATATATGAAACAATTGGACGCATTGGGCAATCGTTTTTGTGTATTTTAGGTAGAGTGTATAAGCTGGGTATGTGCGGATTCATAATTGACAAAAATGATTTGTTAGTGTCTTGGAAGATACTATTGCAGTTATTGATAATTGATTTTACTTCTACCTGAAATTTATTTGTGGGGTCAGTTTTGAGTATTTCAAAATTTGAGGAATCAAAAAAATTTTCCGATTTTTCTATATATAACTGTTTGTTCATAATGGTTACAGTGTTTCCTTTGTCCGCTTTACATATTATTAACTCTTTATCTGAAATTTTCGATTTGAGTTTTTTTATGGTATTAAATTCATTAAATTGTTTTTCAATTAGAGGTTTTGATATGATATTAACACAAATAGTTTTTTCAAAGTTTAAATTGTTCATAGATGTTGAATTTAAAGCCAATTCGGTGTTGACCGCTAAAAATTTTATCATTATTACTACAGTTCGATTTAGGGCAATATTTAAGGCCTTTGTTTAGTAAACAATAAATGATAGAAAACTTTTAGCGGTCAACACCGAATTGGCTTTAAATTCAGCATCTATGAACAATTTAAACTTTGAAAAAACTATTTGTGCTAATATCATATCAAAACCCCAAATTGAAAAACAATTTAATGAATTTAATACCATCAAAAAACTCAAATCGAAAATTTCAGATGAAGAGTTAATAATATGTAAAGCGGACAAAGGAAACACTGAATGAACAAACAGTTATATATAGAAAAATCGGAAAATTTGTTTGATTCATCAAATTTTGAAATACTCAAAACTGACCCCACAAATAAATTTCAGGTAGAAGTAAAATCAATTATCAATAACTGCAATAGTATCTTCCAAGACACTAACAAATCATTTTTGTCAATTATGAATCCGCACATACCCAGCTTATACACTCTACCTAAAATACACAAAAACGATTGCCCAATGCGTCCAATTGTTTCATATATCAATGCACCAGCTTATAAAATTTGTAATATCTCAACTCAAAATTACCATCATTAATGAAATTCAACCCGGTTCACAGTATAAAAAACTCCATCGAACTTATCAATCAATTGAAAACTTTAAAAATTCCCATTAAAGCAAAATTGATCTCTTTTGACGTAACAAATTTGTTTCCTTCTATACCCAATGCAGAAATGAAAAATATTATTAATAGCACTTTAGATCTCAACAATGATCTTTCACAAGTAATTAAAAAAGAAACAATGTCAGTATTGTCCTTGTGTTTGAAGTTATTTCAAATTTAATAACACGGTTTATCAACAGTTAGACGGGCTACCTATGGGTTCACCTTTATCACCCCTACTAAGTGAAATTTTTATGAATAGTTTAGAGAAAAAAATGTTCAGCTCTAACATCACGCTAACAAAAAACGTTTTTCTTTGGAGACGGTATGTGGATGATGTTTTCTGTATCTGGAGTGGGTCCGACAGACAATTAGATAACTTTTTAAAATATATCAACTCATTTTATACATCCATTAAATTCATAAGAAATAGAAAATGACCAAAAAACGTTAAACTTTTTAGATTTGACCATTACTAGTAATGATGATTCTCTAACATTCGATATATACAGAAAACCTACATGCACAGATACCCTAATTCCTAAAGATAGCAGTCAACCGCTTAACATTAAACTCAGCTCTTTTTATTCTTTTATATATAGACTGACGAACGGTTACGACGAAAATATAATAGATAATCTCATAAGAAAAAAGCAACGAAAAATTCTTTTAGATTCAATTTATCCATCTCAAATTATTAAAAACGAACAAAAATATCATTTTATTAATTTCATACCTCATCTGAGTGAAAAAATTTGCGAAAGATTAAAGAAGAGAGATATAAAAACCATTTGTACAAACAAAAGGAATATTAAGTCACTTTTAGTAAATAATAAAGAAAAGACAAATGTCGAAGATAAAAACGGTATTTATAAGATTTTTTGTAATGAATGTCCAGCATTTTATATCGGCCAAACAGGTAGAAAAATAAAAACTCGGGTTGATGAACATAAAAGGTCGATTTTGTACAATGTTAATAAAACTGGATTCTCAGAACATTGTATTAGCTGTAATCACTTCATAGATTTTGATAAAACTAAATGCCTACACTCAGGTAATAAAGGTAAACGTTTAGACCTTCTGGAGGCAATTGAAATTAGCAGTTCTTGGAAGAGAAAAGAAGAAATTGTAAATGAACAATAGGGTGGAGCGAAAAATTTTTTTTCGCATTTCCAACTTCTAAGAGTAAAAAGTTTATGCCTCTTAAGCTCAAACATATACCTGTAAAATATTATTTGATAAAAATAAATATAACTACCTCCGAAAGGTTATTGAACTTTCAGAATATTCAGAATTTATGCAGGAGTTAGTGATTTATTTTTTTTTATAACATCTTGATCTTTCTTTCTGTATTACTGTATTAATTAATTGGAAATATACTGTATTTTAACAATAAAAAATAAAAACCAGGTACTGTAAGTACGAACAAGGAGTTCGGGCGGGGGGGGGGTTTTGCAAACCGGACAATTCGCGCGTGGACCGCGCGGGGCAGTGCACTATTGTCTTTCGAGGTGAACTGTCGCTCGCACGCAATTAAAACATAACCTAAAACATTGTTTTTGTCAAATATGGAAAAACTCGTAGTGCTTCTAAATGCCCGCTATTTGGAGAATGTTTTGGGTTAAAGAAAAATGTTCTACCTACCTACGAAGATGTTGTGAAACATTACGAATGGACGAGGCAAAGCATGAAAACGAGCAAACAGGAGCCCAAATTTTCAGAAATTTCCGATAAAATTGTGCCTGAAATCGAGAGTATATGGCAAACGGCATCTTTACCAACAGTGACTAGTACCAGAATTATACAAATGTTAAAAACTTACCACGAGAAGCGGAAAAATCTTCTTAAGTCGATGAAAAAGAATTCCCAGCAAACTTTAGAAAATTTTATGGAAAATAAAAAGTTACTTTTTGATATATCAGCTTGTAAATGCAAAGATTTCAACTGTTGTACGTGTCCAAGAGAAAAGAAGGTCCCTAAACGTGAACAAGCTTTTTTTAATTGACCAAAGAACGGCTCCTAAAATGATAATTGGCAGAGTTGATGTTACTGTAAGTAAAAAAAATTTGATAAATCAGGAAAGGAAGCTAAAACAACAGTATCGCTCTGTTAGCCCGGCGATTGCAAGTACGTCCTCTGGTAATTTAGATATCAGCACCTCTTCTCTTTCTTCCGAAACGGATGAGCCACTGAAAAACGATGCCTGCGCTAAGAAAATTGAATCCGTTTTTCCTCTAAAGAAAAAGAAAAAAGTGTCGTCCCTTGACTTGCCTACGGCATCGGCATCGAAAACGTGTGATAGATACGAAGTGTCTGACAGGGCTGCTGCTGCGATTGTGCCATCAGTATTACATGATATTGGTTCTGAAGTTGAAGTTATAGATAGAAGTAAGCTACGAAGAGAAAGAAACAAGTCTAGACAGGAGTTTTAGGAGGACAAGGCTTTTTGCTGTACCAAAAATTAATTTTGATGCATCGAATTATATCGAGATGATAAATTGGCAAAACGAGATAACTGAACCTCCAATTTTTAAAAATTTGTCGACAGGAGAAATTTCCTGTATTGTTCAGTCTGGTGGCGAGGGCCAGCTATCATTTTGCGTCTTCCGTGCCATACCCAGCCTGTGGAGCGAGCCGTGAAGATCACAACAGAAGCTGCTATGTCTCAGTGTACGAAAAAATCGCGACCAGGTGACATGAAGGCAAAATTAAAGTCAAGAGCCCAAATTCCAAAATTTGATACAAAATGTCATTTTAAACCAAATTAAAAGGTGTTCCTAGCATTTCTTTTATATGTTACATTTACTTCTTTTTGCATTTATTACATACTTAATTGTCTGATTATAGCTTTGTGTATTATTTCACATCCATTTCTCCGTAATTTCCACTAAATATAGATTTGAACAAAGAAGTCAGTTTTTTCAAGAATTTCGAAATTTTAGAGGCGATTCGGAGGTAAAAAGAAATTTTCAATAATTACTAAAATTGGCATATGTTCATGTTTTTACATAAGGCATAAATCCCCCAGAAATCCCCAGAAATCAAAAATATTCAAAAAAAATTTCGCCATACATTCGTGCTCCACCCTAATGAACAAGTAGATTTTCAACTATCCTCCCTACTCACATCCATTTTGTAGATATAAATGGGATTCGAACCCAGGTTCTTTGGGTTTACGCCCCACTGCTTTTGACCGCTAAGCTACCGAGGTCTACACTTTGAGATGCAACTTCAAGTTGTCCCAGTCGAGTTCAAAACTTTTGAAGTGTAATTTCAATTCTCAATTTTCACTGTAAAATATTAATACGATTATTCATGTCCGCACGTGGTTGGTTAACACGATTAAATTACTCTTCTATAATTATCATTGTTCCTTACGGAAAAAATAAATACATCTGGGAGGATGGGTAGGTGTCACTCACTTTCGCCAGCAGGTATCAAAGACGACAATCCGAGCGTCGAATAACTAGCTTGACGAATAAAAGAGTTGTTAGATATGAATTGAAGTTGCATCTCAAAGTGTAGACCTCGGTAGCTTAGCGGTCAAAAGCAGTGGGGCGTAAACCCAAAGAACCTGGGTTCGAATCCCAGTCGAGTTCAAAACTTTTGAAGTGTAATTTCAATTCTCAATTTTCACTGTAAAATATTAATACGATTATTCATGTCCGCACGTGGTTGGTTAACACGATTAAATTACTCTTCTATAATTATCATTGTTCCTCACGGAAAAAATAAATACATCTGGGAGGATGGGTAGGTGTCACTCACTTTCGCCAGCAGGTATCAAAGACGACAATCCGAGCGTCGAATAACTAGCTTGACGAATAAAAGAGTTGTTAGATATGAATTGAAGTTGCATCTCAAAGTGTAGACCTCGGTAGCTTAGCGGTCAAAAGCAGTGGGGCGTAAACCCAAAGAACCTGGGTTCGAATCCCAGTCGAGTTCAAAACTTTTGAAGTGTAATTTCAATTCTCAATTTTCACTGTAAAATATTAATACGATTATTCATGTCCGCACGTGGTTGGTTAACACGATTAAATTACTCTTCTATATATATATATATATATATATATATATATATATATATATATATATATATATATATATATATATATATATATATATATATATATATATATATATATATATATATATATATATATATATATGTATATATAATATATGAATAATGTTCAACGCGGGGGAAAATTAGTAGCGGGATACTCCAAAGAGTACAGCTAAAAATCTTGGAATTATTATGGATAGTAAATTGCGCTTTCATGATTCGGGGTAAATTACCCCGAATGGGGTAAAAATTAAATTTTTGGGGGTAAAAATTAAACTTTTGTGGTTAAAAAGTATATATTTTCTATTTGCTATTTTATAAACCTGTTAGTATTTTTTTCAACTCAAACAATTCAGCTACATATGCAGGCCACGCCATCTCACTCCCCATCACTGAGTGTTCTCTAGTTATATCTTTGCGCAGTAAAGCATTCACTATTTTTAGTATTTTTAGCTATTATTTACCAGTTAGTTGCGGACAAGACCACTATTTTATCATTAATCATCGATATCTTGATCAAGGTAAACCGCAATTTGAGAATTGAATTCAAGTATTTCACAACTATTATTTTCTGTCTCCCTTAAGATGGCAGCAAATAGAAAAAGAACATACTAAGACGAATTCCTCAAATTACGGTTTTCACAAATAGAAGAAAATGGTACATTGAAACCACAGTGTGTTTATGAAGATACTGACTTCAGAATCTTTCAAGAAAAGTCAGTTGAAGAAACATTTATATATTTTGCATTCAAACCTGTCTTCCAAACCGCGAGAATAATTTGTAAATTTAGAAATATCTGTTAAGAGACAAAGATTGAATAGCAACTTGTCTGGTACATTTGATCCGCGTTCAGCATGAAGGGCTAGCTCTGAAGTAGGCTGGTTGATTTCTCGAAATAAGAAAACATACACTATTGTTGCAGATTTGGTTAAACTAGCTGCTGTAAAAATGGCAGAGATTATGTGTGGTGAAAAAGTAGCGAAGAAACTAAATTCAGTGCCCTTGTCTGCAAGAATTGCGAAAGAACCAATTTCTATATTAGCAGAAAATGTGAAGGAACAGGTTATTTTCGCATTAAAACAGGCTAAATATTTTGCTATTCAGCTTGATGAGACAACTGATTTTAGTAGCAAATTGCTGTTTTGTTCTTCTCTCGAGTTGAGATCTTGTGGAATTGATGTCTACAATGAAGTAAATGAATACTTCAATGCGCAAAGTTTAAAATGGGAAAAATGTATCTTTGGATGGTGTTCCAGCTATGCTGGGTCATATTAATGGTTTTTCGACTTTCGTAAAAAAGAACCCAAATATTGAAGTTATTGACTGTATGGTCCATCGCCAGGCCCTTATGGTCAAGTATTTAGAACCTACACTGGAAGCCGTCATGCATGATGTCGTCAAGATTCATGCATGTATCATGAATTTTATTAATGATACATGCATGATCATTATTAAAATTTAATGATCATGCATTATCATTGAATTGCATGATCATTAAATTCATGATAATGTAATCATGTAAACGTAAATTTTATCAAGGGACGTGCACTAATGACGCGGCTATTTCGTGAATTATGTCAGGACGGTGAAGCTGAATATACGGACCTACTTTATTATAGAGAAGTAAGGTAGCTCTCTCGCGGAAATGTACTAAATCGAGTATGGACTCTCAAAACTGAAGCCGAAATTTCTATGGCTGATCAAAAACATTTTTGAGATTATAAATATATTAAACAAAGAATTTCAAGGAAAGAATATTGATATCATTTCAGCGAGAGAAATTCTTTCAGCGTTTGGATTAAAGCTGCAATATCGGAGACAAAAAGTAGAAAAGAACAAGATAGCTTCTTTTTCAAGGTTAGCTTCGTTTTTGGAAGATTGAGAATATATTACTTTTGCTGACATCAAGAATACAATTGTAAGACATCTTATCAAACTCAGAAAGCGGTTTTCAGATTACTTTCCAGATCTTGATACACGTACTGTCAGTTGGATTGTAGATCCTTTTAAATGTTAAATTGCTATGATACCAGAAGAACCTTCAGGTTTGGCAGAGGCAATTCTTGAAGTTCGATCTAATACTGAAGCACGTATTCGAGAGTTAACCAAATCTGTCGTCTTCTTGGATGTCAAAAGCTGCAATGGTTTTCAAAATTGCACATGAAGAGGCGGTAACAACATATTTGTGCGAACAAGGCTTCTCCACCCAAATTTAAATTAGTTTTTTCGTCTAATACTACAAGAAAAATATAATATGAATTATAAAATAACAAGAAACTATCATTTACTTATATTTTCTGCTGGGGCGAATTTTTTTTTCCTCAACTGTTTATTACATATATTACTATTATTGCCGTTATGTATTACTTACTAAATTATAAATTGAAAAAAAAGATGTTTAAATTGAATTTTTACTAATTATTCTCTTTTCAAAATTATCATGGGGGCTATAATATGAAAGATGCTAAAAAGAGGCGATTTCGTTTTTTTTGCTCTTCGCCATGGGCTAATATCAACTTACACAAAAATATTTTGGGGTAATGATTAAAAAAGTTCACCGACCGCTGTTGTATAGGAATATAAGTATCCAAAATTTCAATGTACGTGAAAAACTGGTTTTGCCAATATTGCATTATGGTTTGATTCTTATTTATCCTTGTTTGGATCAATGCTCCAAGAATAGAATTCAAGGCATTCAAAATTCATGTTGTAGGTTTGTTTTCAGAATGCGTAAATACGAAAGAGTATCTGCTAGAATCGTTCAGCTAGGGTGGTTCAAAATTGACCAACTATTCCGCTTTCATATGAGTTCATTCATACATCGCATTCTATTATCCGGAATGCCCATTTACCTCCATCGTAGACTAAATTTCAGACGATATGCACATTCGGTTAACATTAGACATGTTGATACCCTTCATTTACCTCGGTTACGTATTTTTAGAAGATCTTTCACATATAATGTGACCTCAATTTATAATAGATTAGATAGTGACATAAAAAATCTTTTGCTGTCCGGATATAGAAAAAAGATCAAATACCACCTCTTATCTGCTCAGTAAAACTGGATGGATACATTTAACACACTTTGCAACTCTTTTTTTGTTTCGTTTTTTTTCCCTCATTTTTTTAAGGTTTAATTTTACAATGGTTGTCATTTTCATTTTGTTGAATTATTGTTAAATAATGTTTACTTTATATTTTATATTTTTTTCAATATTTCATTATTACTGTTATTTTTATTATGATTATTATTATTTTTTGCCCTTCATTTTTTGTTTTAAGAGGTTGAGTAAGAATAGCTATGCTAAACTTCGCCTCTCACTGTTGCAACACAATTTGAAAGTGAATAAAGTCCTTATTTTTATTATATATATATATATATATATATATATATATATATATATATATATATATATATATATAAAAATGAACACTAGAACATTCATTTGAAAAATTGAAATTAATCAAGAGAATGTTATAGTAGAGAATGTTATAATATCATCGAACGATGTTTTTAAATGTCAATAGGTTGCGTTAGTAGTACGCAACCTATTGATTTAGTTAGTAGTATTTGTCAAATAGACATTGCAATTTAGTAGATACCTACGGGTATAGAAGATATGTGAAATTTCGATGCTTGGTGTGTCTGTAATCTGAGAGAGGTGTTTTCTACTGATTTCCATAGATGGAATTGTAGAGTATTCATTACTCTACGATCTTCCACTCGAAGTCACAAGAAGATGCTTGGAGGTTGAAATCGTTGCCTCACTTCGATGGACGTGGTGCGACTGACGAGTTCCTTGCAGAACGAAACATATATATGTCTCTCACTTCCATCAGGTGTGGCATCGATTTCAATATTTCTCTAACATTTATCCCTTGAAGGATAATGGAGACATCACATCGTACACGTTCACATATCTAGCTCTACTATAACATTCTCTTGATTAATTTCAATTTTTCAAATGAATGTTCCAGTGTTCATTTTCTTAAATATTTCATTCAGTGCCATAAGCACAAAAAAATTTCATTTCCTTATATATATATATATATATATATATATATATATATATATATATATATATATATATATATATCATTCACACTGATTGTAGAACGCTTTCTGTCGAGGTTAACCCAGAAAACAGACAATTCGTTAAATTTTATAGCAAATTCAACCTTTTCATTGAAATGATATATCTAGTTTACTCAATTAATCCAATATATTTCAAATTAATCGTCATTGTGTAAAAATATAACTCCTGTGTATTATTGCTATAGAATATCACATCAAATTAATCATAGGAAATTTATATCAATAAGTGTATTTGCTCAAATGAACGTAGCATGAATACACATAGTTACTGATATATCTAGTTTGAAGAGAGATACGTGAGTAAACAGTAATTATTTTTTACTTGTTACGGCGCATGTGTAAACATACATTACATAATATCAAAACATGTTTTCAATAAAACCACAATTGTTTTTCTCGTCTTTCGCCTAGGAAACGAGAACAAGTATATTTGTTAAAGCACTCTCATCGCTAGTTTGAATCACACTTCTGAACCTAAGTTGGTGTACTAATTCAGAATAAAAGAAGTGACCAAAAATTTCAAATTATGTCAAAAAAAATTCTATACGGAATTATTTCAAGTCCACCAGTCAGATCTGTGAGAATTCTTGCCAAAGCTTTGAATCTGGATTTAGAATTCAAAACTGTCAATGTATTTCAGAAAGACAACCTCAAAGAAGATTATCTAAAGGTATGATAATATTAATAGCTTCATGATACTATAACAAAGTAAATAAAACTAAAAAAATACATTTTCAACTAAAATTATCATCATGATGATTAAAATGTAATAATGATTTAAAAATAGATATCATGGGAAAACTAAAAAATACATTTTTAGTTTTACTGTGATATTATTCTGAATTATCAATGATGAACGGAACAGTTCTTGCTCAAGAAAAAATCTTGTTAAAAACAGTTTTTGTTTATAAAAAAAATTCCATTTCTTACAAATTTTTGAAACAATGTTACAATGAATAGAAATATTCGTTCAAGTTCTTCAAGGAATATAAAAATATATTTCCTATGTCATTTTATAATAACAGATAATTTAAAGAAAGTCTTTAGATATAAATATGTTCAATTGAGCCGGTCTCCGTGGCTTAATTGGGAGAACACCCAACTATGGGGTGGTAGGGTTCAAGTTCGAACCCCGGTGAATGCATGGGCGTATATATGTGTTTGTCTATGATTTAAGTAGTTTAATGGAGATTTTTGTTGTGCAATGTACATTACTTACAAGCCTATTTGCGTTCGAAACCGGCGTTAAATTCTAGGACTAGTGAATTAAAAAAACTGATAAATAAATAAAAAATTCGAGAAAAGCTCCATTCATCCTTTCATTATCAAACCTGTAATTTACAAACCATCATTCGAAATTCTTTGAGTTATCAGAAATCTGATTTTATTTTTAAAAACCATGATATGAAAAAATTTTCATTTCATCAATCAGTAAATTCTTAAATTACTGAAATTCGTCAATACATACATATATATATATATATATATATATATATATATATATATATATATATATATATATATATATATATATATAGAGAGAGAGAGAGAGAGAGAGATCTGTAGTTATGATTGAGCAGTTTGGATACTTGGGAATATTCAAATTGTGATACCTGAAGGATAATTATCCGGAATAAGTAATGAGTAGCTAATGGCAAGATAAAAACATATTTAGAAGAATATTTTGAGAAATCTCGTGAAATTTAGTAAAATGATATAAATTGTACGATATATCTGAAAGGATTCCTTCATATTGAATAGAACAATATATAAATTTATAATCAATAAAGTTTCTTGAATATTCTCCGATCTCTTGAAATTGAATAAAGACCATTTTTCACGATTGATTGTTCGACAAGTGTTTCAGGTTGTTACCTCATTTTCAAAAGTTAAACTGGAAAACTAGAAAAAGTTAAACACCTTAACTTTTAAAAATGATATAATGCACCGAAGCAATCGTCAAGCAATTCGTATAATATTGGGAAACTAAGCCAAGTCATTCGAAATAAAAATGAATCGTTTACTTTCTGTTGTTTGGTTTTTAAGTCCTCTTATTTTTGAATCTTAGATTTGAAGAAAAATGTTTTTTGTAAAATAAATATTGTAAAAGGAAGAACAAATAATTATAAGAAGTGAAAGAGAAGTGAACATATTCATCTTTCATAAATACAACGAATTTTATTGATTTGAATAAAACTAAGTTATATGTTGATATATTTTCATCAAGTATTGGCCCAATCGATTAGTGAATTTTATTGATCGGCTTCCAACAATTAGGAGCGTAGGTTCTAGCAATTTGCTGCTTCGTTAGTTTCAACCTTCATTACAGGGTGTGATGCATCTTTAAAATCGAATGTATGAAATTGAAATTTTCCAGTTTAGACAATGGTACTCATTTAACATACATCCACATATATGACGTTTTCATTGTTTATGCGTTAATTTTACCGTTGCTGTTTAATGTCACTTATCAGATTTGAAGAACATCATCCAAACGATTTCGTAAACCAGCTTTGTTATATTATCCGTCAAAATATATGATGACTAAGCGGTTTTATTTTGGAGTTGCCGTTGAAAAAATACAATGGAGTTCAAATGAGATTAGACCTACTTTCAATTGAATATTTGATCGATTTGAAAATCGATCATAATAATAAAAGATCCCTCAACCTATATATAACTTTCAGATAAATCCAAATCACAAAATACCAAGCTTGGACGACAACGGTTTTATTGTATGGGACAGTCATGCCATAATGATGTATTTAGTGGACAAGTACGCAACAAATGATTCATTCTACCCAAAGGATCTGCAAAAACGAACCAAAGTACACCAAATATTATTTTTTGATGCAGAAATATTTGAGAAACTTAGAACCATTGTTGTAAGTACAACTTCCTTGGTTTAAACATTTTCTAATAAAATATTCGGTTACTATCCATTCTATCCACAAATAACATCACGGTGCGAGTATTCAATTTATTATGGTGGTTGAAGTAAGTTTTTCAGGGTTCGATAGAGACAGAATGGAGAAGCCAATACACGCGTCATGCCAAATGGTTACCTAAACAACCGAATTTTCCTCTTCGCCGAAGGATGTAAAAAGATTTATGGATATGACGGGTCATAGATCATCATGACATTTAACAATGTACTCAAATTTCAGATTTTTGAGCACATTATGCAATGAAGTTCCAAAAAATATCTTCTCATTGAAAGAAGAAACAATTACGGGCAGTAATCTGTTTTCTATAGTGCAAATGGATATAATTGTATCCACATGATTATAAGAGAACACCACCCTATAAAGTTGATTGAATGTTTGCTGTTCTCTAATTGAAACATTGTTGAATATATTGAATAAAACCATTTGGTTCCTTTTCACCATTTTATCAAATTAATTGATTCGTTTGCGTGAAACCAAACAGTTTCAAACGATACTCTTCTCCATGAGGAGAGCGATTGAATTTTAATTCGCAATTAGGATTTTTGCTTCATTTTTTTGCTTCCCAAAAACGCTTCATCCTCTCTGAATGCTCTTTCTTCGGTTCATCTGTCCATTTTACTCCATGTTGACGATTTGACTTTCGCTCAAACTTCACATGTACGATTTTATAGCGACATTCAGTGCGATCTTTGAGATTTTTTATATTGATCTGTAGTAGATCTTTTTGGACTTCTTCTAGCCAGTCTGTTCAGCATTTACTCCTCATAATTGTATCGAGTCAATCATAAGTCTTTCATAATTATATCTGTTCTGACATATAATGAGAAATGAAAGATTGAGCAATGTAGTGAAAGATTGTTGATAAAGAAATAATTTGAAATAGTTCTTTGTACCTATAGTTTCTGTTAAGAATGTTTTCTCAGCAAAATTTTTTTTTGCTCTTTTGTTAATCTTTGTTGAAACCAATAAATTCAGAGACAGTTACAATCCTCTCACTCCGGATAACACCTAACAGAGGTCTTTCATTCTTTCATTTATTATAGCTACACTTAAATGCTACATGTAAAGTCCTCGAAATACAAAGCGTCTGAATGAGTATCCTTTTTCTGAAAGTTTGGAAGTACAGTGTAATCCCACTAATCCGGCACTATTGAAAACCGGAGGGTGCCGGATTATTGCAATGTTCGGATTACTGGGTTGTACAGAAAAAGTCATAGGTAATAAATAAAATAAAGCATTTCCTAGAGAGAATAAATGTATGTAATGTTTTGAATTAACTTGTAAGTACATATGTAATTTACTAGATTTGAAATAATCCTTAACTGAGGTCTGCTTTTGTGCAACTTTCAGTTCTTGCTTAAAAACCTTTTCTCGCATGTTGCGAAGAATTATAATATCTTTGGCAGATATGCCGTTTTCTTCTGCCCATGGTATGCAGGTATTGAAACAAATCATTGCATCATCTGGTTTAACTCTTACAGCAGTTGTAGTAGTTGGTGGCTCCAATATTTCTACAGAGCTTTCTTCTTGTCATAATTTCCTCTGTTTCTTTGATTCCTTCAAACCAAGAATTCAAATTTTCTTCACTTATCTCCAATCCTTCTTTAAAATCTCTATTTTATCATTCAAATCTAGTGTTTTGTGTTTGCGTTTATCTGACATTTTTTACTATAAAAACAAATACGTTAGCACGTGCACGTGATAAGTTTTGAGGTTAGACTGCTAGTCGACGACGAAGTGACCAAAGCCGCTTTGGCAAAGCGCACAGGTATAGAGGGGAGAGGGAGTGAGGGAGGCGTGGGCAAAGGGTGCCGGATTATTGGACGTGCAGATTTATTGAAGTGCCGGATTAGTGAGATTATACACTATTCTGTAATATGCAACATGTGAATATTGCAAAATATTTCTTCAGTTTCTGCATTCATTTACTTCGGTGTCTCTTTTTATGCCACTCAAACTCCTTCAGAAATTCAATCCATTCTTTACATAACATAAAACTTCATAGAATTTTTTTTTCAGATACTCCTCTACAGCGGAGTCTCAGAAATACCCACTGACAAAATTGAGGGTGTTGAAGACTCCTATAAAAGCTTGAATAGATTACTTCAAGGGAATAGTTATTTTACCGGAAATACAGTCGCCATTTGTGATATCAGCTTATTATCAACCCTGTTATCCCTCGACGTGCTTGTTCCAATAAATTCAAAAGAGTATCCCAGTATTAAGGCATGGCTGACAAGAATGGAGGATAAAGATTATATCGCTAACGTTAGTGGCAAGAAAGAAATCACTCAACTCTTAACGGATTTAATTAAAAAAAAATAATCTGAAAAAAAATTTTAAGAAAAGTAACGAGTTTGGAAATACAAGTACCTAGAATATAATTGAATTTTCATTCATTCAAAGGCAGGAGAGAAATATAGTTGTGGCGTACGTTTAGGTATAAAGACAGCTTCTTCAGACTGGTGAAGGAGCATGTTAAATACAGTAGAAGTGCGTAATCCGGAACGGTCCGGGCCGGCTCGGTGCCGGACTACCGAAAATTCCGGTCTATCGGGCGGTAATTGTAAGAACAATTAGGTTAATAATTAAACTACAGATACAGTATGCAAATAATATACAACAAAGTTTATTTTACTCTTCATATAATGCATGTACACGTATTGTAAAACATAATTCCCTAAAGTTTAAAAAAGTCACGAATGTCTTTTTGTTTTCTTGACTTTTAGCGTTTAGTAAAAAATTTATTTCTAATGAATAATGATATGGAAATCAATAATTTCTGAAGCACTGTAGCTAGTATTTGCCTCAGCAAAAGAGATAAACTTATTTAGTGATTTTGCAGCTTCTGCCCAGCTGATTTTTTCCTTTTTTTCGGCATCTGAGTCACTTCCTTCAAGATTTTGAGTGGGCTGAGGGTTTACTACAATGTTGGTAATGTTCTCATCGGTTAGTTCTTGTTCAACAGGCTCACTCTCGTCGATTAAAAGCCACTCCTCTACATCATATTCAGGCAGGTTTTTCTAGGGATTGACAGCACCTAACGATATCCAAACCATTGGTCAGAGCATTTGATGAGTTTCTTCCTCATCCGTCTGTAAAGTTAGGTCAGTTGCTATGTAGAGATAGGTCAGAAGTTTTCTCCAGCATTTTTGGAGTGTTGTATTTTTTTCCTGGTTCCAAGACAGTGCAGTAGCATAGACATCTTTTACTGTAAACTTTTTTTGAGAATCAGTCACGTCACAGTCGGAATTTAACTGGCCTTGAATAAAAGACCCTCTGTAAAAGCATTTGAAATTTTGAATAACCCCTTGGTCCATGGGTGGAATCAAAGATGTTTCGTTAGGTGGAAGCAGAGTAGGAACAATATTTTCAGGAACTAACTCATCTACTGGAGGGTGGGTTTTGCAATTGTCCAAAAGAAGGATGGCTTTAGTTTCTTAGCACTTCCGGATGATCCCGAACTACCCCTAAAACTTCCGATTAGCTCTCGAGCGTTTTTATTTGCTTCAAAGGCACACTTTTGGAGAAAACTAAAATGTTTACAATTTTCCGGAGCGTTGACGAACTATCGAGCATTCCAGACTGTTGGATACCGGACTAATGGACTTCTACTGTATAAACTTTTAAAAACAATATCCCTAATGTTTTCAGTGTTTAGTGTTTTCTTTATCTCTAACGCATTTATTGAACAATATTATAGAATACTGAAACATAACATGTTTCGAGTGGTCAGTTCATTATCAACACTAACTGTAAGACCTACGAATAAATAAAATTATTTATTCAATTAATAAGATAATATAATCGTATGACTTGCATAAAGCTTAAAAATATTGGTAGGTTTATAAAAAATAGTAATTTTATATATTGCGCAATGTTTTTCGATCAATAACAATTTTACCTAGAACTATTTCAACACTAGTTCGTAATAGTTTGCGAATAGTGATTTTTGAGCTTTAAAGAATAATTCTGATTATTACACACATTATAAATAGATGAAACTTCAAAAAAGTAGAGATAAATGCGGAAAACTCTTGTAGTAGCATAGTATTATAAAAGGTCAAATTAATATTCCATTCCATTAATAACATATTCAGTATATATGACCGGCATCAAATAAATGAAGTATTAGATCAGTTTAGTTACTTCAACGAGTGCTGCTGAATTAATAGGTTCATGGGGCCCATTTTATATATGCTTCAAGCCAGTCCTTCAGTGAGAGCTGTCCTAATGACTGCTAATGAACTGGATGTTAAGTTAGAACTCATAGAATGTAATATTCTAGAAAATGAGCAATTCCAAGAGGAGTTCATGAAGGTGAGTGATGATGGATGATATTGAATAAATACAAAGAGATAAAATACAACTTTCTCAGGTAGGTACAAAAATTCTATATTAATTATATCTATAATATAAAAATGAATCGCAAAATGTGTTGGTAAGCGCATAACTCAACAACGCCTGGACGAATTTTGCCAATTCTTTTAAATGTTCGTTAAAGTCCAAGGATGGGTTTTACGGCAAAACAAATTCGAATAATTGCCAGGAAAACCGTAAAAACAGCCCATTTGTTTTTCTCATACAAACGTTTTCGAACTAAAATGTAGAGTCATCGCATGGACTTCACAATTTTTTTTCTTGTGGTTATTATTTTCAGGGAAAAAATTCAAAAAATTGCATGTAAAATTAGAACATTCAAGAATTCTTAATCAATAATATGAGTAAGAAAAAATTATTAATTCTCAATTAGAGGATGTAAAAAAGTGAATATCTTATCACACATTGCGATTAGTTTAGAGTTATCTCTACTATTATTAAAACTTCTATTGAACATAAAATTTTGGTAAATTTAAATAGACTAACATACACGTTACTAACGTAGCACATGGTATATTAGATTATAAATGAGAATACATAGTTTCTTCAATTTACAGTTGAAATTACGTTTTCAAAAATGATAGCTATTTGATGTACACTATTTTTGTTTTCTTGTGACATAACTTAAGTCGCAGAACTCGCAATACATCAAGTCAAAGATATAAAAGAGCAAGTCAAATTGACGAGCAACGTCAAGCACTAAATGAAGTTGAACGCAATCGATAGAATTGAAATTAACAAAATGAAAAGGTTGCGTTTAACTCCTATCGACCTGCATTCAATTATAACGTTGAAATAGATTACAGCTAACATCAAATAGTTGCTAATGGACCAATGAACGTTGTGTATCAATATTACAAGGCAAAGTTTAATTGTTATTTTTAAGAAAATACTACCAATGATGCGACAAAATATTGCGCCAAGAGTCAATTCAAATACACGATATTGGTACAGCCACCAGAGCCACTATATTCATTGGTTTCCAGGAATGGACTTAATTCTGAACATTTTTTGACTTATATCCAGCAAATATCTCATATAATTAATATATGAGATAATAATTATATATGAAATTAAATATATGGGACATGTACTTGCTACGAAGTTAGGAACAGTTCAACCACAGAACGGAGAGGTTAATCACTTTCAATGCATCAAACGTGTTGAAATAGGAATTTTTTTATAATTCGACTGATTTGAAATAACAGAAAGTATTGCAGTATCTTCGTATGTGAGTAAGTCCCTGACTCATCACGGGATAAATGTTAAATACAAGATAGTGTAGCACAAATAGTAGAACAAGTCTTTCCGGCTTTTTGAAAAATATTCAGAGAAAAATAAATGGGCGTACTAAGTTCGCTGGGTCAGCTAGTTATATATAAATATATACTCATATTAAATTAAATTAAACTCTCGGCTTAATGTTTCACGATTATATTTAACAACATGAATTCAATCTCAGCGAGAATTCAATCTCAGTCATATATTCATATATAAACCAAAACTAAAGCTAACTAAGATTTGAATTTAATAGAAAACACAGTTACTCTTTTGATTTCAAGTTTTTCATTCAATTTTAAAGTACATGGGATAAGGTTATTCATGGAATAACACATAGGTCAAATGACTTTACATAGATGTATAAACTCGTTTGACTTACACCTGTGATTTTAAATAACGCCATAAAAATAAATGTAAAGGTGTTAAATCACACGATCTAGGGGGTCAATTTTGATCACCAAAAATATCTCATGCAGTAATTGAAGTGTTTCACGAGCTATATGGCATACAACACCATCTTCTTGAAACCACATATAAACCACAAACCACATCCAATTTCGGCAAAAATAACTATGTTTAAATGTGGCATAAATGGAGGCAAATTCAAATCTTGCGTTAATTTTGGGATGCTATATATATATATACGATATTATTTCTTATGTAAAAAATTCTATATACATTGTTTTGCACCAGTGGTAAAAATCAAGGGGCTATGACAGAATGAATGAATAGAGACCTGGCAGTAATAGATGAATTTCTTTGCGATGAAAATTTAAAAGACCTAGGTTATAGTTTTGGGTAGAAATTGAGCTCCAGAGGTACATACAAACGAGATATGAATACTAAAATTGAAAACCAGAACATTGAAACAGTTGGTTAAATATTTTTGGGCATTACATTATATAAACTATCACAATAAATTAAATAAACTTAAATAAATTTTATATAAATTAATATTATAAATTATCTATATATATAATATCATATATATATATATATATATATATATATATATATATATATATATATATATATATATATATATATATATATATATATATATATATATATATATATATATATATATATATATTATATATATATACACTACCGCTCATAAGTATTTGGACACCTAATAAAATACATTTTGTGAGGCTTTGATTGAGTGAAATGATGTAAGGATTATTTTAACATGTTTATTGATCATTTTGAGGCGTAACAAGAATATAATTTCAAAATTTTGGACTCATGTGTCCCCTTTTATTTTAAATAACAACCTCACAAAGCTTCGGCAAACTGGCTACCACTTCTTCCAATGTTGTTTTCGTTATCTTCTTCCATTCATCTTGCAATTTATTCTGCTAGTCTTCCTTCCACAAGAGGTGTGGGACAACTTTTTCGTACCTGTTTATCTAGGTGATCCCACAGTAGTTCGATAGGGTTTAAGTCAGGGGACTGTGAGGGCCTTATTATGAGTTTCAACACCTGTTGTTCTTTTCGCTTCAAAAAGTCCTTGAATAGTGTTAATGTGTCTTTCGGGTAATTATCCTGTTGAAATATGAATTCCAGACCACTTGAATTGGCTCCACATGGAACTGGACTACCCTCCAATATCTTTTAGTATCCTTGTTTTCTTTGAATTCCTTGTATTCGCACAAGATCTCCAACGTCGGAGCCACCAAAGCAGCCCCAAACCATCACAGACCCTCCACCGTGTTCAACTGATGCCTCAGTACAAGTGTCATTCACCCTCCAGTTTGACTTTTGCCTTACGGAAACTCTCGGTTTGGCTCCAAAAATTTGAAACTTTGACTCGTCCGACCAAAGGACCTTTTCCCAATCTGCTTTTGTCCAATTCTTGTATTCTCTCGCCAAATTGAGTCTCTCCTTTTCATTAATAGATTTAAGAAGTTGTTTTGAGACCGCCATGTAGCCCCCCCTGCGTCACAAAGTCTTCTTTTAACTGTGGATACACTGACTGGTTTATCACGACCGACATTAAAATCTGGTGCTATTTCCGGTGCAGTTAATCTCCGATTTCGTTTACCATCAACAACTATACTCAAATCTTCACTCGAAGTTGTAGCTCTTGGTATGCCTGGGCGAGATTTGTTGAAATTGTTCCTTCAGCCGCAAGCTTCTTAACGATGAAGTCAACAGTTTGTCTTGGTATCTGTAGTCTTGAAATCTCACGATTACTTCTACCTGATTTATGAAGATCGATTATAATGCCTCTGGTCTCTTTGGAATATTCCTCAGTTTTACCCATTTTCTTTCAAAAATTTAACTCAAACGTGAAAAACAAAGAAATATGGGTAGACTCTGAGTACTGAGCTGTGGAGATTGGAATTTCTGTTCGAATGACTTCAAATAACTAATGTAAAAATATTTGTAGTGGTTATTCAATATAGGTACTACCTGCGTTTATTTCCCGGTAACTCAATCCGAACAAAGTTGCGACTTCAAAGATTAACTTTAATTAAATAATTTCCGACTATTACACTACTATGGTTTTATGTTCAACAGTCAGCAAATACCAATAAACTGTTTACTATTGTACTGTAGATAAGTATTTTCAGGTGTTATACAATCAATTAAATCTAATAAATGATATATTTGAAATTTATTGCTTGTAACTTGAACAAATTGAACTATATATATATATATATATATATATATATATATATATATATATATATATATATATATATATATATATATATATATATATATATATATATATATATAGGAAATGACATTTTTTGTGCTTATGGCACTGAATGAAATATTTAAGAAAATGAACACTAGAACATTCATTTGAAAAATTGAAATTAATCAAGAGAATGTTATAGTAGAGCTAGATATGTGAACGTGTACGATGTGATGTCTCCATTATCCTTCAAGGGATAAATGTTAGGGAAATATTGAAATCGATGCCACACCTGATGGAAGTGCGAGACATATATGTTTCGTTCTGCAAGGAACTCGTCAGTCGCACCACGTCCATCGAAGTGAGGCAACGATTTCAACCTCCAAGCATCTTCTTGTGACTTCAAGTGAAAGATCGCAGAGTAATGAATACTCTACAATTCCATCAATAGAAATCAGTAGAAAACACCTCTCTCAGATTACAGAGTCACCAAGCATCGAAATTTCACATATCTTCTATACCCGTAGGTATCTACTAAATTGCAACGTCTATTTGACAAATATCATCGAACGATGTTTTTAAATGTCAATAGGTTGCGTTAGTAGTACGCTCGCGTTTATTCCCGTGTCTCAGGGGAATAAATAATTTAATAAATAATAATTTCTAGTGTTCATTTTCTTAAATATTTCATTCAGTGCCATAAGCACAAAAAATGTCATTTCCTTAAAAATATCGCCGAATCGGCCCCGGAAACATATATATATATATATATATATATATATATATATATATATATATATATATATATATATATATATATATATATATATATATATATATATATATATATATATATATATATATATATATATATATATATATGTGAAGTAATCAATAAGTGGACTGTATATTTAAAATTAGGAGAAGCTGATTACGTAACAAAAAATATGGAAATAACTGTTTCCTTTGATATTGTAAGGTGAAATAAAATTTTGGTTATAAAATAAACTGCGAAAATATGACTCTAAAGAAAAGAAAAATACAAATTCACAGGGGAAAAATAAAAGGACTTACCAGGGTCGAACAGCACAGGGTTCAGGAGAAATGCCGCAAAGCACCAAAGTAAAGAAAACACAATAATCTATATTTTTCGTATGAAAAATATATCGTAAAATCCAATGTATGTTCCAAACAAAGTCACAACGCAAAATCTTCTTTCGTATAAAAAGCACAAAAAAGGTCGATATCTTCCGCATGAAAGTATCCCGTAACAAAATCACCGTCGACCTTTTTCAAAACAAGTCTCGACGCATTCTCCGGTCTCGTCCTCGGAATCGCACTTGTCCGGTTGACACCACATGTTATTGAATGAGTAAAAAAGGAGAGAAAGACAAGGGATTCTGTGAATTGTAACTTATGAATTAATAAAAATAAACAAACCCGTAATTGAAGGCATCTTCAATTGTAGAAAACAAACAAAATTATTAAACTAAAAATAAATTCACCGTTATAACGGAACATTTTCACCCCCCCCTGAAAACATCCACGATATTTTCTGAACTATTCATTAGGCAAAGGACAAAGTTTAACTAAAGGTCTTGTTAGAAGCCCTTTGTTGGTTCTTACCGTGGCCACCCGTGGAACTCCATCACCCCCTGGATGTAATGTGACTATACGTCCAAGTCGCCATTTTAATGGCGGTTCTAACTCATTTTTGATGACCACCATGGTGCCCGGCACAATATCGGTAGCTGGAAGATTCCATTTGGCTCTCTGATGGAGAGTCTGTAAATATTCGTTTTTCCAACGGGTCCACAGAGAACGGTGAAGTTGTTCAACAAGCTGCCAACGAGTAAGTCTTGAAATGGATATGTTTTCGTGTAAATCAGGCTCCGAAAATGCACTCAAAGGTTCGAGAGTTAAAAAATGTCCTGGCGTGAGGGACCGCAAATCGTTGGGATCAGTACTAATTGGACATAAAGGTCTAGAGTTGAGCACCGCTTCTACTTGAGTTAATAAGGTGTAAAATTCTTCGTAACTCAGTACCTGTTGACCAATAACTCGTACTAAGTGTTTTTTAACAGACTTAATACCTCCTTCCCATAAACCTCCCATATGAGGAGCTGAAGGGGGATTGAATTTCCAAGTGATTTTTTCTGACTCTTCCAGATCGTTGGCCAAATTTCGTAGATACTTTGCAGATGCCACAAAATTAGTCCCGCAATCTGAAATAACTTGTGAACACCTTCCGCGCCTTGCTATAAATCGTCGAAAACCTGCCAGAAACACATCTCTAGATAAATCTGACAATAACTCGATATGAATAGCTTTAGTCGCACAACAAATAAACAAACATATGTAGGATTTCAAAACACGGGATCCACGAAGGCGATTCATTGTAATAGAAAAAGGACCTCCCAAATCCACTCCAACAATGCTAAAAGGTTTAATTTTAGAAATCCTAAAAGAAGGTAAGTTGCCCATTGGAGGTTGATAGTTGATAGGACGACATTTCCAACAAGTTCTACATTTCGAAATAACTTGACGAATCAATTTTTTGGCGGATATAATCCAACATTTGAGACACCAAATAAAATGTAGTATTGACCCCCGCATGAAGGTACGTAATGTGAAAGTGATTGATCATCAATCGAGTCAATAGGCTATCTCGTGGAAGAAGTATAGGAAATTTTTTATCATATTGAAGTTCAGCATAGATAAGTCTACTTCCTACACGAATGAGTTCAAAATCATCAATAAACAGATTCAATTTCCGCAATTGTTTTGTCACTGGCATTTTATTAACAATCAAAGATTTTTCCTTTTTAAAAACTAAGGATTGTACTCGACGAGCCAGTAAAAGCAATGATTTATGTATAATGTTTGCCGAAAATGGACGATACCATTTATCAGTAGGGTTTTTCAAATTATGTGTAAAGCAAAGTACATAACAAATCGTATTTAAAATTTTTGGTAACGAAGAGAAACGTAATTGAATATGATCTAGCCACAAATCAAAATGATTATCTTGGATCTCTGTCGTCAGAGTAAACCTTTTTGTTCAAGTGAAATGTGTTCTATTTCATTTTCGGTCGCAAATTCCGAAGAAATATATTCCCAATCGTTAATAGGTGATTTTAGAAACCTAGGCCCCTGAAACCAAGTATGACATGACAAAAACCCCTCAGGGTTTACGCCCCTAGAGCCTATATCTGCAGGATTTTGTTCAGAAGGAATATGATGCCATCGTTCTAAAGCAACATTATCCTGGATATATGTAATCCTATTGGTGACGAATGTTTGCCACAGATGCGGAGAAGATCTGATCCAAGATAACACTACGGAGGAGTCAGTCCAACAATATACTTGATTTACTTTTATACGCTTAGTAATCAATTGCAAAACATATTTCATCCACTTTGACAATAAAACAGCCGCGCATAACTCCAATCGTGGTAAAGAGATAGTTTTCAGTGGAGCAACTCTGGTTTTTGCACCCACCAAGAAAACTCTAATACTACCATCACGATTTTCCACCCTGAGATATACAACAGCACAATATGCTGCCATACTGGCATCACAAAATCCAAGAAGCTGTATAGAAGAAGGCTCTGTCAGATCAACATGTCGTTGAATTTTCAGTTGAGATAGTAAGTGCATTTCGGTGTGCCATTTTTCAAAACGTATAGTGAATTCTTTGGGGGGTATATCATCCCACCCCAGTTTTCGACTCCATAGTTCTTGAATCAATATTTTAAGGACGATGAGTACAGGTGATATAAAACCAAGGGGATCGTAAACTCTGGCAATTTCTGAAAGCATTAGACGTTTAGTACAAGTAGTAATGGTTCGTGCAAAAGAATACGAAAAGTGGTCCAGCACTGGATTCCATTGTAAACCTAAAACCTTCATCTGAGAACTATTTTCAAGATCCAAACATAAAGACTTTTCATCTAAATGTTCCGCAGGAAGATCTGACAAAATCTGCCGATTATTGCTCGACCATTTCCTCAATTCGAAACCAGCTTTCGCAAGTAAAGCAATTAACTCAGATTTCATTGATAAAACGGTTTCAAAAGAATCATGACCTCCGAAGATGTCATCAATGTAGCACGAAGACAATAAAACTTCGGCTGCTAAAGGATATTCTGCTTTATTTTCGTCTGTTAAAGCTTGTAGACAGCGAATAGCCAAATAAGGACTGCATACAAGTCCGAAAGGTAAAGTCGTTAATCGGTATTCACCCATGTCCATGTCAGAATGAAAACGCCAAAATAAACGGAGAAAGTTTCTATGATTGTCGGTAATCTTGATCATGCGATACATCTGACGAATGTCAGTGGTAAAAACATATTTATAACATCTGAAATTCATCAAAAGAGCAACAATATCATTTTGAAGTTTTTTACCCGTAAAAAATACGTCATTGAGACTCATCTTACCAGTTACATGACTAGAAGCGTCCCAAACTACCCTTATTGGAGTGCTTGACGACTCTTTATATACACATGAATGTGGCAAATAAAACGAAGTACCTGACATTAAATCATAGGTTTCACTCGAAGGAACCCTTTCTATGTGACCCTGCTCTAAATAATCCCGTATTACGGCAGAGTAGGCCTGACACAAGGGCAGGTTTTTAGCGAATCTACGTTCAAGTAAGTAGAATCGACGTAGAGCCACTGTTCGAGAATCTCCAAAATCAGGTATATTGATTTTGAATGGTAGATGAACCACAAAGCGACCGTCATGATCCCGAGTAGTCGTTGATTCGAAATATTTCTCACAAAAATGCGCTTCTGGAGATGAATGTATTATATTGGGAACCTCCTCCATTTCCCAGAACCTTTTAAGATTTGCATCCAATGAACACTCCAAGTCAACATCGACAGAAGCGAAGAAACTTTGTACAGAAAAAGACAAACAACCTTCAATTTTACCCATAAGAACCCAACCAAATATGGTATTAATTGCAGAGGGGGTACCTTTACCCCCAGGAATGATACCATCCTTTAAAACAAGAGGGAAAATATCGGCACCCAAAAGAATGTCAATCTGTCCCGAAAATGAAGGATCTGCCAAAGATAAATTCTTAATATGTGGCCATTTGTCCACTGAAAACGTCCCGAGTGGCATTTTACCGCAAATTTCATCCACCAGCATCGCATCGATATCGAAAACTAAATCATTGTCATCCACAGGAGATATTTGGAAGTGAGCTCCCATGTCAGCATTAGTACACATATTGTTTAAACCGTGAATTGCCAACGCCATATTAGATATCTTCAAGTTCAATTTCCTGGCTACATCTTTTCTCAAGAATGTAACCTGTGATCCCGAATCAATAAGACCTCGAATTTGATGAGAATAACCAAATTTATCCCACAAATTTAAGATAACAGTGCCTAACAAAATATTCTCCCGGTGGGTCACAAAACCACTGAATGGTTCTTTAGGGTTTGTCGTTGATGACGTAGATTTGTTGACTGAAGGTTCCGAATTTTCAAAATGTAGAAGCGTATGATGTTTTTTGTTACACAGTCTGCATCGTTTTTGTGAAGTACAATCAGCAGCAAAATGAGACGATGCAAGACAATTTATACAAGCTTTTCGTGTTTTGACAAAATTAAAACGTTCTTTTGGAGTTTTTTCAAAAAAGGAAGAGCATTGGAAAAGAATGTGTTCTTTATTGCACAAAATACATTTAGGGCTGATAGTACTTTTCAGAGTAGAAGTACTTGCGATATTAGGACACTCTGTAACATTAGTAGATTGTGAAGATTCCAAAATTGTTTCATCGACTAAAATACCTGAATTGTTTAATTCGGTTGACGCAACATTCGTGAAAAAAGAACTCTTCTGCTTGGACTTAGAAACTAAAATTTTCGATTTTCTAGAATTCCAGTTCATGGTTTCTAACGCATTGCAATGTTTCGTAAGAAAATCAAAAACTTCTTTATATGTAGGAATATCTGTTGAAGCATGGCTCAACTCAAAGTCTTTCAAAGTGACAACATCTAATCTGTCAAGTAACATGTTCATTAAAATGAAATCCCAACCATCTACAGGAAAATTCAAATTCTTAAGGGCACACAAATTTAAATTGAATACCTCTAGAAGATTTTGTAACGATTGAACGTTTTCGTAATTTGTTACTGGCGCTCTCTCGATTTCTCTCCAATAAGCTGTAGCTAATAATCTTTTATTATTATAACGTGATTGTAAAACCGTTATAGCAGTGTTATAATTATCCCCCAATAATGGTGTACATTTAACGAGAGCTAAGGGTGTACCTGTAAGTGAAGATAACAAATAATGAAACTTTTCAACATTCGAGAGATTTCTGTTGTTATGAATTAATGCGGAAAACAATTCGAAAAACGAGGGAAACTTTTTAATATCACCGTCAAATGAAGGTAAAGATATTTTAGGTAAGCTAACACTCGTTTGTTGGGTTTCGTTTATTTCACGAGCTGAGTTTGAACTAGACAAATTATTTTCTTCAGGAAGGTCGAATAATTCATAATAAACTGCCTGAATATCCGTTACCTGATCAATAAACCTTTGAGCAATTTCGTGTTCTCGTAACAGTAATTCCTCCGCTTGATCTACTGAAGCAATTAAAGATATAACCGTGTTATGGTGTTTATCAAAGTCCTTTTCCCAACGATCCAAAGATTTACAACGCATTTTAAACTTTAAAAATAGTTCAGGTGAATCTCTTATGTTTATTGACAAATTATATAAAGCATCTACATGCCTACTAATTGATTGCCGCATGGCTTGCGATTTCACAATTTCAGCACTATCTGTTGCCATCGTGAAAATTTCGTTATAAAATTATCGAACTGAATTTTATAATTATGAATATGTATAACTAATAAAACTCACTAAATACGTAGATCAATTATAGTGGCAAAAAATTTAACAGGTGTGAACGTAAACAACAGTGAACAGTATTGGTAATATAAAAACCAAAATACAAATCGTAGATGCCCTCAATTTTCCCTAAACTTTTTATGTTCAACCCACAATATTAAATGCATTTAATTTGACTTTTGATTTTGATCAAAACGTACTAAAATAAAGAAACTTCGAATCTAGCAGAACTAAGTAGCAAAAAAAAATTGTATATTCGGCTCGATGAAGGATCAAAAAAATGTGAAGTAATCAATAAGTGGACTGTATATTTAAAATTAGGAGAAGCTGATTACGTAACAAAAAATATGGAAATAACTGTTTCCTTTGATATTGTAAGGTGAAATAAAATTTTGGTTATAAAATAAACTGCGAAAATATGACTCTAAAGAAAAGAAAAATACAAATTCACAGGGGAAAAATAAAAGGACTTACCAGGGTCGAACAGCACAGGGTTCAGGAGAAATGCCGCAAAGCACCAAAGTAAAGAAAACACAATAATCTATATTTTTCGTATGAAAAATATATCGTAAAATCCAATGTATGTTCCAAACAAAGTCACAACGCAAAATCTTCTTTCGTATAAAAAGCACAAAAAAGGTCGATATCTTCCGCATGAAAGTATCCCGTAACAAAATCACCGTCGACCTTTTTCAAAACAAGTCTCGACGCATTCTCCGGTCTCGTCCTCGGAATCGCACTTGTCCGGTTGACACCACATGTTATTGAATGAGTAAAAAAGGAGAGAAAGACAAGGGATTCTGTGAATTGTAACTTATGAATTAATAAAAATAAACAAACCCGTAATTGAAGGCATCTTCAATTGTAGAAAACAAACAAAATTATTAAACTAAAAATAAATTCATCGTTATAACGGAACATATATATAACTTGATCGCTTCAATGTGTAATACTCGTATCTGGGATAAGTGAGAGATCTCCTGTGAGGGAGTGTGAAAGCCGTAAGGCTTGACAGGATCGAGATCTTCCAAATATACAACCATATGGAAACCTTCAATATACGTTTTTTCTATTTGAAAAAGTGCAAATGCATAAGTCAAGAAAGTATTCTTCGTAGTAGAGGCCAAAATAACTCCACAATACTTGTTACTCGAAATATCAAAAGTAGATAAACTAGCTCTAATAATGATTTCCTAACCGACGTGAACAATAATTGAACGAATGAAAAGAAGAGCAGGTAGTCACATTTTCTTGTTAACCAAAATGACGTATTAAGTTGTACAGGAAAATGTAATTGCATTGCGTCAAAAAGGCTCTCTTATTATGGTAAATTTATTGTTCGTTAAGTTTAATAAAACAATTATTCTCGAATATTTACAAAATGAAAAATGAGAAAATAATTTTTATTTGAAACTTTTTTGTATGACTTAGGAACAAATGAAACTAGTGGAAATAGTGGAATAAATAAATATCTAGAATTTTATTTGAAATCTGTAAGAAAAGAAAAAAAATAAGAGAAATAGAGTTGAGAACCTGAAAAAGAGAAACACAAACTGACAAAGTGTAGTTTCAACAAAATATAAATTACTCAAATATTGAGTTAAAAAATCAGAAATTTACACTGAATAATCGGATGAAAATAAATGAAAGAAAATCATAATGAAGTGATAAATTATTACCACTAGTGGATCAGGTATTGAAGTGATACAAAATTTTGGTTTATAATAATACGAATATATCTCGTATATCGCGAACTGAATACTGATGGTTCAAGTGATGCTGCATTCAATATTATATTCATAAATGCAAATTTTATTGCGTACAACAATTTTTGTACTTCATTAGCAGCCACTGATTTAGGACCTGTTATGATTTCAGATGAACCCAGCCCATACTATACCAACTCTGATTGATGATGGTTTCATAGTATTTGAGAGTGCTGCAATAATGGGTTACTTGGTAAATAAGTATGGAAAGGATGACTCTCTCTACCCTCAAGATATCAAAAAACGTGCTGTTGTAGATCAATTACTTCATTTCAGTACATCATCCTAAACATATTTTAATTTCCAAGGAGTAAATAAACCGCTTTTAGATTAGGTTAACTTCCTGTATAAAAATATGGAGTGCTATTTTCTAACCATAAATATAAGAATGTTATTAAAAGTATTAATGTTAGTAATGCCCAATTCTCCCGATTCCTGGAAATTGGTATGAAAGGGTTCGGTGTTGACAAAGCCTCAATGTGCCTACTTCTTGTCATATGTTGATTAATTACCGACCAGTGGACAACTAATGTAGGGCCAAGTTCTCCCGATTCCTGGAAATCGGTATGAAACGGTTCGTTGCTGACAAGGCCACAATCTGCCTACTCCTTGTCAGAGGGTTGATTAGTTTGATTAGTTGATTAGTTTGATTAACCAATTTAAGGCCCAATTCTCCCGATTCCTGCAAATTGGTATGAAAGGGTTCGTTGCTGACAAGGCGTCAATCTGCCTACTCCTTGTCAGAGTGTTGATTAGTTTGATTAGTTGATTAGTTTGATTAATCAATTAAAGGCCCAATTCTCCTGATTCCTGGAAGTCGGTATGAAAGTCAAATGATCAATATGTCAAAAATGATGCCCAAAATGTCAATATGATGCCATTTCACCAATTATTCAGATTAAGATAGTAGTAAGTTGTCATTCACAGTAACAATTGAAATACCATCAACACTATTTCTAATGACATTATCAGGTGCTTGTTTCCTCAATACTTTTTGAATAAAAACGATTTTTCTCAAAAATTTTCAGATTTACGGAGATAAACTTGCAAAGCAAAACCTAATCAAAACTTGAAACGTGATGCGAATTGTTACAGCATGAATCATTTCATTCCAAAACTGCTTCAACACAAAGTACATGCCACATAACATTGCCTAAGTATGTTCTGTGGCAAGTACATAGGTACAATTTTTCGTTTTTTTGTGAAATCACAGCGTCTTTACTTGCGTAAGTATAGTCAGGTTGTGACGAAGTACTTATAGCGCTTTTGCTATAATATTCTCTGTGTGTTGTATTGAGAATTATATATATTTATGATTATTCACAAGAAACGAACTAATGAACACGTGGTTGTTATTGTTACTCGATGGAAGCGGGAGTGACAGATTGTTGAACATAGAAATGACAGTCAAAGAAGAGCTCTGAGAGAAGAAAGATATTGTATGTTGGTAGCCCATTTATATTGTTACGAATTTATGGGTTCTTCAACTGATAATGCCAATATTCTTGAAATAATTTATCAACAATATACAACTTGTTTTGAATAAACACACTTTTAATCTCAATGTCTCCCAACTGTCACTTTATATAAACATTGACAATTCGCGTAAAAATTGCTTCAGCTGTTGGCCGCTTATATATCCATTTTTATGCCGTCTAGAACATTCCAGAGTTCTCTGGTCGTGACTACGACGGATGTCAACAGTCTCGTCTTTTCTAAAAGCTTCTATAAACCACAGAGGCGGCTTCAGGGCAAATCGGTCACACTGCCCCCTCTAGGCGTTGGTCGTCTCAATCAGTATCTAACACGGCTTCTGGCAATAATCTTCCTCCTTGGTATTTCGCAAGTCTATCGAGATGAACTACTTTTGGCTTCGATCTATGGGTGTGTTGGATCCTGTAGACCACAACATTGATTTTCTTTATAACCTTGTAGGCACCTTTCCAATTTTGGCACAATTTTGGAGACAATCCTTTCTTCCATTGTGGATTATAAAACCAAATTAAATCTCCTTCTTTGAAACCAGCTGAATTAGCTCTCAAATCATACCTCGTCTTCATGCGGTCTGTACCCACAGCTATCTTATCACAAACTTGCTCAGTATATTCCTTTGACGCTTTCTCAATTCATCTGCATAAGTGTTTACATTCTTCTTTGTTGATTCAGGAGAGCCAAACATCAGATCACATGGCAGTCGTAGATCTCTGCCGTAGAGTATTCTAGCAAGAGTATGTCATGAACGGATGCTCGATAAGCCATCATCAGTGCTGGTAAATGCCTCTCCCAGTCCCTCTGATGATCAGTCACTACCTTAGACGGATACTGTTCAATAGTCCGGTTAAACCTCTAAACCATTCCATCAGATTGAGGTTGCAGTGGTGTCGTTCTGGTGTTATTGATGTTGAGAATCGTCATTAATGTTTGGAATACTCCACTTTCAAAATTCCTACCCTGATCAGAGAATGCAATTTAAGAGGTACTCCAAATCGCGATATGAATTGATCAACCAGTACCTTCGCAACAGTTTCATCCTCTTGATTTGGAAGAGCATATGCCTCACGCCACTTGCTTAAATAATCCATGGCGACCAGTATGTATTTAATTCCGTCCATCCTCATTGGAAGTGGACCTGCTACATCTATGGCAATACTCTCGTATGGAAGTCCAACGTTGTACGTCTGCATCTCTCCATGAGATTTCTTGGGAGGTCCTTTGGTTCCTGCACATGTCTCACATTTCCAGCACCAAGCGTCAACATCTTCGCCACAGTAAACCCAATAGTACCTTTTCCTTATTCTGTCAATGGTCTTGTTTGCACCAAAATGGCCTCCGAAACTTCCTACATGCATCTCTTGAATCAACTCGATCACTCTGGATCTTGGTGCCACCAGCAGTGTTTCAACTTCTTTACCATCCGGGCTTTCCCATTTTCGTTTAAGCAAACCATTTTCAAGAACTAAGGAATCCCATTGAGCCCATAAGGCCTTTGTAACCTCTCCCGTGGTCGATATATCTTTCCATGCTGGTCTTTGGTAGTTAGTCTTCCATTTGAGAAAAGGTCTTATATAAGGATCTTGATCCTGCTGGTCGATCAATTCCGCTGTCGTCCATCCTTCACGTTTCTCCGTTATAGTTCTTCTCACGTCTATAATGCCTTCCTTCAATTCGATCTTCTTGCAATAACGACAATCTTCCTTGCAAGGTCTTGCAAGACGTTGGCATCAGCATTGTTGTGGATTCTGCCATGACGATGTTCGATCTTGAAGTGACAATTTTGCAGTCTTTTAGTCCTTCTGTATTCGGTTGATCTACTAGGATTCAATTTCTCGTTTTGTGTGTCCATATTTCCCACAGAAAATCTGTCACAATATGTTGACAGTTGATGGTGGGGCGTCCCAATGTGATCACAGAATAGTGACACTATTCTGTGAAATGTTTTATTCCATCGAATGACAGTGACGATATCCCCACATAGTGTGACAGATTCGCCTTGAAGCCGCCTCTGTGGTTTATGGAAATTTCTAGAGAATACGAGACTGTTGTAACCGTCGCGTCGTAGGCACGACCTGAAAACTCTGGAATGTCTAAAAGACATAGAGTTCGATATATAAGCGACCAACAGCTGATGCAATGTAACACGAAGTATAGATATAAGGAGTCCGAGCAGTATAGATTTTTTCGTAGTATTCATGTACACAATATCAAACGCAGATCATAGTTCTCTTTTCTATAACTGGCTGCTCAAATGTTCAGGACGTACCGATGTTATTATTATCAGGTGTAAATACGCGACGTCTCGCGAATGTTAACATTATTCAAAATTATAATTAAATATAAAATATAAATTTTTATTTTACTGCTGTCAATACTAGTGAAACTGACCGCGTAAAGATTCAAACGAGTACGCCTTAAAAAGTGGCACGCCCTACCGGCAAAAGATCTGTTCCTTAAATTGATGGCATCCTTTCAGACTCCTTATATCTATATTTCGTGCATTATAAGGTATAAGATTAATATGAAATGTCAATCTTTATATAAAGTGACAGTCGAAAGACATTGGGATTAAAAGTGTGGTTATTCAAAACAAGTGTTAGGTATTTCAGGAATTATTTCAGGAATTCAGAAATTATTTCAGGAGTATGGAAGCGTTAATGGAAAAATTGATTCTCCAAATGAAAGAAAAGCGAAAACAACAAAGGCTAGAAGATGAAAAGCGATGAGAACAGGAGAAACTTGAAAATCAGAAACGACGCCTCGAGAAAGAACAACGGCGAGAGCAGGAAAAACTCGACAGAGAAAGGCTAAGACAGAAAGATAAACAGGACCTATTAAATATGATGACAAATTTGGAACAACAAAGACAACAAAACAAACAGGAAAAGCAAAGTCAAGTCAAGTGCCTGTCTATAAATTTTCCAAACCACCAACATTTGATGAAGAAATATCTTGGTTCATCTACAGAAAACTATCTAAAAATCTAGTTTAAAGCAGCACCGAGTATAAACTGTCCTGTCACTAAGAAGTAAAGCTGCGGAACTCCTGCAAAACCTGTCGTTAAAAGAACAACAAAACTATGGAGCATTATGCAAAGCTTTGGAATTGAGGTATAGTAATATCCATAGGGAGTTGCTGTAACACATTAAACTTGAAGATAGGAGACAAAAAAGAAATGAATCCCTTCAGGAATTCCAAACTGGAATTGAAAAATAGACCCGATTGGCTCATTCACTGGCTCGGAAAGAAATGAAGGAACAACTGAGTGTGAGGTCTCTTGAATGCCGTTTGAATCCTAGTAGAATAACATAATAAAGAAAAATGAGAATCAGATCGGTTTCTCCAGCCCCTAGAACAAATCAGGAGATCTACCACCAGTGAGAGTAAAGGGGCAAGCTCTGACTGGAAAAGAAAACGGTCCTAGGGGCGTTTTCATTAGAAGCATTTCCAATGAAAGCTTATGTGGATGTTAGTGGTATAATCTCAGGACAAGTTGTAGAAATAATTGTAGATACTGGAGCAGAATTATCATTGGTTCGAACTGATAAAGTGAAGACCATAATTACATCATCGGAAAGTCATCTTACTCTCAGAACCGCAACTGGTGAACGAGGCAATATTTATGTAGAGGCTCAAATTTTATTGGAAATTGGAGAACGATTACGAATTTCACACAAAGTGTTTGTAGTAGATATAGAGATGATTTCATTTTGGGAATATATATGAATAATATATGAGAGTAATACAGGAATATTGATGATAGGAAATGAGGAATTTATTCCAGGTACTAGTACCTGTAAGAACTCGAGGAGGAACCATGTAAGCTTGAGAACTATTCGAACTATTGAAATACCTGCATGTTCGAAACAAATTATTTATTGTAGGCCTGAAAATGATCCTGGGTGGTATGTTGGACTTGTTGAACTCAATTCGGACTATACAGCGTTTTTAACAGCAAGTACATTAATTCAAACAAAACAAGAAATTTCAGTAAGAGTAGCTAATATCAGTTCTGAAAACTTGAAAGTTGGCAAAGGGAAAACAATAGCCACAATTGAACCAGTATCTTGGATAGGTCGTTGTTAAGAATCATCTGTTTCATGTACAAACAAGAAGAATCCTATCAACTCCTCAAAGTTAGAAGCATCCTTGAAACTTTTATCACCAGACCAAATGAAAATGACAAGAAAAGTCATTAGTGAAGAAAGTGGTTCATTTGAATATCAAATACTTGTAGGAACTGATTTCACTACTCATAGAATTGATACAGGAAATGCACACCCTATTCGACAACCTCCTCGCAGACTTCCTCTAGCCAAACAAACAGAGGTAGTTGAGCTTTTAGAAAACATGAAGCAGAATAAAAATATCGAGGAATCATAAAGTCCATGGTCTTCTCCTGTAGTCTTATTTGAAAAGAAAGATAGTACAACAAGATTTTGCATAGATTATCGCAAACTCAATGATGTTTCCAAAAAAGGACAGCTACCAGCTACCCATTACCCAGAATAGATGACACATTAACAACTTTGTCAGGATCTCAATAGTTTTCCAGCCTAGATCTTAAAAGTGGCTATGGACAAGTAAAAATATATGCCAAATATACAGATGGTGAAGAGCAAACTGCCTTCTCAATTGGTCGTGGTATGTATCAGTTCAATGTGATGCCTTACGGATTGTGCAATGCTCATGCCACATTTGGAAGACTCATGGAACTGGTTCTGAAAGGATTGACTTGAAAAACGTGTCTGGTGTATCTAGATGATGCAAGGGTGATGGGATCTTCTTTTGCTCAAAAGAGCTCAAATAAGTATTTAGCATTTTATTAGCAGGAATGCAAACCTCAAATTGAATTACAAAAAGTACTGCCGTTTTGAAACCCAAGTACAGTTCTTAGGTCACACAATATCATTTGCAAGTATTCAAACCTCGGAGGATAAGATTGAATCAGTAAAGGAGTAGCCGAGACCAAAAGATCCATGAGGTTAGAAGTTTCTTGGGATTGTAAACATTTTATCGCCAATTTGTTGATAAGTTTGCTGATATAGCAAGACCTCTTCACAAACTGATGGAACAAAAAGGCACCTTCTAGTGGACTAGAAATTTCGAAGCATCATACCGAGAACTAACAGCAGCACATTGCTCGAGCCGTATTCTCTGTTATCCTCAGACTGAAAGATTATTTATGCTGAACACTAAATGCCCATAATGCAATATGGGCATTGGATCAACCTTAGTACAAGACCAAGACGGCGAGGAAAAGGTCACTGAATATTTCATCAAAACTTTCAGTAAGCCAGAAAGGCATTATTGTGTGACACGTAACGAATTATTAGATCTAGGTAAATCTATAGAGCATTTCCATAAGTACTTTTACGGAAAGAGATTTTTAGTTCAGACTGACCAAGCAGCACTTCAGTGGTTACTTCAGATGAAGATTCCTGAAAGTCAAATAGCAAGATGGATTGAAAGACTGCAAAAATATGACTTCAAGATCGAACATCGTCGTGGTAGAATCCACAACAATGCGAATGCTTTATCCAGAAGACCTTGCAAGGAAGATTGTCGTCATTGCAAGAAGATCGAATTGAAGGAAGGCATTATAGATAAGAGAAGGACTACAACTGAGTTACGTGACGGATTGACGACAGCGGAATTGATCGACCAGTAGCATCAAGATCCTGACATAAGACCTTTTCACACATGGAAGACTAACAACCAAAGACCAACATGAAAAGATATATCGACCATGGGTGCGGTTGCAAAGGCCTTATGGGCTCAATGGAATTCCCTAGTTAGTGAAAATGGTTTGCTCAAACGAAAATGGGAAAGCCCGGATGGTAAAGAAGTTGAGACACTGCTGGTGGTACCAAGATCCAGAGTGAACGAGTTGCTTCAAGAGATGCATGTAAGGAGTTCCGAAAGCCATTTTGGTGTAAACAATACCATTAACAGAATAAGAAAAAAGTACTATTGCGTGTACTGCCGCGAAGATGTTGAGCTTATTGCAGGAAATGTGAGACATGTGCAGCAACCAAAGGACCTCCCAAGAAATATCATGGGGAGATGCAGACGTACAACGTTGGACTTCCATTCGAGAGAATTGCCATAGATGTAGCAGGTCCAGTTCCAATGAGGATGGACGGAATTAAATACATACTGGTCGCCATGGATTACTTCAGCAAGTGGCCTGAGGCATATGCTCTTCCAAATCAAGAGGCTGAAATTGTTGCGAAGGTACTGGTGGACCAATTAATATCGCGGTTCAACCGGTCTATGGAACATTAACTATCTACGGTAGTGGCTGATCATCAAAGAGACAGATATTTACCAGAACTGATGATGGCTTATCGAGCATCCGTTCACGACACCACAGGTCATACTCCAGCTAGAATACTCTTCGGTAAAGAACTAGGACTGCCATGTGAACTGATGTTTGGCTCTCCTGAACCAACAAAAAGAATGTGAACACTTGTGCAGATAAATTGAGACTGCGTCTAAGGACTATAAATGAGCAAGTTTGTAATAAGATAGCTGTGGCTACAGACCGCATGAAGACGGGGTATGACTTGAGGGCTAATTCAGCTGGTTTCAAAGAAGGAGATTTAGTCTGGTTGTACAATTCGCAACTGAGGAAAGGATTGTCACCAAAAGTGTTCCGAAATTGGGAAGGTGTATGCAAAGTTATAAAGAAAATCAATGATATACAGGATCCAACGCACCACTTGGACGAAGTCAAAAGTGGTTCATGTCGATAGACTTGCGAGGTACCAAGGAAGAAGGTTATCGCCAGAAGACGGGTTAGATTCTGATCGAGACGATCAACGCCAAGAGGTGGCAGTGTGACAGATTTGCCCTGAAGCCGCCTCAGTGATTTACGGAAGATTCTAGACGAGACGGTTGGTAATCGTCGTAGGCATGACCAGAGAATTCTAGAATTTTCTAGAAGGCCTAGAGTTGGATATATATATAAGCGGCCAACACCTGATGCAATGTAAGATGAAAGGTTAATGTGAATTGTCAATGTTTATATAAAGTGACAGTTGAAAGGCATTTAGATTGAAAGTGTGGTTATTCAAAACAAGTGTTAATAGTTGTTCATTGTTAATAAATTATTTCAGGAGTATTCGCATTATTAGTGGAAGAACCCATAAAATCGTAACAATACTAATAACAGAATATATATTTGTTTAAATGGAATTTCATCTGGTAATCCAATGGGCTACTACCTACAATTTAACACCGGTTCCTAACGCAATTGGGCTTGTATCAATGGACATTACCCAGCATTTATCATTATCAAACTACTTAAATCATAGACAAACTCATACACCCATGCCTTCACCGAGGCTTGAACTCGAATTCTACAAAATAGTGATACTATTCTGTGATATGTGCTTCTAAAGCATTTCTTCCATTGAATGACAATGACAATTCCCTACATAACTCGCCCCCACCCCTAGTAGCAGAGTCATGAAATATGCACAATTAATGGAATGCTGAAATGATTACATATTGAAATTGATACATAACGTTTATGAAAATGATGTCCTAATTGAATGCTGATATATACAATGAATGAATATTAACAATTATTAAGAATATCTTGGAAAGTTAACAACATTCAGCACTAGTTTTCGTGAAAGGCATAGTTATAGTGGAGCGACACTACGTCGTCACTGAGAATAAATGCTGGAAATGTTAACTGTTTTGCTGCGAACTGAAAAACTACAATGAAGAATTTATTATTTTCCATGATTTTGAAAGGCCCATAGTAGGGTTGTTCAGTGCAGGAGATCAAGGAGACAGGGTTTTCGATTAATTTCAGTAATTCTTCATCAACTGACTGATATTGTTCGAATTTAGGAGTTGGACAATCAATTGCAGAAATTCTACTGAGTGCATCTGCTACCACATGTGACTTGCCTTTAATGTGTCAAATGTTGGAAGAGAATGTGTCAGGCTAATGTCAAGCCTGATAGGATGAAGCTTTATCTAAATTCTGACTGAATGCCATGATAGTGATAGTCAGAGAATATAGTAAAAAGCTTACCTTCAAGTAGATATCTTATGTATTTTATTGCACTCTAAATGAGTATAAGTTCCTGATAATGTGTATTTCACTTGAACTCGTGACAACTTTCATGAATAAAAAAATCAACGATCTCCATTGGTTATCTTTGAATTGTTGAATGGCTTGGGTGAAGAAGTGGACCAAGATTATGATTTTGGCTGAATCCTCGTTACGTTTTTCAAATAATGTTTCTGTTGTTCAAAGCACTTCGAAGTTATCATGCTAACCTTCAGTTCGTTGTTTCTTGCAGGCTGCTTCTCTGATTGTCACTTCTTGAATTACTTCCTGCTGACCGAATGTTGGCAGTATTGTTGTGGAACATCTTGTTGTTCGTCTTAGAATCTTGGTAAAAATTTGTGGGATGATTGTTCTCCAATATTTCGACTTACTATTACTTCGGGGGTCACCAATTTATAGCGATTTGCTATATTATTCTATGTGTGGAAATATTGAAGGACACCTGTATTGATAATTTATATTTAAGATTATTTACAAGGAACGAACTAATGAACACGTGGTTATTATTGTTGTTACTCGATGGGAGTGAGAATGATAGATTGCTGAACATAGAAGTGATAGTCAGAGCAGAGCTTTGAGAGAAGAGGGTTTGTATGTTGGTAGCCCTTTTTGTATGTTGGTAGCCATTTTTATATGTTGACAGTTGTGGGTGGAGTGTGCTAATGTGAGCACAGAATAGTGATACTATTCTGTGATATGTCTTCTTCACAGCCTAACGCTACTTACAAGCATGAACATAGACTTGGCAACGACGCATCAGCTTATTCCGGTAGACAGATCTAGCTTCGAACAACGGTCTACTGCATGTTATAATTGACTAATAATTAACTTTTCTGCGAAATTTGCGTTCTATAAAAAAATAGTTTCAACAAAAATTGTGATCATACAATTATATATAGAAATTAATAACACACTTTCTTTCTAAGAAGAATCATCTCTGAGTTATACTGATTCAAAAATTGTTTTTATAGTATGTACACTAACAATTTCTTTCGATCAATTAGAATTGACAATATGCTATGAATTTCATCATTTGAACCATCATTCTCAGGTGAGAGTAAGTTTAATACATTTGTCAATTCCTTTGAACCTTGATTGAGAACTGTACAGTAGTTTGGAGGGTTGAATGATTCTGATATTTCATATTTATAACGAGCAAGCAAATTTTCAAATTGAGACCATCTAGTTAATTTCAGTTGTATTGGTGAAATCCATTTTAAATCATTAGGAGACAGTTTATTTTTATTAATAAAAACATTTACATGCATATCTGAATCTACTAAAATCTGATTAAATGTCTGTATACTGTTCATTTGTGAACATTCAGTTACGTTTGATGGAAAATCTAGAGTGTAGAAACACATGCTGTTATTTTCAAAATTTTTCATTCCACGATTTACATATTGATTTTTTTTTATAATTGGTTGTTAAATCAACAACATTACAAATTGAATCTGAGTTTTTAATGGCTTCATTCAATTTCTCACAACTTTCCTTGAATGTTGTGGTTATTTCAGCTGAATCTTTTTTTTGAGCGTGGACGGTTTTTGATAAGCAGCGGGGTAAATTTGGAAAAATACTTGGCACTGCATTTGAATTGAGTTTAACTTGAGCAGGTATTGCCTTCGTTGATCCATCTGGCAATCTGTCTGGCTGCACATAACTGAGGGTGCACAGACTGGCTGTCTGTGCACTCTCTGGAACATGATGCCCCAGGAATATTTTTAGCCATTGATTCACTAGATTTTCATCATTTGGAAAACCAAATACAGGAACTGGTGGTTCGCCGGACTCAAGGAAAGTTTTGTAGTTCGACTTGCATCCAGGCACACAGCAATGACTTGGCATGTTAATTTTTGGGCTAATATCAAGAACAAGACCTGTAAGAGATTGGTTCTAAATAACTACAAAATCTAACAAAGGGTAAGTAACTCTACTAATCACAAAAAAGAAACAATTCTAGCAAATAATGCTTTTGTTAATGCTTGAACTAATCAGTCAAAACATCAGTAATAGGTAGCTATTCACATACAATTTTCAAAGGTATTCCTTAGTCTGTTGCTGAAAAGAAACACAGTACCACTTTCTACACACTATACATCAAATAATAGCACAATAACTAAAACGCAGATTCTTGTTTTTACACATCTATGAGATGGAAAAGTTAGGTACTATTTCTACGTCTCCTGGTATAACCAAAAAAAGCACAACATAAAACACAACAGATATTCCTGTTTATATACGAAATTAGAGGGAAATTTCTTTCGCTTCTTCTTCAGAATTTCAAATAATAGCACCTTTCACAACTTATTTTTGGATTTGAATGTCATTTCCCGCGTTAAATAGCGATTTATTCAGCAGCAATGAGCAGAATCTATTACAACGCCATTACAGCATCTCTATTTCTAAGTCCTACTTAAATGTTGCCAGATGCGAGATTTTGAATAAATATGTGGCAGAGCTCGAATTCTCGAATAATTTGCTTAAAGAAAATCTCTCCTTGAGCAGGGATTCACGAAGAGATAACTTAACCGAAGTCAATACCGTAAAAAGTTATGCTGCAGCTGTTGGGTCGAAGTCGGATACATCTGTTTCATTGGTAAGGTCAACTAACCAAAATATCGATAATAAAGTCATTCATGATGACATTAAATCTAAGATAAATCCTTCGAAAGTGAATGCTAAAATCGTTGGTACTAGGCTTATAAAGGATGGTCTGTTGATCGAGTGTGAGGATGATAGATCCCGTGATAATTTAAGAAATTCTATTCTTCGAGATTTTAAACAGTCGTTTAATGTGTCATTGCCAAGGAAGCGTAATCCTCGTCTAATGATATATGGGGTGGACCCTGAAAGTTTTCGTGATCCGGAGTTTCTGGACAACTTGAAACATGGTAATAATATGACGGATATTCAGGAACTTATCAAGATTGTAACATCGATCAAATTCAAAAGTAGATTAAATGTTGTTTTGGAGGTTTCCCCCTCAATTTTCAAGAAAGTAACACAGCAGGGTTTCTTGTTTGTTGGATGGTGTAAATGTTTTGTCAAGGAGCATTTTAGTTTGATTGAATGTTTCAAGTGTTGTAAATTAGGTCACTATAAAAAAGATTGTCGTAATAAAGATACTGTTTGTCCAAAGTGCTCTGGTAAACATGATGCAAGAACTTGTACTGAAGATCGTATTCAATGTTCTAATTGTAAGTAAATGAACGCTGGAACAGCGTCCACTGTAACTACCGATCACATTGCTAACAGCTCTGATTGCTGGTACTTTTTGAAAAATATTGAAGCCTTAAAATTAAAAACTAATTATGTCTAAGAACTTGAGATTGGGACACTTAAATATTCGCTCTCGTTTTCCTAAATTTGATAATTTTGTTGATTTTTTGGACGTCAATAAATTTGATATAATGTGCTTAACGGAAACTTGGCTTGACGATAGAATTGCTGACTTCTCGTTAAATTTGCCTGGATATGATTTTTTGCGGAGTGATCGAGGTAGTAGAGGGGGAGGATTGTGTGTATACTTCAGGGAATCATTCAGGGCGTCCGTGTTTCTGCAGGATTTTAATGTTGTTGACGGCATCGAGCATCTTTGGGTGAGACTTTCGTTTGGTGGGTGCGAATTATTGGTTGGTGTTGTATATCGAACTAGTGCATGTGGTATCAATAGATTTATTGAATTCTTAGATGATATCCTCTCTTTCATTGTACCTCAGTTTGACCACATCGTTATTTTGGGGGATATGAACGTTGACCAATTTACTGACCATTCCGTGGAGTTATGCTTGGAGTCTTATGAATTCGCTCAACTTATACGGAACGCAACTAGAATCACAGATAGAACTTCAACCCTTTTAGATGTTATTTTTACTAATAAAGAATCTCTTGTTCTAGAGTCTGGCACTGTTGATAGCACGCGTTCTGACCACCTGGCTGAGTTTTGCTCTATCAATTTGTCTCGTCCAGGGAATAAGCCTAAATTCATTACTTACCGTGATTTCAATCATCTTTGTAGACTTGCGTTAGAGACTGATCTTGCTAGTGTCCCTTGGGACGATATTTTATATCTACATGATATTAATAAGAAAGTCGAGGTTTTCTCTCGTTATTTGTTACACGTGTTTGATGTTCATGCCCCCTATGTAACTTGTAGAGCTATTAAGCCCTTTAAGCCATGGCTTACACCCAATATTCGCTTTATGATTAAGTTGAGGGAATCGGCTCTGTCAAAGTTCAAACGCACCAGAAGTGCGTCTGACTGGTTAAATTATAAGGAACTAAGAAATTTTGTTACAGGTTCTCTAAGAAGAGAGAAAAAGGCGTTTTTGAATCGCCGGGCTAAGGGCGGAGGTAGGGATCTTTGGAGGGCATTGAATTCGTTGAATATTGGAGGTGGATCTGGATTCGAAATTCCCCTGAACCTGAGGGATCCAAATGGAATTAACAGACATTTCTCTTCAGTTTTCACTCCTAAGGGAAACTGTTCTGCGGCGGCTGATTTTTATAGATCACACAAATTCAATGATGATTTGCATTTCAGTTTATCTCTATCAACTGAAGACGAAGTAAAGAATATAATTCTGTCGCTCAAATCTGGAGCTTGTGGATTTGACGAGGTTTCGCCAAGGATGCTCCAGTATGGCTTGCCTTTCGTTCTTCCTTACATTACTCACATAATCAATTGTTGTCTTGAGAAAGGTAACTTTCCTAATATATGGAAAGTTTCTTTGATCAAACCAATCCCTAAGAAACCGAATCCTTCTTCTTTCGATGATTTGCGGCCTATAAGTTTGCTACCTGTGATTTCGAAAATCCTGGAAAAGGTGATTGCTGGACAGATTTCTTCTTATATTTTTCTTAATAAGATTATACCTGATACTCAATCTGGGTTTCGCAAGGGATTTAGCACTACTACCCTTCTTCTGAATGTTACTGATAACATTGTTCGTTCAATGGATAAAGGTTTGATCACTTCTGTAGAGCTTCTGGATTTTTCAAAGGCATTTGACACACTTGATCATGAACTTCTATGTGCTGTGACGCTCCTTCTCTCTCTTTACGGATTTCCTCAGGCGCCAGACTATTTTCCCCTGACTAGGCGTCACCCTATTCGAGCCCTCGGCTAGTAACGGCAAGGCTCGAGCCCTGGTAGATTCAGTTGGAGATAAAGGGGTTCGATATTATTGTATTAGCATGCTTTTCACTATTCTACCAGAAGGAAAGATAAAACACAACTACTGGTACACTTCTATATTTATGAATTATTTACAACAGCGATGTATGGCGGTGATACATGCAAAAGGGTATCCAAATGGTAGACAAGCGGTATCTATGAATGATGAGGGAGGGAACGAGGAGGTGATGAGAGTGGAAGCGTATGGTACACACTATATACTAAGTAGTGATTAGATAAGCGGATTTGTGTATAAATACATACAAAAATAACGGTTATATAGCGGAATTGAATAAATCAGAACGGATAGTACATATGCTAAATTGTGAGATTAAATAAGCGGTTTCGTGCAGAAATACATACGGTAATACAACGGAATTCAAATAATCAGAGCTGATAGTATATACACCAAGTAATGCGATTAAATAAGCCTTTTTGTGCATACATACATACTAAATAACGGTAATATAGCGGTATAAAATAATTAGAGCAGATAATACGGTGTCACAGGTTCCCTAGCAGCTTAGTCATTCTGCGGGAATTTCAACGTGTTCCAACAAGGATGCAATCACTACTCCAGCATCCGCTGCAAGCATTAATTTCACCGAACACAGCTATGCGGAGCTCTGTACCCAGTATCCACTGCAACACAGAACACCACCGAGCTTGTTGTCAGACTATGCTGTGTCCCTCACCGTTGGACGCAAGAAAGGTCTGACGGTAGTACAGGCACTACTCCAGCATCCGCTGCAAGTATTTCCTGCGCTAACTTCAACTAAGAGGATATATGTACCCAGTTTCCACTGCAATACAGATACCCTACCCAATTGATCGCCAGATGTCTTTTATACGCTTTGTCTCTTCAGCCAGTGATCCCCAGCGTCCGCTGCAAGATAACTGTCGTAAGAGAACAGCGCACCTACGGTCAACGATATTAAATGCAGTGATTCCCCTCCACGTTGGACGCAAGAAAGGTCTGACGGTAGTACAGGCACTACTCCAGCATCCGCTGCAAGTATTTCCTGCGCTTACTTCAACTAAGAGGATATATGTACCCAGTTTCCACTGCAATACAGATACCCTACCCAATTGATCGCCAGATGGCCTTTTATACGCTTTGTCTCTTCAGCCAGCAATCCCCAGCGTCCGCTGCAAGATAACTGTCGCAAGAGAACAGCGTACTTACGGTCAACCGGTATCGACTGCACTTCCCTCCAACCAAATACGGCGCAGCGGTTTCGGCGCACAGATGGTTGATTTACCTGATTTCCCTGTGACACTTCACTCACTGAACCTGGCACTAGTTATAACTTGGTCGCAACTGCTCTACTCGACGTCACCCGCGGAACTGACTGGCTACCGTCCGATCTCTCGTACCTACTCAACGCGACCCCACTTTCACCTTCGCTTCCCCACCACTCATGCGCGTGTGGCGTATGCCATGCGATTTCGTTTGTATTATAAACGATTCGTTACAGTGCCAAGTTGGAATATTTTGGTTTTGACAATGAATCGATTGGGTTCTTTGCTGATTATTTGAACGATCGTACCCAGTATATATTGATTGATGATACCCTTTCGGATGCTGCGGCAGTTTCTTCGGGGGTTCCCCAGGGATCTGTATTGGGCCCTCTTCTGTATCTCATTTATGTGGCCGATATTTCTAGCTCAATCAGGCACTCCGAGATCCATCTTTTTGCTGATGATACCAAGCTCATCTATTCTTTTAGTCCCCATCAGATTGATGAAGCTTCTCAGCATATTAATGAAGACTTGTCCGCCTTGAAGAGTTTCTGTGATAGCCATAATTTACGATTGAATCCATCTAAGTGTAATAACCTTGTCTTCGGTTCGGGTCTTCACATTGAACTGGACATGAATTTGTCTATTGGGACTGAGCCCCTGAGTGGTGCAAGAAGTGCAAAAAATTTAGGAATAATTTTCGACTGCCGTCTTCGTTTCAAAGAGCATGTGGGATTGTTGATAAGAAAGTCAAATTTGGTTTTTAGACAGCTTTATAGATCTCGACACTTCTTAAGCTTGGCTCTGAGGAAAAATCTTTGTGAGAGCCTCGTCTTGTCGATTTTGAATTATGGTTTGATCCTCTACTACCCTTGCCTCTACGCACTTACTAGGCGTAGGTTGCAGAGAATTATTAATTCCTGTTGTAGGTTCATATATGGACTTCGTAAGTATACAAGAGTATCGTCCTATATCAAGGAACTTGCTTGGTTGAAGTTGGAAAATCTATTTCGCTATCATTTGGGGTCGGCCGTTTTTCGTATTCTCTCATCTTCTTCTCCTCCTTATCTCAGAAATAAATTGGTTTATAGAGGCGAGATGCACACCCGCGATCTAAGACATCCTTACACTCTGGATTTGACGCGTTTTGAACGGTCAGGCTTCCGTAAATGTTTCTCCTTCAATGCTATTCATGTCTACAACTCCATTCCGTTGGACGTTAAAACTGGAGGCTTGGCTAGGTTCAAGCGTATGTATAAGGCATTTCTTCTCAGCAATCAGAGTTGATTCTTGCATCCTTTGAAGTTGTAAAAAAAATTTTTTTTATCATTATTTTTTGTTTGGAATTTAGTTTCTGTTATTTCATTAATTATAATGTTATGTGTAATATATGTTGTGGTCTGCCAAAATAGTAGAGGCCACTTCTGTTGTATATCTATGTTCTACTTGTAACTAAGGACATTGTTGATCTGTGGTGAGGCATCCTAGTTCTGGCTTCTGGTAAGCACGGTTAGATGCTTGTTATGCTAAGTTTTCATTAAACTGTATATAGTTAAAACTCTTGTTTCATTATAATATAAACTCTTGCTGAAACAACAAAACAAAACATTATGTTTTGTTTCTCTTTGAACATATTGTTTCTGTGATTAATTTTCGCTTCCTTCTGCTATTAATTTGTTTTCCATTTCATGTATTATTTTTATATATAGAGGTTAAGTGGAGTAGCTTTTAGCTAGACTTCGCCTCTCTTTTTGTACAATATGGCAATAAAGGCAATTTATTATTATTATTATTATTATTATTTCCTAGTTCATGGTTTGTAAGTAGTGTTAGGCTGTGTCTTCTTACATGAATGAATGATAATGACAATTCCCTACGACAATACTGTTATGAAAATACCTGATGTCTGTGTTATCTAGAACGTTCCGGCCAATGTGATATAACAACGACTCCTACGTTCCAGCAATCGAACCTTCTCGAAATGGAATCTTCTAGAAACACTCTAGGATATATAATGAATCAGGACGGAAGATGGCAGGTCAGTCAGAGAGAGTTAGTTTACAGTTATCTAGATCGACAGCAGTGTGACATAAGTGATATTGACATTTGTTGTATTTATTTTCAGTTTGTAAATAAAGGATTATTTAATAATTGTTAAAAGTTAAGTTATTGGAATTCATCCGTATTGGAACCCATAATCGTAACAATACTAATTATTATTACATATTTGCCCAGGAGCCGCCTCTATGGTCTATGTACTTTTCGAGAAATGATGAGACTGTGGAGAACCGTCGCGTCGTAGGCACGACCAGAGAGCTCTTCTCTGAGAGAGAATGATTTTCGATGTTCAGGGGATATCGACTGCCTCTGGGACTCTCGCTTCGGTCTTCGCTCGAGAACAACACCATGTATCGAATATTTGCTTCTTTGCAAATGAGGATAAATATAAGTCAAAATACTAGTGTCGTTGAATATTTCCACTCATAGAATAATATATCACAACAGTTATCTGGAGTACAGTGAAATAGACAGAAGTGTGACATAAGTGATATTGACATTTGTTGTGTTTATTTTCAGTTTGTAAATAAAGGATATTTATTGATTGTTAAAAGTTAGTTATTGGAATTTATCCGTCGAAACCCTTATGGGGTAACATTATTATATTTTCTTCACAACCTAACTCTACTTAGTAGAGTAAGTAATGTTAGGCTGTAGTTTCTTTTAGCCATAGATTGCATCAATCTTTATACCAAATATCATGATCAGGAGTAGCACATGAAATTATTTTGACCTACAAATTAACATCAATTTTAACAGAAAAAATAAATAATCAAATCGACCTTATTATATCTAACGAATTCTATACATTAGGTAAAATAATAAATTATAAAAATGTTCATCAATCATTTTGTGAAAATCATTCTAGAACCTGAAAGGCTTATTTATATACTTTTACTCTTACAGTAAAATTCGTCTCTGTAATATTTATTTCCGATGATATTTAGGTAGAAAAGTGAAAGTATTCCAGCAGTCCTTAACGAACCTCCTCTTAAAGTTCTGATGTGCCTAGTTGTTATTCGTTGTTTCTGCCCATAGAATAATAGCACTGTATCCGTGATCAAGAATTACTGGAATTTAGATTTAGAAGAGAAAAATAATGAAACCTGATAGAGAAGGTGTGTTTACATATCAGTTGTAACTGCATTCCGTTTTTATATTTTTTCGAAATTAGCAGTAGATTGTATGTCTATATCTTTGATTGCGAGTCCATATGGAAGCTGCAACATCTGGACTTGAAGATTTTTTCGATATTTTGTTAAGGATAAACAGAAAATTCGAAATAATACATGCTACATGGAGCCAACAAAAGTCTTTCGAAATCAAATTTCGTACAGTAATGAATAAACACACGGATGACTATAACTGTTTATGTGATGAATGGGTGGATACTTTTTCTGAGGTAACTAATACTGTATGGGCAAAGAAAACATCAAACACAGGCCCTAAAGTTAAATTTAGAAAGCAGTACCAATGCTGGACTCATGGAGGTAAAATTATACAAAAGGAATTATTGTTTGATGCTAGAAAATGCAAAGGAACTATCGATATAAAAGTATTTAATGAAAATCCCTCTACTAGAAGAAAGAATAAGTTTGTGCGTTTAGGACTCAATGTTGTAGTTAAGGTAAGCTAATTAGTTTTCCTCAATCAGTATAGTTTTTCATTAAATTGAATAAAACCTAATGCATTATTAGAGAGTAATAAGACTTATTATTCAAATTTATTTAGTCTACAGTCTGTAATAATTACAGATTCTTAATTTAAATATCCATTTCCAGTTTTATAATTGGGTATTTTAATAAGTCTTTTTCATTGATATTTGAGAAATCTCTCAGAAAAATAGGGTTTACATAACTATCTCAATTTGGTATACCTTCAATTCATATTATTTGGTTAGGGTTCATAGTTGCAATAAATATGATAAAATGTATAATATAAAAATGTAACAGTTTCATATATATGTTTATTGTAACTGTATTTTGTGGTTTTTGTTGATAGAGCTTGTTCCAACTTTGGAAATATTTTTTCATACAATGTTTTGTATCATGTTGGACACAGAATAATATTCTACTGTGTTTTATCATATGATCAAAATGTATATTTGATAAGAAATTTCATTTTAATTTAGCAAATCAGGGGTAAGGTTTTATTATTAAATGTAAAAGAATTCTTTTAAATGGCAATTTAATTTAATAAAATATATTTACAAACCGATTTATTACTTCATTTGTTTCAGATTAATTTCATACATCTGCATGTGGTTGATGTAACACATCCATTTGCGTTCTTTGTTCACAACTGCAAACCTCAATTGGAAGTACCCAAACAATTATCTACAGCTAATGAGCGACTTCCACAGTTAGTTGCTGAAATGGTCCAAAAAGGTCTAAATTCATCAACAGCAACAGTTATTGATGAAAGGCCAAACTTAATAGTTCTCAATAACGTCATACCTGAACAAGCTCCTGCAGTTGAAAATGATAAAGAGTTAATCACCGAAAAGGACTTATTAGTAGTATCATCAGAATTTCAATCAAATAATCACGAAAACATCAACTTAAGAAACGATGATTGTTTTATTCAAGAAGCCTTACAAATGAATAGTATTCCAACTCTGCAATTTGTTCAAAATATTCCTTTACAAAGTCTGGGTGGATTGAAATTAGAATTTCAGCCAGGTTTAGAGCAGTTTGCTCAAGTTGTTGTTAGTGATTCAAGCCTCAATGAATCACTCCTGATGTGTCAACCTTTAATGATTGATAATATGCCAACTTTACCCCATTTTGTGCAATTGAATTCTCGCTCCCTCTGCGATCAAAATCAGGGCCAGTTCCTATAGTGATTTAAATCAATTTTTTTTTAATATATTAAATTATGTATTTTTAGTTAAACCAGTCTTGTAGCTATAAGTCGAGATTTAGTATCTTTATAGACTGATGTGATCAAGTATTATATATAATAATTTATTCCCCGGAAGGTTTATATCGAATTTAAGTCTTAGTAAATATAGGTTCTATTTAACATAAATGCGAATTCTTTAATTAGTAACTATTTAAATTTTGCCAGAGAGTTACTGAAGGTGTAATATATATATATATATATATATATATAAGATATTTCTCTCCCAAGGTGGAATAAAACTGATTGGTTTCTCTGTAAACAAAGTAATTTTATTTAGCGTAAGTCCCGCATGGCATGTTTCACAAAAACCTTACTTATCTAACACAGTCTTACCTGTAAACAAAGAAACTACAATAAATGTTTCTTCTTCCCCTCTTAATGTACGGAACTTATAAATTATAAATTTTATTTAGTTTGAACAATAAAATATCAGTCAATCTATCTCAACAGCACATTTCGTGTTTTGACGTGACAGACCACTGACAATTTAGTAAACGCGGCACAATTAGGCGCGTTCAGAAATTAAAGAAATATTTTTCTTTACATCTCCCCCTTCATGGTGAGAATTATACAAGTAATTCTCAAAATGTTTAGGATAAACTATTCATAATACTCTTCACCCAAGCTTTCACTATTTATTCCTTCTTCCATTCGTATAAGTTTTGTTATATGGTATATTCCTGTTTCCTTTCTTGTTCTTCCTGTATTTATTTTGTATATTGTATTGGATATTTTTCCTGTTATTTCAAACGGGCCGATTCTTAAGTTGTCCATCTTGTTTCTATTCATTTTGTTTCCGTTTTCAATATAAACCAGTTCTCCTATATTAAATTCTATGTGTTTTCTTCCTTTATCAAATATTTTTTTATTATAAGTATGGGATCTTATTGTTCTCTCCAGTGCTTCTTCTCTATCTTTAATCCATCTATCTATATTTGTTGGTTGTCGTAGTTCTTGTGGTAAGATACTGGTGTCTTTTCCTTCTAATAAATATTCTGGTGCAAAGCCTGTCACCGAGTGTTCGGTTTCATTATATTTATCTATACATTCTCTTGCAACTGATGTCCAGGATTTCTTCTCCTTCTTTTCATTGATTTTGCATCTCATTTTATTTACTAGTGTCTGGTTCAATCGTTCATTAAGTCCATTTGAAAATGGAGTATCTACTGCAGTAAAAATTAGTTGTACATCATTATCTGTCAGAAATTCTTTAAATTCTTTCGAATTTAATCCTGAATATTGGTCTGCTAGTAAAATATCAATTTTTTCTGTCTCTAGAACCTTATTCACTAACTTAATGAAATCCGCAGCACTCTGTGTTTTAGATGTTAGAATGAACGCAAATCTTGTGAAATGATCAACCAACAAATGTAGGTATTTCTTTGTAGATCGTTGTCCTCCAAAGCCACCAATAGTATCTATCGACATTATTTGAAATGGTTTTGTCGCTGGTCCCAGATGCGACATCAATCCGTATTTATTTTGGCCTCTAGACTTATTCTTGATACAGGTGTCACAAGTCTTACATATATTTTTTATATTTTTTGTTAGACTCTTGGCTGTATAATATGGGCTTATCTTATTTATCATTTGCTGGATTCCTAAATGGCACCATTTGGTATGTACTTCTTTTATTAGTGTTATACTTGATTCTTCAGTTAATATAATTTTCTCCCTATTTCTTATTTTTTTGTAGAGTATTCCATTTCTTTCAATCAATTTGTGTTTTTCTTTTTCTATTTTCTGTTGATCTGCCTTAATATCTTCTAATTTTATATGATTTACCATCTTTAATACTTCTTCTTCATTATCATTCTCTTCCAATACTGGATTTCTGCTGAGACTATCTGCTTCTGTGTTATTTTTTCCAGGTATATATTTAACATTAAAGTCGTATTGAGACAAATAAAATGTCAATTCACCGAGTTCTTCATCTGTTCTTGCTTTTATGTTGAGATTTTCTAGTGGTTTGTGATCCGAGAAAACTGTGAATTTTCTTCCAATTAGCCAGTATTGCCAGTATTTAATTGCTTCTTTGATTGCTAAACATTCAAGGTATATTGCCTTCTTCCTTTTTTGTGTGTCATTAAGTTTCTTTGAGAAATATCCAACTGGTTTTTCTTTTCCATCTTTTTGTATCTGTTTCAATATTGCACCTATACCATTCAGTGAAGCATCTGTGTAAATTCTTATAGGTAAATCTTTATCGAATATTTCCAGTACTGGTTGTGAGCATAATATCTTTTTTATATCTGAGAATGATTTCTCACATTCTTCTGACCATGTAAATTGTATATTTTTCTTCAGTAATCTATGCAGTGGATCTAGTATTATTGAATTGTTAGGTATGTATTCACGGTAGAAGTTGATCTTGCCTAAAAATTGTCTAACGTTCTTTTGAGTCTTCGGTGTTGGAAAATTTCTTATTGAAATAATGTTATCTTTGATAGGCTGCATTGTGTTGTTTCCTATTATATGTCCTAAGTATTTTACGGATGTTGCTGCAAATGTGCATTTTTTAAATTTTAGTCTGAATCCTTCATTTATTATTGCTTGTAGTACTTGTTCTATGTGTTCTATATGTTTTTCAAATGATTGTGAAAATATTAAGATGTCATCAATGTAATTTTCTGTAAATTCTTTTAAGTTATACTTTCTCAATATATTCGATAAGATTCTCTGGAAAATTGCAGGTGATGTTTTCAATCCAAATGGCAGGCATGTCCATTGGTAGTGTCCTTCTTGTGTAACAAATCCTGTTTTCTGTCTGTCTTCAATGCGTAGTGGTATAGACCAGAACGCGGAATTTATGTCCAGTGTGGTAAAATATTTACAATTTCTTGCTTTTATTATCAAGTCACTTATCAATGGAAATGGTTGTGCTTGTGGTACGATTATCTTATTTAATTCTCGGAAATCAATGCAGAGTCTTGATTTGGTATTTTCATCTCTCTTAAAGGCCAATGTAACTGGTGCTGAAAATGGACTATATGATTCTTCGATTAAGTTGTTTTTTAGTAAATTTGCTATCTGATTTTCTATTTCTATTTTGTCCTCTATTGTACAACGGTATGGCCTTTTGCTGCAGTATCTATCTACGAGTAAGTCTATCCGGGCTTCATATTCTTTTACTGTCCCTACATCATATTTATCTTTGGCGAATACATTATCATATTTATCTATTAATCTTTGTATTTGTGTCTTCTTGTTATAGTCTAAATGATGTAAGTTTGTAATAAATTCATTTTTATTCACATGCTCATTAAAATTTATTCGAATTTCTTCTTCTGCTTTTTCTTCTAATCTATTCATAGTTTCTGTCTCTATTCTCTCTTTCTTTTGTATTATTCTTAAATCTTCATCTTGGGTTAGGTTAAATTTTTTTTATCATGTCCAGTCCTATAATGAAATCTTCAAAATCAACATTGTCTACAATAAACACATCAACATTTTCTTCTACATCAAAAATCTTTACTTTTATGTTTATTAAACCTTTCGTGTATGTCACACCATTGACAGTTTTTAATTTTATTCTATTTGCATCTTCTGAAACACTCTGTATTTTTACTAATCTTTTGTTGATTAGAGAGACCTGGGAACCTGAATCATATGTTCCATTTACTAGTATTTTGTCTTCTAATAACATTTTTATTTTTATCAATGGTGTGATTACTCGTTTTTTGTTTCTTCGTTTAGATTAACTTCTAATACCGAATTACTTCCAATGATTTTACTTTCCTTTCCTTCTTTTTTAAACCAACATGACTGTTCTGGGTGATATCGGGTACCTTTATTCAAATTTTCGCAGATTTTACATGGCTTCTTATTTATAATGTGTTTCTTGTTATCTTGTTTATCTTCTCTCTTTTTAATAAAGTTACTGTTGACCAATCCTTCGCACTTCTTTATTTCATGAAGCAATCCTGTTGAATTTTCGCACTTTTCTGGATCAATTCTGTTTCTTATATATTCAGGTAAGCCAGCTGCTATCAGCATCACTAGAGTTTTCCCCCCAATATCTTCATCCATTTCTAATAACAGTTTTTCTTTTCTTATTGCATATTCCATCAGAGATCCTTCTTTATGTCTGTAATATATAGCATACATTCCTGTACTCCATCCTTTATCAGCAAATGTTTCCAAAAATTTTTCTTTCCATTCCGACCATTCTGCTTCTATTTTCAGGGTTTTCAGTGTAGCAGAGTGCCAGTCTGCACATGATTTGTCCAGAAATAATCTTAATATTTCTATCTTTGTTATATCTTCATTAATTTCATGTCGTTTGCATTCTTTTTCAAATGTATCCATCCATTGTTTTGCATTTGTGAATTTACAAACAAATTTTTCAATCATAAATCTTTCTGATATATTTTTTAAATTCAATTTGTTTTCTTTTTTTGGAGTAGTATCTTCTGATTTTGTTTGTTTTATTTCGTTGAGGTACATATCGTTGAACATTAGGTTTTCATCTTCGTCAAAATAGGTATTTATCATTTCTTTTTCACTACAAGTTATCCATATTGTTCTCACTGCACCTCTTTGATTCAAGCTCCTTTTTAATCGTTTAAAGCTGTCCGTTTTGCTGAGAGCGACATGTTTACTTGCAATTTTATCATCTTCTTCCAAGGTATACTTCTTGTTATCTTCTGTTGATATTGAGGTTATAATGATAACATTTGACTTTTTGTCTGTTTTTGATGCTACGTATGTGAAGGTAAATTGTAGTTTTGGTGCCATCATGAACAAGTATTGTAGTTTTATAAGATATTTCTCTCCCAAGGTGGAATAAAACTGATTGGTTTCTCTGTAAACAAAGTAATTTTATTTAGCGTAAGTCCCGCATGGCATGTTTCACAAAAACCTTACTTATCTAACACAGTCTTACCTGTAAACAAAGAAACTACAATAAATGTTTCTTCTTCCCCTCTTAATGTACGGAACTTATAAATTATAAATTTTATTTAGTTTGAACAATAAAATATCAGTCAATCTATCTCAACAGCACATTTCGTGTTTTGACAGTGACAGACCACTGACAATTTAGTAAACGCGGCACAATTAGGCGCGTTCAGAAATTAAAGAAATATTTTTCTTTACATATATATATATATATATATATATATATATATATATATATATATATATATATATATATATATATATATATTTCTTGCCTGTTTAAGATATTTTATTTTGAAAGTTTTTAGCAATAACAGGCTTTTTTTGATATGCAAAAAGTTTATTTTTGTTAACGTTTCGTTAATTTAAATTACAATTGCTAAAAAACTTCACAACTTTGTCAAAACTAAGGAATAACAATTATAATTAAGGAACAATTCCTTAGTTTTGACAAAGTTGTGATATACAACGAAACGCCGTCAACAAAAATAAATATGTTTGCATTACAAATAATCTGTTATTGCTAAAAATATCATAAACATAACTATATTAAAAAGGCAATCAAACCAATATTTGATAAACCAATAGAATAATATATATATATATATATATATTCAATGTTTAATTGGGATTGCAGTCTAGGACAGGAAAATCAGTTACCTCTTTAGTATTTTCCAAGCTTTCGAAAATATTTATTTTCTTCTTCAGGGCTAAAATAGTACAAAAATTAACAGTGTATATAGCAAGGCACTATAAAAAGTTTTTTCTTACAATTACTGTGAAGTTAGTCCGAAAGTACATTAGTTTTTTGAATTTTGAAAATAAGTACAAGTGTTCCCAAATGCATTGGTTTGGAAGATTACTGCATTCTACGTGTTGGGTAGTCGAAGGAAGCGACGACAATGACTGTATTTCTCAATTTCGCTTTTCAAGTGGAGTGTTCCCAGATGTTTTTAAGGGCGTTTCTTAAAATGCATAACGTTGGCCGAAGTTTTATGACTAGCGCCAATATACTACACATTCTGAAGAACGAGACTTATATAGAACAAGAGCCACAAATATAATAACAAACTTTTATGCAAAATCAGGAAACAATTCGCCAATAATACATAAGAAATATTTAAGAACGAAACTTTTTCTTAATGAACATCCAGATTTATATATACTAAAATCAGACAAAGGAGGTGTCACAGTTGCTTTGGACAAAAATAATTATTTAGAAATGACAAAACAAATTATTTCCGACATAAACCAGTATAAGAAACTGAAGAATGATCCTACTTCCACCTTACAACAAAAAGCCAATAAGCTTGTAGCTAATTTGAAAAAGAAAACAGAAATTTCTGTTGAAATCGCAAAAACTATGACAATTTACAATTCCGCAGCTCCTAGATTTTACGGCCTACCAAAAATACATAAACCTGAACTTTCCCTGCGTCCAATAATTTCCTCAGTTAACGCTCGTAATAACAAATTATCGAAATTCCTAGCAGATATTTTCGCAGCCGCATATGACAGAGAAAATGAATATTATATTAAAAATAGTTTCGATTTTTCCAAATTTATAAATAACAAATCCATTCCACATAACTACGTAATAATTAGTTTAGATGTTGTTTCTTTATTTTCGAACATACCCTTGGAACTTAGTATAAAATCAATAAAAAACACTGGCAAAAAATCAAGAATTTCCGGAGCATATCCCTCGAAACCACTTTAGAATTATTAACATTCATTTTCAATAGTAATTATTTTGCGATTGAAGGCGTATACTATCAACAAGTGTTTGGAACACCCATGGGAAGCTGTCTTCGCACAATATGTAATGGACGATCTTTTGAATTCATGTATACCTAATCTCCCCTTTGAAATACCCTTCCTGAAAAAGTTCGTCGACGATATAATTTGCGCTGTACCCGCAAATAAAATCGACGAAATAGTTGCAACATTCAATGCCTATCACCCCTCGATAAAATTCACCGTCGAAACAGAAAATAATAATAGCATTCCATTCCTTGATACTCTGGTGATGAGGAAAAATAACAGCATATTGCTAGACTGGTACCAAAAGAACACTAATTCCGGACGTTACATAAATTGCCTTTCCTACCATCCATTCAAAACGAAAAAGAATTTCATACTAGAGTTCAAAAGACGTATAAAAAATATTTGTCATCCAGAATTGTATCAGAAAAATATTTCAAAATTCAGGGGAATTCTGCTTGATAATAGTTATCCCCTTAAAGTGATCAATAAATTATTGAGAGCTTGTAGCATTATAATTGAAACAAACCAGGAAATTATCAGCAACAACAGGCCAGAAAATCTACCATTCGGTGTTATACCGCATATACACAATCTAACGCCAAAACTGATCAAACTATTCCATAATAAAATAAAAATAGCCCAAAAAACACATTAACGATACAATCATTATTTACTCGCACAAAACATCCGCTAGAATTGAAATTCAAATCAAATGTCGTCTACAAAATTCCTTGTCAAAATTGCGATTCTGTATATATAGGTCCCAAAATCTTCATTCAAGGATCATTTCTCATAAAAGTGACTGCCGAAATACCAACAAGACGAATTCCTCTGCATTAACCCAACACGTACAAGTCACTGGTCATAATATGAATTACAATGCCACAAAAATTTTAGATCACGCAAATAATTACAACAAACGCCTTTTCCTAGAAATGGTTCATATCAAAAAGACAGGAAATTGTATTAACAAAAAATCTGATACAGATATTTCAAGCAATATATATATATATAAATCTCATAGGTTCTTCTGATTAATGGCTCATATTCTGATATCATATTCACCGAAAAATCCATTCTAAATATACAAAACAAATTCATTCTCTTTTCGCTAGTCATAAAACTTCGGCCAACGTTATGCATTTTAAGAAACGCCCTTAAAAACATCTGGGAACACTCCACTTGAAAAGCGAAATTGAGAAATACAGTCATTGTCGTCGCTTCCTTAGACTACCCAACACGTAGAATGCAGTAATATTCCAACCCAATGCATTTGGGAACACTTATTTTCTTGGGAATGAGCACAGTTTAAAATTGATGGAGTAATTATTTATTCGACATATGTTTCGGCTCTAGGCCTTATTCAAGAATATTATAGGTTCATTGTTGGTTGGAAACTGACTTCAATTTCACAAATCTTTCGTAAAACTCTTAAAAAAACTCTTTCGTAAAAGTTTTACGAAAGATTTGTGAAATTGAAGTCAATTTCCAACCAACAATGAACCTATAATATTCTTGAAAAAGGCCTAGAGCCGAAATATATGTCGAATAAATAATAACTCCAACAATTTTGAACTGTGCTCATTCCCAAGAAACCTTCACACTTATGTTATTAAGCAAACCACAAGAAAACGAAACGAATTATATATATATATATATATATATATATATATATATATATATATATATATATATATATATATATATATATATATATATATATATATATATATGTGAGTGTGTGTGTGCTTGCAATAATTTTTTATCATATATCATAATCTTTTTCAATATATTATTTTTCACTCTAAGTGAAACAGTTCACTCTGAGTGAAAACAGGGAACACATTTGCAAAATTAAAAAAAAACGTTATTCAGAAAAAAAATATATATAGATTACTCATATGTTTACAAGAGGTAAACATTAATTTCTCTAAAAACAATATTGATCTTCAATCCTACAGCTGGCAACTACATAAACTGTAACTTAAACAGATGTCAAAGACTTAGATGTTAAAGATCTTAGTATTACAAACAAGATTTTTTAAAAAAGTATCATGTCTTTTAAGCAATTTTTGTAATTTTTCCTTCTTTTCTATTCCTTCTTCATTCTTCAAGTTAGAAAGGGCCATTTTTGTGTCTAAAAGTATAGGTTGTAGTTTCACAATTATTTCTTTTTCCTGTTTCAAGATTTCCAAAAACATTTTTTCCTGAAAAACTTTGAGTAAGTATAAATAATCAAAATGTCAACTTTTTCAAATTCATTTACATGATGTATTCCTTAAAAGAAAAAAAGGTGGCTTACTCTTAAAAATTCTTTCTCTAATTCTTCTACTTCTTTTCTCAGAGAATCCACCTGCTCTTGAGTGTAAAATCTATCTTTGCTTTTTTATAAATATCAACATTTGGAGGAATACTAAAAATGTCCTGGAGTACTCCCTACAAAAATAAAAGCAATAATACATTAAAATGCCTATAATATATATATATATATATATATATATATATATATATATATATATATATATATATATATATAAATTAATAAAATACTATATATATATATATATATATATATATATATATATATATATATATATATATATATATATAATAATAATAATAATAATAATAATAATAATAACATTTATTTCAAAGATTATCACAGATCAGGTACAAATGATAAAGTTGAAATATGTCAGACGAAACCATATCTCAATGCTGGCCAGAACAGTAATTATAATAATCATTTAGATGATAAGGCTCCGCATCCAGGATAAACTTACGAACTCCTGCCACATAGAGACTCACACCATCAATAGCCCAGAAATGTTTTGGGAGAGCGTTATATAGTTTCATACAAGTGTACATTGTGCTTTTTGAGCAAGTGTGAGTGATAGCTTTGGTAGTTGATAAGGAATCATTTTACGTGTATTATTTAGATTTTTGAAGCCAGAAAACAGTTCTTTGTGTTTATAAATGAATAGCAACGATCTAAAAACAAACAAGCCAGGTACAGTTAAAATATTATGCTTTCTGAATAAACCTCTACACGATTCCCGAAAAGGTAGTCCTAACATCGACCTCAACGTCATTTTCTGAGTAACAAATAGGGTATCAGTATGTGGGCTGTTGCCCCAGAATATTATTCCATATGACAACAACGACTCAAAATTTGCAGAGTAAATTGTCTTCAATACATTTATGCTAACTTGATGCTTCAAAACGTTAATCGAATATAAGACAGACAGCAGTCTCCCATTCAAGTAATCAACATGCTGAGGCCACTTCAAGGTAGCATCAACATGGATACCCAAAAACTTGATAGACTCACTAGATATCATTATCAATAATATTTACTGACAATGGAAATGAACGACGAGAGCGATCAGTATGGAAAAAGACAAAGTCAGTCTTGGCAATGTTTAACCTTAAACTGTTAACGCCACACCAGGAAGTTATAGACTCAAAAGCATCTTCGGCCCTATTGATAACGGTGGCCAAATTATCGTCGGAAATTATGATATTAGTATCGTCAGCGTACATAGAGAACCCACAAGCCAGATCACCAATCACCTCCGGCAAATCGTTAATGTAAATCAGGAACAAAAGTGGCCCAAGGACACTCCCTGAGGGACACCTCTGATGTATATATATCTGATATATATATATATATATATATATATATATATATATATATATATATATATATATATATATATATATATATATATATATATATATATATATATATATATATATATATATATATATATATATATATATATATATATATATATATATATATATATATATATATATATATATATATATATATATATATATATATATATATATATATATATATATATATATATATATATATAAATGTAATTGTTTGGGTTATAGGCAAATAAAAAAAGGCCACTATGAATAGGTTTTATTCAATTTGGATGCCTGGTCTATATTTCGATTGTGATTACAATCTTCATCAGGACTCTGAAAAACATTTACATACAATTACACTTGTAAAAAATTGTGTTTAACAACTTACGGCAAACTAAGAATAAAAGGTATGGCCAACAACCATCCAACAGGAATATGTTATTTAAAAATAATAATAATAATAGATAGTAAATAATAAGCAGAACTTAAAACAATTCAAAACAATTATCAGTAGAAATTAAAATTTTAAAATTGTAGATATAAAAATGTTCCCATATGATTCCATGTTCCCATTCCAAATGTTCCCATTTATATCTACAATTTTAAAATTTTAATTTCTACTGATTATTGTTTTGAATTGTTTTAAATTCTGCTTATTATTTACTATCTATTATTATTATTATTTTTAAATAACGTATTCCTGTTGGATGGTTGTTGGCCATACCTTTTATTCTTAGTTTGCCGTAAGTAATAAACACAAGTTTTTACAAGTATAATTGTATGTAAATGTTTTTCAGAGTCCTGATGAAGATTGTAATCACAATCGAAATATAGACCAGGCACCCAAATTGAATAAAACCTATTCATAGTGGCCTTTCATTTGCCTATAACCCAAACAATTACATTTAAATTACCAGGCAATACTCCTTCTGATTAATACATATATATATATATATATATATATATATATATATATATATATATATATATATATATATATATATAGTATTGTGATTAAAAATTACTGGTTTTTGCTTTAGTTGGTTACCTTGAATTTTTCCAATTCTTCAAAACAAGCTTTAAGATAAACCTCCTTAAGTGCTTCAATCTCAGATCCAATGAGCTCTTTATCAACATGTCTATTTTCCTCAAGTAAGGTTTTTCTGCACTCGTCCATAAAACTGGTAATGCACTTGATTATCGAATACTTAACTACAAAGAAAACCACATGCATTACTAATCAATGGTTTATTATTTAATATGAACTTTGTGTAGTTTGGATTAGTGGCTTAATAATTATTTTGAATTATATATTGAAGATGATATAGTAATGTTCCATCTGGAATTATTTTTGAGAGGTCAGAAACCTTAGAAATCAAAGAAAATTCTTTTTTATCTACTAACTTGGTACTGAAAAAGGTAATACTTATTTTCAATGATTTGGTGAATAGCAAGTTCAACAACCAATTATTCAGAATAGAATATTCATACGTATACTTACAACTATCATATACTTCTGTTGAACTGCATCCAAAGTAATATTTTTCATGTTCATCCTGATCAAACCTGTTGTGATTCAATTCTGCCATCTTTCATCAAAGCAGTCTAAAGAAACAAAATGAATGACTTTATAAATGAATAAATGAAAAACTAAACCTAAGCTAACCTTATAGTTATCGATGTCGCGGATATTCCAAACAATTACCACTTTTTAACTTCTATATTTTTTAGAACCCAAGGAACGTCTTATTAAATGTTCAATTTCTTTGAAAAGTGTATTCACAGAACATTCTATGTTTAACGTCGGCTAACGTCAATTTAAATTGAAACTGTGTTGCCATACCTCCAAAATGAAAACAATCAAAATAATTTACCGGTTATTGAAAAACATACATTGATAGAAACAAATATGTGGAACTTGAATTTTGAAGTCTGTAGTAAAGATTTATATATTTAAATAGTGCTTCAAGTCACATCCAGTTCTGAACTTACTTCCGTTTATTATAAGAGGATTAATTATTTAATTGGTGCTGCTACGACACAGATGTTTTCGTTGTTGAGTAACGAACACTTTTAGACTGAAAAGTTACGATTCTTATGAAAGTGTATGTGATTCATTGCAATACAATATACTATTACTTCAAAACTTTTCAAATGAAATTTTTTTTACAGATAAAATATAAGAAAATACCATTAAATTCTTTTTTCATTGAATATTTTTATTTCAAATTGATTTTATGTATGTGTTTATAAATTAACTCTAAAAAAATAAAATTCCGTAGTTATCTCAAAGAACCAATAATAATTAATATATTCCCCTATCTATTTTCATTAATTCAACAAAAGATACATATTTTTAATCATCTCACTTGGGTTTACTGTGAGGTGCATGCTAAGCAACAAAAATCTCTAAAAAAAGAATTTCACAGAATATTCATGAAGGGTGAGTACTTATGAGTAACTGATAAAACTATCAACCTTATCTTGTTTACCGACAAAGGCCTTCTCAAAATATTTTGCCTCTTTTCTTCCTTTTCCACTTTCATCCGAATCCTTTATATTCGAACAATTCAAACACTTGAACTTTTGATTTACACTTTATTGACAACATATCATGACGCGTTTCGTGGTTACAAACGACTTCTTCAGATGCTAACAGAATAATGACTCTAAAAGTCAGTTTTCTAAGAGTTAGTACTCTGTTAGCACCTGAAAAAGTCGTTTGTAATGCCGAAGCGCGTCATGCGATGTTGCCAATAAACTGTAAATCAAAAGTTCAAGTGTTTGAATTTTAGTTTATATTCAATTATAATGGATTCACATCAAGTAAACACCAACACTATTAAATACTTATCATATTCATCATCTTCCTGATCGCCTTCTTGATCATAGTCCTCCTGGTCATATTTGGAGAATCTACCATAGTCAAAGTCAACTCCTAAAGTTTCCTGAGCCTCTTGTTAAACAGTGTCAATCATCCACAATGAAATCTTCAGCATCTGAATAATCCCCTTTCTCTTCTTCATCGCTAAATTGATCTGGTTCAGGGACTGTTTATTCTTTATTTACAAACTGAATAATAATAAACCTTACAGAACACCTCTTTTCTGTCCTATTCACTGTAAATGAAACTGTAACTCTAACTCTGCACAAATTCACTGACTTTGACCGTCACTCAAACTGTAACTAACGCTTCAGTATTACCTCTTGTAACTGACTGTCTTGTAACAATGGGGGTCTGCACTGGTTTTGATGAGGACTGGATTTGGATCCTTTGCCTCTTCGTCTTCGTTTCGCCTTTCTTCTACTATGAGTCTTGTAACAAGGTATGTACTTGGCTTATATACTCTAAAAGGTTTTACGAACATTCCATTCTAGAAGGTTATATCTGTAGAATGTAAAAGCCGCTATGTCACTGTGTTCACCAGATATTCTAAACAAACACAGATTGGCCTTAATCCTAACGTTACTTTTCGAATTATTGTAATCTCACAGAAGACGAGAGACAATAACCTATTAACATAGATATGTGGATAAGCTGTGTTATGTATTGGTTATTTTTGTTTGTTTTAGGTTAGAGTTTTTTTTTGCAAATGAAAATTAGAACTATCCTCAAAAGTATTTTGATAGGAATACCAGTGGGAATTACAATAATAGATTCCGTCGGATATGTAGCTCGAGTTGATGGAATTTCAATGCAACCTGCCTTGAATCCTGTCTACAATCAAACGGATTACGTATTTTTGAATAGGTGGGCTGTAAAGAGTTACCAAGTGAAAAGGGGAGACATTATCGCTTTAATATCTCCAAAAGACCCGTCTTTGAGCATTATAAAAAGGATAGTTGGAGTACAAGGTATTTTGTTTTTCCTTGAGATTGGTAATTCAGTGTTACTAATCAAAAGGAAATGATAAATGTTGAATATTATTTTTGAATGCAAGTATTATGTTCTTAATTGTTGAATTAAATTATCTATATATTATATGACGATGCTGATTCATAAACTATGTTGAGTAAATTTCAATTTTAGAGATCTCGATCAGATTATAAGTAGGTATAAGTACAATTACCAAACTATTTTTGAAGTGCTGAAGCTGTGAGTGTTCAGTACTCCTTTATTGATCGTAAAGTCAATTCTGATATATATTTTCGAAATATACAAAGATATGGAGCTGGTAAGAAGTGATGGCAAATAATTGTATTTCTATTAGAATTTTATATTCTCACTTTTCGATACCATGAAATTTTTCAATACTTTTATTTCAAAAAATCATACTTGGAAAGATAAATATTAGTGAACCCAAATATTATTTCTTGAATTATTCCATTATTGAATGCATTAATTTTCAAATAAGTAAATACAAAATATATGTGTCTAATTTGTGTGTAAATATATGCACAGTTTTACTTTCTTTACTATTTATGGTTGTTTTTTTTATCCAATTCTTTTGTATATTCTGGTATTATTTACTAAAAAGTTTATTTAGTTATAGTAAGTAATTGGTATCAAAAAATTTGTCATTAAAAGTAGTTATAATTTTGAGGAAAGAGTTATTTTTAACTTATATCTGTAGAAATTATATTTGTAGGTCATTGAGACCTGAAGGTCCTATTAAGTGTATGTATGCATTGTAAAAATACAATTTTTCAAATCACATTGAATTCTGACTAAATATAATTTATATATTAAATGTAACTGTCTCCTTCATGGTGTTACAATTAAATATTAAAGGGTTTTTATTTGATAGCTTATATTGGCTTATATAGTTTATTGGATATATACTAGATACATATTTACCTGGCATATTTAGTACAATAATACACATATTCATAAATAGATAATTTCTCAACCATGTGATACTTGTGTAGAATTTAGGTAACGGGAATAATCGGTCTGGTGAAGTGTTTAAAAACCTATTTATTCATTACAATTCTCGATATTTCGACACTTTTATTGTGTCTTCTTCAGGAGAGAAAAACAAGAACTAGTGTTTATGAAGTGATTATAACAGAACTGACATCATTCAACAAACGTCTCTTATTTTGTTTCCATTTATAACCTACATGTTGCTAAACTGAATGTTCAGCTGAATGCCAAATCCCGTTACTTAAACTCTACATATAAATTAAATGAAAAATCATATTATTGTGTGTTTTCAGGAGATATCATTCAAACTATTAGCTACAAAAATCACATTGTGAGGGTTCCTGAAGGCCACTGCTGGGTTGAAGGTGACCATACTGGTCATTCTATGGATTCAAATAATTTTGGTCCTATATCTCTTGGTTTGATAACAGCAAAAGCATCCTGTATAGTTTGGCCACCTTCCCGTTGGCAGTTTTTAAATTCATCTTTGCCTGAGACTAGACTACCTTTGAATTTATCCTCCCCCACTTTTTTACAGTCAGCGTAACTATGGTGAAATTTTTAGCATAATTTTCTTAGTGCAGAGGTTCGATTTCAGAATACAACATGCGTGCGATATCATTAGTCAATCGTATTGAATTTGAATTTAATGGTAATGTTGCTAGGAATGCTATCGCTCTGGGAGATTTGGATAATGACGGTTGTAATGAATTGGTTGTTGGAAATGATAGTGGCAGCGTAGCAATTTTTAAGGTAATAAATATAGATTTTTTTTAGTATTAACAATAATTTTATTTTATTGATTTACAGTGAAATGGATAGAGATATTTATTGAATGTTGTAGATAATTATAATTCTGATGAAAATTAATTCAAATAAATAATATAATATATAACCCATATTGTGTTATATATAGATGTCAATTAAATAATTTAGAAGCATTTAAAAAATTGTCAATCACAATTTCCTTAATGTATGTAATAGAGTATTATGATTCATCAAGATTTGCATTTTTCAAAATAATACCATTAGGACATATTAAAAATCAATTGAATACATTCCAGATAAGTTAGTATTACTGTTAATATTGTTATTTTTTTGTTATCTCTGTTTTCTTTTTTTCATCCACCAACACAACAACGTGTTTAAATCTTATCTGCCATATATACATAACACACAATTTTTTACTTAGTTTCCAGTATGAGGTTATATAGCTGATTTTTATAGTTGTCTCTAAATAAAATCTCCCTTGTTGTGGTATAATGTATGGTTTATACAAAAACCGACATTTTAGAAAACCGGTTTTCGAATAGTAATTTTTCCAGAAAACCGGATTTAACCGGTTTCGAATTTTTATAAAAAATTTTTTTGCTCAAATATTCTGTAATTCGAACAAAAAGTTTTAACAGAAAATTTAGAGTGATTAAAAGCAGTTCTTGACTGAAATTATTTACTGTTCAATTTTATTGATAGTAAATTTTTTATGCAATTTAGTAGAACAAAGAAATAATAGTTGACCAGGATTAAATAACTTTAAAAACAATTATTCGTTGTTTATGCATAATTTTCACATATAAGGATGTAAATATTTTTATAATAGTGAAACGAGTTATTCAGCAAAGGGTTCGAATAAATAAAAACAATATATTTTCATATTTTTATAATAACGATATTATTTTTTAAAAAACAATGTTATTAGATACAGATGGATACTTATTAAAAACAATTAGAAAATATATAACTGTGTATTATATAATGAAAATTATAATCAAAGCCGAAAGACAAAATAAAGTAAATAAAGTTTATGCATACATACTTATTAAAATCAATTTTAGTTTTAAAGACAATTAAGCAAAGGACCGAGTATTTTCTATTCCGGGCAATTTTAATACAAATTATAATATTCTATTTATTTTTTTGTTTAATGAAAAATGATTTCAGAAAACAGAGGACGTCTATCGATTTGCTATTTAGCCGTGTCCTCAATTTATTCACAAAATTCCCCAAAATAGAAAATATAGTCTCACTTGCAACCGAACTAGGCCTAATCCTTTTTAAAGCATAATATAATAATTCCAAATTTTTTGTCCTTTTATTTGTGGCTTCCAGGGCAAAAAACTCTCAGAGTTTGACTAGAGGAGATAATTTCTTCCAGTTCCTTTAAATATGTATTAATTGCCACTTCCATAGCATTTTTCATTAAAACATTGTCTTTTTTTTTCATCACGTTTTTGAATATCACATTCTTCCCCTGTAGAGTAATCTTTATATAATCTTGATAATATTTGTCTGGATAACTTAATAATGTCACTTTTTGTTACTAATGGAAGGAATTTAGAAGATTTCGTTAAAACAGTTTGAGAATTTTATAAATAAAGGATAAGTGTAACTAATGCTGTCTCTTCTTTTTTCAATTCGTGCATTTATAGCGTGTAATAATTTCTGACCAATTTCGGATTTCAAATTTCGTAGTTCACCTAGCAAAAATTCAAATATACCTTCACTTGTTAATAAATTTGCGTCTTGTCTACCTAAAGCTTTGGCTGCTAATTTTATCTGACCTAAAACTTTAAGGAGTTATACAACTTTGTAATATTCTTCTTCTTCATTTCACATATGAAAAGCATTGAGGTCATTCAGAGTTAAAACAACACATTCTTCTAGGTGCACAAATCTTTCTAACACTCTAAACTATTCCATCTTGTATTACAATCAAGAATAAGATGATATAATTTACTACATATTTATTACATATAATTCGACCTTTTGGAGAAGCGATCCGCAGATTTTTAATTAAAATGGAGCCCTACTGTCTTCAGGATTACTTTGATGCCTGTAAGACCTAATTTGATATGTGCGATTATCTCTGACCTGTTTTCTTTTATTACAAGATATTGTAATACTATGAGAATAAACTCTATTGTTATTATTATATTATTTCTCGTATTTCGTTTCACGTGATTATGAAGAATGCTATTTTTGACAGGGAATTTTCTAAAGTATTTGCAAATTTTCCGTACTTCACAAATAATATTTTTTTAATCATCCAATAATTCAGGAACAAGTAATTGATAATTATTTATGTCAAGGGAATCTAATTCTTCAAAGTCATTATCAGATTCGTCATTTTCAAAGTCCTCACTTGTAGGATTTAAATCTGATTCCAATGGACTTTTATTTTTATTATAAATATAATATATCAGTAACTGCTAAGTGTATGGCATGTGAATAACACAGTCGATTAATCGCTGGTGATTGTGGCCAAATTTTATCATAGCAGCGGCACCATCATATGTTGATGCAACTATATCGGTTGATAAATCAAGATTAAAGGTTTTTTGTTGAATTGGTTTCTCATAAACCAATTTTAACATTGTTTTAGCATCGTAAGTACTTTATATCGGAGCTAATCCTAAATTAAAATCTTTTTCAAGTTGATGTACGCTAATATTTCAAAATCTTCGATTTCCCTTACTTGTCCATTCATCTATAGTTATAGAAAATTTTTGCCCTTTATTCTTCATACAATTTAATTCATTTATAGTTTCAAGAAACTTATAAATAAGATTCATAACTCTATTATTTTGTGGTAAGCAATAATTTCGTTGTTGCAATGACTCTCGTATGAACGAGCTATTTGTTATGCAATTAATAGATGTTTCATCAAATGCCGCAAGCTTTGATACAATTTCTTCTAAACTAGTCCTTTTCACAAAGTTAAGAATACAGGGCTGTGTACTTGTTCGTGAACTCGGGCCGGCAACAGATGATTTTTTCTCGGTTATATTATTGTCCTCTTCTTTCAAATGATTAAGTATACTGCTTGTATTTGATCTTTTGCAAGTAAGCATTTTATTGCAATAAATACAACGGGCATTTTCTTTTTCTACTTTTCTGAAATAATTCTTCACGCTTGACATTTAGGACTGCAAAGATATAAAAAATATAAATAAAAATTTATATTTTTATAATATTAAAATATGTTATCTACTTACATTTTGTATAATATCATATATATCAAATATCGATCAATGGCACTGAAAACTGAATTTATGAACTGTAAAGAATAATGTACATAAAGAAACCAGAAGACAAAATGATATAAAATCTAAAGTAATTCATCCAATAGACAAAACACACTTGTTCTTGGAATCATATCGGACCAATATGATTCCAACAACCAAACCGCTTGCAACAGTTTTCATCAATCTGGTACTTTTGGCTACATTTGTCATTTTCAAATTTTTTTTAAGAGTTATTGATACATTGAAAACCGATATTTTCTACTAAAAAACCGGTTTTCGAATTTCATAATTTTCTCCAAAAAAACCGGCTTTTAAAAACCGACAAACCCTAGTGCAATGCTTAGCAGTTTAGAACTACATATCAGTTTGTCTCTGTTTCCTTTCCTCATCATCTGCAGGAGAACTTTCCATATTACCCCTTTTAGTCTAGTGAGAAAAACTGTTAAGTAATAACTGGAGTCCTGCTCAGATTGAGTATTCTTCAGTTCTTAATTGTTTTTGTATTCTGAAGAATTATTAGGTTGAGAATTTATGGATTTAAAATTTTAGAATTATTGGATGATTAGAATTATAAATTCATATAATTGTATTATAGAAGATTACATTAGGCAACGAGTTGCAGCTTAGGTCGTCTTAGGTATTTTTGATCTCCAAAAGTCAATTTCCTGTAATTATGATGTAACGACATTTCATGTTTAATAGCATTATCAACTTGTATATTGAACTTATATAGAAATATAACTGAAGAAATGCAGCTGAATTGGCTTGAAATGTGAATAATGCAATTTAAAAAAATACCTTTGTCAATATGACATTGTTCCTTATTTTAAGAGCAATAATGCATGCCACTGTAAAACTTAAAACATATAATATAAAAACATATACAACAAGAAACATATACAACTTAAAACATATAAAACAAGATATATCAAGACATATTTTCTGTGTATATTTGACGCGCAGAACATACGGGTTGAAAAAAATTGGTAATTTCGAAAACTAATCACTTAATTGAATATAACTTAAATTCAAACACTTGAACTTATGATTTACACTTTATTGACTACATAGCATGACGCGTTTCGTCGTTACAAACGACTTCTTCAGATGCTTACAGAATAATGTATTATTCTGTAATGAATAATAATCCATTATAATTCAATTATAATGGATTTACATCAAGTAAACGCCAACACTATTAAATACTTATCACTTACTTTCAAAGCGCAATGATCACTAAAACCCCAGGCTGTACATTTATTGATTTTCAGTTTATTTTTGAATATTTTTTTCTCAAAGTTGAATATTCAAATTCAACTTTGATATTTGAATTTTCTCAAATTCATATATCAAAATTAATATTCTTTTCAATTCTTTAATATTTTTAGGGACGAAAAAAATTAAAGTCTATTCCAAAATTGAGTTTTGTAGCCTGTATAGCAATTGGAGATATTTTGAATGATAAACGAAATTATTTAGTCGTTGTTACTGCAGATGGTTGGTGTTATATATATAGAGCATTAACAAAAAGCAAAATACAAGAAGGTGAAGAAATAAATACAGAAGATGTAGATACAGTAAGTATTGAAATACATAACATTCAAAATAGTTGAAAGAATTGTTTATAATATGAATTCTTTATAAATTACTCCTTGAAAATCCTTGCAATATTGCTTTTCATTTTCAAGCATATTCTACTTCTCTATAGGTGATTATACATTTTCATGCTATTACTATCTTTTCATATATTATCAACAAAATTTAAGTCTATCAATGAAGAAGGTAAATGGGAAGGTATTCCGATATATATATATATATATATATATATATATATATATATATATATATATATATATATATATATATATATATATATATATATATATAAATATATAGTAAAAACTCGATTAACCGGACTAATTCTTGTTGTTAGGTATCCGGATAATCGAATGTATGAAGAAAAGCGGATGTTTTGCATATGTAGTATGTACATACATATGTAATGTTCTGTGTTTATTAAAAACAACAAATACATATCAACGTAAATCAACATTTATTAGGAAATGGTACTTGATGTACGTATAATTTGGGCGTAATGCCAGTTCCGACATATTCATGTTAGAATAAATTCGGCGCGGTTGGCAGTCCGGATAATCGCGAATCCGTATAACTGAGGGCCGGGTAATCGAGTTTCTACTGTATATATATATATATATATATATATATATATATATATATATATATATATATATATATATATATATATATATATATATATATATATGCCTACACAATTATTTGAAATAAGTATTGACTAAGTATGAATTTCCTATATCCTCATATCAAAAAGACTTCGAAGCAAATCCGTTTCGAAGCAAATTGTTTCAATTGAAATTAATGTCGATCAGTTAAAGTAGGTTTACACAAAGCTAAACTTTGGAGCTTAACATCAGCTACTAATAAAGATTTTTCAAGTTACCAAACTAAAAGTATTTGACCCAAAATAATTATGTATTTGCGGAAGTTTTTAAATTATGGACAAAAAGTAGGTATTGAATGGAGTAAATGAGTGAGATGAAAATATTATTAATTAGGTAAAAAGAGTAATTAATTGAACAATAACTAATGCTTCTAAATAATCAGGTTAAAATGAAAATAACTGCCCCTATTTTCTACCTCAGAATTAAGTAAAAGAATGAGAATATGACAGTTTAATAAATTAAGATATTGGACATTTTTGAACTTGTGATTGAAGTTTTCATCATTTTTTTTAACATCTCTGTGTAAAAAAAAGTTCTTGACGTGTCACTAATAACCTTTAGCATGATAGTAATTAACCCAACAAGATGTTGGTTATTTGATATTCACTCTTATCACAAAGAATTTTCATTCTGAAGATCTACAGCAGTCAATTTTGTATTGAAAAAAATTTATATTTCGATAAGTACATATTTTAGAAATAGGGTGTAGTATACAAAGTGTAAACAAATTTTTATATGAATCCACTGTTGCACTTCTGGTATAACCGGAAGTGGTATGTATATCAAAATATGTTATATAAATATATTTATTATTATTATATATATCTATATATATATATATATATATATATATATATATATATATATATATATATATATATATATATATATATATATATATATATATATATATATATATATATATATATATATATATATATATATATATATATATACTCGTATATTCAAATTTTAATCACTTTGTTTATTGAGTTATAAATTTGTGCTTGATAGGTTGATGGACAGGTGTTCTCAGGAGAAAGTACTGAGGGTATAAAAGATGATTCTAGCTCTTCCTTGAAAAAAGAATCAGAGGAGTGTGAAGATGGCGAAGAATTTCTGATAACTTGCGTGCATGTTCAGCGGATTCCTGCTAATGCAAAAGTTCGTATGTTTTTAGAATGTTTGGTCCTATTCTAGTCAAAATATTATATACTCTGTTGTTTTTACAGGATATTTTACTAGCTGATGTAAATGGCGATGGTTTTATAGAAATGGTTCTAGGGCTAACTGACCGTGTGGTTCGATCTTATAGATGGGAATTTAACAATACTGCTGTTATTAATAAATCATTTGATAGTCATGGGGAGAAAGTTTCAGGTTAGTCTAGTTTATAAGAGATACAGATACTTTATCTAACAATTTAGTCATGTTGATATAATTTCGTCCGTTTTTTGTGGACTTTTTCAAGAGATCCACAAATGAAAATTAAACAATTAAAACAATGAAAATGATCAACAGTCACAGAATACTCACATACATGGAATGTGGTCAAGATTTAAAATTTAGTAACATAATAATTTAGAAAAACAACACGACTTAACAAAGAGAACATTCAGCCAGTATATAAACGACGGTATGAAAACGAATAGAAATAAGCATGTGGTCTGTGTATTAACCACTGATACAGTTCAATATGTTACAATAAATACTAATTATATTATCTGTGTCGGTCTTGAAATTGATGGCATTTGTATCCGCTCGAATGTGATACATCTCCAAGAATAACCGACATCTATAATTTAATTCACGTTCCAAGATTTTCACATTACACCATTCAAAATTTAACCCAGTCTCTACACAATGCTTGGTTGCTGCGCATGATAACTTCTTTATACGTATATCACTGCGATGTTGAGTTATTCGGTTCTTTCACCACTGCTTAGTCTGGCCAATGTATACCCCTGAGCAATCCGTACAACACTGCTGTTGAGATGAATTGCTGTTTCATCTTTTATTCGGGAGAACAAATCAACAATCTTCACAGGGTTGTACTTAGCCAATTTTATATTGCTATATTTACTGAAAATGGAAACCACTGAGTTTGTTAGTCCATGTATATATGGAATTTTTTTGTAATTAAATTCAACAGTAGTATCTTCATTTGGACCATCATAAAATCGTGATTTATAAATAAGCTTTTGAAGAATCTGTCCTGGGTATACGTTGTTACGAAAAATAAGAAACAATTTTCTCAGACTCTATCGATGAAACCTCGCATTACAAATCCTCAAAACCCTATTCTTCATCGCCACAACCATGTTGAACTTTTGGCTAGTAGGGTGGTTGGAATGAAAATTCAGAAATATACCTGAAGATGTTGGTTTCTGATACCAATCTAAAGTAATTATGTTATTATCGGATCTTATTACCAACGTATCAAGAAAGGGTACGCCTCTATTATTCTCCACTTCGACCGTGAACTGGAAAGGCAGAAGAGGAATGAAGTTATCCAATAGATAATCCATTACAATCATTGCTAAAATTGAACTCAAAAGGGGATTTGAAGTCCATTGGAGTTCCAAATATCTGTTTTCTAAGATTTTTGTTGAAACGAACAGTAAGTGTTGCTGAAAATGAATTGGATCAACCTCAAAAAGTTGGGCTTAGATATCGATGTATATTTTTCAACAGATGGCCAGTTTTTTTCCACAATAGTCCGTATAAGCTCCAGAGGGATGTTAGTGAACATCGATACAACGTCCAAGGAAATCATATTATATATATATATATATATATATATATATATATATATATATATATATATTTGTTTTTAGCAATAACAGGCTTTTGAGAAGTGATTTATTCTCAGTTTGGTTTGGAAATTTATCATGAATAGATCAAGCAAGGCGTAGATTCGTCGAATGGGCCAAAAACGAGATTGCCGTTGTTTCCGATTTTCATAAGCGAATTTTGTTTAGCGATGAAGCGCACTTCTGGTTGAATGGCTACGTCAGCAAACAAAACTGTCGCATTTGGAGTGAAGATAATCCTCAAGTGTATGTCAAAACACCGTTACTTCCAGAAAAACTGACTGTTTGGTGTGCTTTATGGGCTGGTGGAATCATTGGTCCGTACTTCTTCAAAAACGATGATGGCCAGAACGTTACAGTCAATGGTGATCGGTATAGAGCCATTATTACTAACTCTTTCATTCCTGAATTGTATTGAACAACCACGATGTCCAGAAGCTGTGGTTTGAACAAGACGGCGCAACATGTCACACAGCTCGTGTCACAATCGATTTATTGAAAGACACGTTTGGTGACCGCCTAATTTCACGTTTTGGACCTGTGAATTGGCCTCCAAGATCTTGTGATTTAACACCGCTAGACTACTTTCTGTGGTGATATGTAAAGTCATTGGTCTATGCGGATAAGCCACAAACGCTTGACCATTTGGAAGACAATATTCGCCGTGTTATTGCCGATATACGGCCACAAATGTTGGAAGAAGTCATCGAAAATTGGACGTCCAGATTGATTGGACTACATCCGAGCCAGTCGTGGCGGTCATATGCCAGAAGCCATATTTAAAATGTAATGCCACAAGATTATCTTTCGAATAAAAAAAAAATTTTTGTCAATCGAATGATCCATCGTTGTTTTATTGCAATTTAAAGTTCTATACCTCTAAAAAAAACATCCTTTATATCACAACTTTGTCAAAACTTTTGTAATATGGGGTCATCCAGAAAGTACGTCACACATAAATGGGGGAAGGGGGTCGAAAAGTGTGACATGGTGTGACAAGGGCAGGGAGGGGTAATAAGTTTTGTGACATCACATTTCAAAATCTAATATATCTAGAGATATTGAATCCTGTACTTTGAAATATTAATTAAACCAAAAAATTCCAACTCTATAATTATGACAGTACAGTTTAAATTGTTTTGTTGGCGAGTTCATAGCCGTTCTAGTGACACGCGCTGATCGCCTACGAGCCCTTAGTGATTTTATTTTTTCTATTTCATTCGACAATTAACTTTCGCTGAGTGTACGTCGTTTTTTTAGTTGTGCTATTTTGTGGATATAAAGATATTTTAATAAAACAAGTTCAAAATAAACAAAAATATAGGTTTAGGTAATCTTTACCGTAGACTATACGAAACTTACAGTGAAACTTACGCTGATAAAAAAAACAGCATATACAGGAAGAAGTTAATACCATATGGAAAATTTTGAAAAGTAGTGACAATATCAATCCGGTTTATTTGAAGTCATAAAGGACCTTGTAGTTTTTGGCGGCGCAGCTGATAATCGACGTCGCACTGAAACTATAAGGTGCTGTAAAACATTGGACGACTTACAAGCCGAACTTTGTAAACTGAGATATTCTATCAGTCGATCGGGGTTATACTTGAGACTTCTGTAAATATGAGCCGATACAGAGGATGGCAAAAAGCACGCGTGCCATTAGCTATTAAAGCAGCAAACGCTCAAGCACCAATATTAATGCACCTTGACTATCGTGTAAAATTACTGGATCATGATTTCGTGGTCGCGGAAAAACATAAACTTATTCCCTCTATTTATGCAGGTATTATAGTGAAGAAAGATGGTGAAGAAAAACTTGAAGGTGTGGCACATTCCGGGCCTACATACGTAGCAGATCGCAGTGGAAAGCATTCGTCCTCTAATGCAGAAACTCATGCCATAGATATACACAAACTTTCTGAAATATCTGCCTTCGAAAACTTTATGAAAACTCGAGAAGGTTTTGTAAAACTCGTATTTATTTTTACTTGCGATGGTGGCCCCGACGAAAATCCACGATACGGGCGTGTTATAATTTCAGCTATACAACATTTTAAAGATTTTGATTTGGATGCTGTTTACATTGCTACAAATGCCCCTGGAAGAAGTGCTTTTAATAGTGTAGAACGACGAATGGCGCCTCTTAGTTGTGAACTTACTGGTGTTGTATTAAAACACGATAATTTCGGTTCACATCTCGATTCCAGTAATAAAACTATTGACCTGGACCTAGAAAAACGAAACTTTGAGAGTGCAGGCACAGTTCTGAGTAATATTTGGAGCCAATTGGTCATTGATGGATATCCTGTGGTTGCCAAATATATTATGCCCACAGAAACTAGACTGAATGTTGAACAGGCTAAGGGCTAAGGTATTGAAACGTGATGCGATTTGGTACGCAAATCATGTACGGGAATCACAACGTTTACTCCAAATAGTAAAATATTAAGTTGTCTCGTGCTGTGGTGTGCAACGATCTAGCCTTCGGCGACTACTACGAGAGGAGTTTTTGCCACCACCTGTTTTAGTTAAACAGATGTCAAACGGGTATATAACAACAGAAAATCATAACATCGAAGGTAAATTCGCTCCACTATTACTTCAATTGTCTTCAAAACTGAGCTCGTCATCACATTTAAAGCAAGTACCGTATGATATTTACTGCCCTAGTGTTGAGGGATACTTGTGTAAGCGATCTTGCGCTTCTGTGTTCTATATTTTGCATCATATAAAGCCACTAACCGACACAAACAACTACATAAGAAGCAACATGAAGTTCCCATTGCGAAGATACGTCCTCAAAGAATAGCAGCTAGACGTGCCAGAGAAATTCTTTTTTTGGATGTTAATGATGATGCCATATGGTTGGATGAAAAAGATGTTGACACCACAAATGTTCCTGACGTGATAAAGCTAAATAAGAACCAAGTTACTGCCATGCCAATTATAAATAATTTAAAGGAGTGGGTTCAAAGTCAATGGACTGAAGATGATTGAGTTTCTTTCTTCTTTTTCTTTATATTTGTTAGTTTTATTGCTTTGTTATTGTTTCAAATATAATGTTGATTTAATAAAAAAGTACTTAATTCAAATGGAAATAAAATTAATTTCAGAACTGCTGTTTTAATTTAATAATTTTTCGATGTGAAATTGCAAAACATGTGACATCACACTAGGGGGGGGGTCTCAGAAATGTGACCACCTGTGACAAGGAGGGGGGGTGTTCTCAAAAAATCATGAAATTCGTGTGACGTACTTTATGGATGGCTAAAAACAAAAGTAAAATGGCTCTACAACGAAACGTCAACAAAAATAAAGGTTTTCATATTAAAAAAAAAGCCTGTTATTGCTAAAACCATTCAAAATAAACTATCTTAAACAGGCAATTTTACAAATATATATTTCTTAATATATGTTTATATTGCTTATGTTAGATTTCCATTATTATTTTGTTATTTGTCAATTTCGTCTCCGCAATTAAAATGAATGAATTTAATTGAAGGAAAACTGGTTGCATTAAATAAGTGGGAGTGTGCAAATCAGATTGGCTCAGTAACCCTACACCATACCAATGAAGGAGTACCCTGTTTGCTCGTAGCGCAACCAGGAGGTACATTCATGCGCATAAAATGTCAGAACGAGTATACAAGTGTTCAAGATTTAGAAAACTCTGAAACTAGCACAGGTAGTTCATCCAACGATTCTTCTTCGAGTTCTTTGGTAGATTATCAATATTTGGGAATAGCTAGAATGAGGAATCAAAATATCTCAACGGAGATTCTTGGAGATTTTAAGACAGATTTGGATTTTAAAACGGAAAGTAAAGAGGAGGAGGAAGTTGAAATTGTGGAAACTACTGAGAATGGAAAGGGAAGATCGTATGCTGTAGCAACATTGGATGGAACTATTATGTTGGTTAGGAATGAGGTGATACTTTGGTGAGTTGATTAGTTGCTTACATCAGTATGTTTATATTACATATTTATGTGAAAAATGATTATATATATATATATATATATATATATATATATATATATATATATATATATATATATACAGTGTAAACTCCATGTAATGTCACTCGTCACTCGATTTAACCACAAACTCCCTAAAGCGTTGAAATCACTCGTCGTTGGTTGGTTTAGCTTGTTTTCCATGCAATGATATAGCATTACTCTCCATATAGCATTACACCCACTCTATATAACGACAACAATTAAGTAATAAAAAGTACCTCTCAAGGCTGGAGTTGAGTCCATTCTAAGACACAATTCTTAGGTTTCTTTGATAGAATTTTTGAATGAAAACGAATTTCGTGAATCTAAAAACTGTTTTCTAATCTAGAATATTTTCTCCAGATAATTTTCTCCAGCGCTAGATAATTTTAAAATTGAAGAATTCCATCAATAGTTTGAAAAATCGAAATTACATATTGCTCCTTTTTATAAACGCATAAATTCTCCACATTTAGGAAGTAATTGAAAATATTTACTCTCATATTGGACAATTTTAAAATATCTGACCCCCTAGAGAATTTATTCAACTTCAAATTGGTAAAGGTTTCAAGGCCATTGATTGATTATTTTAGAAAGCTAATCAAAGAAATCGAGACTTCATCAAAATCGATCGAAAATTCAGAAATAAATCTGTTACTATGCAAGTATTCATACATCAATAGTTCACACGTTTTCCGCCACCAGACGAAGTACTTATATAGAGCCGCAAAGTAACAGAAAATATGTAGTTGCTAAGGAAGCCGATACGAGTCGTGGATGCAAGATTTTTTATGTTATGATGATCAAGTGATAACATCATTGAATGATTTACGACTTTGGTAGAGAGCCATTAGGAGAAATATTCCACTTGGAATAAATACAGATATACTGTTAGTATGTATTTATGATTTATGGCAATTTAAAGATTTGTGTATTGAGCATTTACAGACCACCTGATGGTGACATCAATAGGTTTATGTGCGTTCTCTCTTTTGTTCTAGATTACTGTGTAAATACTTTTAGTGTCATATTTGTTTGTGGTGACTTAAACATCAACTACTTCGCCGAGCATAACTCTCGCGAGCACTATCTGGTGGGCTTATTAGTAAGTTTTGATTTGCATGTCTCCTCAATTGAGGCACAAGAGTTTTCACGAAAAAAAGGGCAAAACATCGTCTACCAAAGTAGGTTATATAATAACAAACGTACTTACGAGTCTCACCGAAACATTGGTATCTGATGCAGGTATTGGCGATCATAAGTACATTCTCGTAACTTATGTTAGAGATTATGTTTCAGAGCAGAAGACCTCAACCTGTCGTTCTTACCGTGCACTGTCGAAGGAAAATATCGAACATCTCTGCTTGTTGTTAACTGAAGTTGACTTTTCGATCATCTATCATTGCCCCGATATCAATTGTAGTTTTTCTCATTTTTTTGATATCCTAACATCCTCAATTGAGATATCTTGTCCTCTAAAGTATTCAGGCACCCCATCTAAGAGTAATCGAAACTGGATTACATCAGAAATTATAAAGGCATCAGAAGATATGAAGAAGCTACACTGGTTGAGCAGGAATTTACAATCTGAGGAAGCATATAATATCTATAGATCTACAAAAAAAATACAATCAACTTCTCAAATAAAAAAAAATGTTGTTTCTCAAAACCTCTCTCATATTGAATATGCAGAAAACTGAATTTATTCATTTGTCCATTCACATTTGTTCATCCAATCACGTATGTCTTACCTCGATATTCCTCTGATTATTGACTTGCAGGATCACCAAATAAAATCTGCTGATAGTGTGAGATTCTTAGGTATTTAAATCGATAGGTACTTGAGGTGGCACTGCCAATGGCATTCCTGAGCATGTTTCATCTGAGTCAGTCATTATGTTTGCTGACGACACATAATTCGCAGTATCAGCCGAAAACCTGGTCCAGCTAAAGACAGTGTGAGAAATTGATTCAAGATCAATCGGAATGGTGTTTCAAAAATTCTCTCATATTGAATATGCATAAAACTGAATTTATTCATTTCCAATCACGTATGTCTTACCTCGATATCCCTCTGATTATTGCGTTGCAGGATCACCAAATAAAATCTGCTGATAGTGTGAGATTCTTGGTATTTATATCGATAGGTACTTGAGGTGGCACTGCCAATGACATTCCTGAGTATGTTTCATCTGAATCAGTAACTATTTTTGCTGACGACACATCATTTGCAGTATCAGCAGAAGACCTGGTCCAGCTAAAGACCAAGTGTGAGAAACTGATTCAAGATTTCTCGGAATGGTGTTTCAAAAATTCTCTCATATTGAATATGCAGAAAACTGAATTTATTCATTTCCAATTACGTATGTCTCACCTCGATATTCAACTCATTATTGAGTTGCAGGATCACCAAATAAAATCTTCTGAATCTTAGGTATTTATGTACGAGTATATCGATAGGTACTTGAGGTGGCACTGCCAAGTAGAGGAACTTAGCAAAAAGTTGAATAAGTCTCTGTACGCTATTACTCGCCTCAAGACAATTTTACCACGGAGGAGCCTTCTTACAGTTTACTACGCTCTTGTGTTCTTTTACATGAATTATAATATACTTCTCAAAAGAGGTGTAAACGTATGATCTTTTCTTTAAAGCCTCAGGAGTCATGTAGACCGACATTCAGAAAATACAAGATTCTTCCGTTGTGTTGTATCTACATTCTGAATTGTCTTTTATTTATTTCTTGTTTCCACGATTATAATTAATACGAGACATAGGGATACTATATGTGTACCGACTCACAACACAACAAAGTTCGAATTTTCGTCAACTTATATGGGAATTAAATTATTTAACCGCCTACCAAACAGGTTACAGAAAAACCAAAAACACAAAAAACCAAACAGGAACAGAAAAAATTCGGAATAATCCGAAATATAAAAATAGAAAAATTTACAAGTTGGAACTAGTCACATTAGCTAAAATATATAAACTTTCGACTCATCGGTAAAGCGGAAAAACAAACAATAACAATTCAGGGCTAGCGTGCCGAACACCACAACAGGTGTTCTGCACTTACCATCATCCTCTCAGACGTTTAATAATATTGCAGCAAATATTACTCGTCATGCCAGTGTCTGTCTCAAAACTAATAGAATTAACATTCTTATTAATGTGGAACATTTTCAAGAATAATCTACATTTATACGTGCTTTCATGTTCCAAAATTTTAACTTCGTCGAAATCAAAACTATGTCCCGTATCCACACAATGCTTTGCTGCAGCGTAAGTCCATTTTTTTTATCTGAATGTCACTCCTGTGCTGTGTCATCCGATTTTTTTAACCACTGTTTGGTCTGTCCAATATATTCCCCAGAACAACCAGTAAAAGGGTATATATTGGACATACCAAACAGTGGTTAAAAAATTGGATGACACAGCACAGGAGTGACATTTGTATAAAAAAATTGTCTTGCGCTACAGCAAAGCATTGTGTGGATACGGGACATAGTTTTAATTTCGAGGAAGTCAAAAATTTTGGAACATGAAAGCACGTATAAATGTAGATTATTCTTTGAAAAGTTCGACATTAATGAGAATGTTATTCTATTAATTTTAAGACAGACACAGACATGACGAGTAATATGTTCTGTAATATTATTAACGTCTAAGGTGATGATAGTAGGTGCAGTACACCTGCTGTGTTGTTTTATCTCAGTTCTCCCGTAGTTCTCGTTCGGCACGCTAGCCCTGAATTGTTATTGTTTGTTTTTCCGCGTTACCGATGTGTCGAAAGTTTATGTATTTTGACTAGTTCCATCTTGTAAGTTTTTCTATTTTTGTATTTCGGAATAATCTAAGATTTTAATTCTGTACTTTTATGTTGTAGAGCCTCCTCAGGAAGTCTTCATTTAAGAGACGAAATATTGAGGATTAAATAGTAAAAGGACTTGAGTAATCTAATTGACCCCTAACCTGATATACTTGTAAATTAAATATATATATATATATATATATATATATATATATATATATATATATATATATATATATATAATATCCTGTATATATTATATATACAGAATATACCGTAGGTTTACCTAATAATATGTATATGTATAATAATATACAAACCATTCTGTTGATGAAACTTATAATCTCAGGGCCATGGCAGTTGACCACCAGATATTTGCACTAACTAAATTGGATGTAACTGGTAATGGTTTCGATGATATTGTGGTATGTTCATGGGATGGCCAAACTTACATCTTGGATAAGGATAAGAATTCGGTACGTTTTCACTTGGAGCAACCTGTTCAAGCCTTCAGTAGTGGTCACTACAATCTGACTCCAAATGAACCTGATGTTACTTGTTTTGTTTATGTAACTTTTAAGAACACAGTAAGTATGTCCTGATCATTTTCAAATGAAGTGCCAAGATTTTTATACCTTGACATCATACAGATATTTTCCACACTTATCCTGTAGACGTCTTAATTGAAGCATTTCAGATTATATACCTAATATATTTCAACTATAGTTTATATTATTTATTAATAACTACCCAAATTTAACATTCATACTAATATGTGTGTCAAAGTACTTCGATGATTTGGATGTAGGCAATAATGTTTGAATCAATTTTTTGTATCATATATTTGTATAATTTTTTAACACTAATGTTCTTCACCATGTGAAATTGTCTCAAATGTTTAATATCTCTGAGGAAATTTTTATTTTCTTTTCTTTTCAATCAAAATTGTATATTACTGTAAATATGAATTTAACCAAGATTTTTGTATGAACCAATATTTTTGCTCGAGGGCTGAATGGAAGATCAGACTCCAAACTGAATTCGGTCCTTTTGAGAGCATTTCTCTTAGATGTAATTATTTATCGATTGAAATGAATGTAATTTTACTATGTAAGGAATGTTTCTCAATAAAATTATATTATTATTATTATATTATTATAATACTTCCATAGCAAATTGTTTTGACTCATCTTATGTCCTGAGTATAACAGGCTCTGCAGATTCTGAATATTTAGATAAATATTCATTGTTGATGTGGTAATTGCTTCAACATTTCAAAATGTTTTGAAAAAATTTTATATGTTGTCCTCTTTTTTCTAGTGTGGAAGTGCAATACAGAATATTATTGTTTTATATTTAAATGAGAAATTTCTTTCATGGGAATGTGTGTAGAAAATCTCTGTTCGAACTGTAAAAACTCGTGAAAAGAATTGTCATGCCAAGTCAATTAAGAAAGGACAGATATTCTTTACCTGTCTTTCAAATATCGCAATACTTTGATTACAATGAGTTACTATTTAAGCAAAGGAAGATTTTTGTCAAATTTCCCGAAAAGTTACGTTTGACACTGTTTTATTTTGCAGGTAATTATTTATTATGATATTCCATTGAAAGACCTAGTTTGTAGAAAGTTCGAACCAGATCTCTCGATCCTAGCAACTAAATTAGCGAATGAAAAAAAAACCGTGGATGAAGTGAAACAACAAGTTGAGAACCTAGACAAAAATGCGAAGAAGAATCTTGTAGACTACTTATTGTACAATTATAGCTCATGAAATAAAAAAATGGAGTAATATATTTTTATGATATATAAATACTTGTGAAATTTCTTTTCAAATATGAATTTTCAGTTCTTATAAACTAAGATGCCATTCAATAAGTTTGTGAAGCGTCAATACATGTTATTTTATAATTTCCATATTCACCATATATAAATATTTATAATAATAATAATTATTCAGTGGAAAGGTTACATAATTACAATATTTTATATATTGTATATATATATATATATATATATATATATATATATATATATATATATATATATATATATATATATATGATATATATTGATATGTTTGAAATTGATTTATTGACTGTTTGAGATAGTTTATTTTGAATGTTTTTAGCAATAACAAGCTTCTTTTAATATGAAAAACTTCATTCTCATTGACGTTTCGTTGTATATCACAACTTTGTCAAAACTAATGAAAAATTGAATTTCATGAATTACTATAGATATCAAAATGTCAAACTTATTTTTTAGAGAAATCAAATTAGTTTTTTTGTATTTTCACATATTGATTTTTAGTATCAGGAATATTAATGGCGTAGCATTCGCTTCGGAAGTTTTAGTCTTCTTCACCATGAGGAAACCTCTGAAAAACTCATGGTAAGCCAGGTGATTTCTAATAGTGTGATTTATATATACATGTATATAATTACATATAGTTGAGTTTTATACTTATACAGAATATGTATATTAATTGGTGTATGTGTGTGAATTTGAAAGTAGATCTGGAAAAAAATTACTATTCCATTAATTTTTGCTATTTCATCACTATTCCCAGAAAAAAGGAATAATAATTAATTTTATAGATAGATCACTAAAATTAATATCATCATGTTTACGACATGAAACACTTAAAGAAGTTCGTATTCTTCTCATGAAAAATAATTACCCATTAAATTTGATGAACAAAATCATGAAAAACAGAATTCATAAATTATATAATACTTTACATTAAAAAAAAAGTGAATCTAACCAAAATAATTACATTCCCGTGCCATATATTCCAAAATTGATTACACACATTGGTTAAATTTTAAAACCTTATAATTCAATAATAGCACATACTGCCAAAAATCAAATCAAAGAAATATATACAAAATTAAAAAGTGGAACAGTAACTCAGAACAAAACTCATACGGTCTATAATATACCGCGTAATAATTGCAGTAAATGCTATATTCGACAAACATTAAAAAATCTCGAAGAGAGAATCAAAGCGCATAAATACGCAAAAACTCAAATAACAACCTTACATAAACATAAAATAACAGAAAAACACGATTTTGATTATAAAAATACAAAGATTTTATCAACTGAAAAAGACAAAAAATGTAGAGAAATTTTAGAAATGTTACACATTCGTAAAACACAGTAAACGAAAGAACAGACATTAAACATCTCAATTCTATTTACCACTATTTAATAAACCTTACAACTAACACTCAAAAAATGAATACACAACAATCACCAAACATCAATCTCAAAACTAATTTTTTTCAGATCTACCTTCAATTGCTCACACATAAACCAAATAATATACATATTCTGGATAAGTATAAAATTCAAATACATATATGTAATTATATAAATGTATATATAAATCACACTATTAGAACCACCTGGCTTACCATGAGTTTTTCAGAGGTTTCCTCATGGTGAAGAAGACTAAAACTTCCGAAGCGAATGCTAAGCCAGAAATATTCCTCTGATACTAAAAATGAATATGTGAAAATACAAAAAAACTAATTTGATTTTTCTAAAAAATAAGTTTGACATTTTAGTAATTCATAAAATTCAATTTTTCACTAGTTTTGACAAAGTTGTGATATACAACGAAACGTAAATAAAGTTTTTTATATTGAAAGAAGCCTGTTATTGCTAAAAACATTCAATATATATATATATATATATATATATATATATATATATATATATATATATATATATATATATATATATATATATATATATATATATATATATATATATTGAATGTTTAACGACTGTAGATATGTATTTTCAGTGTTTAATTGGGATTGCAGTCTAGGACAGGAAAATAAGTTACCTCTTTAGTATTTTCCAAGCTTTCGAAAATGTTTATTTTCTTCTTCAGGGCTAAAATAGTACAAAAATTAACAGTTTATATAGCAAGGCACTATAAAAAGTTTTTTCTTACAATTACTGTAAAGTTAGTCCGAAAGTACATTAGTTTTTTGAATTTTGAAAATAACTACAAGTGTTCCCAAATGCATTGGGTTGGAATGTTACTGCATTCTATGTGCTGGATAGTTATGCATTTTAAGAAACGCCCTTAAAAACATCTGGGAACACTCTACTTGAAAAGCCAAATTGAGAAATACGGTCATTGTCGTGGCTTCCTTCAACTATCCAGCACGTAGAATGCAGTAACATTCCAACCCAATGCATTTGGGAACACTTGTAGTTATTTTCAAAATTCAAAAAACTAATGTACTTTCGGACTAACTTCACAGTAATTGTAAGAAAAAACTTTTTATAGTGCCTTGCTATATAAACTGTTAATTTCTGTACTATTTTAGCCCTGAAGAAGAAAATAAACATTTTCGAAAGCTTGGAAAATACTAAAGAGGTAACTGATTTTCCTGTCCTAGACTGCAATCCCAATTAAACACTGAAAATATATATATATATATATATATATATATATATATATATATATATATATATATATATATATATATATATATATATATATATATATATATATATCTTGAAATTGATTTATTGCCTGTTTGAGGTATTTATTTTGAAAGTTTTTAGCATTAACAGGCTTTTTTGATATAAAAAAGTTTATTTCTGTTGACAAATTAATAATTAATCATTAGTTTTGACAAAGTTGTAATATAACAACGAAACGTCAACAGAAATAAACTTTTTCATATCAAAAAAGCCTGTTAATGCTAAAAACTTTCAAAAAAAAAAATATATATATATATATATATATATATATATATATATATATATATATATATATATATATATATATATATATATATATATATATATATATATATATATATAAATACATAACTACTAATTAGGTAGCTTCAATACTATATACAATATAATACAATAATGTGTTAACAAAAGATTGATGTGCAAATAACCCTGTCGAAAATATTCTAAATCTTAAAATGCAATCAAAACTACTTGTTAAGCGAATGTAACGAAATACGCATTATGATATATTAGAAAATGAAAGTAAAACAAAATGGCAATGGTGTTAAATGATATACTTAGAATAGAAAAAACAACACAGATCGACAAAGAAATGATTGAAGGACTCGAGCAGCATAATGCGGTAATAACATTCAAATTAGATAGATGCCAAAAGCCATTGAATTGTCTTATTTTCATAAAAGAAATAACTTACCAAAACCCAATTTTTATCTCTCGAAGAGCACAAATTTCATATTCGAGAATCACAACGATAAAATAAAATTCTTTTAAAATGGTATCAATCCTCGTGTCAAGTGCACATCCTAAGAGTTGTTATTATAGCGTCGCCGTCGTCTTGCGCTTAGCCATCAAGTAGGTACGTAATATTAGAGTACGAAGAGAGATACAGAGTTATTCTGCAACCAAGAGCTCAAGAAACTGCTACAATCTATATATATATATATATATATATATATATATATATAGTTATGTGAACTTAGAACAATGCCTTCCTTTTAGTAAATAACGTCACTATATATGAATGCTGACTAGCCAACTTTAGTTTATATAAACTCGGACTTGACTTAGAATCTTTAATATGTTAACAGTAGCGAATACGTTAAACTTGTAATCTGTACTTGTGAATGAAATTGTTTTTTTTAAAAAGTAATTCTTCGTGTTGAAAACCAAAATTGGCGACGAGGATGGGATTGCTGCATTAAACGCTTCCGAATCAAGAGATTGGCCAACAGGATAATTCTTCCGAATTTTTGCGAGAAGAGTACCTAATCAATGCGTTAACTCAAACCGTACGAAGATTGTTTAAGTGAATATTAATTCTCAAGCACAATCCGAACTAAACACAAGCTCAGTCGTGTCTCACAGATGATTGCGAATTTGGTAGTAGGTACCAGTCCGGAGCTCGATTGACCATCGAAGAATTCAAACAGAGTGCAAAGCAAGGGTAGCGCCGACGACTCCACTTTGGGAAAACAAATCACAGTAAGTTGCAAGTGTTAATCATATTCCTGTTTTTTTCACGGTTTCAGCCAAAAACCTAGACTCCCTATAATTTATCATTATAGTAGGTTGTTAAATATTAAGCGAAGATTGGAAATGGTGAATACACATTTCTCAATAAAATTAATAAAGAAAAATATTTATGATAGATTCGCTCATAGACTCAATTGAGAATCTGAACTTAAATAAAGTAGAAAAGTCAGAAAAAACAATAGTCATGGCAGAAAATAATTTAAGAATTGCCCGTGAATTTGGAGCATTATTACCAAAATTCTCAGGGATACAAGCAGAATTAAACTCATTTTTAAGCGCTTGTGAAGAGTATATCGCACAATTCGCGAATACAGAACAAATAGTAAAAACATACTGTATAGCAGTTGTTAAAAGCAAATTAATTGAAAAGGCAAACGCCGAATATCGTTCTTCTAACGTACCAAATACGTGGAACGCATTTAAGAATTTCTTATTACAGAAATTTGGAGATCATGCCAATTTAGATGTTCTCAAAAATCAGTTACAATTCTTGAGGAAGAAACCTAATCAAGATATTACCGATTTCATTGAAGAAATCAAAGCTTATAAAATTAGAATTAATTATAGAATAGACGCAGAACCGACATTAGATGCGGCATTAAAATTGTTACATAAACAATTAACTTCCGACCTAGCTAAAAATGTATTAATTAGCAATGTGTCGATAGATTTACAAACTGCTCTTTTAACAACATCGATTATCACATTTGATTTAGCAGTACAAACCGTAGAGAATTATATCTCTCAAAAATCCCAATTAGACTTAATGAGATCATGGAGACAACCATACCAACTGAAAACGTTTCCTTCTCAATCAATAAATGTAAAACCAAAAATTAATAATGTACCAAGACATTATCCGACGAATAAAGAAGTTTTTGGTAGAAGTAATAAGTACGAATCTCAAAAAAGTAACGTATTTAAACCCAATAAAAATTTTATACCCAAATATAGACAAACACCTATGTCTACGACAACCGCGAATCCAATAATTCAAAGAAGACAAATACAAAATCATAATCAAACACCACACAACAGATATCGCCTAATTATATATCTGAAGAATTAACTAATTTAGACGCAAAAAATAATGACGATGATCAATTTGATGAAAATTTTGAATTTGAAGAAGATCCAAATATAATAGAAGAAAATGAAAATATTGTTGATGAAAATTTTCAGATAACTGCCTCAGAAACCACATTGACTTAAATTCTTTAAACAACAAAATTAGAAAAAATCATTTACCTTATATTGAAATTAATTATCCAAAATGTAAATTATTACTTGATAGTGGATGCACCGTTTGTTTAATAGATCCTAAAATTGCGTATAATAATATTCCACATTTGATTTATTCAGAAGACACAGATTTGATAACTCCTCATGGACATGATGTTAGTCACGAAAAAGTTGCTTTTCCATTAAATTCTTTTGGATTACAAAAAGAATATCCATTTGTATTATACAAATTCCATACTCAATATGAAGGAATTGTAGGTTTTGAATTTCTTAAGCAGAATAATTTTACAATTGATTTGCAAAATAATTCATTAATAGGTGAAAATTGTAAAATCCCTATTCATTTTCAAAAAGTTCTTCCGAGAAGATTATCTTATCCTGTAGATTTGAACCATTTACCTATGAAAATTCAGAATCAACTTATTAAAATTTTCAACAATACTGAAAAAGCATTGCAATTACCAGGACAAACTCTCAATTTCACTTCAAAAATTAAACATAATATAAGAACCAAAGATGAAATACCGATACATGCAAAAATATATCGTTATCCGGAAAAATATCGTAACGAAGTCCAAAGACAAATAAAGGACATGTTAGACAAAAATATTATCAGACCAAGTATATCACCCTGGTCATTTCCAGTCGTAATGGTCAAGAAAAAACAAGACCAATCAGGTAAACAAAAATGGCGTAGGTATGGCTATAGACTATAGACAACTAAATGAGAAAACAATTGATGATAAATATCCAATCCCTCAAATTGATTGTATATTAGATAAATTGAAAGGAGCCAGATATTTTTCAGCTTTAGACTTAGCATCTGGTTTTCACCAAATACAACTAGATGAAAGTAGCATCGAAAAATCCGCTTTCACTGTAGACAATGGACATTATGAATTTTTAAGAATGCCCTTCGGTTTGAAAAATGCACCAAGTACTTTACAACGTTTAATGAATAATATTTTACAAGATTTCATTGGAAAATGTTGCTATGTTTATATGGACGACATAATAATATATTCAAAATCAATAGAATCACATTTATCTGATATTCATAATATTTTAGAATTACTACAGAAAGAAAATTTAAAAATTCAATTAGATAAATCTAATTTTTTCAGAACAGAAATTGAATTTTTAGGACATATCATCACGCCAGAAGGTATTAAACCTAATAAGAGAAAAATAGAAATAATCAAGAAATTTCCATTACCACAGACTTTCAAAGAAATTAAATCATATTTAGGAATGTTGAGCTATTATAGAAAATTTATTCCTAATTTCGCTAAAGTTACGAAACCTATGACGAAATATCTAAAAAAAGATGCAAAAATCGACGTCACGGATTTGAATTATAAAGAAGCGTTCATAACTTCTAAAAATTTGTCGATGAACCACCCAATTTTAATATATCCTGATTTTACAAAAACGTTCAATCTAACTACTGACGCATCTAATTATGCGATTGGAGCCATTTTATCACAAGGCACTGTCCCTAGTTCTGATTTACCAATAGCATATGCAAGTAGAACACTAACCGAGCCGGAAATAAAATATTCTACAATTGAAAAAGAATTATTAGCCATTGTATGGGCAACAAAACATTTCAGACCATATCTGTATGGAACAAAATTCATCAGTTTTACAGATCATAAACCCTTAATTTGGTTGAATTCATTAAAAGAGCCAAATTCCAGATTAATGCGATGGAAATTGAAATTGGAAGAATTCAATTATGAAATTGAATTTAAACCAGGCAAGAACAACGCAGATTATTTATCTAGGCTAAAAATAAATACTAATGAATCGCAGAATGATACTCATTGCGACGTACAAAAGGAAATAGATAAGAATACTGCATTGAATGAATCAAAAGATATCAACACCTTAGAAGACGATATCGATTCTTTATTTCCCAAAATAACTGCAGACGAACTAGAATTGACAAACAATGAATTAGATGACATCATGAAAATCCTTGAAGATGATGAAGCGCAGAGTGAAACAATACATAGTAGTATTGAAAATCCCATATTAGAATTGCCCTTCACAGAACGACCATTGAATCATTACAAAAATCAAATTATATTTGTCAACACTTCCAAGACATATTTCGTACATAAAGCGAAAATATTTAAAAATCGTAATAGACTCACAGTTTCAATAAGCGACACGAATGACTTCTCAACATTTATTAAAGAATACTTACAACATGGAAAATCATATTGTTTATTTTTTAAACATGATGAATTGAAAATACCTTTTATCAAGATCCTTCAAAGCAATTTTAAAGCTAAATCGTTTGATTTAAAAATAGCGAATGTTTTCCTAGAAGATATTGAAACAGAATGTGACCAATTCGAAAAAGTTAAACTATATCATGAAGCAAAATCTGGACATAGAGGAATGCAAGAAAACATACAAGCATTGAAACGAAAATTCTATTGGCCTCAATTGGATATTACTGTCCAAAAATATATAAATGCATGTGAAACCTGTCAAAATAACAAATATGAACGTACACCCACCAAAATGATATTTAAAAATACACCTGTTGGCTCAAAACCGTTCTCTCATTTATATGTGGACACCTTGAAAATAGAAAATACTAATTGTCTAACAATTATCGATTCATTCTCAAAATTCGCACAATGCTATCCTTTAATTCATAAAACAGCGAATGAAGTAATGGATAAATTAATATTTTTCATAAGTAACAATGGAGTACCTGAACGTATTACTTGCGATAATGGTACAGAATAAAACAATTCAGAATTTTTGTGAAATACACAAGATAGCTCTACACTATATAACTAATTTGAATCCAAATTCAAATGCCCCAATAGAGAGATCTCACTCCACCTTAATTGAACAATTAAGATGTCTTTCTTCAGAGAAAATTCCGTTTACATCTCGAATTAACAGAGCTATTATGACTTATAACGATTCCATTAATTCTAACTTGGAATACACACCTATGCAGATTATCAAAGGTGATTTGAATTATTCAATTCCAGTAGAGAAAACGACACAAGAGATAATAACAGATTACGTACAGACATATCAAGAGAATATGAAAGAAATATTTCAGGTAGTGAATAATGCCAAAAACAAAAACGAAGCGAATGTTAAAAAACTGAATATCAATAGACAAGATCATAAAGATTTACAAGAAAATGAAAATGCTTATTTGAAATAACCGTTTCAATCAAAAATGAAAGAACCATACAAGAAGATACCTATAAACATAATAAGTGATATAACGATAAGAAATCCTCAGAATAAACACGTGTATCACAAAAATAGGATCAAACAGAGAAAACATTAATTAGTTTCTTTGTTTTCAGATGAACTCCATATCCTTCATCTTTCTGATCATACTAACTAGAAGTTACTCATTTTCCGTTCAAGAAATCGAGAATAATTTGTTGCATATCCATTTAGGAAAGATCTATATTGCAGATCATGCAAAATATTTCTTATTTCACTATAACATTTCCGGAATACCCGATTTAATCCAACTTCAGAAAAATATTATTAAAGAATGTGTGAATACTACGTATACTATCCCTGTGTATCATTATTTGATTATGGCTAATTCTTCAATACATAGAAATGAAGAAACCTTTAACAACATAATTACTCAGAAAATAAGAAAACGAAAAGGCCTATTAAATATTGGAGGTTCCATTTCAAAATTTTTGTTTGGTACCTTAGATGCAGACGACGAAATTTTATATGAAAAATATTTCGAAAGTATTAGAAAAAATGAAGATTTCCTTAAAGTAAATCAACAAAAAATATTAAATATCATATCTAATACTCAGGCGAAGTACACGAATACAATAAATTTGCTTATAGCAAAGACTAAACAGTTGGAGATATCTACTCAATTAAGTTTTAAATTAAATTTAATAATTCTCCATTCTCACGAGATTGCAATGATATTATCCGAAATTGAAAACGCAATTACTTTTGCACGGTTACATCTTTTACATGAAAATATTTTACCATTAAATAAATTCAATGAACTAATACAAAAAGAAAAAATGCTACCTTTTACTCATCTGACATACTACTACGCTGTTTGTACAACAAAAGCATTTATTAAAGATTTCAATATTCTATATAGCATAACCGTTCCAATCTTCGGTAATATTCAATATGACCTATTTAAATTGTATAATATACCGTACCAAAATTCCAAAATACCTAACCTATTATCCTATGGATTAACGAGCAACGACAAAATCGTCTGGACTACCGAAATAATTCAGCAAGTTGAAGATTTCTATCTAAGCAAACAAGATTATCTCAGAAAACCATCTGAATGTATCCAAATGGTCCTGAAGCACCTGAAAGAAAAATGTAATCGAAGTTTTGTGGAATCACAAAAAGACTTACTCCAACTAGAAAATGGAAAAATAATTTCGATTAATAATGAAATAATACGCGTAGAATGTCAGACGGGCTCCTTCTTTCATACGATTCCCAAAGTATCTTTAATAACTTCTGAAAGCATTGTTACCAATGAACTGAAGAGAATACACCCTCAGAAGATTTTCAACAAATATGGTCAAGTGGATCTTACACCCTTAGAAATGAATTGGACGAATATCAAAGATTCCAATTACTTAGAAGAAGAAGCCATTCCCAAACTAGAAGATTTGTATCAATGGGCCCCGCACCCTACAACTATGAACTTTGTCATATTAATAATTATTCTTTTTATAATAATTATTTCAGTTATATTATTTTACAAAATTTATGTAAAGGTTCGTCATCTTAAAAATAAGAATAACGAACTTTCTTCAAAAGGGGAGGAGTTATGTGAACTTAGAACAATGCCTTCCTTTTAGTAAATAACGTCACTATATACGAATGCTGACTAACCAACTTTAGTTTATATAAACTCGGACTTGACTTAGAATCTTTAATATGTTAACAGTAGCGAATACGTTAAACTTGTAATCTGTACTTGTGAATAAAATTGTTTTTTTTTAAAAAGTAATTCTTCGTGTTGAAAACCAAAATTATATATATATACAAGGTGAGTCAAGGTTGACGCGATGGTCTGTTATTACGAAACGGTTAATTTTTAAATAACGTAACCACTCAGTCATGTGGGGATCTATCAAGGGTTAATTCTCAAAGTAATTTGATACATACAGAATGTTCCAGAAATGTGTGGCATACCAAAGTTATGTTTTTCTTATGGAAAGCCCAACGTATTTGACTACGCGTTTTTGGGTTTTACGTAAAAAATAAGATATAAGTACTTTCTTAAATATGTCATATACCTAACAATTATAGCTTTTGAGATATTTCGATTTTTCGGAAATTTGAGCGTTCACAAAAAAAATAACATCCTCGAAATAATTGACTTTAGCGAAGTGAAACTTTTTGTGTGAATAAAAGAGCGACTACGGAAAGTTTTAATGAATTCACATTCACTAGAAGTTCTACAGGATGTCCAAAATTTGATCTTCCTCTGTTAACATAATCAAACTGGAAAATGTCCAGAGGAATGTATTCAAATATCATGATTATTTTAAATGGGACAAACTGTATTTTTCCATCCCATCATGTACCAAATTACATTCTCTTCGAAAAGTTATGGAGGTATTATCTGTCTGTTTCTATTAGTTTTCTATTAGAAATAATCATTTGTTCTCATCTATTTTGTCACCTCAGTATGCAAAACTGAGGATTTTTCTGTTACTATTATCAAAAACTTATCACCTTCAGAAACTTGAGACCGACCTTGTTAATTCAATAATATGTAAAATCAACACTCAATTACTTAACTTCAATTATAAAAGTATATAAATATTCATATATAAAATGACACAGATATTCCAACAATCACAATTATAACAAATGTTCAAAATGGCGACCATCATATTGAGTGCACAGTGCTACTCGGTTTTCAAAATAATTTCTCACATTTCGTATCATATTTGGGTTATCGTTTCAAAAGCTTCTCTAATTATTTGCTTCATATTTTCTTCTGTTGTCGGCGGAGTGCTGTAAACTCTGTTTTTAGTATAACCCCACAAAAAGAAGTCCATTGGAGTCAGTCCAGGGGACCTAGGTGGCCAAGCATGTGCGCCCTATTCATTTGTTAGGAAACTTTCTGTTTGCATAGTTTCGCACATTAACTGAAAAATGTGCGGGAGTCCCATCTAATTGCAACATCATTCGTATTCTAATATTGATTGGAACATCTTCCAAAAGTTTCCAGAAATCTTTTTTTAAAATTCTCAAAAATTTAGGGCCGTTTAATTGCCTATCAGAGAAATACGAGCCAATAACTTGGTCGGCTATAATTCCTCCATATACATTAATACTCCACCGGTTCTGATGATCTATTGTGTGGAACAAGTGTCGGTTTTCAGTACCGTAGTGGATTTCCACTACGGTACGGTATGACGATTAAGGTCAGCTTACTCCAAAAAACGTAATTATTTTCAATATATTTTATTTATAGTACAAAACATGTTGAGTAATCAATTTATTTACCTATGAAAGCACATATATGAAATTACTTGAAAAATTTTTTTTTTGTCAGAATGGCGGTTCTGAAAATGGCTGCTGAAACTCATCTGAATCGGAGATGAATGACATCATTTCTTGGAAAATATTATCTGAATGCAAAAAACAAAACGGTTTCATGTTCTATATCGAATTGGCTATGACCTCAAGCAGAATGAAACATTTTCAATGAAAAAAAAACAAAGGCGGACTTTTGAATTTTTTTACCCTGTTTTCACTTTTAATTGTTTATAACTTTTTTAAATAATAATGAATATTTCTGGTTCTTGAGACCAGGCTTGAGGCTATAGCCAGACATCTTAAGAGTAAAATGCCGTTTGGTACATATCGATAAGTGCAATAGTTTTGAAATGAGAGTGTAATTCATGCGAAAAAAACGTGATTTGTAGAAAAATCAGTTCAAAGTTTTTATTCGTGAAAAAAGAAAAAAGTGAATTTTACTCACATATCCATTCCAGCTTCATACACAACTCCTTCCTGGTCTTCGTAAGCATCGTTCTTAAGAATTATTGCGTTTCTCACGAAAAAGTTCAACAAAATAACAAGGCGATAACAATAAAACAAAGAACAAGACAATAAGACGACCCGAAGGCATGCAGCAGCTGCCGCAACCGAAGGCGTTCGAGCTGCCGGATTTACTGCAGCGCTCCCTAATCTTTTATACCTGCTTCTCGGTCTTGCTGACCTGCGGGACTAATTCTATACTATTTCTACGAGTATATAATAGCAATTTATGAAAAAAAATTTCGATTTTTTCAAAATTGTTTGGAGTAAGCTGGCTTTAACCAATCCGTTATTGTGATAGGTAGATTCATAGCTAAACAGTACATTATAAAAGTAATCATTTTTTTTCGCCAACTTTATCCAATGCCTATAAACAAAAATTTTGCTGTCTTTGATAATCCAATAAAGGCTTTGGTGTATTTCGATGTGAAAGGGATGATACTTGTGTTTTCTCAAAATTCTAGGCACGCTGGACTGACTTAATCCGTTCTCTCGTGCTTAAAACTCTACTGCTAGTGTAGAGTTCAGCTTTTCAATTACCGACCCCAATACTATGAACTGATTTTCATCATCATCGGTGACTGGTTTTGTGGATGCCTTCATTCGATATTTTAGGCTTCCTGTAGCTCTGAAGGTTTCAAATAGTTCTTCAAGCGTCCTCTCATCAGGATGTCGCCGGTTAGGGTACTTCTGTGCATACACTCGTTCTGCCAAAAAACAATTCTCAAATCATTCACCAAGTACTAAAATCATGTCAATTCTTTTTTGTATTGAATAATACATTTTTACATCTTTTGTGGATACTGGTTTAGACAAAACAAGTAAACGGTCTGAATAAATTTAAAAACTGATTCACTTTAATTGACAGCAGCCTACTTCCGAAAAAAAAAGAAATACTGACAGCCTACTTAGAATTTTCAAAAATGCGAAACTTTGAAAAAGATAAATACTCAAGAACTCAATAGTGATTTAGAGCTCTTCAAGAAACTGATGAAGCATTCAGAGGTGAAGCCGGTATGAAAAGTATGAAACATTCATCTTTTTTTGAGAAGAAGCACTCATCCCTTCGCATATTAAAATGACAAAATAGATGAAAATAAATGATAATTTCATAAAATTGAAAATAGTTGTAAAACTAATAGAAATAGACATATATATAACTTTTCAAAGAGAATGTAATTTGGTTCATGATGGGATAGAAAAGTACAGTGTGTCCTATTTGAAATAAGCATGATATTGTAGTTTGATTATGTTAACAGAGGAACATCAAATTTTGGACACCCTCTACAACTTTAAGTGGATGTGAATTCATTAAAACTTTCCGTAATCGCTCTTTTATTCACACAAAAAATTTCAACTCGGTAAAGTCAATTGTTTCGGAGATGTTATTTTTTTTTTGTGAACTCTTTCCGAAAAATCGAAATATCTCAAAATTTATAATTGTTAGGTATATGACATATTTAAGAAAGTATTTCTCATTTTTTACGTAAAACCCAAAAATGTAGTCAAATTCCATAAAAAAAGTTCCATAAAAAACATAACTTTGGTATGTCACTTTCAACTATCATAACTTTTGGTATATATATATATATATATATATATATATATATATATATATATATACGATATATATATAAAATGTTTCTTTTTTTCAAGTATTGTTATAAGTGAATTCATGCTTTTCTGTTATTTCATGTATATGTAGGACGTGTATATGTATTATTTGGGTATTAGCGTATTAATGCGCTTTCCATCTCTTTTGAACCTATATAGTATTCATTTCACTTATGATTGCACGTAGAATATTATAAACGAAAGATTTTAAATTGATGAGACTCATACTTGGAGAAAATTAATAACCATAATGAAAAAATATTTTAAATCTTCTCATAATTTTTTACAAATACGCAAGACGACGTTTTTTCATTAATCAGTATTAATTCAGCATTTCATAAAGAAGTAGTACTTCGAAACGTCGTCATGCGTATTTGTTATTTCAATTATTTTTTTCATCTTCAATTATGAGAAAATTCTAAATATCGTTTCATTACGAAAGATTTTTTTCTGAGAAGTTGTTTTACTTTAATTTTGTATGAATTTGTTTAACTTGCTTCTGTGATATGTGTGCAGCTATGCTCCAATATTCTCGCAATACTTGTGCTCAAATTTGTAATGAAAGATACAGAAATTTAATTATTTTTGACAGATTTATTATCAAATAATAGATAATAAACAAATTTTCTCGATTTTAAACTACTATAAAATATGTGAATTCAATTGTTTGCTATTTCTTGTATTAAATTTTATGCATAATTATTTTTCGAAAGAAGTGTGCCTACTTCTCATGAAAAGTACTCTTCATTCACATAAATGAATAACATGAATTATTCAAATTTTTATTGGGTCTACATGTATGTTATAAAATAAAATAAACGTATCTTAGGCCTTAGAAATTATTATTATTATACCTAACGATCACGTAACATTTTACAAATTTCAGGACTTAAGTATGTGAGATATGTACATTTAAGTATTACTAATGATATCCAGTGAACTACAGTTTATGCCCTTTTGACACTTCTTGACTAGTTCTTCATGATTTCTTACTTTTTAAATTCGTATAATTATTGTGTTGGTCTGTAATTAAAGAATAAAATAACGTATATTTGCCACTATTTTTAATTATGGGGTTGATATAATTATCTCGTCACTTAACTGAAGAACACAAAATTGTAGTTCTATTTTCTTCAGTTTGTGGACAATGATTGCACGTGTTACTTATTCTTTTAAACTAATACTGCCGTACTCGCTTAACCGACAGTGCTGCCTTTTTCATTTTCGCTCCCATCCAGAATTGTACAACCAAGATGACTCGTCTCTACTTTTACTCCAGGATGCCTCTATCGAGTTTTCCTAAAAAAGAGATAATAAGAAGTTAAATGGTTTCAAAATCATAGAAGATTACTTATATATGAGAAGCCCTTCATCTAGAATAAAGATGTAGCTAGCGTAAAATGTCATAAGAATGGATTTTGAATTTCGTTTTTCAGAAATATATCTCAAATACCGCTTTTTCAACGTACCATATATATATATATATATATATATATATATATATATATATATATATATATATATATATATATATATATATATATATATATATATATATATATATATATATATATATATATATATATATATATATATATATATATATATACAAGGAAATGAAATTTGTTTGTGCTTATGGCACTGAATGAAATATTTAAGAAAATGAACACTAGAACATTCATTCGAAAAATTTAAATTAATCAAAAGAATGTTATAGTAGAGCTAGATATGTGAATGTGTACGATGTGATGTCTCCATTATCCTTCAAGGGATAAATGTTAGAGAAATATTGAAATCGATGCCACACCTGATGGAAGTGCGAGACATATATGTTTCCTTCTGCAAGGAACTCGTCAGTCGCACCACGTCCATCGAAGTGAGGCAACGATTTGAACCTCCAAACATCTTTTCGTGACTTCAAGCGGAAGATCGTAGAGTAATGAATACTCTACAATTCCATCTATAGAAATCAGTAGAAAACATCTCTCTCGGATTACAGACACACCAAGCATCGAAATTTCACATATCTTCTATACCCGTAGGTATCTACTAAATTGCAATGTCTATTTGACAAATATCATAAGATGTTTTCAAATGTCAATAGGTTGCGTTAGTAGTACGCTCGGGTTTATTCCCGTATTTTAGGGGCCAATTCGGCGATATTTTTAAGGAAATGAAATTATTTTGTGCTTATGGCACTGAATGAAATATTTGAGAAAATGAACACTAGAACATTCATTTGAAAAATTGAAATTAATCAAAAGAATGTTATAGTAGAGCTAGATATGTGAATGTGTACGATGTGATGTCTCCATTATCCTTCAAGGGATAAATGTTAGAGAAATATTGAAATCGATGCCACACCTGATGGAAGTGCGAGACATATATGTTTCGTTCTGCAAGGAACTCGTCAGTCGAACCACGTCCATCGGAGTGAAGATTATTAATTATTAATCTCAAATAGACATTGCCATTTAGTAGATACCTACGGGTATAGAAGATATGTGAAATTTCGATGCTTGGTGACTCTGTAATCTTAGAGAGGTGTTTTCTACTGATTTCTATAGATGGAATTGTAGAGTGTTCATTACTCTACGATCTTCCACTTGAAGTCACAAGAAGATGCTTGGAGGTTGAAATCGTTGCCTCACTTCGATGGACGTGGTGTGACTGACGAGTTCCTTGCAGAACGAAACATATATGTCTCGCACTTCCATCAGGTGTCGCATCGATTTCAATATTTCTCTAACATTTATCCCTTGAAGGATAATGGAGACATCACATCGTACACGTTCACATATCTAGCTCTGCTATAACATTCTCTTGATTAATTTCAATTTTTCAAATGAATGTTCTAGTGTTCATTTTCTTATATATATATATATATATATATATATATATATATATATATATATATATATATATATATATATATATATATATATATAACATTTTGGACATACTAAGCTTTTCTCTCAACAATGATGAGTGATTTGTACATTTTGGAAAGCAAATATTGTAATTGTGTAACCTTTCAACTGAATAAAGATTTTTTTTATTATTATTATATATTCAGAAGAAGATAGAGTATTGGGGTATGCGGCAAAAATGAAAAAGAAAACTCTTTAAAGTGAATCCAAGCTTCCGGAAATATTTATTTCCATCCTCAGGGATCTACAAAGATAGTGTTACATCATTTTCACGAAAAGTAAGATCGAATCAACGTGAACTTACACGTTTTTGAGGGTGGTACTAAAATATGTTTACACAAATTGCAAATGGAGTTACCGAAATCAATGTTCATAAATTAATTAATTAAACACATAGAAAAAATTTATTTCTTTTCATAATAATCGGCGACTAACATTGCAATTTATATATGTTTATATAGAAATGTATTATTTCATTATAGTGAAAATTCAGATTCAAAGTTACATCCAAAAGTTTTTTTTGGAACTCGACTGGGTTTTTTTTGGAACCCAATTTTCGTAGTTCTAGTTACTAGCTGCCAATTATTAAAGTTGGTCCATATGAATTATTTCCTAATATTAGATTAATTGTAGGAAAATATAAAATACAATATTTACCGCAAATTGTGAATGCCCCATACCCGTTGTACTGAGATAGTCCATGTTAGAGTAATAGGGATAGTTGTTGTAACAATTGGTCGTACTACTCGTTGTACTGAGCACGGAAGGTTGGGATGAAGAACACCACGATCTGTGTTGCTCCAAAGTAAAGCTGTCAATTGAGGCAGGTGACCAAATACTTGAATTCGCCGAGTTCGTGTACATGGATGAGGATATCTAGAAAATAATAGGTTGTAATTGTATGAAGTTATGTTAAAATGAAGGAAAACTTAAGTTTGCCTAAATTAGATAAATGATTGCAGTATTATTCGTTTTGTATTAAATTAATTGCTCTAAAACTCAACAGATAATGAGGGTTTTCGCATATGAGAAATCCAGTAGATGGCAAGATATGAGGTCTTAGTGCTACGTGATTTTGACATATCTGTCAATGCCATGTCAAAAATAACCAATCATGAAGCAGTCGTACCTCACGCCTACGTATTGCCATCTAGCTGAGTTTTCATACAGGAAAACCCTCATTGCGGGAGAATTGAAATGTTCCATACATAATATGAAATTAATTTACTTACTGAAGGTGAGTTTGCAGCTGTCGTAACTACTATTTCCGACTTTACGTAGTTCGGACTACCTCTCAAATGTGTCGCTGTGTGTATAATAGGAGACCCCGCAGACGAACTGCAATAATAAAAATTTTTTTATCAATAAATTACTTCCTTTGCTTAGTTCTGTTTTTATATTCACTTCACGATTTATGGCTATCTCATTTCAATTTCGAAAAGTTTAAACGTTATTCAGAAAATTAGCCATGTAACTGGCATATAGATTAAATTGTTGCAATATTTCTTGTAACGAATCATCAGAATTTGGAGTAAAATACGTGTATTGTATCTGAGTACAATAGATGGCATCAGTATAGAAATATAGGTGGTAAAAAGAAAGAGAATGCGATGTAAGGGATGTCATTCCCTTTGAAGTTCATTTATCTCATTCGAAAACGCAAATTATTAATTATTCAGTATATTTTCATGAAATTGACTCAGGTGACTTTAAGGGAAAATGCATGTCGAAATTGAAAAATTGTAGTATTTATAAATTTGATTTCCAAACCTATTATTAATATAGTTTCCTCGCTCTGAAAAAAATGTTACAATAGTAGTTCCTTCATTGCTTATGAGATGGCGACAAAATTACTATTGAGCAATTTAAGTAAAATAGTTTTTGAAAATTTAACTAGGTGGCAACACTACATATGAAGATTATTGTAACTAAGTGTTCTTGCTGTCATTCATCTTATTACCAAATAAAAGTTATATTTGTGCTAATTACTATCGTTTCTTTGATAAACGACCCATAATCCTTTAGGTTATGGGCCCAGTAGATTCTGCAATTGAAAGTTTTAAGAAAAATAGCAAAGAAAAAGTTACAATCGTATTGTGAAGAAATTGACAAAATAACCTCAAAATGGATTCAATGCGGTCAATAAACTTAGAAAAATTTGATGGAAATAACTTTAGGCAATGGAAATTCCAGATAAAGTGTGCCCTAAAAGCAAAAGGGATTGATATTTCAGTGCCTAAACCGGCTGGAAATAATGTTGAATGGACAAAGAATGATGGCATGGCCATGTTTATTATAACATCTTCGATGGACTTCAAACAAATAACTTTAATAGAAAATTGTGAAACTGCTAAGGAAATAATGACAAAACTTGAATCAATATACGAACAGAAGAGTGAATTATGTAAAATGTTGATCCATGAAAAGTTTTACCAGTATAAAATGTCTACAAATGACAGTGTAGCTCAACACATTTCTAAAGTGGAATCATTGGCCAAGCAGTTAAAAGAAAGTGGCGAAAGTATTAGTGAAATGGCTGTGATAACAAAAATACTTGGAACACTGCCTCATAAGTATAGATCACTCCGTCAAGCGTGGATGTCTTTGGATCCAGAGCAACAGACTCTTGTCAATCTCACTGCTCGTTTGTTAGATGAAGAAGCTAGTTTACAGTGTGAAGAAGAACAAGAAACCGCTCTTCTTGTGGCTAAGAAAGGATGGAAAAATAGCCCAAAACAAAGCGAGCTGAATAGAAATGCTAGTAATTCAAATCAAAATAAAAACAGTAAACACAGATTTGAATGTTATAATTGTGGGAAACGAGGACATTTTTCTCGAGAATGTCGTGCTCCAAAGAAATCCAAGTCTAGAAAACCTCAACAGGAAGGTGCAGACTTGTTAGCGTTTAATGTAGAAACCAAATTCCATGAAGCTGAAGACAATGTGTGGATTTTAGACAGTGGTGCCTCTGCACATATGACCTATAGAAAGGAGTTCTTTCTAGAACTATTGGAATGTAACCAGAAATCATTGACATTAGGAAACAAACAGTCAGTGGAAGTGGCTGGCATTGGCAAGGTGTTAATAAAGAGATGTGTCAATGGACAGTGGGAGAACAGTGAACTACGTGATGTATTGTATGTTCCGAATTTGCGACGAAATCTGTTCTCAGAAGGTGTGATAATGCGTAAATCCTATATCATTATCAAGAAAGACTCTGGTGCATTCATTTACAAAGGCAATGACTTGGTAATGTGTGCAACAATAACAGAAAATAATTTATATGAATTGAAAATTAAAGCTGTGGTCTCAGATACCTGTAACTTAGTTCAAAGTGATCAAAATAACATTAAAATGTGGCATGAAAGACTGGGACATGTTAACCTAAAACAAATCAAGAGTATGAGTGCTGATAATGTGGTAGAAGGCTTGAAACTGAATAGTTAACAGTGATAAAACTGATTTTGTTTGTGAAGCATGTGCATATGGAAAGCAGTGCAGATTTCCATTTCACAAATCTATACGAGGAGAACTGCAGCCAGGTGACCTTGTATATAGTGATGTCTGTGGACCTATGAGTCATACATCTATCCAAGGTATGAGATACTTTATATTATTTAAGGATGCTGCTACAAGTTACAGGCATGTATATTTTGTCAAACATAAAAGTGATGTGATGGACATATTCATGAAATACAATGCTATGATCAAAAATAAGTACATGCATAGTGTCAGAATATTGCATACTGATAATGGAAGAGAGTATGTGAATAAAACCTTCAATGACTATCTCAGCAAAGAAAGTATAATTCATGAGTGTACTGCGCCTTATACACCAGAACAAAATGGGCGTGCTGAAAGAGAGAATCGTACCATTGTGGAGAGTGCACGTTCAATGTTGTACGCGAGGGATGTGCCACTGGAATTATGGGCTGAGGCTGTGAATTGTGCAGTATATTTATTAAACCGGACTTCCTCCAGCCAAACTCCTAAGAAAACACCATTTGAATTATGGAACGGCATCAAACCTCATATAGGCCATGTGAAGGTGTTTGGAAGTTTTGGATATGTCCATATTCCTAATCAGCTAAGAACTAAACTTGACAAAAAGAGTGAGAAAATGATACTAATTGGGTATGATAATAACAATTACAGGATGTTCAATCCAGAAACCAAAAAGGTTAAAATATCAAGAAATGTAATTTTTGAAGAACATAATGTTCCAGAGATAAGGAAGAATATTACACAAATATACATTGACGATGAAGTGAAGACATTAGGACAACAAAATCAAATGCAAGAAACAAATGTAGAGGATACTCTTGTGGAAACTTCATCATCAGAGAATGAAGATAGCATGTTGAGTTGTAATAGTAATGACCCTACATATGAACCTTCTCAAGAATTAGATGATGATTTAATTCAAAGCAACATAAATTTGAGACCAAGGATTAATAGACGTTTTGAAGCAAACCTAATTGAACTGTCACTGCCACAAACGTATGCTGAAGCGATGAAAAGTCCACAAAGAAACGACTGGTTGAAAGCTATTGATGAAGAATTGCTTGCACATGAAGAGAATAATACTTGGACTCCAGTAGAGAGGTCTGGTCAACGTACGCTTACTACAAAGTGGGTTTTTGCTATAAAAAATGATGAAAATGACCAGGTAAAACGGTTTAAAGCTCGTTTATGTGCACGCGGATTTAATCAAATAAAAGATATTGATTATCAAGAAATATTCTCTCCAACAACGAGATATGACTCTATAAGAATTATCCTTTCTATTGCAGCTAAATATAATTTAGAAATTCAACAGTTTGATGTAAAGACTGCTTTTTTGAACGGGTATTTGGAAGAGAATATTTTTATAGAAGTACCAGAAGGAATTTCATTTAAAAATGATTGTATCCTAAAACTTAATAAATCACTGTATGGACTTAAACAGGCGTCTCGTTGTTGGAATAGAAGATTCACTGAGTTTTTAATGAAATATGGTTTTGTGCAATCTCAGGCTGACAGTTGTGTTTATGTAGGAATTTTTAATGGGGTGAAAGTATTCATAATAATTTATGTTGATGATGCACTTGTAGTCTCTTCCAGTTCCTCAATGATTAAAAGAGTTATAGAATATTTGAAACAAACATTTAAAATAAAAGAATTAAAATTGAAATATTTTGTGGGAATGGAAATAGAGAGAGTAAATAATTGTATCTGTATTTATCAAAGAGATTACATTGAAAAATTAATAGAGAAGTTTTGTATGAGTGATTCAAATCCTGCCAGTACCCCTGCAGATGTAAATGTTGTTATTTCAAAGAAAATGGATGAAAATATTATTAATTTTCCATACAGAGAAGCTATAGGGTCCTTGTTATTTTTGAGCTCTGTTTCAAGGCCTGACATTTCTTTTGCTGTAAATGTTTTGAGTAGATATGTAAACAATCCAAGTCAACAACATGTAAATGCCATTAAACGTGTTATTAGATACCTAATAAATACTAAAGATTTATGTATATGTTATGGAGAAAGTAGTGATCTCACTGGCTATTCGGATTCAGATTTTGCAGGTGATGTAGATACGCGTAAGTCTACTACAGGTTATATTTTTAATATGAATGGGGGACCTATAACATGGTGTAGCCAGAAACAGAAGACTACTGCTCTCTCCACAACTGAAGCAGAATTTGTAGCTGCTTGTGAAGCTGCAAAAGAGATATTATGGTTACAGCAATTATTATTAGATTTAGGTGAAAATATTACATCTGTTCCATTGTATGTTGATAATCAGAGTGCAATTAAGTTAATTAGCAATCCTGTTTATCATAAGAAAACCAAACACATAGATGTGAAATTTAATTTTATAAGGGAAAAGGTTGAGTTGGGTGTAATTAAACTAAATTATATTCCTAGTAACAGTCAATTAGCAGATATGTTAACTAAAGCGTTACCAACTCAAGCTTTTATCTATTTAAGAGATCACATTTTGTTTTTCTTTTCACAACTCTAATTTCAGTAGGAGTTTATTTTTTTAATATTTGTACCTAGTTTAAATTTTAGTGGGAGTATTGAGCAATTTAAGTAAAATAGTTTTTGAAAATTTAACTAGGTGGCAACACTACATATGAAGATTATTGTAACTAAGTGTTCTTGCTGTCATTCATCTTATTACCAAATAAAAGTTATATTTGTGCTAATTACTATTGTTTCTTTGATAAACGACCCATAATCCTTTAATTACTATGCTTTCACTCTACTGGATAAATATATGACTAGAATCAAAAGAAAATATTACATGTAGAAATGTATAATTAAATATAAAATCGATGTGTTGTTATTTTTTCAAGAAAAATTTATCGAAATTTTAACACCGATTGTTTATATTCTTTTCACGTGAAAAATAAAATAAACAAAGTGAAACTGAGAATATTAATGCCATTTACATACCTTGTATTTGTATTATTATTGTTCGATATAGGCGTTGTTGTTGTTTTCGATATAATACTGGCGGTTTTGCTTTTAATTCTCGTTGTTTTTTCCGAGTTTTGTTGCTGATTATGTTGTTTTTGTTGTTGTCGGCACTTTGCCCGTCGGTTCTTAAACCAAACCTGGAACATTAAGGTTTAAATTATTTTCTATTAACTATAACTCTATTCACTATGATTCTATTAACAATAACTCAAATAAAACCCATTGTTAGTATGTATTATTTTTTCAATGTATTTTTCATTTAATCCCATTACTTATCGCAAAATCAAAGCTTTTTTTGGAATTTCAAGTTGTAGACCAATATAAGTATTTCAATAAATTCACTGTTTTATAATGTACAAATGATGCACTGTGATGTATAAATTCACCAAGTTCTTCGTTAATTACATTATCTATTACTGAATGTTGAAATATTGAAATAATTAGCAACATCCTTATTAAAAAATATCAAATATTTAGGCTCTGTTATACGCAAGACTCAAACACTTAAACGACATGTTTCAAAACATCCCTTAAACCTTATACATCATTGCAATCATGAATTTGCTAAATTTTCAATAAATTGTATATATACTAGTTTATAAAATTTCATATCAACATATTTCATGATATGTGAACTGTATGTTGACAATCTTGATAAAATATGTGGACTATAATCATATTTCATCTTTGATGGGAAACAATTGCCAATTTTAAATATTTTTAAACGTACTGTATATCTATTCAAACTCTCCCGGTTACAGTAGGTGCTTATCTAAGCAAATCGAAGACTTCTATAAGAGAGAATTACATCTCTAATCTATCCACGTTTCACAAACCTGTCAGCAAACAGAACAACCTCAATCCTCTCACAGTGGAGGAGATAATTTGTTTATGGTGTTTAGTGCATTGTTAACTTTTGAGTTGACAGATTTATTATCAAAGTACAAGGGCTTGAATTATAAATCTGTCAAATAATGGTTTTATGAATGGATTTGAATTCATCGCCCTAATGATGCCATAAATGTGCAACTTTTTCCATGTTGGCGAATTTTAGTATTGGGTAAATTCTCAAAATGGTTGAAAATGAAAAAATTATATATAGATAAGTATATATATATATATATATAATATATATATATATATATATATATATATATATATATATATATATATATATATATATATATATATATATATATATATATATACCTACCTACTCATATAGAGTAGGTATTTGCTGTTAAAATGTGTGGATATATACGAGCTGTTGAGAATATATTTTACCTTATTTTTTGAAATTTTCGAATGATTTCAAATAATGAATTTCATTTCTATTGAAATATTTCAAGATCGTTTACTAAATTTCGATAGTAATCACTATTTTTATAGAATAAGAGTTTAGTGAAGATATATATATATATATATATATATATATATATATATATATATATATATATATATATATATATATATATATATATATATATATATATATATATATATATATATATATATATATATATATATATATATATATATATACGGCTCCAATTATTTACTCCTCTAATATTAAAATAAAGACTCAAATATTCGATTGATTTACTTCCGAAAAAATGGATATCAATTTTTGCAACTACTTCAATTGTTTTATGAAAAAAAATCCACGAGACAATTCATATAATACTTATGCGTACAATACAACAATTCAATTAATATAATACAAAATATATATATATATATATATATATATATATATATATATATATATATATATATAAATATCTACCTTTACTCAATATATATAGTCACTACTGAGATTCTCAATCGAAATATCGAAATAATTCAAATAAAACTCTCGGGGATCTGTCTACACAAACGTTGTCATCGAAAACATTTTGTAGACCCTGTGAGTTTTATTTTGAAATACTCGTTACATAATTCGATATTTTGAGAATCTCCGTATTGACTTGCTAAAAAGAAATCGTGAATCTGAGTACTGAATATATATAATATGTATTGCTACGGAACAGATTTGTTGCACGCTTTCTTCCATTCTCTTCTATTCAATGCTTTTCTTCTTTTGAAACTTTTATATTGAAGTTTCACATGTACCTATTGCAAAATCAAATTCAACAAATTTTCATTGTTGAATAAAATTGCCTTTCAAAATTGTGAAAAAGCATATATTTGAGCAACCACGCCTATTCAATATAAAAATTATGTTTATATTGCTCCTAAAAAAATATTCAATGCACACAAGTATTTCATACACCAACCACTGCTTTAATTAAAAATACAAACTATAATTTCAATAGTGGAAATGAAAGCATTCCAGAAATTGAAAAAGATGAAAATGTAGCATTTAGAAAAAAAAAAATAATAATAGAAAGAATATAACTGAAATCTGTAAATGATAAAAATAAAAACTACATATAAGTTAATAACTAATGTTAGATGAATCTATAAATAAATTTATCTAACATTCTATTTACTACTCAATTTACAATAATACAAAATAAAAGATGGCTATTATTCGAAATTTGCAAATTCTTCTTTCAAATTTAGATGAAGATATTCTTCAAAACATAATCGAAATATTTTCAAATCCCTTGAAAGCGAAATTGATGAAAATATATATTTCGTTAACATAATTTTATATTTATAACGCCAGCAACTTACTGTAATGTGATAATTAAAATTCTATGGAGCTAACTTTTCAATTTCAAAATCTTTATTTCATTTGACGCTTCGCTAGGAACTTCAATTGTCAAAATTATTTATCTTTTATTTTTGTTTTATTTAACAATGTTTTTATATATTTTAACTGAAAAACCTATTATAATGCTAAAAATTAAAAAAAAACTACAGGTAGGTACATAATCATCATGTAGGAAAAAATATACATTTACATATAAATTTACATTTAAATATAAAAATATTTTATATTTTTTTAAAATTTACATTTACATAATATGAAATATTTCAGATAATTGTTACTCGATTTTATTCAGCAATTCATTTATCTGCAGTTTAGGATTTGTTATTCAATTAATTTCGCGAAAAAAAATTTTGGTAAAGTGATAAATAATATTGCCAATTTACTTATTGTGCAACATTTTGTGAAATATTTGTTAAAGTTCAGACTTTATCCAATATAAATTCTCACGTAAATTGTACAAACGTTCACATAAATATTTATAATGGACATAACTTTACTCATTTACAAAAGTTTTTACAACTAAAACATGAGCTGTAAATAGAAAATATGTTTTTGTAATTTAGTTGAGACTTTAAATTGTGTTTTTTATTATTATATTACTATTATTATTAAAACAGGTAATGCACATGCATTCCAGTTTATGTTGATATTCATTGAATTTGCTCATTCGAATAATTCCTTTGAAAATTTGACAATATGCTGCATTTTTCGGAGATAAAAAACTATTTATTGGGAAGATAAAAGATAGAAAAATAGAAACGAATACCACCAACGACATATTTCTGTGAACGTGTTGCACTCTCCCCATTCACAATGGGCGTTTCGAACGTCTTTGCCAACCATCATTAGCGGCTACAAAAGAACAAACAGTAAGTACGTGTGCCAACAATAAAACAGTTAACGTTGAACACAAAACTCAAATGGGGGTTGAATGAAAATTACAACAATGTAAGTTGTAATAAATCAGAGAAAGACTCTGGAGTTGAGAATCGACCCCGCGGTGCGAGAAGAGTGATTAGTCTAGCGGCCTTATTCTGGGGCACGTATGGCTTTGTTTGCCGACGGAAATTTGGTCGGAAGTGTGAGGGCAGTGGAAGTCAATTTTTCGTTTTTCAGCTTGCGAGTTGGTCGTTTGTTATATTTTTGGTAGCGTATTTCTGAATATGTCTAAATATGATGTCGAGAAATGAAATCCAGTAAAATATTCAATTCTGTCAAACTTATAGACACAATTATAAAATACCAATGCAATATTCATATTTTAAGGTATTTTATTGATAGGTTTCAAGTAACAGGTCCACCACATTGTAACATTTAAACGTACTGAAATTAACGATTGCTACAATGAAATATCGAAAGATGAATCTTCCTTTGCTTTTTTCTCCTACTTTACATAAATATAACACTTCAATGAAAAATAACCATTTCTTTGAGCAGAATCTGATTGAAATATATTGAAATAATTATTTACAATAAAAAATTTTTTTTTATAGATATGGGTATATGATATAGAAACATAAATTGTCACTTCAGTATTTTCATTATGATTATGTTGAATGAAAGTATTAATTTTGAGAATATGTTGCTTTCCCATATGTTATACTTCTTCTTCTTTAACAGCACTACAGCCTGGTGCAGGCCAAGGCTTTCTCAGTTTGCTTTCGACCAGACAGGGCGACTTGCAGCCAGATTTCTCCATCTGGCTGGTTATTCCCATCACTTTTAGGTCCCTCTCAACACTGTTCAACCACCTTGTAGCTGGTCTCCCTCTTCTCCTTGTGCCCTCAATCTTTGAAAAAGGCAGCTTTTTAACTGTGTCCAGGTCTTCACGTCGAAAAACATGTCCCATCTGATCCTGTATGACTTTATGACCCATAGTATATTTGGTTGTTTGTATCGATTGTATACTTCATGGTTATACAAACTTCTCCAAACATCGTTCTCTTTGATTGCCCCAAAAATTGACCGAAGGATTTTTTACTACCTAATGTAAATTATCTTTCTTTCCGTGGCTCAGTTTATGTTTGTGTATGACGTAAAATGAAGCCGCGTTGATGAGACCTAAGAGGATAGTATCGTTGGCAATCCTTCGGTATTCATTCAAGCGTTGTGGTTTAAAAGATAATATTTGGTTTTTTTTGCTTTAGTGTCATTTCGTTGCGTAATACATTCATTAAAAAATTTCTCATTTTAAAAGGTATTTCATCAAATATTTTGAGATTAGTTGAGTCGTTAGATTCACTTCTCTAAAGCACAACAGTTCCAGCTATTTAGTCGAGTTTAACAAATATTTCATTATATAGGTTCTGATGAATTCAATGGACGATTGTCAACTCTGTGATAGTTCATATTAAAATGAGAGGTAATAATAAATACTTGTCTAAAAATCACTGACTGAACAATTCTTTATTCGACTAGTTTCGCCTTTTACAGCATTATCAAGAATTCTTGATTTCTTGAATTATCAAGAAATTCTTGATAATGCCGTAAAAGGCGAAACTAGTCGAATAAGGAATTGTTCAGTCAGTGATTTTTAGGCAAGTATTTATTATTACCTCTCATTTATATAGGTTCTGCTGAAATTATGAATTTTCGAGTTATTTTCAAACGAAAGCTCTTATTTTCTTCAAATATTACTGTATGTTCCTCCTTTTAATTCTTTAAGTTTCGTTGTAATTTTGAGATGAATAAAAGATTTACATCTTTCAATTTTCCATACCTGTTAAAGAATTAATAGAGTAATATTTTGACAACAAATACTTGACAGGCGAAATAATCTATAGAATATATCAGAGAATATATAGGTGAATATATTTTTTGAATGTTTTAAGCCAGGGGTTCTCAATCTTTTTCAAAGACTGTACCCCTTAGTGAAGTATTAAATTTCTGCGCACCCCTTCGTTATTGAAAAGGTGGTGTTTTGAATTAAAAACACGGTTTTACATAATAAACACAATATATTCAAAACATATTACGTACCCCCGAAAATTTTTCGCGTACCCCTTGGGGGTACGCGTACCACAGTTTGAGAACCACTGTTTTAAGCAATAACAGGCTTCTTTAAATATGAAAAACTTTATTTTTGTTGACGTTTCGTTATAAATCACAACTTCGTCAAAAAACTAAGAATTATAAAAATTATTAAAAATTATAAACTAAGCCACGGAAAGAAAGATAAGACAAAGTTGTGATATATAACGAAACGTCAACAAAAATAAGGTTTTTCATATTAAAAGAAGCCTGTTAAATCTGAAAACATTCAAAATAAACTATCTTAAACAGGCAATGAATCAAATATATATATATATATATATATATATATATATATATATATATATATATATATATAATATATATATATATATATATATATATATATATATATATATATATATATATATATATATATATATATATATATATATGTTAGTGCATAAATAATACAATATGGATCGATGTGAAGGTTTATCTTTGTCCTTCAATTTTGAAAACCTACATATTAATATGTACATATGTGCACACACGCATACATATAGTTTTTGGTCTACATGTTTTGAAAAATTCAAATTAATCAAAAGGATGTTAACGTAGAGCTATGTGAACTTTTGATGCCTCCATTATCGTTCAAAGGATGAATGTTGGAGGAATATTGAAATCGGAGCTTCACCTGATAGCCGTAGAAACTTCCATCAGGTGTTTCAACATTTCTCGTGACAGCTGTTTCTTTCTACAAGGAACTCGTCAGTTCGGAATACGTAGAGGCTTTGTAGACATTTCACTCAAACACCTCAGAAAGTCTACAAAGCATTTGCGTGTTCTCACTGATCTTGTCACAAGAATTTTCGGCACGCACTAAATACTCACACTTGAAAGTGATAGTTCGTGTTTTCGTTGACAACATTTTTGTGGGCAGCTCCTCGAGAATATATATATATATATATATGTATATATATATATATATATATATATATATATATATATATATATATATATATATATATATATATATATATATATATATATATATATATATATATATATATATATATATATATATATATATATATATATATATATATATATATATATATATATATATATATATATATATATATATATGTATTGGTAAACATGGGGGTAGTAATCATCAATGACATGGTGCGTCAGTCCTCCTATCTTACTAATATGAAGTCATTCATGAATTCTGTTTTCTTTCAGCAAAAAATAAGAGGTGAGTTAGTGGAGACTTTTCCGTAGCATTTCAGGACTTTGTATCGCAAGTAATGAGATACGGAGGGGTTGAAATCAATAGCGTAGTCGCGTGGTGCTCAAGTGACACTGTTACAAAACGAAACCTCTCATGTGCTGGAAATGAGAACGAGACGCCAGAACAATGGTACTTATTACTTTACACGACTGGGGTTTCTTTCATGTTCTATGATGAAAACTTACTGAAATACGAATATCCATCCATATATTGTTTCATATTCCAACTTCTTAAATATAGGTATGTTTCTGTGCGATATTTCTTTAAAAATCTCTTTCATAATATTTTTTTATAATCTGTTGAGGATTTGCTCATAACAATGAGCTAATTAATATGATCGTATTTGGAAACACTTCTTTCATGAAAATCAGAAGTAATCCTGAAGTGATTTTCAAAAGAAATGATATATCGCACTAGTATTTCTAACGTGAAACAAGTCAAAAACCTAAATTTTTGAAAAAATGGGGGAAATTATTACTGAGCTTGGGGGAAAACCAATTACATAACTAACTCATCTTTTCCAAGAAAAGGTGGTAGAAAAATCTGATCCAAAATTGTGATTGCATATTGTCGATCCTGAGCCTAGAGGTATTATAGTCATAACTCAAAAACACTGATTTTTGAGTTGTGTCACTTTAGAAATACTATTGCGATATATAAATAACGTTGCAATACGTGAACGAATATATATATATATATATATATATATATATATATATATATATATATATATATATATATATATATATATATATATGTTAACGAAAAAAACTGTTTTCTAGATTTGCATACTTTTATTGAATTTTATTGAAATTGTTCTTTTCGCCATTACAATGACCTCTACGGTCTAAGGTTTCAATAATTGTTGAAATTAGACCTCATCCTTAAAAAGTAGCTTGTAAAGCATACTATGGCAATACTCACGTACCTACGTAGTATTTATTTTTACTGGAGTGCAGTTTAATATATACAATTTTCATCAGCAAATGCTTCTATAGTTCAAGAATTTAGTTTTAAAAGCCATAGCAGATATATATATATATATATATATATATATATATATATATATATATATATATATATATATATATATATATTCCTACATATTTATCCCCATGCCCCATCCCTGAACAAAATAATTCGTGGTGACATTAGAACCCATTTTTTCTACCTTTTCGAAATCTTTATTTAGAATTTTTGGCTCCTGGACTCTTCTGATGATCTTCAAATGTACAAATTATGTACGATGTCAAATATTTACGTAATGCAAGTATCCCATATTACGAAAGGCGTAATACGCATTAACGTTCAACACTAAGTTGTTTTGAAATTGGAAATTATTTGCCAAATCCTCTAATAAATCGAAAATTTCGTAGGATTGAGTATATACACTATTTCATAGGTTTGTAGAAGTCAGTCTCAGCGTGATCATACATGCAGACTGTTTTTGCATTGTGCTTTTTACGTTGTTCAGAAAATGAGCAACCTCTTGGTTCAAAAAAAAGTTGAGTTGAATCTAACAAATATTATAAACTAATTCAGTGTTGAATACGCTATGCACTTTGATCATAAAATCAATAAAAAACAAATCATTCCCCGTTCATAACACAATATAAAACTTAATAATGAGAGGTAATAATAAAACTATCATTTTTGATAATGCTGTAAAAGGCGAAAATAAAGAATTGTTCAGTCAGTGATTCTCAGACAAGTTTTTATTATTACCTCTCATTTAAATATGAACTATCACCGAGTAGATTCATCGTCCATTGAATTTATTAAAACTTAATAGATACACAACAAAACCTACCATTTGAATTGGGAAGAACATATGTATAATACTCCATCTATTCTTCAATTTTTTTTCTACATAAATATAGTTATAGTTTTTTCAACAGATCTAGTGATGATTGGTGATATCGGTGCACAATGTGCAACGTTATGTGCATGATATAGAGATGGCGCAGATTATACAAATATCATCTGCGTCAGAATTTCTGCAAACAGAAATGTATCAAAAAGGAATGTGAATATCAAGTTTTTTATCTACTAGGTGCCTCAAAATTATCTCAAGAGTTGAATTTGCCGCCATTTATGCAGTAAAGTTTTGGCAACCCTGAAATCAACAGCTGACAGTTGAAGATTCGTAAAAATGGAGCGTTACACGATAGAACAACATGTTTTCATTATTGAACCGTATTTCCAAAATAATGAAAGCTTGGCAGCCGCAGGTCGAAAATTTCATACGAAATATGATCGAAACTTCGTCAACTGCCGGCAGACTGGATTCGTTGGAGATGCCAAACACACTGGACGTCCGAAAGCAAGCAGTTCAAATGTCAATATTGAACCAGTGCGTCGAAGTGTCAGAGACAATCCAGGAACCTCAATGCGGCGTGAATTGAAATGATTGAAAATTTCAAAAAGCTTTCTACAGTGTATATTCACTAAAGATCTGAGTCTCAATGTTTGTAAAATTTAATTAATACCACAACTGAGACCTAAAGACCATACTCAGCGAAGAAAGTTTGCTGAATGGATAATAGAGCATCAACAAATAGATGCTGATTTTTCTAGAAAAACCATCCTAGCGATGAAGAACATTTTTACCTTGATGCGTTTGTTAATCGCCAAAACTGCCGCTTTCGGGATTCTGAGAACCCATATGTGATTATTAGTAAAACGAAAGCATACACAACGTGTCATTGTTCGGTGTTAATTTTGGGCTGGAGGCATAATTGGACCATATTTTTTTGAAAATGAGGTTGGTCAAGCAGTAACTGCTACTTGTTGACATTGGATGATATTAATGTGGATAATATGTGGTTTCTCCAACACGGTGCCTTATGCATAAAGCCTGTGAAGCACTTCAATTTCTGCATGAGACATTTCCTGGTCGTGAACTCTCTCGTTTCGAAATCAGAATTGACCCAATAGGTTGAGTGATTTAAAATCATTTGATTTCTTTTTAACGACTTATTTAAAATCACAGGTCAACAAGCCGACGACCATTAAAGGAGGAGATTTAAAGCTACACAAACGAAATTTAGCCTTTTTATGCAGAAAGTTCATGGAAAATTTCGACAAATCAGTGCATATGTGCATACAGAGCCTTGGACGCTACTAACCCAATGTTTATAAATAACCCTATACTATGTAATTTATAGTTCAATGAAAAAGTCACAATCAAAACACTGAGAACTGTGCTTTTTACTCCAATAATAATTACTTTAATAAAAATTGCGTTGATTTTGGACATTTTGGGACACCCATTATATACTGAAATGACTTCTTGAATCGATTTTGCGAAAATGATGAATAAAATATCTCGCTATTTATATATGAAATGGTTGAACTCACCTGTACCCTAGATTCTGGAAGATTAATTTTTAACGCAACCTCCTCCCTCATAAAGATATCTGGATACCTTGTTTTCCCGAAAAGGCTTTCCAAAATATCTAACTGAGCTCTGGTGAAAGTTGTTCGCTCTCTTCGTTGCTTTCGTTGATTTCCTGAAAAATAAAATTACTGATAAAAACGAAAAATTACAAAGCATTATCAAATTGTCCTTTAATATTTTGTTATTATTAAGTTAACGTAGGTATATTACACTCTCTTAATTATCTTATAAGAATTTCTGATTATAGAAATTTAATAAAAGTATGTTTCCGCCCGGGATCGAACCGGGGACCTTCCGCGTGTTAGGCGGATGTGATAACCACTACACCACGGAAACTTGCGCATTATGTGTTTACGGCGGGTATCTGGACGTAAAAACTTGATCTCAACCTAATAAAACACCTCCATAAACATCAATTATGCATTATTAAAACCTCTGAATGAATATATACACATCTATTCATATATAAATATTTCGATGTGCATTAAACAAAGCAAGTTGATCTACTTTGTTGACACCTTCTAGAATTAACATTTCTTCCTCTGTTCTACTTCTTAATCTATTAAGAAATTATAAACTCTTTTAGTATGAAGCAGTGCATTTTGAATGTAATCTTAGTATCTATGATTAATGTATGTTTTTTCAATGATTACAGCCGTTCATTTTTCAGCTTTTGAAATTCAGGGTGCTTCATCTGCCACAATTTATATTCAGTAGTTTAGTCAAAACTAATATCTAATCAGTTTTACTGAATAACGTTTTACTAAAAGTATAATATATTTGATCCAAAAATATATAATCGAATAGTTGAATGTCTGTCTTGACTCCTCTGAAAATTTTTTTATCTCATTGCTAATAAATTTAAATTCGTATTTGTGAAACAATCTGAAGCAAATTGTAAAATATCTACAAATCGGCAACAAACAAAATTCGAGCAAATTAAAGGAACCTGAAATAAAATTCTAGGTTTCTATAAAATTTTGCAGATGAAAAAATTGCTACTAGAACTAGCTTAGAGATGCTTCTAGAAACACATTGTACGAATTCAATTTAGTATAAACTTGTAAATAAATAACTTCATTTGCCCATTAATTCATAATCGGTAAAAAGTTAGTTTTTTGTTATTCTGTTTTTTTATTTTATTTCGTTTTATTATTTACGAATTCGCTTGATTTTCCAGTCCCAATTTCACTATTTCATAAATTTAACTTAGATATATTTTATTTGCTTCAGATACTCAATTTCTCAAATGTCTTTTCATCATAGGAAAAATTTATATTGTCCAAGATTATGAGTTTAAACACTTTAACTCATTCATTTAATGTTATTGAATAATTAGATTAGACAGCATTCTCGTGAGGAATTTGCTTCACTTTTCAATAGGTGTCGATTTCGGCTACAAGTTCTATTATTCAACTGTAGATATCGACAAGCAGCTCAACTATTATGAACATATCTTTTTCCAGTTCCAACCACGTTGTTTAGACCTATGTTTTTTCAACTTTAATAGAGAAATCAAATGCTAAAAATACATGTTTCCGCCCGGGATCGAACCGGGGACCTTCCGCGTGTTAGGCGGATGTGATAACCACTACACCACGGAAACCGGATGAAGAATTTATTTTAAAGAAATTAGTCGCTGTTGAGAGTGTTTAGAGTAGAAGAATCCTTTTGAAATATTGTGTTATCCTAAAATATTCGTATCAGTTATAAATATAATATTAATTTCAATAAAAAAGATGGAAGTATAATCAAATTATTCAAATTTGTCTTTATTAAAAGACAAAAACATATACTCTTCAGGCTCTAACTGCATCAGCTGGAATATTATAGTGTGATACTTTAATCTTTTATCTACTGTTTGAATATTACGAAACTTAATTCACCAGGGTTGAACAAGGTTTCGAGAAATTATAACCTCCCACTTCCAAATTGTATTTTTTGAGGATTGTGTATTATACCAAAAGATCAATATCAACCTATACTTTTTCCATTAATTAATTCACATTTGATATCGGTATAAAATAGTTGATAAGTGTTTAGAGGCCTAATTATTGTCAAGCCAAACAAAATTTGTATCATATAATTTGGATGATTTGCATTAAAATTGTTTAATACCTACTAAACTCGGTTTATGCTTCAGGTTGAATAAAAATCATCCAGAATTGGAAAAATCTTTTTTTTTTCTCTCTCGCAGGTTTCCTTATTGCAAACCCTATTTTGGCCTTGACAAAATTTATCATTAGCCAGCAAATAATAGCTTCAAGTTAATTTCATTTTTATACAGAAACCTTGTTAACAATACTAAAATTGGTAAGGTATTGATTGTAATCTCCAGCACAACTCATAAAGAATAGACAGCGCAGAGAGAAGCGTACAGATCAGCAATAGGATAAAACACAGGGACACAATACGCCAAAGAACCCATCATGGTGATTTTCTTCTTCTTACACAAACTATAAAAAGGCCACGGAAAGGGAGGGATTTTGTACAAAGGGATAATTATACAAAGGAACCTACAAACTGGAAAAATCCTAAAATATATGGTCACTTCTTCTTCGCCTTCGTGATATTGTAGAGGATAAAATCACAAACATAAAGAAGATGTAACCACAGAAGTAAGACATTGATTTTGTTCACAGAATTTTTATAATCTATATTATTGCATAGCTGGATTTCAGATTGTTACATATTTAACATCGCACTTACTTCTCGTTCAACATCTGGTGAAACATTCTTAGGAAACTTTGAATAAAATGATGATTTGGAATGGTTCCACCTATAAATATTGAATTATTCTCAACGAAATTCGAGCTAATTATTGATTAGAACATTGTAGATATGAAATAATTGAAAACACTTCAATACTTCCGACGTATGTTTCTAGTAACTGACTCGTTATCAAGAGTTTAATACAACTAATTTAATGAAAGTTGAAGTCTAATATTGGTACCAAAATACACTTATGTGTTAAGCATTCAATTTGTTTCTCTTTGATTAAGTTCTTTCATTATTTCTCATTTGGATGATGAATATATGAAGAAAACTACTTAGCAGATTGCGTTCACAAAGAATGTTCTAGATGTTAAACTGTATGAATTGTTCAATAGTTTGATCAATTGAATAACCTGCGAAAGTTGATAATATTATGAAAGCGATTGATTATTAGAACAAAACTTGATAACTCGAATGATAAATTTAGTACTAATAAGTTTACACTTACATTCTACTTTTTCGACAATCTTGGCATTGAATCTTATAGAATTTGCAGAAATTCAACAACTGTATACTTAACCTCATATCGATTACACTGCGCAACAATGAAATTTTTTCGGACTCAAAATTATTCCTATGCTATGTGTTCTCGTTTAATGTTTGCAAAAATGACCATTAAAAGAACCGATCTGCTCTAGTTTCAGAGATACAAGCTTCGTTTTATATTTTACGAATTTTCTTTTTCAATTTTCGAAAAATCTGTTTTTCGAAATTGTCGAATAAAAACTGTTAAATACACGAATCATCCATCAAATACTCGTCCTATTCCACCCCAGACTTATGGAAGCAGACAATGAAGACATTGTTGAAGGAGAATTCAACGAGCCGTCAACATCTTATGACCCTGATTTTGAAGAAGAAAAAGATGATCGACCGCATAAACTGTGTCAATCTGAGTTGGGTGGTCTCATTAGAGATGTCACAGCAGAAGGCAGAACTTCTACGATCAGGGTTACAGCAATGGAATATCCTGCAGAATTATGTCAGGGTCACGAAGTACAGACAACGTCATAGAGATTTGACTCCTTGTTTAAAAAAAAAAAACCTAAATTTTTGTTGTAATAATTGACCTATTCCACATTCAGACAGTTAAGCAGTTCCTTCACCACCCCAGATTTATCAGTTGGGAGCAGAAAATGAAGACAATGTAGAAGGAGAACTCAACGATACTTCAACATCTTATGACCTTGATTTTAAAGATGAAAAAGATGATCAACCGCATAAATTGAGTTAATCGGAGTTGAGTGATCTCATTAGAGATTTTGATTTGTCACAGGAGAAGGCAGAACTTTCAGGATCAATTTTACGGCAACTAAATCTCCAGCAGAATGACGTCAGGGGCACCAAGTACAGACAACGTCATAGGGATTCGATTCCTTTTTTTGAAAAAAAATAACCCTGTTTTTGTTGTAATATTAATAGCTTGATGAAAAGTCTGAATATGAAGCATGATCCAACTGAATAGAAACTTTTCATAGACTTCTCCAAGCTTAGTTTGAAAGATGTGTTGCTTCATAATGGCAACCGAATACCTTCCTCTTATTGGCCATGCGGTTCATATGAAGGAGACTTATGCAAACATAGCAGATCTTGAAGGATCTACATGGATTTTTAGGGAACAAAAGAGATGATAACTACCATCAATTGGTTACCGAACTTCTACAAAACCAACTTTTCTTCAATATGTCCCTAAAAAAAAACATTTTCTCCACTCCATCTTGATTTTTCCCACCTAATTGCGGAAATGTCAGTGATGAGCATTGATAACGGTTTCATCAAGATATTTCGGTGAGGGAACGAATACATCAGGACCGCTGGAATGAAGCTATGCTTGCAGATTACAGCTGGTTTAAATGTAGAGATGCTCCAGAGGTTACTTACAAGAGGTAAACTAAAAGATCGCAATCAAAGGAATGAGTTGATTCTTTGTTTTTCACCATTTATATATCAAAAAATATAGAGCTAATAAATTTTTTTCTTTGTAATATTCGTTTTTCTTAACCTAATATTAGCAAGAATCGACTCGTGAAGAAAGGGAATCGTTCAAATTTTTTTTGTTACGCAGTGTTATTAAATAGATTTGAATAAAATTTCGAAAGCTCTCTAAATATGACCCAATTTTGGGAGTATCTGTAAGGTGTATTGTTGCGGCGAAGAGGGAGCTAACTAGGTAAGTAAGAGGCTCTATGGTCATATCAGATATATCCTTGAAAGTTACCACATTTAGGCACTCTTAATAGCCATAGTAACCAGCTTCTAGCAAGAAACATTGCCAAGAAATAATATCATTCACCCCTACTGGTCGAATAAAAAATGAATTCATCAAAATGTTAAACGAGATTTATCGATGATAAAACTTCTGAAAAAAAAAACATTCTTTATTCAAATTCATTCTATATATAAACATGGTCACTCATCTTATTTCATTTGATAGAACAAGAACCTTCCTTAAACTAAATGCAAATGTGTATAATTTTTTACAAATCTCTATAAATGAGGAATTGGTAGTACATATCTACAAAAAGTAGATATTACAGAAAATTCTGATTCGCTTTTGCTAAGGTTTGCCATAGAAAATCTGTGACGAAAAATTATGAAAAATCAGCAAAGTAAAACTGAGATATTTATGGGATATCTTTTAGGGAACTGAGGCACTTATCAGTCATTATCACATAGGCCGAAATACTTTTCGTATATGACCGAAATATACATCATATAATGTGATATTTTCTGAAAACAACTATGAAATTTGTTCAGTCAACCTCATTACTTAAAATCGTAATTCTTTCGAACTACATTTTCAATAAGTTTGTGTGGTTTACCGTGGTTACCTATATGGTTTGTTGGAAGTATTTAGAATCGAGTGCAAATATATAAATTTTTTGGATCTACTTCGGCCAGTCAATATTTTTCTTTACTTAACAGCAGTATTTCCGTGAAATATGTCTCTATTCTGTGAAGTCTAAAACCAAATAAGTTTCCGTGGTGTAGTGGTTATCACATCCGCCTAACACGCGGAAGGTCCCCGGTTCGATCCCGGGCGGAAACATTATTTATTATATAACTTATTATAATCAGAAAGCAGGGAAAACTATTTGACAAACTAAAAAAACTTATTTTCACAAAAAACATTCAGTTCCAAAAATTTTTTTGCTACGATCAATAAAAAAAAAGATAATCCATTTACTAGTACTTTTTGCATTAATTTAGTAGAAAGCATTTTAAAACATGTAGATGCAATAAAACCACCGATATTATATAAAGGTAAATATCCTTGTATTTACCTTTTTATATATAATATCAGTCGCGTAGGTATATCGCTAAAAATACTAATATTTCTTAATGGATGAAGGGCCCTTTTATGGAAAATAAAGGAATTATGAAATTCTAACCATTATTTATTGAAATAATTAGTCAGCCCAATTATATTTTGTTGAAATTGAAGCAGTTCAAAATTTTGTTTCCGCCCGGGATCGAACCGGGGACCTTCCGCGTGTTAGGCGGATGTGATAACCACTACACCACGGAAACTCGAAATTTTGGTCCTTCAACCGGTTTGAAGACTACATTCATTTACTCGTTCAAACTCATTTAATTTCATCAAATTTAATTTGTAGTTATACATACATATATATTCTATTCGTAAATCACGAGGTACAAAATGACTTTTAGTTTATTGAGTCAGAAAATCTAGTTACATATTGTAGTTTCATGTGGTTGCAATTCATTTATTTGTTAGGTAATTCTACTCTAGGTATACCCTCCTGTATTATAAAGCTATATGTACATATAGCTATATATATATATATATATATATATATATATATATATATATATATATATATATATATATATAATACTAGCTGACTCGGCGAACTTTGTACGCCCATTTATTTTTCTCTGAATATTTTTCAAATAAGCGGAAAGACATGTTCTTCTACTTGTGCTACAGTATCTTGTTTTTAATATTCATCCCGTTTTTAACCAGGAACTTAGTCACTTAAGAAAGGACTGCAATACTTCCTGTTATTTCAAATCAGACGAATTATCGTAAAATTCCTATACTAACACGTTTGATATATTCAAAGTGATTAACCTGTCCGTTCTATAGTTGAACATCATTCCTAATTTCGTATCAAGTACTTGTCCCATATATATTAATATTAATTGTTCATAAATAATTATTTATGAATTATGAATGATTATAATCATTCATCATAAATTATATGAGGTATTTGCTGGATATATGTCAAAAAATGTTCAGAAATAGTCCATTCCCGGAAACCAATAGATATAGTGGCTCTGGTGGCTGTACCAATAGACTACTTTTGAATTGACTCTTCGCGCAATATTTTGTCGCATCATTGGTAGTATTTTCTTTTCAATAACAATTAAACTTTGCCTTGTAATATTGACATACAACATTCATTGGTCCAGTAGCAAAAATTTGCTGTAAACCGTGATCTATTTCAACGTTATAATTGAATGCAGGTCGATAGGAGTTAAACGCAACATTTTCATATTGTTAATTTCGATTACATTTCAATCATCGATTCAATTCAACTGCATTCCGATCTTCGTGATGCTCGTCAGTTTGACTTGCTCGTTTATATATTTGACTTGCTGCATTGCGAGGTCGGCGTTCTGCGTACTTGAGTTTGTACATCTAATAGCCATTATTTTTAAAAACGAAATTTCAACTGCAAATTACAGAAAACTATGCATTTTTTAAATTCGAATATACCACGTTCTATGTTAGTAACGTGTATGTTAGTCTATTCAAACTTACCAAAATTTTATATTAAATTGAAGTTTTAATATTAGTCGTGATAGGTCTGAACTAATTGTGATGTGTAATAAGATATTCAGTTTTTTTACAACCTCTTTTTGAGAATTAATGATTATTTCTTACTTATATTATCAATTGAGTATTATTGAATTTTCTAAGCTTACAAGCAATTTTTCAAATTTTTACCTGACAACAAACACAACAAAAAAATTGTGAAATCGGTCGAACCGTTGACTCTACATTGTAGTTTGTATGGAAAAAAGAAATGAGCTGTTTTTAGGATATTCCCGGCAATTATTCGATTTTTTTTTTTGAAAATTGCCGAGAAAACGCCGCAAAAATAATCCTTGGACTTCAACGAACATTTTAAAAAAAGAATTGGCAAAATTGGCCCAGGCGTTGTTGAGTTATGCCCTTACCAACACATTTTGCGATTAATTTTTATATTATATATATATATATATATATATATATATATATATATATATATATATATATATATATATATATATATATAATATATATAGGAAATGAGGTTTTTGTGCTTATGGCACTGAATGAAATATTTAAGAAAATGAACACTAGAACATTCATTCGAAAAATTCAAATTAACCAAAAGAATGTTATAATTGGGCTAGATATGTGAACGTTTATATATAAATATCGAAATCGATGATGGACCACACCTGATGGAAGTACGAGACATAATAATAAAATTAATAATAAATAAATCAATAATAATAATCTTGAAGGATAATGTCACATCGTACACGTTCAAATATCTAGCTCTACTATAACATTCTTTTGGCTAATTTGAATTTTTCGAATGAATCATCTAGTTTTCATTTTCTTTTATATATGTATATATATATATATATATATATATATATATATATATATATATATATATATATATATATATATATATATATAAATAACACATGTTTCGAAGTGATTGGCCCTCATCAGAACGGCGTAGTCAAGTTTAAGGCGTACGAACCTGGAGATGAAAAAAACTCAAAAAGAAGACGCCTGTGGAGGAAGATACTACATTTCAGGCTTCTGCATTGGAACTCTCTGGATTGGGAGATTTTATATTTGATCAACCAGAGATTCTATCTAGGCCGAAGTTCTAGTTCGTCCCAAATTTTTTTTCATCATAATTTCAGCAGTTCATATACATATAGTAGGCTTGTTAGAAGTATTGTTTGCTCACCTCCAGGGTATCCCATCGATGAGTGTAAGGAATCCACAGGTATTGCATGTAATCCAAGGGCAGGTACAGGGTATGGTGCAGATTTCAAATAGGCCATGCCCGCAGTACTTCCACCGCAGGTGCTTCCAAATCCTGGAAAGGAAAGTTCGCTTTCTGGGTTGCATCTGAAAATAATTTTATATATCAGTTCCTAGTTTTATACCTAGTTGTTAGTTTTTGATCAACAACTTCCTCAATTGAATAATTCTGTATGGAGCTATTTTGTTTAAAGTTTACAAAAATATTCGAACCTTCAACTGCATGTAATGAAGCAGTTCAATGCTTTTATCCATATTTTTTCTAAATAATAAAATTAATGAATTAATGTAGGTATATCTGAAATAAATTGGTGAGCAAGTATTCCTTAAGGTTCAAATTCTCATTGAAAAGAAAATAGTTATAACGAAATCACTGATCACTCTCTAATTTTTTTATGTTCTCTTACACAAAAGAACTGGGAATTCGAAATGGATATATCGCCTCACTTCTAAAATGAGCAACACAACAAACAACGGATTATAATATGAAATAATTTTTTTTTCATTTTCATTGTTTTCAGCAATAACAGACTTATTTTAATGTGTAAAACTTTATTCTCGTTGACGTTTCGATGTATATCACAACTTTCTCAAAACTAATAAATAATTGAATTTTATGAATTACTATGATATCAAAATGTCGAATTTATTTTTTAAAAAAATTACAAGTTTTAATTGAGAAGTGCAAAAATATTAAACTCGTGACAAGTCCATTTTGTGATTGCCCTCTTCAACAATCAAATTGACCCCCTGTTTTTCCCCTCTGTGGCAACTTCCCATTCCAATGGAAGTATCCATTGAATATGGATCGTTTCAACCAATATGGATCGTTCTCGTATCGTTAGAGAACCCATAACCGATCTTCAGATTATTTATCAAAAATTCCTGAAATCAAAAGCAATTTATATATTGAGATACCGACGACTCATCAATCTGTCACTTGTTCATTAAGTGCATCATATTTTAAAATATATAGAAATTCCATGAAAGGTTGTTAATCACGATAAGAACAACAAACACATAAAAAGTAACGATATGTCAAACCGTTAATTAAATTTCACGTTCTCTAAATTGAAGAGAAAAAACGAAATCCGTTCACGACGTTATAAAACCTCAAATTAATTCTTTTGTAGATGTTATAATTCCCACAAAAAGCATATTTCTCGTCCTTGATAATCCAAACAAGTCCAACGGCATAAAAGAAGAAGTTGTCATCGACAGTTTGGGTGTTTTGGTGTCTCCTTGCGAGACAACAAGTCGGGTATAAGATCCCCATAATATCTACCGTACATGGGTCAAATTTCCTCAGAGGCTTAAGGCGTCATCTAGAAATAATCTCTGTCACAAAAGAAAGTGTCATTCCTTGCCAGATTAAAGATATGACTGTAATGCTTTTCAAACGGCTAATGCAAGTCTTGCCCAATGTTTCCATCAGAATGTGGGGACCGTGTTTTTGGAGTTCTGATGTGTCTCATTTTACAGTCTCATGATACAATTCTGACAATCGGTTGGTGTCTTATTACGGCAGTGGCGCCTTTCAACTGGGTAACAATAATAATGTCGTTCGCACTAATTAAATATCGACGTTTGGATTATATTTGAAGATTTAAATTGAATTTTGAACATTTGAAAGCATTCTCAATGCTTCGGAATATTTCACATATATTCAAGTGAAAACTAAAAATCGTTATATGATAGTAACTCCGAGTTTTGTAGAAAGTCGAAGTTGTAGAAAACTTCTACTTCTACTGCAGTTTTGAGAAATAATATATCACTTATAACAATAATAATATAATGAAAAATAAATAATGAAAACTTCCTGTTCCTAGAGGTGAGATAACACCCAGTTATCTCACCCAGGCAATATTCTGATAATAACACATATAGGGTGTTTTTTTTTATAGGTATAGAACTTTAAATTGCAATAATACAACGATGGATCATTCGATTGACAAAAAATTTTTATTCGAAAGATAATCTTGTGGCATTACATTTTAAATATGATTTCTGGCATATGACCGCCATGGCTGGCTCGGATGTAGTCCAATCTGGACGTCCAATTTTGGATGACCTATTTCAACATTTGTGACTGTATATCGGCAATAACACAGCGAATATTGTCTTCCAAATGGCCAAGTGTTTGTGGCTTATCCGCACGGACCAATGGCTTTACATAGCCTCACAGAAATTAGTCTAGCGGTGTTAAATCACAAGATCTTGGAGGCCAATTCACAGGTCCAAAACGTGAAATTAGGCGGTCACCAAACGTGCCTTTCAATAAATCGATTGTGGCACGAGCTGTGTGACATGTTGCGCCGTCTTGTTGAAACCACAGCTCCTGGACATCATGGTTGTTCAATTCAGGAATGAAAAAGTTAGTAATCATGGCTCTAACCGATCACCATTGACTGTAACGTTCTGGTCAACATCGTTTTTGAAGGAGTACGGAAAAAATTGCACTATTTGCAAGCGTTGATTAGGCGTGAGTCTATTTATGATGAATTGCCAAACCAAACTGAAAATAAATCACTTCTCACCTGTTGAATCGGTCGCCATCTTCAACAGTAATGCCAACTTAAAGTTCTATATCTCTAAAAAAAACACGTTACAAGTTGACATAATGTCAATGCCATGCAATAATCTTCTTGCACAAAATAATTAACCATAAAGAGAAGTGTGAGGAATTATTGAAAAAGCTTAACTGTGCTGTTTCAAAACTTTCTTCCATAAGCGAATTCACGTTCTCTCTTCCAGCAGCCAGAACGAATATTCTAAATTTTCTCCATTGCACACGATGTCTGAACAGTGTAATATTTTGGGAGCCAAGGTGAATATTTTCAACTGATCTGTTAACGAATATTAAGGCAAGTTTCCTTGATATGCATAATCTCTGCTAGAACAATTATTTAGGTGTATTATACACGTACGTATGTGTGTGAACGTACAGGATTCATATTGACGCATATACTTGTATGTGTGTATATCTGTTAATATGTGAATGTATACGTACATATGTGTATGTTTATGTTTATATGTATGTATAAGTTTGGTCAGCATTTAAGATTTTTTATTAATATAATTGCATTTTATTTTATCACTTGTGATTTCAATTGTGATTTATCACAAACTCCTTGCTTTAAAATTGAACTTTTGAATTTGAAAGTACAAAATTGAAACTTTGGAACTTTTTCTTGTTTTGTAATTAGGACATGTCCTGAAAACAGTATATATTAAATAAATAGAATAAATAAATAAATGAATATTTTATAATATACATTAACAGCACAAAATCACCTATAAAATTTTGCATTTGAATCAAAAAGATAATGATTTCGAAGTTTTTTATATTATTGTTCCGATTTAAAATTTGAGGGTTTTTGAAGTTTTTTGGTTAAAAAAAATATTTCAGATCACTTTGAGACTCAAAATCTTCGTTGAAAGTTCTTATAAGCATTTTCGCTTAATGAAATTCTGAAAAAAAATTAAGTATGTGTTCAAAACATCAATCAATAAATTACAACTGCGGTTATACCATTTCAAGATACTTTATCTCATTAAAATGTTATTTTTGACGATACTGGAAATTTTACACGAATTCAAGGTTCCCGTATACCATTAGAGGCAACTCCAACAAAGACATAAGTACATGGTACGACAAGTTGAGTTGATTTAAATAAGTTCTATTTCCTTGTATTTCATTAGACATTGATATAAATTGTTCTCTCGCTACTGACTTCAACTCAGGTTCATTTCCAAGGTTTCAGTTTCTCGTTGCAAACATTTTACTTAGTCGTTCACAAGTTCAAGTATAGTCAAGTTCTGTTCAGAAGTAAGTTGAATTAAATATAATAACAATCAGTTCTACATCATTTAATCCAGTTCATAACGACAATTCAAACTTTTCTACTTCATTGATTGAAGTAGAAAAGCATCAATTTATTGAGTTTTATTTTGCGTTGTATGAAAATATAAATGACTCCTTCATTCATTGCGTTGAATACCAATGAAGTCAAATCATTCCATGGTTAATGGCATTCGAAAAAATACTGAACATTCCTCTCTCTCTCTATGCTTATATTGATTTTGCATTATATCTACCAAATAATTGATCATTTTCGATAGACTCATTAGTTTGTTATGAAACCGTAAGTATCAAATACACACACACACACGCATATATATATATATATATATATATATATATATATATATATATATATATAATATATAATATATATATATATATATATATATATATATATATATATATATATATATATATATATACAATATATATATATATATATATATATATATATATATATATATATATATATATATATATATATATATATATACTCCAAGATTAATAATTATTAGTGCTGAAATATAATAATAATAGTTTTAGATAACTTAGGGAAAGAATTTAATTCAATTTATTTTTAAGTCTCTGCGATTATGTTAATTCGCAAATGTTAGCATATGAATGATTTTGTTAATTTTATTTGAATTCGTTTGATGCGAATAAACTTTCATTATTATTATTATTATTATTATTATTATATAACATATTTGTTTAAAATTGAAATATATATTTCAAATTTGCTAAAAACATTGAAAATAATATGAATATATAACATATATAGACAACGTTTGTTTAGACAGCTCTCTGAGAGTTTTATTTGAAATATTTCGATATTTCGATTAAGAATCTCAGTATTGACTGATTATGAAAGATTCTTCATGTTACGGGAATAATTGGTCTGGTGAAGGGTTTGAACACTGTTTTATTCGGAACAATTGTCGATGTTTCGACACATTTTGTGCCTCCTTCAGGAGAAAACAAGAGTTACGGTTCATTAAATGATGATAACATAACTAATTTGATTTAACAAACGCCCCTTATTTTATTTCACCATGTTCCCTGCATATTAATGTAATGAATGACATCGATATTGAGCAGATATTCTCAGCAACTAATATGCCTTAAAAAAGAAAATTTTATATCTTATTTCGAGAAACTTTAGCATGATAAAGAACTTTTGTAGAATTTTTTAAAAGCCGACAATAATAACTTTCTGGTTATAACGTTTTTTGACAATAACTCCGTTCATTATCACAGAAATTATTAGGAAAGAATATCAACTGCAATGCCAATTTCTTTCACACGGTCATCTACTGGAGAGTTAAAGTGAAAATTGAATGTAGAATAAGACAATAAAAATAATAATAATGATGATATAATAATAGGCTCCGACAGAGCTCAATCCCCCTGATATAAAATATCTGGGATGAGTAAAAGTTCCCCTGTGTGGAAGTGTGAAAGCCTTGAATGGCTTGAAATCGGGGATGATAATAATAATAAGTTTAGAACGCTTATAGAAAATAATAACATAAAGTTGAATGATAACAAAATTACTAAATGAATAAATCTTAGTGAAATACAACAGAGAACTCAATCTCAACTAAAAAAGTAACTTATAACCTAAATAATGAAATGAAATGAAACGAAATGAACAAACAACTAAATCTGATTCAATTGATTTGAATCGATTTTACTTGTTTATACTCGTATAACTTCTAGTAGTAACTACAATGGAATTAAATTGAATGTCACATTCATTGGCAAATGCTTTAAATGTAGACTCCATAAACCGAATGTGGGATTTTATTAGCGAGTTGGTCATTGGAGTCTCTAGGTGGAATACTTCTGTGGTACGATCATTTTGCCTGGGAATACGAAATCTCAAAGTGGACAAGAGAGGAGGACAATCAATACTGTTGTGCAGTAATTTGTTCAAGAATTCGAGAAATAAAATTTCTCTTCTATTCTGCAATGAGATTGAACAATATCGACTCAGTAATTCGTCATGATTGACTCCTCTCTGTGGATAAACTTGATCCTCCCTCCAAACTAAGAATTTGAAGGATCTTCTTTGAATGCTCTCAGGGTGGTATTGGTGGCAAGTATAAGATTATGTTGCCATGCCCCAACTTGCTACGGATTAGGGCATCAATAGTCTTATAAATGTTGAGGAGTTATTGAAATCAATGAAGTCATAAGATAAACCAAAATTATTGATACTTGAATGTTATGTTCTTTTCATTGGACCCAAAAACATTTATATTTTTGTTCTTTTACAAATAACAATCTTTTTCGAAACTACCTACAGCCGTTACTGTTTGATTTAAACATACTGTTTGGAAATAGTACATAAGAATAGATTTCATGAATATAAATAAAAAATATAATTTATTATGTTTCAAAAATATCGAATAAATTATAATATATTATATCAAATTCATATATATATATATATATATATATATATATATATATATATATATATATATATATATATATATATATATATATATATATATATATATATATATATATATATATATATATATATATATATATATATATATATATATATATATATATATATATATATATATATATATATATATATATATATATATATATATATATATATATATATATATATATATATATATATATATATATATATATATATATATATATATATATATCTAAAAATCCGATGGCGCGTTGGAAACTAACACAAAAAATAACTGCAAAATGTTAGCCGAATATTTCAGCTTCCTTCTCAACTGCAATCCACCCCAAAAAAAACTTAAGTTAGACTTTTCGGGGTTTACGCATCCAGACTCGCAAGCCCTTGATATGGATGAGATTACGGCAATTATCGAGCAACTCAAAAACAACAAAGCAGCAGGAGAAGATGGGATTATTGCGGAACTCTGGAAACTGAACGATACTACTTTGACCCAAAAACTTCATCATTTAATATCAGAAATCTGGAGAACGGAACAGATACCAGAAGATTGGAAATGCGCGTTGATACATCCATTGCACACAAAGGGGGACAAAATGGATATCAATAATTACAGGGGAATTTCCTTACTCCCGGTTGCGTACAAAATACTTTCTAAAGCACTCCTAAACAGAGTAGAACACCAAGCGGATCTACTAATTGGGGAATACCAAGCTGGATTCAGAAAAGGCCGATCATGTGCTGAACAGATCTGGACTTTGAAAACGATATTACAGATGAGGAAATGTAGAAATACAGTGATCACATTCATTGACTTCAAGAAAGCATATGATTCGGTAGACCGCGAAACCCTTTTCGAAATCATGAAAGAATTTGGAATCGATCGAAAGACCCGAACAATTATAGAACAGACACTTACAACTTACAAGGTAACAAGGTACAACTTCCAAGGTAAAATTTATGGGCGAAATTTCAGATCCCTTTGAAATCAAAACCGGTGTGCGGCAGGGGGACGAACTTTCGCCAATTCTTTTCAATATTGTTTTAGAAAAGATCATTAGGGAATGGGAACTTCACGTGAAGGGTATACAAGTGGGTATCAAAAAAGAAAATAGAATAAATGTCAAATGTCTCGCCTTTGCAGACGATATTGCTATTTGAAATTTCTTATGATAAAACCAAATACATGGAAAGAAAACCAAAAAATAAAACTTCTCCTATGACAAAACATGGTGAAATTCTGCAAGTATGCCATTTTAAATACCTCGGGGAAGTTATACACTCCTCAGGTTTAAACCGAATCGCTAATGAACAGAGAATAACCAAGCTACAAACTAACATGGGCTCACTATAACAGAAAGTGCATTTCGAGAGGCGCCAAATTGAGGCATTATAACACAACGATTCTTCCAGAAGCAATCTACGCTGCTGAAGAATTAGAGAAATAGAAAAACAAGAACGAAAAATTCTCAGAAAGATTTACCGGCCAATCAATACAAACGGTATTTGGATGAAAAGACCTCAAAATGAACTGTATCGAAAGACAAATACGATAACGGAAGAAATCAGAAAACGACGAGCAAAGTTCTATGCACATGTCTACAGAATGAAACAGTCCAGAATACCGAAGAAAGTACTCAATATAATTATGAATAGTAAATGTGGCTAAAAGAGGTCCAAAAGGATCTACAACAGATCAATATAAAAAATCTCGAAGATCGCACTGAATGTCGCTATAAAATCACACATGTAAAGTGTAATTTAGTGCACATATAAAGAGCATTCAGAGAGGATAAAGCGTTTTTGGGAGGCAAAAAAGATGAATAAGCAAAATTCCTAATGATTGCGAATTCAAGTTCAGTCGCTCTACTCACGGGGAACAATCGAAATAATAAAAATGATATATATAATATATATATATATATATATATATATATATATATATATATATATATATATATATATATATATATATATATATATATATATATATATATATATATATATATATATATATATAAAAGCTTTCGGTTAGATTATTTGAATCATTTGTTAAAATTTCTTATAGGCTATGTCTCCATCGTGATCGAATGAAGAAATAAAGTTTTCTGGACAATATTATTTCTTGATCTGAAATTGATTGTATTCGGGAAATTTATCTATTGACCTTATGAAATTGTTCCATTCGACTATTTCACAATGTGTTTCAAAATATAATTATGAATACCTATTACTTAATATTAAGTCTAAGGTTAAAACTCACTCATTGATAGTTCCAATGATCTTTTTACTGTCAAAAATGCCTATCGAAAATTTAAGGTATTCTTAATGATAATAATTAGCGGAAAGATACCAATGAGGAAATGGCACGTTAGATATAGATTTTATACGCAAATAATTGAGTTTTACGTAAGGTCAAGTAGTTTCCTTTATTTTAGATGTTTTCTTGTGAATGATGACATGAAAAGTGATTCATTAAACAAGGTAGTTAAGTTGAATTATTCATTTTTCATAAATGATGTATATACTTAAATTTTTGTGATTATTCGAAGAATAACAGTTGAGAGATTCAGTTGCTAGAGATTGTATGTGATAAAATTTCTGTTTCAGTTTCTATATAATGTATCGTTATTCGATTGTTCTTGTTGGGGTAGTTGTTGCTGTGGCTGGTTTACCAGATTCAGTAAGTATATTTAGAAAATAGTATTCGATCTAGGGGTACGTATACTCCATTCTGTATTTATCGCGTAGTATCTATAGTGGGGTGTGGCGAATTCTTTGTTAAATTCTTTGAGAAAAAGCTTGTTTCGAAAAGGACTTATTGAATAACTTTAAGACAGTTACATGATTACAATTTTTTTTCGTCAGTTTTGTAAATCATAATGCAAGTATATAAATTTATATTGCATGAACGAATAGTTTTCTCATTTATATTTTTAACTTAAAAATAAGATTATTAGCAATAGAAAACCTTAAAATGGAGGAATTTCTTCTTTAGTAGACGTTTATTCACAAAATTGTAACGTAATGAAAACTTCAATAAATAGTTATCATTGAATGACAAGTAAGTGACAGAAACAATTCAATTTTTTATATGTCAGAGGAAAATCCTTCTTCGACATTCATATCGAGAGTATCTTTTACAATTTGTAGTAAAACGTCAACTGAAAAAAAAGTTGTTATTTTGTAAGCTCTATTATTGCTAAAATCTTAATTATGTATAAATGAATAAATATATATATATATATATATATATATATATATATATATATATATATATATATATATATATATATATATATATATATAATATAGGAATTAGTTATTCATTTACTTTTTTATGAAATTTTGATTCAATCCTTTGAAATGAATATTTTCATTACTAATTCTCATTCAAACAATAATGAAAGGCGGAAGGTTGACAAATTGAATTTCTGAGAAGTTTTCCAGATTGAATCCTCTCTGAATAAACAACCACTTATATCTCAATAACTATTTGCTTGCCATTTAATAACCTCTGTTAATGATGCATAATTACATATTTTGTTTTTCTGCTTTTACAGTCGGCATTTTCTTGATAATTCTTCGAGTCATAAATCTTGAATAACATATTTGAATATATATATATATATATATATATATATATATATATATATATATATATATATATATATATATATATATATATATATATATATATATCAAGATTCACAAATCAAATCCCGCCTGGGCGTGATCTGGAGCGATTTGGCATGGATTATTCTTACACATTGGGGACAGTTTTCTGTAGTGTTCGAATGAAATGTCTACAAAGCCTTACACTCAAGCTACTGTCATGAGTAGGAATCTTGAACGCTAGGGAGGGTTTATAGGTCTTTTCTTCGATGGAGCGCCCGTGAATTTTTCACTGAGAACAATTACCTTCCATCTGGTATAGAACCTATGTGCGTTTTGAATGTAATCGATTCTTGATTATAGATCAAATATGGACTCATGATTCATAATAATGATGAAACAATTGTATCCTATTATCATTCAACAAGATCGATGAATCTATATATATATATATATATATATATATATATATATATATATATATATATATATATATATATATATATATAATAACGATTGTTCCCCATGAGAAGAGCATGAACTTTGAATTTTGGGAGGCAAAGTGTCTCCTCTTGGAAAGCTCTTTGTTTCGTTCATCTGTTCATTTTATTCCAGGTTGGCATGTTGACTTTTGCCCAAACCTCCATATGTGCGATATTATAGCGACTTCTTTTAGCCACTCTGCTCCGTATTTACTCTTTTTAAATATATCGAGTAGTTTCTTCAGTATTCTGGTCTGTTTCATTTTGTAGACATGTGCATATAATTTTGCTCGTCGTTCTCAGATTTCTTCCGTTATTGTATTCTTCTTTCGATGAAGTTCATTCTGAGGTCTTTTCATCCAAATGCCGTTTCTATTGATTGGCCCCTATATTTTTCTGAAAATATTCCGTTCTTGTTTTTCTAATTCTTGAATGACCCTCAATAACCATTGTTTCAGCTTCGGAGATCTTCTGGAAGAATCGTTGTATTATAATGCCTCAATTTAGTGCTTCTCGAGTTGCACTTTTCATTGTACGCCCATGTTAGCTTGTAGGCCGTTTGGAAATTCTCTGTTCATTAGCGATTCGGATTAAACCTGAGGACTGTATAACTTCTCCGAGGTATTTAAAATGTCCGTAAAAATTTAATGTAGTTTTTCTACAGCGAGAATGGCTTCAGTACCGTTGTCCATGAAAATAGCACTATCGTCTGCAAAAGCTAGACGTTTAATTCAAATTTTTTTGATACCCACTTGTATGCCTTTCACATGAGTTTCCAATTCCCTCATGATCTTTTCTAAAACAAAGTTGAATAGGATTGGTGATATATATATATATATATATATATATATATATATATATATATATATATATATATGTGTGTGTGTGTTTGTGTGTACCTATAACTAGAATACTTTAGAGTGAGATCGGATAGTGAAACTAGCCGCTAGTGAGCGTTTTGAGCTTTTTGCTTCTCAAAAGAACATTGTTTTGAAGTTAAAATGGTAACGAATACACTAAGTAAACTTAGTTTTCTAATTACATACTTTTATCGAACAATTCGTTCATTTACATCACAATTATTTCATGAAAGATTGTAAATCTATAGAAAATAGTGTTTTCGTTAATGTTTTAATTTCGAAATAGATTTATGTCAAATAACGGCCGCAAATATCGTTATTAAGTTTAGTTAAGACAATTTTGTGGTTTATTCAGATGCCACAATTGATTACTTGGGTAAATGTGTCCGTAGTTTGCTCTTTCTGTTTTGCTGAGTTTCCATGACAGTAATTCCTCATTTCCCAATATACATGTTGTTACGTAGGGAAAACATAAGTTCTTCTTTCACCCATAGAATTAGGATTAAAGCTCCAAAGCCAAATTTAATAGTTCTCGGGAATGAAACTATGGGCGATCATCTTCTAGAGTCTAATCATATTGGTATTATTTTTCATTCTCTTCTACTTCTACCTCTTCTACTCTACTATCTCTTTCCTAATTTGTTAATGAATAGTTATGAAAAAGTGTATTTTACTGATTCCTATAGATGGAATTGTGGAGTATTCAGTACTCTACGCTCTAACACTTGGAGTCACAAGAAGATGCTTGGAGGTTGAAGTCGTTGCCTCACTTCGATGGACGTGGAGCGACTGACGATTTCTGATGACTAACATTTATCTCTTGAAGGATAATGGAGACATCACAGCGTACACGTTCACATATCTAGCTCTACTATAATATTCTCTTGGTTAATTTGAATTTTTCAAATGAATGTTCTAGTGTTCATTTTCTTAAATATTTCATTCAGTGCTATAAGCACAAAAAAATTCATTTCATTATATATATATATATATATATATATATATATATATATATATATATATATATATATATATATATATATATATATATATATATATATATAGTTCAAAGATTCACAGGTAATATATATATATATATATGTATACATGTATATATATGTACAAGGTATATATATATATATATATATATATATATATATTTATATATATATATATATATATATATATATATATATATATATATATATATATATATATATATATATATTTATATATATATATATATATATATATATATATATATATATATATATATATATATATATATATATATATATATATATATATATATATATATATATATATATATATATATATATATATATATATATATATATATATATATAAATTCTAACTGACCTTTTTCTTACCATAATACTTACAATATTATTCTTTTTTACAATAATTTCTAATGATGACTGTACATTTACAAGAATCCAGAAGTTAGAGTAGAAAAGGTGGTCCAAGTTGCCGTTTGAGGACAAGTTAACATCTGCCTGCTATTTTTTCATTATTTGCAGCTTTCAAGGTTTAGCTGTTTTCTCCTGCTCTATTTCTATTTTCAGTTGTGCTACGTATCTCTCGCCACGTGCTTAGACGTATTAAAAATTGTGAACACTATTTTCAATCAAGTAAATATAATTCAGAGTTTTGCGTGCAGAATTTTCATTTAGTGATAAGCTTCTGGCTTCTTTAATAGTTCATCATGAGTGATTGTTTTATTTGTAAAAAGCCTCTCCGGGGATGACAAAATAAGAACTGTGAAAGCTAGAGGAGTAAAAACGTTGCCTGATCGAGAAAAAGCCAAAACGATGTAGAAAATGAGCAATTTTTACAAACTGTTTCGGAAGTAACTGTGCATACGCAATGTTACCATTATTACAATGATAGTCGAACGGATAATGTCGTTCGTCGTCACGAGCAGTAGCAGTTCATCATCTTCAGTTTCAGAGATTCTAGAGACAGATTTTGATTTTTTCGCTCAATTGCTTCATTTGTGCAGAAACATTTGCAGATCAGAGTCATTTGCGTCAAAGCCGACTGAGGAAGATCTGTTTAGGCAATGAAATGAAGGTACAAAAACATTTATCTCTTGAAGGATAATGGAGACATCACAGCGTACACGTTCACATATCTAGCTCTACTATAATATTCTCTTGGTTAATTTGAATTTTTCAAATGAATGTTCTAGTGTTCATTTTCTTAAATATTTCATTCAGTGCTATAAGCACAAAAAAATTTCATTTCCTTATATATATATATATATTCACATATATATATATATATATATATATATATGTATATATATATATATATATATATATATATATATATATATATATATATATATATATATATATATAGTTCAAAGATTCACAGGTAATATATATATATATATGTATACATGTATATATATGTACAAGGTATATATATATATATATATATATATATATATATATTATATATATATATATATATATATATATATATATATATATATATATATATATATATATATATATATATATATATATATATATATATATATATATATATATATATATATATATATATATATATATATATATATATATATATATATATATATATATATATATATATATATATATATATATATATATATATATATATATATATATATATATATACGTGTGTGTGTTTAAGGCCGATGTAAACGCCTGAACAATTTTTTTTTGTAGGAACCACTATTCTCCTTCAATAATGGTAGAATTGGAGTGAACTTTTTAGGATATAAAGCGTCCGCCGGTTTGGGTGGCCTTTTAACCGGGAATGCAGCTGATGGAGGTCTCTTCGCCAGTGCTAAGACACCACACGGACAAGAAGCTGTTGCTGGTGGCATAGGCAGAGCAGGAAACTCTCTATCGGCGGGTGGACTATATGCTGGGGCTAAAACAGGATATGGGCAACATGCATCTACTGGAATTGGAGGAATTGCAGCAGAAAACAGTGAGTATCAACTGCTAATTTACGTTTATAAAGTTGATAACAAAAGTGAGTTTTCAGTATTGCTACAAAATTAATGGGACCAAACACTGAAAAACACTTAAAATAGTCAATATAATCGCTTATAATAAGGCCACCTAGTAAAATTAAACCGAAAAAATTTTTGTTTTTCAATTGATTCATGATGAATATTTTCACGTAATCGAGATATCTTTCATTTAGCTAATTTGATTATGATGTAATCTCACCTTAGCCTATAGTTTAGAGTGCTGGCATGCCTAGGAGGAGATCTGGATTCGAAGCGAGTAAGACATGGATTTTTGTCAATGTATATCAGATTCAGTTGATATGAAATAGGAGTTATCAAATGAAAAATGTACAGAGATTACGAGCCCAAAAAAGGAATGTGAAAAAACGTGATTATATGATCATAAAATCATTTGTTATGGAGGCCAAATTGTTTTTCTGAAAACACTTTTTGTTTATCAAAAACTTCGATTTGGTGAACTTTAAAAATTAGAAGTCATCAGGATTCGCAATAAATTTTTCATAAAATTGTTTTTCACTCACAGACTAAAAATTCAGAAAGATAATTTTCAGGATGTCTGTGCTCCTTCAATTCTTCAATGTAAATCTTATTGTATTGCCCAAGCTAGAAATCAACGTCTAGGTACTCTTTATTTTAGCTAGTAGCAATTTACACGATCTAAATAGTTAATTTTTCGAGAGAAAAATACATCAGTTGAATTTGAGGGATTTCCTTGTCGGAGGTAGTGTTCAACTCAATCGATATAATTTTGAACACTAATTTTGAACACTAATTTTGAATCAAAAACTATTAATAATTCGCACATCTTATAGTATAAGCTTCGTAAGTTTGTTCCAGAAGTTCATTTCTGAAAAAGTAACAATAAATTCAGAGTTGATTGTTTTTTATCGATTATTTTAAACGATACTTTGGAGTGACAAATCATCCAATGCAGCGTTGGTTTTCCACGAAGCATAATTGAGAAATCGTAGAAGATTCATCGTCAGTCATTCACTCGATCTCACAAGCTGATTTATGCAGCTTGGATTACTGCGGTTAATATGCTCTGAAGAAGTCTACCACAAAGGTAGGCGACACATTAGGAATTATTGTGAGGATCAAAATTTCAAATTATAGTGCAGTATTCAAAGAAATTGCAAATTTGGTAGTAATAATAAAACATGTCACATTGAAATATAGGGTGAACTAAATCATAACGTATCTTCAAACAACTATCCATAGACATACGTATAATAATACACTTCATGCTGCTCTTTTATACAATCAAGTATAAAGAATGAAATGTTCAACAGGAAAGGTGAATTCTGAATTTTTTCGAAGAGTATTTATTTTTTCATTAATATTAATTTTGTCCTCCTCAAAGTAATCCTCCTCAGATATAATGGCAGCGATTCTTCCAATCCTCGAAGCACTTCTGAAATGCTCTTTTCTGTATAGCCATCAGCTTTCTTCGATTTCGACTTTATCTAATCAATTGTGGCAGAACGCTTTCCTGTCATTAGTCTCTTCAGTTTTATTAATAGGAAAAAGTCACAGTGAGCCAAATTTGGCGAATGAGTTAATTGTAGCACGATTGCGGTATTGGTTTTGGCCAAAAATTCACGAACAAGCTTTGATGTATGAGCTGGTGCATTATCGTGATGCAAAATCCGTGATTTGATTTTTCTCAATTCCGATCGTTTGAGCCATATTGCTTTAGGCAAACGTTACACAACGTCCATGTAGTGTCCGTTATTAATCGTACGTCCTGTTGTTAAGAACTCATGTTGTAGCATGACGTTGTAATCGAAGAAAACAGTTAGCAAAATCTTCAAATTTGATCGAACTTCGGTCTCTACTACTCTTCTGGTCACTTCCATTGGAATGATTGGGCCGTGGTTTCGACGTCATAACTATATACTCACGTTTCGTCACCAGTTATGATCTTTTCGAGCAAATCTGGATCCTTGTTGTGGTCATTCAATAACTTCTGAGCCATACTAATGTGAGGTTGCTTTTGCTCTAAAATTAGCAATTTCGGAACAAACTTCGCTGTAACACGTTTCATGCCCAAAACATCCGAGAAAATTGCATGGCATTAGCCGACTGATATGCCAACGTGCTCTGCAAGTTCCCTAATAGTGATTCGACGATTTTCCAAAGTTCTTCACTGTTTCGATGTTTTCTTCGCTTGTTGACGTGGTTGCTACTCCAGGACGCTTATCGTCATCAATATATTCTCGGCCTTCTGAAAAGCGGAAACTATTATAAACACTTTAAAAGTTATAAACACTTTTTTGATACAAAGTAGACTCGCCGAATGCCACAGTCAACATTTCGAGTGAGTTGGAGCACTTCATTCCATTTTTAACGCAAAATTCAATACAGATTCTTTGATCCATTTTTTTCAAAAGGCTAAAATCAAAGAACACACTAGGACGTTACTTATATTGTCAGTTATCAGAAAGAAACTTCTAATCCAAAATGGCTGATAATTTCAACATATGAGAATTGTATGTGTGCCAACAAAACAAAAAAAAATTTTGATAATCGAATGTGCACAGACCGTGAAAATTCAAAATTCACCTTGTCTTTTGATCAGACCTCGTATAACGTGGTGATACTGCCAATCCCATAAATTTGATTGTTTATATGAGAGAAATTGTTAAAGTATAATATAATATTCTCTCTTATTTTTTCACAGATGCAATTGGTGGAACTTTTGCTAAAGCTGGAACTGGTTATGGACATAAAGCTGGTGTGGGTTTAGCCGGATCAACTTCACCTGATGTGAATGATGGTTTGAGGAAACTATTGAATAGTCTGTTTGGAAAGCAGTGATAAAATATTAATTACTTATTATGACATTCAAAAAATTGGAAATTGTCAACTGCTCTCAGTGATTTGAGATATAAGCAATTAAGTAAAAAACTTGAATGAGTGATAAAAAACGTCGAATTGGAAATTTAGAAATTTGTTTTAATATTTATTTCATAAAAAATTTTCATTTCTGAAAGTGATTATTAATAAATCATTTAAGGAAATTACTTTGGTGGAATTTCTGTTTACCTACTCAATAGAGCTACATTTCCAAACCGGTTCAGAATCTGAATTATCATTGGGTTCCTAATTAATTAGTCGAAGATTATTAACTTATGCTGAAAGAGAATAACTACAATATAACTGCTGCATGAGTTGGAATTTTACAATTCCCAAAAATTTCTGGAGATTAATGATTTAGATTTATTCAACGGAGTTAAACAGAAGATACACGAGGTGAAAAATTTGAAAATATTGAATTCGTTTTATTTGAATAAATATTCCACCTAGATTATTTTCAATATATATTTCAATAACGAAGTTATCAGTGAAAATATTGTGAAATTCTAAGAAATAACCAGAAAAATCATATTGAGCTTTTTTGAATGTAGATATAAAGTAGAGCTCATGTAATGTATACATATACTGAAAATGTAATGGATTATGGGCTGGATGTACGTAAAAACAACATCATGGGATCTTTATCAACTCAATAGATCCAAAAACAATGATTGTTGGAATTTTTGTCTCTGCTTTCTTGCATGTTAATCTATGTTTTCATTAATATACCGTGATGAGTTTCTCTTAACATTTAGTGTTTCTTTCATGTCAAACAGTTCATAAATAAAGAGTTATGCCAATTTAAAGAATCACGTCGAACATTTGAAAAATTATTATATCTATCTATTCTTTTTCTGTTGAGTACCATTATTGACTGAAACGTTACTCAACTTCATAATAATGGTCTATATGATATAATATAAACCTATATATTTTCTGACTATATATTAAATGATATATACCTATATATTATTACACCTGTGTTGACTTATACTCTGAACGAAGCTCTGAACGGTGAAGTAACAACAAATATGTTTTTGCTGAAGAAGGTGGCTGGTGTCGTAGATAAAAGACGGTTTCGACTGAAAATGAAGGAGATGACTATTATTGACAGTCGTGACAGGGTGGGAGCCGTAATCTTTTCTTCTTCGAATTATATCTAAATATTTGAGACGAAGATATGACATTCAAACCAATGTAATGATTATAAGGTTGCTTTAATTTCATGGTAGTAATTAAATTCACAATTAAAGTTCAGCTAAAAGTTATCATTACATTCATTGACTGTTGATTGTTGGGCGTTACGAAGTTCGCCTGGTCAGCTAGTTATTTAATGAAATTTTATCTTGTAATCATAATATGTGTGATTATAGTATAGTGTGAAATCATTATCTACTCATTGAATATTAAATTGAATATTGTTTAAGGGATATCCAGTATTGAAGTCGAGAGAATTTTCAAATCAGTTATAAATTATATCAGTTATAAGTTCAGTTTCTCTTGAACTTATATAAGTTGATCAATCAATATTTCTTGCCTCTGATATTCCTCCGGTTCGAAATTAACTAAACATAATCAGCTGCAAAAATCGGATCAAAGCGGAACAACAAACATCAAAGGAATATTCGGCTTGTTCTTCGACCGTTTAATCTAGGCAATGGGGCATCATTAATATTATCAGTTCGATCATGTCTCTCTAACTTGATTGTAACCCTCTGTTTACTACCAACACAACCCTCCGGGAATTAGGGGTGGAAATGCACTAAAATCCACTGATAATAGTCAAAGTGGACTAGTGAACTGGTGCATCACTGCTAATTGGCAAGATAATTAAAAGCATTAAATCTATGCAGATTTTTAATCAGTGAAATCGTATAATTATTTACAGTTGAATTCACAGGAAACGATAGGGTTTATAGATGTTCGAAAATGCAAATCTATATTAATTGAATAATTTTAAATTAGTAGATATAGGTACTTATATCTATTAATATACAGGAATATTTGATAATATTCCTTATAACATCAAAATATTTGAAAAATGATTTATTGCCTGTTTAATATAGTTTATTTTCAATGGTTTCAGCAATAACAGGCTTATTTTAATGTTAAAAACTTTATTTTCCTTGACGTTTCGTTCTGTATCACAACTTTGTTAAAACTAATGAATAATTGGAATAATTGAATTTTATGAATTACTATATATATATATATATATATATATATATATATATATATATATATATATATATATATATATATATATATATATATATATATATATATATATATATATATATATATATATATATATATATATTGATATCTACTTATTGTAATTAATAAATTTCATTAGTTTATGACAATATATTCATCAGTTCATTAGTGTTAAACATTAATGAAAAGGAGTAATGCCTGGTAATTTAAATACAATTGTTGTGGGTTATTGGCAAAATAAGAGGCCACGATGAATAGATTTTATCTATTCATAGTGGCCAGGCCAATATAATATATACCAGGCAGACAAATTGGATAAAATCTATTCATAGTGGCCTCTTATTTTGCCTATAACCCACAACAATTGTATTTATATATATATATATATATATATATATATATATATATATATATATATATATATATATATATATATATATATATATATATAACGGGAATAATCAGTCTGGTGAAGTGTTTAAAAACTCATTTATCCATAAACATTTTTTATATTTCCACACTTTTTCTGTGTCTTCTTCAGGAGAAAAACAAGCTGCATAGTAAAGACTACAATGATTAAATTGAATATGTAAGAAATATAAAACTAATTACAATAGAGTTTATGCAATGACAATAACAGAACTAGCATTATTCAACAAACATCTCTTATTTTGATTTAACTAGTAGGTACCCTACAAATTGCTGAAAAGAATGGTCAGAAATTCAACACCCTAGATCCTAGAAGGCTGAAGGAATAAATGAATTTTTTAGCATTTCACCAGACCGATTATTCCTGTTACCTGAATTCTATAAAGTATCGCACGGTCGAGAAATTTATTTTATTTAGCAATAACAGGCATTTTATGAAAAATATTTATTATAAAAATTATACAATTCAATTATTCATTAGTTTTGGCAAAATTGCAGTCAGCAACGAAACGCCAACTAAAATGAGACTTACGAGAATTGTGAGAAAATGAGAATTGTGTTGTTTACTTACATTGCTATGGTGCCCGGTATAAAAAAGGCTTATGTCAATAACCCCAATTCTTATTAATAAGTTGACTTAAGCCTTTCATACCAGACCCAATGTTAAAAATTTGACTTAACACCTTTGAACCAGCAAACATAATTTGATTCAACGAACAAGTAGACTTGAGCCCTTTATATCGTTGGTAAGAGATCGATTTTCTGTATATTTTACAACATAAAAAACACATATTTTGACATAAGCCCTTTATACCGGGCAGATTGAAGCCTGTTAAAATGAATATAAACTAAGGAATTCAATGTTCGATGAATCAACTCTGTGATAGTTTATATTTAAATGAGAGGTAATATAATGATAATAGTAATGATAAATTCTTGATAATGCCGTAAAAGGCGAAACTAGTCGAATGAAGAATTGTTCAGTCAGTGATTTTTAGACAAGTTTTTATTATTACCTCTCATATAAACTAAGGAATAATTGAATTTTAGAAATTATCAATTATAGATTATGGATTCAAACGTCAATTGTTATTTTGTTAATCAGTTCTGCTGTTTTGCGTGTTTTCTTTTGAAGAGGTGATTAATCTAAAAGATTTTTTATTATTGAGGTTAGTCTCTTTACGTATTTATTGGAGAACAAAGTGTTGTATATACTCAAAAAACAGTTGCAGGCATTTATTCTCGTTTAAAAGACAGTTTACCAATATAACTTCAGAGCAATGTCAGAGAAAACTCTAAAAAAACACTTATTATATATATATATATATATATATATATATATATATATATATATATATATAGAAGAGTAATCGTATTAATATTTTACAGTGAAAATTGAGAATTGAAATTACACTTCAAAAGTTTTGAACTCGACTGGGATTCGAACCCAGGTTCTTTGGGTTTACGCCCCACTGCTTTTGACCGCTAAGCTACCGAGGTCTACACTTTGAGATGCAACTTCAATTCATATCTAACAACTCTTTTATTCGTCAAGCTAGTTATTCGACGCTCGGATTGTCGTCTTTGATACCTGCTGCGAAAGTGAGTGACACCTACCCATCCTCCCAGATGTATTTATTTTTTCCGTAAGGAACAATGATAATTATAGAAGAGTAATTTAATCGTGTTAACCAACCACGTGCGGACATGAATAATCGTATTAATATTTTACAGTGAAAATTGAGAATTGAAATTACACTTCAAAAGTTTTGAACTCGACTGGGATTCGAACCCAGGTTCTTTGGGTTTACGCCCCACTGCTTTTGACCGCTAAGCTACCGAGGTCTACACTTTGAGATGCAACTTCAATTCATATCTAACAACTCTTTTATTCGTCAAGGTATCAAGGCAGCAGGTATCAAAGACGACAATCCGAGCGTCGAATAACTAGCTTGACGAATAAAAGAGTTGTTAGATATGAATTGAAGTTGCATCTCAAAGTGTAGACCTCGGTAGCTTAGCGGTCAAAAGCAGTGGGGCGTAAACCCAAAGAACCTGGGTTCGAATCCCAGTCGAGTTCAAAACTTTTGAAGTGTAATTTCAATTCTCAATTTTCACTGTAAAATATTAATACGATTATTCATGTCCGCACGTGGTTGGTTAACACGATTAAATTACTCTTCTATAATTATCATTGTTCCTTACGGAAAAAATAAATACATCTGGGAGGATGGGTAGGTGTCACTCACTTTCGCAGCAGGTATCAAAGACGACAATCCGAGCGTCGAATAACTAGCTTGACGAATAAAAGAGTTGTTAGATATGAATTGAAGTTGCATCTCAAAGTGTAGACCTCGGTAGCTTAGCGGTCAAAAGATATATATATATATATATATATATATAAAGTATATATATACTCATGAGATTTTTATTATTGCATATCAACTCACACTTCAGTGCTACCTTCACTTTTTTGGCGTTGATTTCAGCGATTCAAGCATATTTTTGAAGAAAAGAATGAATATCTTCCAGACTGACGCATCAAGAAGGACACTATAATGAATAGAATCCTTCAAAAGGATGTTTGAGAGCACCGCCCTAAGTCCCAAATAATAACGGAATTTTCTGGATATAATCAACAATTCAAGAAACCTTTGAGACCGTCGGCACCATGCTGTCTAAGAGTTTCTGGCTCTTTGTGCTATGGGCTGTACCAGGGGGATAGTTAAATAGTGATTATAGATTTACAATGAACACACCGGAGTATTGCAACTTCCTTAAGAAGAAGTTCGAATAGAAATAAAACGTATTAGAACAAAATCCATCAACACAAATATCGAATTTGGATTTGTATATTGAGAAGATCATCTTGTTATTTTATAGAAACGCAGTTGAATTCAAATAGGATTATTTATTTAGAGAGGTTACTTCTCTATTTACAAACCTTGAGATTTGATTCGAAATTATATTAATAATAGTAGTTGTATCGAAAGATATTGGATAGTATTTTTTGAGAATATAAAATCCTCGAACATTTCATGTGAGATGTATAGTTTTTTTAAATATGTATGTAGCTCATTATGAAATACATGTACCAATAAAATTATTTGTATTTAATTAAGTATCAGGTTCATCAATTTATTTCATTGGTAACCATTTCAATCGATCTATTGTTTGTACTAATTATATGTGAGATTGATTGAATCAGGTCGGTTCGTTAGTCTTTCGATCTTTTCAGCATACATTATATATTAATTACTCTTTCAATATTTAATCGAACAGTTCTCACTTATGGCCTAATTCATCCTTCGAATTGAACCATCTGAATTATTCGAGTAGAACTATTTGAAGTCATATGTTTACATGCACAATAATGAAGAAAGTGGCCCGCTTGCGTGGATTGGGTTATTCGAAAAATATTCCACAGTTGAGGATAAAATGATTGAATGCTTAAATCTGAACAGGAGGTTGTATTTTTGGAAATAATTTGTTAAATTGCTTTCAACGTTTGTGTTTCGTAATGTAATTTCGTAAATTTTGATCACACTGTGACTGTTCTTAAAAAATCATGAAATAATACAACATAATTGAAATATCGTCTGAATAATAACCTCTGCGATTAAAGCTTCTTGTTTAATGAACACTCCGTATGTGAGACATTCAATGCTCACAAGAAAAAGACGAATCAGAGAATACTTTATCAATTATAAATGTGAAACTAGTAAAAAAAATTATAAATCGTTTTCTACATAGTTATCTACCATCGAAAAACGATGCTGTTGTATCAGGAACCAATTGCACACGCATCCCCCACGTTTTTAGCTTTACGTTATTGTATATCGTAGGTTCTGGACTGTGTTGAGAAGATGATGAAATTGAGCTCAGTGTGAATCCTAAACTTTGGAGACCGTTAGATCTGCAGAACACCATTTGGTACTGTATTTGTCCATTCCCAGCTTTGTTCAATACGTTCGCGTAGTTGGAAGCATAAATGGTGCGTGGTTTATGCATAAAATTATTGTGCAAAATTATTCTCGTCTACCAAACTCCTAAAATGATCTCGGCTGCACACCTTTTTATAACCATGTGACAGGAATCCAATTGACATAAAATATTCGTACAGCACGAATATTGATGTCTAGCACTGGTCCGTGGTTAGATCAGTCGTTGTGTTGCTTCATATGAATCGTTATCGTTCTTCGTTAGCATCCCAAATTATGCAATCACACTCACACACACTTCGGACAATTTCTTGAAAAATTGTCAATGAGTGAAAAATTAACTGTAACCTAAGGTCGGGGCACCATAACTAAGCTATCGATTGCGTTGGTTCCAAAACTGCCTAATCTAGAAGCATGTTGCATCCAATACTCTAGGCCAGGGGTGTCCAAACTAGATGGGACCCAGGGCCAATAAAAAATACTAAATACATTGGTGGGCCGCAAAATATTTGTAAAAATAAAAAACAGTTTATAATGATTTGTTATTTTATTTAGTAGGTAGATAACCTACTGTTTTGTTAATTTGTCTTTTACAATTCTGTCAATATCAACATTAATATTAGTAGTAGCTAGGCGCAGTGCATGCTTAAGTGAAGTATCTGTCAATGAAGACCTGTATTTAGACTTAATAAACTTCATTGTCGAATATGCACTTTCACAAAGGTAGGTACTGCCCATCATCGAGCCCATTTTTTGTCCGAAATTCGTCAGTTTCGGGAAACGTTCAGCGAGGAGTTTAAAAAAATCAATGCCTGTTTCTGTTCTGCCCTTGTAAAAGGGGTCTGATTGCAGATCACACAGTTCCAGTTGATAATCAATGTTTACAGTCTCAACTGCGATTGTTAATGGTTGAGTGAAGAGTGCTATATCACTCTCAATTTTTTCAAAATCTGCGAAACGCCGCTCAAATTCGACGATTATTTCGTCCATGTATTTGAGGTGGTCCAAGAAATTACATTCTTCAAAATTTTTCATCTCTAAATAATGTTCTTTACAACTTGGAAAAAAAGGAAAATCATCTTGTTGTAGAGACGTCTTGAACAATTTAAGTTTATTTCTGAATCCATTCACATTTCCATACAGGTTGGCTATATTGTGGTTTCTACCTTGCAATTTTAAATTTAACTCATTCAAATGTTGCGTCATATCAGTTAAAAACGCAAGATCAGCCAGAAACTGAGGATCTCGCATTTTATCTTGTAGTTCAGAAGTGTCAGACGATATCTCATTTTTTAGAAATAAAGGTATTTCTTTTCGTAAGGCAAAAAAGCGTTGCAAGCACTGGCCAGCACTTAGCCATCTGATTTCTGAATGCAATAGTAAATCTCCATAGTTTGCATCGATTTCACATAAGAAGTCTCTAAATTTTCTATGCGTCAATGATCTGTTTCCACCTCCAATCAAATTGGTTATCCTTATAACAACTTTCATAGCATTCATTTGACGCAACGATTTTCCACACAAGGCTTCTTGGTGCATGATACAATGGAACAACGGGCAATCAATGCCATTTTGTATTAGAAGTCCCGCAAATCCTGTCACTTTTCCGGTCATAGCTTTTGCCCCGTCGGTCACAATACAAGAACACTTACGAAATCCTCCATATTCTACAATAGTTTTGTTAACTGCTTCAAATATATCACTGCCTTTAGTTGTTCCATGAAATGGTATTAAATCCAGCATTTCTTCCGTGATTGTAAAATCTTTGGAAATGCAACGTATGAAGATTATTAATTGACTGACATCGGTCTGGTCGGTACTTTCATCCAAACATATTGAATAATATTCGCAATCTACAAAGTAATCACATAAACTTTTCGTAATATAATTACCCATGTCCTCTATTCGTCGCGCCACCGTTTGGTGAGATAATGCAACAGATTCAAACTTTTCCGCTAATTTCGGCTGCATAAAGCGTTTAGCCATTTCAACTGCGCATTTTTTTATTAAAGCTCCATCACTAAATGGTTTCTTAGCTCTGGCTAATTGTAATGAAACTTCATATGAAGCAGCCAAGCTTTGTTCATTTTCAGTACTTACTTTTGAAAACATACTTGTTTGCTGTATTAGTTTTTTTTTGTACTCAGCCACCATAACTTTTCTTGCTTCACCGACATGTTTTTTATACTTTTCTTCATGTAAAGAAGTATAGTGTCGCTTAACATTACATTCTTTACTTACAGATAAAACTTGCATACAAATCAAACACTGAATTTTATTGTTATTGTTGGAAATAAAGTAGTCTAACTCCCATTTCTCATTGAATGAACGTTTTTCTTCACTTAACTTCCTCTTCTTTGTAGACATGATGAGGTTAAAAGTTTTTTATACGCAAACACAAAGCGAACAAACTTTAAAATAATGTTAAAGTCTTTAACCTGAGAGTAACCTTGCGTAATCAAGACTTTCGTCGCGTTGAATGACAAGTGACAAACAAATGCCCAATGAACGATGCGCGGTAGTAGGTACACGTATCTTGCGTTCGGGGAATTCCCCGAATTCTCGAGTGAATAGTGATGTGAGCAACGTAATCGAACATACCCAAAACATTCGATTTTGATGCGAGAAAAATAATTTGCTTGTTAATTTTGGAAACCGGACTTTTTTTGAAGTCAGTTAAAAAAGGTTCTACGGGCCGCAATCAAACAAGCCGCGGGCCGCATGCGGCCCGCGGGCCATGGTTTGGACAGCCCTGCTCTAGGCCACTGTGTCGAAGTCGACCATACATTGTAGTGACAAGGGTCGAATGAAATACGACACCGCAACTGCATTTTATAGTCGTCGTATACCGTGAAAAGTCATATACATTTCTTCACACCTATCGAGTGATCAAGTAAGATCGAAGGTGTAATGTGAAAGCAGTGGTAAGAAAAAAACGCTTGCGAAGTAGGAACAGTAGATTCTACGAACACATAACGCAAGTTCTAGTATGCACGCTCCCTCCCTTGCATACTGGAAGCAAGGATCGGGTTGAACCAAATGTAGTTTTTTTCACTTTCGGGTTTCTAAGCTAATAAATTACCCATAATGAATCATATTTTGGATAACTTTAAATCGAAGATATGCACAAGCGTTCGTGTCTTACCGGATTTTGAACGTAGAACTCTTTAATGCGCAGTTTCATTCCCATCTCTTGACTACGAAGATGAACACAACCGTAGTTGCTCAAGACTCAAAAATCTCGTTTAGAGTTTGTTCACTGTTTTAATCAAAACAAGTATTAATTAGGAAATGATTTGCATCTGAGCAAGTAGTAGTTATTCAGAAAAATTTGAGTGGTCTTTTTAATAAAATTTAAATGGTAATTCAATAAAATACTGATTTTATTAAATTATCAAAGCTCAACAAATTAACAATGTGAGTTAATCAACGTCCAATGAAGTGAAAGATACTACTGTCTTACGCCATTTTATAACTCGATTAAGTAGACAGCTACCACAGTATGTTTACTAAGTACCCCGATATAACACAGGCCTACAACGATTTTGGTGCCGGGATTTTAGACCGGATTTCAAGTATGTGCTATATGGCGATATCAAAAATGTTACTGGTTTGTTTCTATCAGCTCTAGTTGCCCAGATAAGAAAAAATAAACTTTCTACAAAAAAAATTATTTTATTGCCATTAAACTTCAAGAAATTGATTTTTGAGTGATATTATTGGGTGAAACAGACATATGGACAATCTCGCATGATTCTCCAACAATACTCGGCCATCAAATGAGTGTTCCACCTTCCTTAGTAGGTATCTATGCTCCATCGCCTTTATATCTTGGTGGAAACATTCTCCTTGCTCTTATCTTAAATCTCATGAAATGTGTTGGAATTTATCTATATGATTATTGAGATAGTGTAATTTTATACTCATATTACAGCTTAAATCTTTGGAATGAACTACATTTCCTCTATTAATTGTATATAGTTGTCAGCGTTATCATTTTAAAGAAAATTTTGTGCAACTGATACAAATGATTTCCACGCAAGTCTTTTCAAATCATTCATTGAATTCTCAAAATTGTGATGTTTTTCATTAATTGACGTATTTGAGGTCCGTCAAAGATACCTGTTTTCAGTTTTCAGTGCTTAAACCAGGAAATTCCTGTGAAATAAACTGAAAACATTGAACTGAAAACGAATTGCCTAATTTTGTATACAATGGCAGAAGAATGATTTTTTCTCTTGAAACTAATGGTTTATTGATAACATTTCTTTTCCCAACAAGAAAAGCATTTCTCATAGGCCAATTTTTTTGAATCCAATGATGTGATTTTTTTTGAACAAAAAACTGAAATAAGCATCGTTCTCTCGGGCGATATGTAGACACTCGAACTTTTAATTTTAATCTTGACACTAGTTACTCTAGCGTCTAGCTATAGCTAATAAAATTAGGTCATTAAACTCATTCTGCGCAATTGAACTACACTATGAAGCGATCACACTTTTTCTTAGTGTCGATTTTAAATACCGAAGTAAGCAAAATACAAACGATTGACAGTGTTTGTGATCGATTTACACTGATTTTTCAGTATATATTCACCACAAACATAATGAAACATAAATCAGGATGGTTAACACAACATCTGAACGAGTTAGCTATAATGAAATAGTAACATAAACTTTATCCATGTTATCGTAGTAATGAAAATTTACGAACAAGACCGGCAAACATTTAAAATGACGGTAGTAGAAAAACTAGAGCTGATGCGTTAAAATGACATATATCAATATATTGTACATTACCTACTTTATCGACTCTAGGCACAAACAAAGCTGCATCAAGAAAAAAAAAATTTTTCGTAGGCCTGTGTAATTATTTTTTTTTCCATACAAATATATTTATAGGTAACTTCAACCGAGCTCGTGGAACCTAGGGGTCAAGTTATATGGTTGTCAATAAGGAAATGAAAGAGATTGTGGAGTACATGCAGTAAATAACATCCGATCTTAACTTAAAGATTTATTCTGAAGACTTGATTTTGGAGCACTAAGCTCATACTTTCTTAAGCTTTTGAAGACCTTGATTCATTTTTCTTTGAAAAAAAAATATTATTTGTATTTTTCAAATAAAGACGACGAAATTTTTACTAGGTGTTTAAATTTTCCATAGCACAAAATGTACAATCGAAAATCTTTTGAAAATTGTTTCGAAATTTTAAGAATACTTCTCAAGAAGTCAATGACCCCTTGTTTATCGACACAATAAAAAAGTGATTTGTGTAGGTAATGTTTATGTAATTCTCCTACTGAAATTTTAAACTCAGTTCACATTTTATATCTAATGCAACAAGTGCAATACTGCAAGTCGATGTAAAGCGGTAATATATTCATTATGACAAATTATGATAGGTAATCGCTAGATAAATCATATGTACCATGAGAATATGATTAAGTACGCTTCGTTATAATTGAAATCTCATGTAGTATGAGCTAAATTCACCTATAAAAGGCGATGTAATATCCTCAGATATTACCAATTAATCATGGATATTGCCTATTACGTTTACGTATTATCTTCATAATGTTTAAATGTTTTTTTAAATATTCACAATACAAACGTTCGGAACAATAGCTACGTTTACAAACGTATTGAATAATTTTGATGTCATATATAATTTAACTGCAATGTGTAATAACAAAAATTCAAATTAGCACACTTGGCTAAAGTTTAACTAAATATATTAATAGTAATTAATATATTTCACTAAATATATTGAAAAATCTACATATGTTTCGGATGGTCAACCTATTATCAAGAGTATACAATGTTACTTATGTTTGGGTTAACCACCCGAAACATATGTGGATTTTTTAATATATTTAGTGAAACTTAAGCCAAGTGTGCTAATTTTAAATTATTATTTTTAACATAATGTTTCACTAAGAGATAAACGAAACCTCCGTGTCATTCATTAATAATGTGTTGACTGAGTGTTCGCTGATGTCTTGGTGAAACATTTATTTAAAAAACAGTTTCGGGGTAACACCCCGAAACAATTGTCAAGTATTCATTTATTATAAATTTTGTAAAACCTAGCGAAATGTTTTTAATTCAAATATTAACAATGTGTACCTAATGTCTATGATCATCTAAGCAGGGATAATAATTTTAAGTTGAAAATTTTAAGTTTAAGAAATGAAAAAATTCATACTCCTTTTTTTTAGGGTTCCTGAAATTTATCATGTAACTGTACATATTCTGCTAAATTTCCTGCATATTTCAAGCATTTTCCATGCATATAAGAGATTTTCATTTCGCATGAAATCTGGTCTCTAATAATAATAATATATATGTCAAAAACGAAGTCGGCCTTGTTCGAACACTCATAACTCGAGTAAGGCTTGACCGATTCTCATAGTTTCTCTCATAGTTTACGAGTTTTTGCATTTCTCTCCTTCCAAAATAACAGAAAAACTATGAGGTATGTAAACCTCAGAAACTTGACCATTCATTAATTTTTTCATTCATTTTAATTTCTTCACAAAAACCATACAAAATATTTATTTATTTCGTAATTGTCAAATATTTGATGCTCACTTCGATACTCGCATCAACGTCGATAAGGTAAACTCCCTCTTCATATTGGGGAACGCATTTTAATGAAAGTTTAAATGAGGAATGATGTCAGTAAAAAAAGGTTTGACAATTATATTGGTTGTCACATATTTATACGTCATTTTGTGGCAAAATGTTTAGCAGCCTCAAAAATCATCATTTGGGACGAATTCACAATAGCTCAAAAACGCGCATTGGAAGCTCTTGGTCGAACTTTGAAAAATTGTGCAGTGACTAGGGAATTTTTGGTGGCGCCATGTTTTAACTTCCTGATCATTTCCATCAAACACTGCCAGTCGTTCCAAGATCGACTGTTGCCGATGCAATGAACATATGCCTTAAATCATCAACTCTGTGGTTATGTGAGAAAACTTCATCCGGGAGCAAACATGGGAGTTACATTGTTGAACAACCATTAGCTGAATATTTCTACTCGCAACTCTTGTCTATCGGTAAAGGTCATGTTGCTGTCCAGGAATCGAGTTTGTAGGGATATTGTCATTGTCATTCGATGGAAGAAAACATATTGCAGAATAGTATTACTATTTTGTGATCACATTGGAACGCCCCACCATCAACTGTCAACATATAAAAGGGCTACCAACATACAATCTCTCTCTTCTCTCAGAGCTCTTCTCGGACTCTCATTTATATGTTCAACAAATCATCACTCTCACTTCCATCGAGTAACAACAATAACAACCACGTGTTCAATAGTTCGTTCCATGTAAATAATCATAAATATAAATTCTCAATACAAGTGTCGTTTAATATTTCCACGTATATAATATTATAGCACAACCGCAATAAGTTTATCAGAAAAGTTTTCCCGAACATCATTGCTAACCACATAATTAATAAATGGTTCATCAAGCTAGCAATTTTGGCGGCTGAGAATAAAGGGGTCTCAAACTTTATAATTCTGAATTATATCGTTGGTACTCTGCATTCATTCAAATATATGTTGACTGTGTAACAAGCGAAGACGAAACTACTTAGGTATTATCCAACTGAATTTTTAAATCCTTGGATGTATTTGTGCTTTGCTGTCGCAAAATTCACAAATGAAGCTCGGTTCGGTAGTTATCCTTAGAAATCTAATACCAAAAGTCTGTGCGATTAGTAATAAGATAATTGAAGAGTAATGTAATTCACGCAACGATACTCAAAGAAAAATGTAAAGCAGTTGTAGTTCTCATTTCGAGATCTCCAGTGATCTCAACGAATATTAGGTATGCTCTTTGAGATTAAACGAATTCAGTTCCCGATTTGCCTTGCCTTCGTCATGAAGATTAACAAATCATAAGGCCAATCCTTTACTGTTTTTGGTCTCAACTCAAAATCAACATTTTTTTCTTGGCCATTTGTACGAGGCTTATTCACTTCTAGGAAAATTATCTGTTTAAATAACAAAAAAGGAACAAGAATAAATTATTTATTCTTGTTCCTGTGGGCACATTTCGGAACGCAGGGTGAGTGTTAATAGATAATTCATGAGGCCGATACTTGGAGAAAATTAATATCCATAATAAAACAATATTTAAAATTTTCTCATAATTTAATATAAAATACGCATTACGACGTTTCCAAATACTACTTTTTTATCAAATGCTGGATTAATACTGTTACTGATTAATTACTGTTAAATAATTATTTGATAAGGAATTAGTACTTCGAAACGTCGTCATGCCTATTTTATATTAAATTAAAAGAAAATTTTAAATATTGTTTTATAATGAGTGTAAATACATTTTTTTCCTGTTCCTAATTTTCATTTATAACAATAACATACTTATATATAAGTCATATCTATAATTTTGTTTCAAATATTACTCACCTTCCTTCAAAATAATTAATAATTAATACATATAACAAATTTTATTATGCATTGACAATAATTCATCTTTTTTTTATGTAATAGTGTTGGCGTTAAATTGATGTAAATCCATTATAATTGCATATTAACTCAAATTCAAACACTTGAATTTATGATTTACACTTTATTAATAAAGTGTAAATATAAATAAAGTGTAAATCATAACTTCAAGTGTTTGAATTTAAGTTTTTATTCAATAATAATTTATCTTCATATCATATTGATTCATAGTATTACATCATTTATTGAGTAACTCAGCTAATGATTCAATGAATAATTATCTCCTGTTTAGATTCGATCAATCGAAAGTAGCAGAAGATTAAGGTAAATTGAACTCAACGTTGCTCGTATTGTCATTAGCTAATCCAAACGTGGGCACGTGCACATGTTTAATCTGGCTGTTAGTTTTCTTTCGGCCACCACCTTGCATTAGTGCTTTAAGGGAGACAACGCTACCCCCTTTATCACTCACCGATTCGACACACCGATCTGATGCAAATCCTTTCCAATATAAACAATTATTATGATTAGGGGTTCCTGAGGCAGTGTAGATAAATGGAAGAGCAATCAATGGGGCGACGGATGTAGATGAAGCTGGTGTGAAAAGGCCTCAATCTTCAAAATTTTCATGAATATTCTTCTAAAGAATTTTTTAAAGCAGCTGCGAAGTTTTTTTCAATATATATTGAAAATTTTCTGCCTATTGTTGACTACAAAATATTTCTAGTAACTTGAAATGTTTTTCAATTTTCTCATGACCTCTTCATCGAAAATGCTCATATAAAGGCTTTGTATGCCAATACAACTCACATTCTGGCACGCATCTTCCAGGATATGCTCAGAAGTTAATTAATGCTGTGTTAGTTAAGTTGAGTGGTATATGAATATTCAGCACAAATTCATCAATAAATGTCCTGAAATAAATTACCTGTGATTCATATTTCTATTTCTACAAGTGACTGTTGGAGAGATGTCAATCTATATTTTTAAAATTTCAAAAAATCTATATTTTTGTTTTTAGTCGCTCAATCGAAAATAAACATCATTTCACTTGATTCCAACTGAATTCAATTTCAAAACGAATGGAAGCAATAATAGACAAAATATGCCCTGAAACTTAAAAAAAAGGTAGAAGACATGTCTAGTAGGTACATATACCTACTAGAAATACTCAAAAATAATTGTTATCCTGATGGAATATCAAACAAATTGTTATTTTCCCGTTACACACAAGACAAGGAAACACCAAGAAATGACAAAAAGAAAGAAATCCATTATGCTTCATATCCAAATAAAGGGTTTGACAAAAAAATTAAAGAACATATTTAAATAAGAAAATGTGAAAATTGCGGTGTACAACTAGAAAACTCTCAGAAATTTGTGAACAAAATTGAAATATTCAATTAGAACACTTGTACATATCAATGTAGTTCATGATATAAAATGTGTAGACTGTGAAAAAACATGAAAAATTATAAGAAATATTAGAAAAATTGCTCTACATAAATCTGACATCAACAAATAGCATGAAACATGCGTGCTAGCCATCCATGCATTCATATTAGACAACCGAATAACATTCGATGAACTGATAATGTTGAAGACAAAAACATATTACTCTAGTGCAGGCGTCAAAGGGAGTTGAGTATGCGAAATTTGAAGAGAGATCAGTGCTGGTCCATTTTCCTGTTATTTGTCCTCTTTATCCCTCGAACGCCACGATGCGGCATAGGGTGTGTAGTCGCCAGTAGAAAATAATTGATGTTTTATAATAGTTCATTTCTTGTTATTTACGCAATATCATATAAAATTTCAAGTATTTGATTGTTCAAATAATGCTTTACCGAAAAAAAACGTGAACAATATCGGTACAAGTGATAAATATAAAAGGAAACTTCGTGTTTGTTTTGCGATAAAACGGGTAGATTGTTGAAAACCACAACCTAGATGGTTCATAAACATTCAGAAAACAGCAGATTAAACAAAACATGACATTCGTAAAAAGATAAAAACAATACAGACTTCACTAGAATCGATTTTGCATGATATCTAGTAAACATTGTAATAGGTAAATTCAATGCAGTGGGCCCTGTCTTGACACCAGAGCAGTCTCAGAACTGATCTGATGGAGGTTTGATATTGATATTACTAAAAATGAAGATGCGGTTCGAAGATGTCTTCCCCTATATCTCTTCAGAAACAGTATTAGCCGGCTTTTTCTTCATATCTCGGAATACAAAATGACTCTTCATGTGACATTAATTACCCTAATAAAAGAACACAATTCCGGATAATTAAAGGCAAAAAAGGTATTCAAAATCAAATATTGAGCATAAGAAAGGAATCAAAGCATCCAACTGTCGGCTTGGAAAGAATACTTGTGCAGTGGTAGAACATCATCAACAAACTGGTCACTGCTTTCACTTTTCTAGGGTGAATGTATTGGAACGTGAGACCAATTGTAGGAGCAGATTGTTCCTCGAAATGTAGTACATAAACAAGAAAGACAACATTGTGAATGACAAATCGGATATGGGACAGTTAAGTAACATTTATTGCAATATTCTTCAAAAGATTTAGAACATAGCTTTCTGTAGGTGTGCGTGTATCTGAGATTTTTTCTGTGAGTCTGTGTGGTGTTGATTTCATCGTTTTTTTTTTTAATTCAGTGGACCTACAGTTTAATGCCGGTTCCGGCATCGGAACGGCCATTGGGCTTGTAATCGATGTACATTACTCAGCATTTTTCATTATGCAAACTACTTAAATTATAGACAAACACAAACACCCATGCCTTCAGCGAGGCTCGAACCCGAGTTCTACCGCACCAAAGTCGGGAGTTCTACCGACTAAGCTACGGAGACCGGCGATTTAATCGTTGATATTATGAAATTTTCATTGCTTTTTTCTTTCCTTGTGGAACTGCAGAACCGTCTGTTCCTTCATCTTTGTCATATAGTATATATTTTACGTTGGCCTTATTCAGACCGTGCTGACCAGGCAAGCACCGAACATGCTTTATTCATTTTATATTGGTGACTAACTTTATGATTTTTGAGTGCAATTTATTATCATTCTTTGATGTCTTTTAACTTGTACATCTTTTGATGCTATTTTAGGTTCTTCTGAAGAAGTCAATAGGTATTGACGAAATATAGAGAATATAAAACGAATTAGTTATTTGTCACATACCGCATCCTGAAATAATATTAATTTCTGAATATATATAGGTATATATATATATATATATATATATATATATATATATATATATATATATATATATATATATATATATATATATTATAAAGTTTTTATCCTGACCTTAGGTATTAATTTAATTTCTTATTCTTGGGGGAAGGTCATATATTATACTAAAAGAAGAGAATTCTTCTTTAGGTTTTTACAATAAAATTTTCCTTTACACGTTTCGGCGATGAGCCATTTTCAAATTGTAATCTGATTGTCTGAAACAAGAACAGCCAATTCCATATAAATGTCAATCAATTAGGCATTAATACAACTCACAAAAAAAATTCATCTAACAATGCACAATTTGATGTGATGAGATTAGAACAGAACATTAATTTTACTGGCAGCATTGGGAACTGTGGAATATGCAAGTCGGTCGTATTAGGATAACCAGTTTTTATAATAGCTATATTGATATGATGATAAACAATGAAATGTTTGATTCCCCGAACCAATACCATCTTTTCCTTCGACAATCGCAGCAATTACAAAATTAAAATCATCATTTAAAATAATCAAAAAAACAAAAAGATATAAAAAACAACACAACATGAAAAAGCAGGAAACAGATTCAGCAATGTCCAATGTATAGGAACAAAATGACAGAAATAACTGAAAATGGGTATCAAAATATAGAATTGAGATTATAGAAATAGATTCTGATAGGTGTGAAAGAAATTGTCTAGTTGTGTTCTAGAATTGATGCAATTTTCGTCTAAATCAATTTCTGACATTTCCAAGAAATTTCTTTTTGTGTCATTCTGTTCAATGACAAGAATATTGGCATTTTCGAAGTCTAAAGAGTGTAAATTATTTATTGATTGATATTCATATGAAATTGGCTGTTCTTGTTTCAGACTATTAGATTACAATTTGAAAATGGCTCATCGCCGAAACGCGTAAAGGAGAATTTTATTGTAAAAACCCAAAGAAGAATTCTCTTGTTTTAGTATAATATATGACCTACCTCCAAGAATCAGAAATTATATATATATATATATATACATTTGACAATCTATCTGATTCGTGAACCATTTTATTCATATTGTAAAAATTCGAATCTTGGGTTTTTTGGTTCAATTGAAACAAAATGATATTAGTTTTTTTCCAAGTTACGTTCCGGTTAATTTTTAACTTTTATCCAACTGGTTTATATGTCATATGCTCGCTAAAACAAAATTAATATAAAAACAACGCTCACAAACATGATTTTAAATCTTACCATAATATAAATACTTCGGAACAAAGTTCATAGGTGACAAACAAACAACTATATTGAGAATTATACTTTAATATTTGAAATTTTTCTAAAAAACAATTCACGTTCATCTCTCAAGGCGTATTACCAATATATGACTGGACTCGAAAGCGACCACATCCGCAATATTACATACACACATCAATGATACGTCTTTATATTTTGCCGCATGTTCTTATGCGGTTAAAATATTGTTGTAGATTTTACTTAGACCAGTTATGTCGGTTTTATCATTGATGGATTCTGGATTTTTCTTTATATGAATCATTTCCTGGATTTCGCGTTTTTTTTATGTTGTTCAGTTTTTAAGATTTTTGTAGCCGAAAAATCAAACTTATGGCCCAATGTCTGCTGGCGTTTTGTGAGAGCAGTGGTATTTTTTTTATCGCACCTATGTACGATAAAAAAATACTTTTTCAATATTGGCTAGTTTGTCCAATGTATACTCCTGTACAGTCTGCACATGGAATCTGGTATATTGTATGCATTCTTTTACCCATTGGAATATTACTTTTTAGTCTGCTGAAATTGTTTCGTAGCAGATTATACCCCTTATGGCACACTTTTATGTCATATTTTTCGAAAAGTTTGTCCAGATTTTGAGACAAGTACGGAATATATGGTATACATAGATGTTGGTTTTCCTTTTTGTCTTCAGGTATAGTAGTGTCAAAATTATCTTGGTTTCGTGTCGAATGTTTCTTTTTTCTTTGCACACAATATACCAGATTCCATGTGCAGACTGTACAGGAGTATACATTATACTAGCCAATACTTGAAAAATAGGCTAAATGGACATAGGTACTATAAAAAAATACCACTGCTCTCACAAAACACCAGCAGACATTGGGCCATAAGTTTGATTTTTCGGATACAAAAATCTTAAAAACTGAACAACATAAAAAAACGCGAAATCCAGGAAATGATTCATATAAAGAAAAACCCAGAATCCATCAATGACAAAACCGACATAACTGGTCTAAGTAAAATCTACAACAATATTTTAACCGCATAAGAACATGCGGCAAAATATAAAGACGTATCATTGATGTGTGTATGTAATATTGCGGATGTGATCGGTTTCCGAGTCCAGTCATATATTGGTAATACGCCTTGAGAGATGAACGTGAATTGTTTTTTAGAAAAATTTTAAATATTTAAGTATAATTCTCAATATAGTTGTTTGTTTGTCTCCTATGAACTTTTTTCCGATGTATTTATATTATGGTAAGATTTAAAATCATGTTTGTGAGCGTTGTTTTTATACTAATTTTGTTTTAGCGAGCATATGACATATATACCAGTTTGATAAAAGTTAAAAATTAACCGAAACGTAATTTAGAAATAAACTAATATCATTTTGTTTCAATTGAACCAAAAAACCCAAGATTCGAATTTTTACTATATGTATATATATATATATATATATATATATATATATATATATATATATATATATATATATATATATATATATATATATATATATATATATTTTTCCACACAAAATGTATTCGTCAATGAAGAATAATTTCCCTAGTCTATAGAAGATATTATCGAAGTAACTTACCCAGCTGCAAGACTATTAGGCCACATCTAAGGCCTGACCTGTAAATTAAAAAAAGTATGAAAATGATATGTCATGTTATCAACTATTATTTATTATTAGTGGAAATATTTATCCCTTGTAATAATAATTTAATAAATAGTATTTTTTGTCATTCCGATAATTTATATGTCTATATTCTACGATCACCGTTTGCCAGCCGATTATTTTTCTCATTAAATAATTTGAATATTTTTTGCTAGTGCAAAGCTTGATTATAGAGCATTGAGCAAATCTGAGATCCGGTCCCGCTTTTTTTTATTCTTTATTGCTTTCATATAACAGATAAGTAGGCCTCTGTTTCAGTTATGATTTATTTTTTCAACTATAATCTGTCATTCAAAGATATTGCTTTAGACACAGATATGGAGGATAGGCTAGCAGTTCGCAGAAAAAATGGTTTTTGCTTTGACTACACACTTGCACCAGTGGGTTGTGTTGATGAAACAACAGTTCTTTCTAGACAAAAATTGGCAGTTTTGTTTCAAATCAAACTACAATCCATGCAAGAACTTGATATTTCAAGTGTCAATAATTAGAGTGCTAACTTTAAACTCCAGATCACAGAATGAAGCCAACAAACACAATGTAGTCTTCTATGTTGCTTCTTAATCCCTAGAAAAAAGAAGTTTCGATTTTTCCTTGGTCTGAAGTGTTTTGTGTTGTGTAATGCTTTCGTACACATGTGTTCTACCGGTATCCTACTCTGAAGCGCTTGAAACAAGCATTGTGTCTATTACAATAGGCACTACTTCAATAAACTGATAAGTCCGTCATCTTAACTGATCCACTAAAATATGCTGTAGGAAAAAATTTTGAAGAATAACAAAAACCATTAAAATGTCTAAAAATTAAGAGGAAAGGAAGACTTCATGTGTATTGTTTGTATATTATTGGTATTATTTCTAGTATTATTTTACATAAGTTGTAAACTATATTGTATCTTTCCAACTCATTAATTGGCCCAAGCTGTTGAGTGGTGTATTTGTAAATAAATAAATATATAAATAAATAAATAAACAAATAAATAATTTCTACTGAGGAAGATGAAGGTAAGAGGTAGAAGTGCTAAAGGCAAAAGTGAGAATGAAAGGAAGCGTGAAGCAATATTAAAGAAAGTGGACATTGCATGAGATTAATCGGAAGAAGATAGTATACTGTCCAATTTGGATAGAAACCTATTGAGTAAATACTTCAGACAATTGCCTATTTTTTTAGTAGAGCTCCCTAATAAGAGCTTTTTATCGTTTTCAACAAGAAAATCAATAATTATCAGCTCTCTCCTGCGCATAAATATTACCTCTGTCATATTTGACTAAATATAATAGATTTTATGAATATGAATTTAATATATCTGAAATACCAAAGCTTCATAACGCTTATTTGCGTTAATTTATTTTCATGTTTTAGTCTGCAATTCAAAACCTCGTTATAAATGTTATAAATTTATGAAAATATATATCCTTTTTTACGTGTAAATTCTCAGTGCTACAATTGTCCCCCATTAGTGTTATAACAATACAGTCTTGTAAGAATCACACTTAGTAGAAGCATGTGATTATCTTTGCTGAACTGTGTTATTACGATATTTATTCGAATGAAAAGAACCACCTCCTCATTTCATATTTCATTTAATTCTTCCTTCATGTTTTGACGACGTGTCAGTGATGTGGACAATTCAATAAAAAATGTTACAACGGTACCCTCAAATAAATCGATCAAGGAATATGTGAATTCGCTACGTATAGAATTTTCCTGTGTCCTTATTTACATGTTGTATATGAGAATTTCGTGTTGCCTTTCCCTATCAATGAACACCAAAGAATTTCGACGTATTTCGAGATAGTAGTCGGTTACTTTGAGGCACATCGATCCGTAAGAATCAAGCGTTCTGTTATTTACAGATCAGTGAGTTTCCAATATAAGGCTCATTAAAAAGGATATAAACTTCAAAACCAATATCCGCCCCAATATTAAATCAATAAAATCAGTCATCTCGCTCCTCACTTGACTTCTCCCATATTCTTGATCTCCCTCGTGCAGCTACCTTCTTATTCCAACTTGCAGATGTTCGAAACCGCTTTTAAAATCAAGTGAGCGTGATGGAGTTCCGGGTAAATATCAAGAGTGCCATTATTGGTTTGTCGAGGATTTGAAAATTGCACATTTGGTTTTTTGAATAGAAGATATTGAATAACCTTGCTTCAATATTAAATTCAAAAAAACAATTCGTACTTCTACAGCTAATTAAATTGAATGACATGTGTCATGATATTTCATGTAATATTACCGGAAATCAAATTTCATTTGAAATATTCAAATTCACTCCGCAACAAAAATAATATTGAATATTTCCTTTACTTCATGAGTCGATTGTTACTAATGTTGGATTAAGAAAAACGAATATGACAAAGAAAAAATATCATTAGCTCTACAATTCCTGATATGTAAGTAAATGATGAAAATTATTGTTTCTAATAAATGGTAAATATTAATTACATATGATAACAACATATGAACTGTTATATAACTGTACTATCATTAATGATATTTGAATTAAAAATTCTTCAGAAAACACTTGCCAGGTGTTTAGATCTATGGAGAATCAATTGATTCCTTTGATCGCCACCTTTTAGCTTTACTCTTGTAAGTGACGTTTGAGGTATCTCTACATTTAAATTAGCAGTGATCTGCAATCATTGATCCAATTCAGCAGCCCTGATATCTTCGTTTCATCACAGAAATATCTTGATGGAACTGTTTTCCATGTTCATCACTGAAATCTTCGCAATTAGGCGGGAAAAATCAAGATGGGAGAGGAGAAAAAGGATTTTTAGGGACATATTGCAGCAGAGTTGGTGGTATTCCTATAGACGTTCGGTAACCAATTTAGGGCAGTTCTCATCTTTTTTGTTCCCTAAAATACATGTATAACTTCAGAGCTTGAGAAGTTATACCTTGTGGGCTTCCCAAGTTTCCTTTTTTTTCCTTTCTAAAACTAAAAAGAATGCAAAGTCCTTCACAAGTTCACGTACTTGTGGCCGACAAAAATGCCTTCCTTGAACTTTGCATCAATTAATTTAGGAAATTTGCCTCGTGAGTATTAAAAGCCTGCCCTTCTGGATTCATGGCTTTAACAAAATTCTTCATCTTGTTATTAAGGATGGTAGAACATTTTTGTATGTATCGGTTGCTCGGCAATTACGTTTTTTTCACTAGGTTTAAGATTTCTTACAGGCCAATCTGCTGAAATATAATGTGATTTTTATCCTTACTATCTCACATAGGTACATAAAAAAGAACCATATTTCCTGTATAACAATGTTGCCAATTTCGAAAAACAAATTTTAGTCAAATTCGAAAAAAGAAATTTATAAAATACGAAAAGTAACTTGTATCTCGAAAATTAGAGCTAATCGGTCCTTTTAATGGTCGTTTTTGCATTCAGTAAACGAGAAGACATAATATACATAAGACTAATTTTGAGACCAAAACAATCTCATTTTTGTGCAGTGATTTTGATTAAAACACAAAAAAATTTTTTCACTATTGTTTTCAAATCATATAATAACATCTAAATAATTCATATCCACTGTTGAATACCAAATCAATAATTTTCCTGAATCATTGCTATGATTGCTATGCAGATAAAAATGTCAAGTTAAGTGAAATTTAGGTATTGTCGAATTAATTAATGAGGGCAATGTTGAGATGTACGTAATAGATGTACCTGTTAAGATTAGGTTGAAAGTTGTAAGTATAATTGAGGTGAAACAAATACTAAAATATAGAGCAATATATGCATATATATATATATATATATATATATATATATATATATATATATATATATATAGTGTAGAGTCTACACAAATGTTGTCAATGAGAACGAACCTATCACTGTCGAGAGTGAATATTAAGAGCGGCTCGAAAAATTCATCGATCTTGTTGAATGATATAGGATACAATTGTTTCATCATTATAATGATTCATCAGTACATATTTAATCTATCAATCAAGAGTCGATGACTTTCAAGCGCCCATAAGTCCTACTCCAAAAAGAGGGGAATTGTTCTCAGTGAAAATTCACGTGAGCTCCCTCTATCGGAGAAAAGACGTATAAACTCTCCCTAGTGTTACAGATTCCTACTCATGACAAGAGTAGTGCGAGTGTGAGGCTTTGTAGACATTTCATTCCAACACTACAGAAATTTGTCCACAATGTGTAAGAATGGTTCCATGCCTAATCGCTCCAGATCACGCCCCGGAGGGCAAAAGTATAGCTAGTTTCAAGATTCAAAATGATTCATACTAGTAGATACTGAGACCCTTAATCGAAATATCGAAATATTTCAAATAAAACTCTCAGGGAGCTGTCTAAACAAATGTTGTCAAGGAGAACGAACTCACTTTCGAGAGTGAATATTGAGAGCGTCTCCAAAAATTCATCGATCTTGTTGAATGATAATAGGATATAATTGTTCCATGATTATTATGGATCATCAGTCCATATTTAATCTATCAATCAAGAATCGATGACCTTTCAAAACGCCCATAGGGTGTAGACAGCTCCCTGAGAGTTTTATCTGATATATTTCAATTAACAGTTGCAGTATTTACTATATATATATATATATATATATATATATATATTTATATATATATATATATATATATATATATATATATATATATATATATATATATATATATTTTCATATATATATATATATATATATATATATATATATATATATATATATATAAATATATTTATGTAATTGATATATAACTATAGGATGAGATTTGTCAGTCAAATACTTGATTTTATAAAATCAAGTATTTATCAAAAGCAATATGAAAAGCATAAATAATTGCTAGTTGTAAGACTATAAGAGTTCTAAATTTAATTCTTTCAAATGTATTAGGTAAAATTAGTTTTACGAAGAAATATTAATTGATGACCATGCAAGAATATTTCTTTAACTCGATTAGAATATGATATTGTATGAATTTACAGATATATAGTTGTATATACATACATAAAACTGGAACCATTCCTCACTGAAATAAAACAATATTTCTGTGAAGAAATTTTGGCAATCTTAGCTTGACATATGTGTTGTAATTTTTTATTAATGAATATAATTTTCCAATATTTCGTATGATAAGCTAAGACTGAAAAACTACAGTTTTGAATATTCATTGTTTACAACAAAAATGAAGTAAGAAAGAAATTGAATTACTGTACATTTGTTAACGTTATAGACATTAGTCAAAACAAAATGGATTTTGAGTTTATAACTATTCAAAAATCTAGGAAAAAGGCAAGACATTACTGAGTAATTTGGGGTGTATAAAAACTTATCGAATTCGGTAACGTTTCATGAAAGACAAACTGAAGAAATGGGGAAAAGATCAGTGATGAATAGAAGAACATATGAAAATTCAACTAACAAAGCAAAATGGTGAGTAAAAAATCGAGAACTTTGGGTCAAATATAAAAATTTTCTATCTATGACTAAACCAGAAATACCAACTATATTCCTCGAACAAAAATGATAATAATATTAATCTATTTAAATCAATTATACAGTGAAAATACCAAAGTTTTTAGAATTCCTAATAAATTACGCATTTGCTATATAACTAATTAATATATTGCGATTTATAGACGAAGATCTAATGCCTAATATAGTAATAAATTGAAAAAGTAGAAAAGACTATGAAATTTAAGATCTCCAGTCTTAAATTTCGAGTTAAATAAAAGTTGTATAATATTGTAAATGCTTATCTAAATATAATCTAAATTAGGTTGTGTTAACCTATAGATCACTGTTTCCCCTCAATCAATTGCCTCCTCTCGGTTTGCGCCCCACAGGGGGTGGGTATATTCGATTGATAAGGGGGGCAATTCGAAAATGGGCTCGACTCGAGTTTAATCAATTCGCATTAATTTTAACTTGTTCACCATTTCAGGGGGATATAAACATTCTAAAAAGGCTAAGGTGGGACATGTCACAAAACAGGTTGGGAAACACTGCTCTAGATGATGGGTTAGTAACCCAAAAAATATCTCGATTGTATTGAACAATTTTTTGTATTTATATCGATTTCTATTGTACAAATGTATGGAAATTCAGATGACACTATAAAATGAAACTTATCACTACAATTCTATTCAAAATTATAAATTGCCAATATAATTTTTGTAAGCTTATTATTTCTTATTATTTTTGTATTTGCCTATAAGTTATTTACTAAGTTTTACATTTTCATATGTTGTTATTGTTCTAAATAATTACCCGAATTTACGATATGAGTTTGTTATTTTGAAAAGAAACAGGTACATAAATAGTATTTCATAAAAAATGAAAAAATATTGAAATATTTCCTACACCTTTGAAGAAGTGAAACACCAAGAGTATTTTTAGACATCCTGTACCGTTAATACCTAAGTGAAAACTTCATCGTGGTTGGGTACAATTATTCGGTATTAAATTAGCATGATTTCTGCAGGTACCTTCATAAAATGCCTCAGGTATAAAGAAAGCCCCATAATACTTCTCATCTTTCTGAAGGTGATGTTTGAGACGCCTCTTCAAATTGGAGGATACTCATTTCGTTATTCGATCTCAACATGGGCGAATTTCAGTAGATGTACAGGTTCAAACCGCCGTGAAATTGGTGTAACCTTACTAGTTCTGCACGGGTTTAAACTATAATTCTGACACTGATAGTATCTTAAAAACCCTGAAGAGTTTACCTGCACACCCGTAGGTCAAACAGGCATTATAAATGAAATTCTTTGACAAATTTTCAAAGAATAAGACGTAAACAGAAATACAATAGTGTAGAATATTATACGTTACTTACACAGTGGCGTACCATGAATAAGATTGCCTCGATTTGAAAAAACAGTTTCATTAACAAATAACAATCCTATTTTCTTTATGAAAATATTCTGATATTTTTGTGATAAAATGAAAAAGACAATTATTCAGAAAAAGATTCTGTCTCACTTTCTCTCATACTTTCAATGATCTAGTACTAAATGTTTTATTACTATGACCTGGCTTCGGTTGTAAAAATGTGATGATCCTAATTTTCAGAAGGTCTCAGTATTAAATTTTATGAACAGTTAGTCCTGTTGAGCCCTTATTGCATTTGTGTAAAGGACGTTTTAATATTTATAGAGTACGAGGAATGATGAATTAGTATTTGAGAGTAACTAATTGTGATACCTACACAAGGCACTGCATCGAAAACCACATATTGAGGACCTTGCCGTTAAATGGAATGTCATTGGAAACAAGAGAGAGATTTCAGAGTAGAAAATTATGCACTGAAAAATTTTGTTACGAAACTGACTTCAACATTTAATTACCTAAAACTAGCTTTAGTTTTTGATAATTATAATGCTCTTATTATTCCTTTCTTAAACTCAGGTGAAGTATTGAGTTTAAAACTATACATAAAAATATAATGAAACAATATTTAGAATTTTCTCATAATTTAATACGAATACGCATGACGACGTTTCGAAGTACTACTTCTTTATCAAATGCTGGATTAATACTAGGTGTAGTTTTACAAACTCAATACTTATAGCTATTTTCACAGAACATACCAGAAGTATTCTATGACTAACTTGTAATGATGACCAAATACAACTGATATTTAATTTGGAAAGGATCGAATATTTGAAAGTCAATATTTAGTTTCAGTAAAAATCATTATTTATTTATTTATTTATTAAAAATTAATATTTAGTGTTTTAACATATATGGGGACACCTAGTTCAAAATTAAAATCACTTTCAGCAAGCTATAAGATTAATATTTCTTTTCGGACCACTAATAATATTGGTAAAATAATCAAAAATTAATAGAAATCAAATGTGTGGGGTATGAATACAAAATTAAATGTGGTAGTTGTGAAAAATTTGATATAGGAAGAACTTTCAGAAATTTCCAAATTAGATTATCGGAACATAAACGTAGTTTTGAGCAACAGATTCCCATTATGCTAACCATTCATTAGAGGAAAGTCATATATTTAGTTTAGAGTGTGAAATATTAAATAGAGAGAATAAAGGTTCCAAGCTAAATCTTTCAGAATCCTTACATAATAATAAATTAAAAAATTCGGGACTTTTACTCAATAGCCAGTTAGAGGTTAACACTAACCCACTACTTAATATGTTCAATAAGAATATTCCAGACAGCAGATCAGATTGATTACCTAGGTTTCAGTTAATTTACATCCAATTTTATGTTTCATGTCAAAAATTTTAACTTTCCTTCATTTGTTCTTAGAAATCTTAGTTATATAATTATACCTTTCCTACATTTAAAGACTCAAGAAATTGATTTTCTCTGTTCAATTCCAGGTATACGATTCTTTTTTTGTTAAATATCAGTTTGTTGTATTCTATGGTCCTCATTCCAAGTTAGTCATAGAACACACCTGGTATGTTCTGCGAAAATAGCTATAATTATTGAGTTTGTAAAATTACACCTAGTATTAATCCAGCATTTGTGGATCATCAATATACATAAAAATATTGGGGGATGGATAGATGACAACCTCAAAATAATTATTCTAAAAACAATAAATTAAAAATTAAACCACTTGACCTAAATTTCACTGAATATATTAAAAACTCTATGTATATATGTTTCGGCTGATTAACCCATTATCAAGTGTATACAATATTACTTTATTCAGTAATATTGTATACACTTTATACACAGAACCTTTATATAACACAATGCCAATTCTTAAAGGTACCTTCACGTCAATATTTTCGGATATTCCAATATGATTGAACGAATAGAATCAAAAAGTTGTCGGAGTTTGGTCAAGCTCTTGTCATTGACATTTGGAGCCATATCAAGCCATTAGCTCCTCTGTTTGTACAATAACTGTTGTAAATGAAATATTTATACCTCACAGACCACAGTTTTACTTAATTTATTTCTTGTATTGTTAGAGGTCAGGTACTAGAAGTTACGTATAGTACCTGACAAGGTATCTGCCATTCCTTGAAATTTTTAAATAGATTTCAACATCCAAAATTTTCAATAGTGTTGGCGTTTACTTGATGTAAATCCATTATAGTTGAATATAAACTTAAATTCAAACACTTCAACTTATGATTTACACTTTATTGACTACATAGCATGACGCGTTTCGTCGTTACAAACGACTTCTTCAGAAGCTTACAAATAATGTTTCATTATTCTGTATTCATGTATTTTGTATTGATGAATTCATTATTCTGTAAGCATCTGAAGAAGTCTTTCGTAACGACGAAACGCGCCATACTATGTACTGAATTGTAAATCATAAGTTCAAGTGTTTGAATTTAAGTTTATATTCAATTCCAAAATTTTGTAACAAGAAGTAACTTACGATGTGGAACCAATTTGAGGTTATGTATATATGAAAAACGTTACTCACATATCAACAAGAATGATAACCTCCAAATCCACTAGTTGAATCAATAAAACATAACAATAAACAATTCGCTTAACGAGCAACAAACGACCCAGTATATTACAGAGCAGACTCAACTTTTGAGTGATTTGCACGGAAGACCGACACAGACTGGATTGTCGTAGACCCGAATCGTTCTCAAAATCCAATATAATCATAATATAATGATGATACTCTTTATGGGATCCATGGATTTAACGTTCTGGCGAGAACGAACTAATCGCCTTACAGTGTGAGTTTTGCTTGTTTTTCTAATCCGGAACTTAACTTTTGTCGAGAGTATGCCAAGCCGCTTGGATCAGATCGTCGATTGTTTGGAATTCTCCTTTATCCATTGGATCGTCGATTTTGTTGATGTTGTTTTGCTCGATATTTTCTTATGCAGTCTAGATGATATTGAAATCATATTATAATAAAGCTTAATTCACATACCTATTTCTATTCTCATATAAGTGTTATTTGAACGAAATTATGAAAACCTATATTGATTTATTAAAATTTTGATATTGAATTTTTTTGCAGTTTGTATGTTCCGGAGTTGTATATAAGTGAGTGTATATTCAGACTGAGCAAATGTTTGAAGGAAGCTTTAAGAAACACCAACAATTCTTTCCGAAAAATGAAACGAATTCAATCTTCGCAAATCATTGTCGTAGAAATCATCATCCTTTTTCAAAAACAAATATCAATCTCTTCTAGTATCAACCCTAGGAGACTACGAAAAAAGCTCATGAAAGCAAAAGAGGTTCAGATTGCTTCTTCGAGAAAACTAGGATTTATTTTAAGCCAATTGTATTTCCAGTCAAATTGTATTCATATTATTATTTTATTTTACTCTAAAGTCTAACCTTCACTTAGAAACCTCCATTGACATTTACTGAAGGTTTTCACTTTTATTAGAAAAGTTCATGCCATGTAGGGTAATATGTAATATATTGGTACTCAGTTGAGGATATATCCAAGACATATCGTCATAATGTGGATATCCCGATAGCAGTAGTCACTTAGAAGTAGTTCTTCTGAAGATATGGAATATTCGTGGGTCAATTTGTCTTGACCTATTCCTTCAACTTTTTTAACACTAATTATTATTAATCTTCTTATTTCTTTTCTGTTAAGAGTGAGTTTGATCGGTTTCAGTGAATTTTGGTTAAATTGCGAGTAGTTTAGTATTGCTGTTATGTCCTACGGTTTCTGCCATATAACACGTGTTCTAGTCTTTATTATCTTTTTAAGGCATAGATCTGGATATTTCTCACAGGAACCCTGGAAGTTAGAGCTTGTTTTGCAGATTCGTCTCCTGTTTCATTTCCATTCAATCTTAAATGTTGATACAAGTTTCTTTGCTAGTCTTCAGTACGTGGCACTGAACTCAGGTTTCTTGTTACTCACGAAATAGTACTATTACTAATGTTGTCATGAGTAGAAATCTAGAACAAGAGGGAGAGTTTATACTTCTTTTCTTCGATAGAGGGAGCTCACGCTAATTTCCACAAAGTGTTGTTCTCCTCATTCGGATATAAGACCTGTGGGCGCTTTCAAAGTCATCGATTCTTGATTGAATGATTAAATACGGACTGATGATTCATAATAATGATGAAACAATTGTATCCTATTATCATTCAACAAAATCGATGATTTTTTCGAATCGCACTCTCGAAAGTCATTTTTTGCGAAAGGTTTGTTTCCGCTGGCTGCATTTGTGTAGACAGCCCTCTGACAGTTTCATTTGAAATATTCAGATATATATATATATATATATATATATATATATATATATATATATATATATATATATATATATATATATATATTTATATGTGTGTGTGTTTTCTAACACATTTATATGTCTTATTCATAAGTAACGGTGAGGTTATTTCAAGAATTGTTGAAAATATTCAACAATATTTCAAATGAATTTTGGAAAAATATCCATACATCTAGTTTCATATATGTTATTAGACGTATTACATGAAAAATTAAAATAGCAAAATCTTCAAAGATCTAGTCAAAATTTATTTTTATTCAATATACTTTATACTCGTCAGATCAATTTTTATTTCATTGAGAAATAATACTGAATAGAAGGTATTGGTTGAATAGATTGGAAATTCATATTTTGTTATCGTTTGAAGAAGGGTAAATCGAATTCAATTGTATGAATAATCCTTTAATTTTGGAATAATACCCCTTAAATATCACTTTTTTAGGACGATTCAAGATATTAGCACCAAAGTCGTGATTCTTATTGAAAAACGAAATTATAATTTTTGACAGTCCACTGTACGTGATAGATACTTTTTTCCCTAATACTTTTTTTTCGAATAGTTACTTTTTATTGAAGTTGCAGTGAGGAAAGCAAGTGAATATGAATCTACAAAGGTACGAGTATATTGCTTTCTATTGTATAGTGTAAATTTTGCATTTTCATTCTCAGATAAGGCGATTTTCTTCATCTAATCTTTCGAAAATAATAAACATTAACGAGCTATTCAATAAATAGGCCAATATTTTTGTGTTTATTGAAATTGGTCCTTTATTATTTAATAAATACAGTTATAGTTGGTGAATTTTTTTCGAAATATCAGATGTTATTATGACTTCATCATAAGTGGGAAATTATTTACTGGTAGTTCAAATAATTGTCACTTCAGTGTGATGGTGAGTTTTATGGTAAATTAATCTATGTTGTTGAGGAATTTATATCTTCATAAAATACCTTCCTATAGAAACTTTGGGTGTCAAAACACAATAATTGTGTTTTGACACACTCATTAAATTCGAAATAAACGAAATATTGTTATATTTCATGACAATTACTAGATCTCATAAGAGATCTAATCAGCAAAAACAAGGGTAACAAAACTCAAACCATTGTACTGTGGAATATCATTTGTATTATAAATATATCCAAGGTAATAAATTATCGATTACTATTTATTAATACAATCGTTTCATGTTTAAAAATTTTCAGTGTTTTGAGGAATTTTGTGGAATCTAGCCTCTTGTTATTAGATGTTTGTGTTTAAATTGCGTCACCAAGCAAGATTGGTGCGAAGAACCAATCGATATTATAATCATTTATTTTTAGGGTATTTATTTTATTGGCTCAAAGGGGGTGCAAATTTTTAGCTCGGACAAGGTCGCGTGTCTTGGAGGGTGTGAAGCTATATTGTGTAGAAGGAACAGAATAAAATTATCAAAATGACGTCCAGTCAGCAGCAAACAAAGATAAATTCACATTTTATTGATATATATCTGTATTTCAATAAAAAAAATTCAAAATTTATATAAAAGTTTTGAGTATATTAGGATACTAGTGACTATTAACATGAAATTTTCTGTATATTTTATGATTTTTCAATGAAATATATTACTTAAAGTCTCCTTATTTTAATAACGTTTAATGCGTAATTTTAGTTGATATAATATGCCTATATTGATGTCCAAAGACGCGCTATCAGGTTTTATCATAACAGCACATTTTTTAAATATAAACTTTTAAATATAAACCCATTTTAGCATAGAAAAAAAATGCTTAAATTGGGTATATATATATATATATATATATATATATATATATATATATATATATATATATATATATATATATATATATTTAGACTATATTTTTACTTGCTTAAGTCCTACCAACATTTCATGTGAACTTGAAAATGATGTATTGCAAGTTTCAAGTAATATCAACCTGAATATCGATATTTTTTGAAATTTTGTTTATGCTCTTAGAATTCTGACAATAATATTATAATTTTCTCAGAAAATGCCATCATTATATTGTTGGTGTTATCTTTACAATAATTTTGACTTGTGAAGATATAAACTATGACACTAAGATTTCTCAGAAACAAAACATCCAAAAAGCAGTTTGTGTTAGTATTCAGAAGTGATTTTGTTATTTAAGCGATGCTTTAACTTATTTATCTAACACCTCGTAGAAATATTTCAGCAATATTAGTGGTTTTTACTGAAATTATAATGAATTTTTAGTAATATCAGAAATAGTTTTATGTAAACGAATATTATTTAAGTGAAACAAAGTATAGGTACCTATATGTATGTATGAAAATTAATTTCTGATGAATTGTTGAAGATAAAATCGAATCGAGCAGAAAAATAGTTAGTTGTTTGATTATGAATGAAATAAATTGTTGGCATAGTAAATTAACGTGCAGAAGAGATCTCAAGTTAAGCAGCTTAGATCACCCGGCCCTCGGTCATTTGTAATTGAGGAGGTATCGAAGAAAACCCAAAAAGCTCACCTTCTGTAACAGTTAAAAGATCAAATCAGGAATCTGGTCGCGCACCAAACCGGAAGTCAATATATATCACTCCATCTATTTGTTCACTTAGTCAAACACAATGCCGGAGCTAAGCCGAGGTACTTAGTGTAGATAAAACCCGGAGTTTAGCGCAAATCGGTTTACAGTGGATTCCTAACTATATACACGCTTCTAATACGAAAGCTGTATTAAATAAGTCGAATTGATCCTCACTTTTCGTGGCCGAGGACACGCCCCAACTCGCAAGCGCGAGTTGGCTCGTCCTCCGTCGCCCCCTAGGCTCCGGAGTGCTGCGTTCCGGTCGCTCGACGGAGCGCGCTATCGCACATAGGCGCCCCGGAAACCATTGCGAGCTTGTAGCCACGACACGACGGGATGTAATCAAATTGAAAGAGAGGAGATAGAGATGTATCCAATGGAATCCCGTTTTACACTAATTCAATACGCAATGGCCATATCAGTATGTTCTCTCTATATCTATACCTATGTTACAAGCTTCATATACGCGACTTGATAGTCGAATACCGATCCTTAGTTTGATTGACGACAATGATACGAACATTTTATTCGAAAAGGACGACTTTCCGAATATACAATTCTTTCGACTTCAACTTAAATATCTAACAAAAATTAAAGTATATCATAATAAACTTTGAAATGATAATATTGAAAACAAATATATCAATATTATTCACTCAAATAGCTGAGAAACATAGGTACATAATACGATGTTCCCAAAGCTCCATTTCAGGTTCAAAAGTTATAGCAGAAAACCGTGAAGTTATTGTCTCAAATAATGTAGAAAGTTCAGGTATTGTAATGAAACCATCAGCATAAAATAAATATCTGTTGAATAAAAACTTTGTCTAACGAACAGATGTATCTGCCCTACATTTATTTCGGACTGCATGAGACAAGAAATTAGATTGAAATTTGATTTGACAGGTTATTTTATCTTTATATAATTTTGAATATAACTTCTATAAATTTATTCAGTTTATCCACAAAAACAAACTGAAAGTCAGAATCATTGTGGGAACGTAGAATTAATTATTTCTGTAAAATATTGTTAAATTTTCACCGCCTCTCTCACTATCACTACTACACACACGGATACATAACCTAGCTGTCCTAGTAATACATCTCCAATTCGAAAATTTCAAGAACTCGATTGCAGCGCCACCTACCTGGTCCAATGCCAAATATTAACCATTCTTGTATCCACTTTAACACACGCACAAAATTTCACCAAATTTGGCCCAGCCGTTGTGGAGGAGTTCAGTGATATTCACACGTAAAGTAGAATTATATACAAAGATATATATTTATAATATTTTAGTAATAACAAGCTATTTTCAATGTAAAAATCTTTATTTTTGTTGACGTTTCGTTGTATATTACAACCTTGTCAAAACTAATGAATAATTGAATTTTATGATTTACTTACTATAGATATCAAAACGTAAAATCTATTTTTGTTAATCAAATTGGTTTTTTTGTCGCTTTAGTAATTTTCATATACTTTTATATATTTTTCATATTTTTTTCAATTTCGCACATTCGCATTTGTCACTACTTTTGCTTCATCATTTTTGCCTCCCAAAAACGCTTCATTCTTCTGAATGTTCTTTCTTCCGTCCATATTATTCGAGGTTGACGGTTTGATTTTTGCTCAAACTTCACATGTGCGATCTTATAGCAACACTCAGTGCGATCTTCGAGATTTTTGTATTGATCTGTTGTAGATCTTTTTGGACCTCTTTTAGACTCTCTACTCCGAATTTAATCTTCATAGTTATATTGAGTAGTTTGTTCGGTTTTCTGGACTCTTTCATTCTGTAGACATGTACATAGAACTTTGCCCGTCGTTTTTTGATTTCTTCCGTTATCGTATTTGTCATTTGATTAAGTTAATTCTGAGGTCTTTTCATCCAAATGCCGTTTCTATTGATTGGCCCGTAATCTTCCTAACAATTTTCCGTTCTTGTTTTTCTATTTCTCTCATTCCTGAACGACCGCCAATAACCATTGTTTCAGCTGCGTAGATTGCTTCTGGAAGAATCGTTGTGTTATAATGCCTCGATTTGGCGCCTCTTGAAATGCACTTTTTGTTATAGATCTTAGGTACGCTCATGTTAGCTTGTAGGCGCTTTGAAGCTTGGAGACAAGATTTATTTTTTGGTTTTCTTTTTCTTTCCATGTATTTGGTTTTATCATAAGAAATTTGTAACCATGTTTTCTGCGCAATTAATTATAATTTTTCTTTTAGCAAGAATGGCTTCAGTTCTTTTGTCTGTTATTCGTAATGAACAAAATATCGTATAACAAAATATAATTTCAGCATATTGTCTGCAAAGGCGAGACATTTGACATTTATTCGATTTTATTTTTCAATACTCACTGTATGCCCTTCACATGAAGTTCTCATTCCTTAACGATCTTTTCCAAAACAATATTGAAAAGGATTGGCGAAAGTCCGTCCAACTTCTGCACACGGGTTTTGATTCCAAAAGGATCTGATATTTCACCGATGAATCTTACGTTGGAACATGTACCTTTAATTGTATGTGTTATAGCTTTGCGGGGCTTTGATCGATCCCAAATTCTTTCATGATTTAAAAATGGTTTAGTGGTCTACCGAATCATATGCCTTTTTGAATGAATGTGATCATGAAGGGTATGTGTGTGTGTGTGTGTGTGTGTGTGTGTGTGTGTGTGTGTGTCTGTGTGTGTGTTATGCTGGTTCCGTAAAAGGGATATATCACCTTCGATGGCATGTAATACGTATTTCACAGCTTCATAAGATCATTCAATTTAGTTGAAGCAACATGATGAAAATCAAATTATCTGCACAGAACCTGAAAAGCCCCTACATGAGTTTTCTTTATGAACCTTGGAACATTTTATTATTTTTTGATGTTCGATGTAGAGAATAAAAGTTATGCTATAGGATCCCGAAACGACATATGCGCATAGTAGGTGCGCAAAAAGGGGATTCAGAGGTTATAAAATTAAGATTATCAAATGGTTTATATATACAAAGATTACAAGTCTTAGATGGAAATAAAAAATAATAATATGGGAAGATATAAAATAATGTAGGTATCCTTTTCAAAACCTTTTGAAGTTTTCATTTATTTTTTATCCTAATTTCAATTTGAAATCGATATTTACTATTACATTATTTGAATCTATATAGTTGAATTTTCAGAAATGATTTCTCGGACCATATTTGAAAAGTTGTGAAAAAGTATAATTTTAATAAGCAATTTTCAATTTCAAATACATAAAAGTACTCAATTCTCACTATCAACTTCTTTTCAATTGAGATAATAAAACCCGAAATAAATGTCCAAGAAATAGATTAGATTTCATGGAATTTCGCGAAGTATGCACGAAAATATAACACTGCATTATTTGTAGAGATTAGTGTAGATGTCACGAAATTAAGTTGTTGTTTGAACAAGTTAATCAATCTTCATTGAAACTGTTCTTGCAACGTCAATGAAACTCATCAAAAATACAAACATATTGCGACGATATCTCACTACAAAAATGTACGAACTTTTTAGGCTTCCACTTCAGTAAGTCTTTAGAAGTCATTGAGAAATATTCTAATGCCATTTCGTTACACCAAAATTGGCAACAACAATGATATAACCACCCTCAAAATGTTTGCCTAAAACATTATATTTGGGTGCCTACTTCCATGAATGTATTGAAGCGGCTTACTTAGTACGTATTGTCACTATGAACAGAACCCCATCACAATAAATTTGTGAGTAGTCAAATCTGCACGTGACAAAAGGTCCTTCCTTGTTCAGTTCTTAACTGGAAACTGCAAGTACTTGTAGTTTGACAATTGACACCACTTCCTTCTCAGAAACGGATATTAGCAACTTCATCATACATAAAGGAAATCAATGAAATTGGAAAATTTTTGATAGAGTACAAAAATTTACAACAAAAATTTAACTTCTCTGATGGGAACTATTAATCAACAATTTTTAAATAATAATTTTCACTTATATTGGAACAATAGTTTATGATATTGAAATATAATAAAAACACCATCAAGGTATATACTTTTAACCCAGTGTTTCCTACCATGGGGCTCTAGCCCCACAGGGGGGCAACTCGATTGTTGAGGGGGGCAATTCGAAAATGGACTTGCCACGAGTTTAAACATTTCGCACTTTTCAATTAAAATGTTTTCACCTTTCTCGGAGGGTATAAGAATTTAAGGAAGGCCTAAGGTGGGAATTGGCGCAAAAAGCGTTAGGAAACACTGCTTATACCTGTTTAATACACTGCATTGAACTCTCAATAATATTTTGGCAATATCTGCCTGGTAATATGCTTGATGATAGTTCAGTAACACGTACTGTAGGATAAAGTAATTTTGTAAAATTTAGCCGACTGTTTTTGATTGAATGTTATATTCAAAAATGTTTCATTAAATCTTTCACTAAATGACACATCCAAGATCTACTGCTAATGAGTCAAAATCAAAGTCAGAATCTGCTTTCAAAGTTCTGACAAAGATACAATTTGTCCCGAAACGTAAATAACGGATGAAATTTCATAATTATATTGAAATATTTTTTTGATGTTATATAAACTATTTCGATAAGTAGATATTAGAATTCAGTTAGGTACCTATCTTAGTGAATATAAACTTGAATTCAAACACTTGAACTTATGATTTACACTTTATTCACTACATAGCATGACGCGTTTCGTCGCGTTACAAACGACTTCTTCAGATGCTTACTCAATAATATTCAGAATTTATGCAGAATTTATTCAGAATAATATTCAAAAATATACAGAACATTATTCTGTAAGCATCTGAAGAAGTCGTTTGTAACGACGAAATGCGTCATGCTAGTAGGTAGTCAATAAAGTGTAAATCATAAGTTCAAGTGTACTACACTATGTTCAACACAATTGAAAAAAAACTTATCTTAGTTTTCAGAGAAATTAGACGCTGAAATGACCCGAAAATTTCTATACCTCAATCTAATAAATGTTATATAAAAAAATATGTGAAACGAAAAACTTAAGAAATACTTCGACTTATCACCGAACTGAATTACCTATGATTATTATTAATAATAATATTAATCTTAATTGTAATTATAATAATTATTATTATGATAATGATAACCTACATATGTAATCATCAATTTGCAATATTTTCACTTGAAATTTCTGTGTGACACTTAGAAATTAGAATTTATTTTTATTGGTTTAACTCATTTAGGACAATATTTATATTTGTAAACAAATTAAATTGTCGATAAATCCTATCTATTTTAGTTTACTTCCAAATTTCCAATATTTAGATACCTATATTCTGATTAATAGAGTACTAAGTGTTAGTATTGACATAACTACGTTTGCTAACCACCATGAGTCATGGTGGTTAACCACCATTGCGGTAGTTAATTTGGGGTTTGATTTGCCAATGGCAAATGGAATCGACAATCGGTTTGACTGAAAATTAATTTTCAACAAGTTATTAAAAATTGCTGAACTCGGTTTCAGAGTAATATTTTCTTATTCCGACGATCTTATCTTATTGTAATAAAACAGGACATTAACGTCGCTTATACTGAGTGGATTTATGTTTATGCACCATAATACAGAAGTAAAGTACTACAAATTTATGAATATTAAAACGTGTCAACAAATACTTATCCGGTAAAGAGAACAAATCTTATTGCCAGACTTTAGCTTTTACTTCGAATGAAAAACGATATTATCAACAAGTACATTTACTGAAATTATAGACATTATTTCGAACATGATATTGAAGGTGAAATCTTTCATGAAGTTGGCAATAGTCACATCTATATAACACGTTCATCTTGATTATGTTGTTTCGAAAACTGTAGAAGAATCTTATTATCGTAATTACCTATCCAAATTGAGTTTTAAAACACAAAACTTTTCAGAAATCAGACTGATGATATCATCAAATCATGAGAGCTTCAAAAATTTCTCTAACTTCACTAATAATTTCAAATTGGAGAATTGAAAAGTTTAATAACTAGAGACTGGATTTTATGCAACATAAAAAATCTATTAGGTATATGCATACAAATATGCATGAAATTCGTCAAAATAATCGAAATCAAATAATGAATATTAGGAAACAAAAAAAGAAAAAGTAAGTGTTCTTTTTTTTTAATCATCATACAATTGATGAATTAAGTACCTATACTTATATAGGCCGTCATTACAGTAACATCACACATTACAGAAACATTACATGACATTAAAATTATTCAATATATTTGTGAACGTAAACACTGAATTATTGTTCCAAATGTTCAGTGGTAGGTATGTTGTGTTTTCGGGAATTCAAAATATTTTTGTGCGTGGAAAATGTTCGCTCAACATACCTACGCTGAGTTAACTGGGCAGAATTTGAACTTGGATGCTAATGTTAGCCCTTATCGTTTCTGACGAAAGTTCTGAAAGAACATCTTGGGTGATTGTTCAATATGTTTTCAAATCAAAAGTCACAAAAAACTGGCCAGAGTCACAAATTATCATTATCCAATAGCGCTTATATTTTGTGACTAATGAATTTGGTGTAATTCACGATATTAGGTTTTTTAATGCATTCCGGAACGCAGGGTGAGTGAACTCTGAAAAATATTGTAAATCTTCCAATAATAACTATGCATCATAGATAACTAAATCTTAGGTAAAATATGCTATTTCGCCTGAAAATGGCCCAAATATGAAAATGCACATGCAAATTTGAGAATTCATATAATCCGGTTCATATTAATAACTATGGAAATGTTGATTTGATGAGAAATAAAGATAATTTTTGATCCTCATTTCAACCTAGGTACCTACCTATAACAAGATGGGTCGAACGAATGTTTGAACTCGCAACGCCTCACAAAAGTATTGCAAATTTTTATTACATACTTTTCCATAATATCGAAAAAGTAGAAACATGTTTTATCATAAACTCAAAGAAAAAAAAGGCATTTATAAGATATAACAAATATTTGAATCGCAGAAATTACATGGATTTGAATTGATTAGCGTTTCAATAAGTTTGGATAGAAAATAGAAACATAATTACAAAGCGGTCTTAAACGATATTCGGATACCAATGTTAAACGTTATAGAAACGTTCGGCACGGCTAGAGATTCGTGCATCTGGCAACGTCGCACAGCATCCGAATGTACCAAAACTTGAAATCCACGCCTCCCTTTGTCTCGATTACTCCCATAGCGGCGCCTGCGTGATCACGTGGTCTTTAGACGGCCAATACAAAAGGGCTTTCCTAAATCAATTGACTGTAACATGGATCGCAAAGGAACACGCTCTATTAGGATAAAAACAAAAGAGGGATTAGAGATGGGAGACTGCCGAGAGGGCATTACCAGTCAAGTTCACTTCATTTCGATTATTTCGTTCTGATAAGTGCTCGGAAGGAAGCGAAAGAGCAATCATCTGTATTTCAGGTATTGGAGAGGATTTGAAAAAAACGGGGCAATATATCAGTAATATATTGCCTATATCAGTAATTCGAAATGCAGTATATATATATATATATATATATATATATATATATATATATATATATATATATATATATATATATATATAGTAAATACTGAGACTCTTAATCGAAATATTTCAAATAAAACTCTCAGGGAGCTGTCTACACAAATGTTTTCAACGAGAACGAACCCATCACTTTCGAGAGTGAATATTAAGAGATTATGACAGTTTTATCTGAAATATTTCGATTAAGAGTCTCAGTATTTACTAGTATTGAATGATTTGTGAATCTTGAAACTATATATATCTATAAAATACCTATCAACATATTATATTGTTGAGTTATAAAAGATATGTCAACAACTTTTCAAGCACATGTCAAATTATATTCATGATTCATATATTCAATAAGTCTGGGATTTTTCCTTGAGGAATGAATCTCAAAAATCTATAAAGCAACTCCAAAAATATAGAAAAAAAAAATGTTTTCCTCGAGCCACTACCATTTGCAACTAGAAAATTGAAACTTTGAAAATTGCGGTTTAGTGTTAGTGGCCTCGAAGTAAGAGAGAAAGCTCTAAATTTCAAAATCATTGCTCATAAAACAAGTTGTGTGTTTCACATATTTTACTTTCGTATCATTATTTTTGAAGGGAGATGTTCAATAATGAAACACAAATTCTAATATTCTCTTATATTGAATAATACCTATGCATGATGCCCGTTTAGTAATACAACTCCTCCTCTAGATGCTAAATAAACACTAGTAGCAGTGTTAATTTATGATCTGAAGAGGAAGTTATTCTTCGAAACCCTCGTCATGCATACTATTCAATAAATGAGAATATTTATATTTTTATTTCGATAAGGATATTAATTTTCATCATCAATTATTCATCTTCATTTTTGGAAATTATTTTACTCTTGATAAAGTATCGGTCTAATCAATCATTAAAATGTTCAATAACACTGCGCGACAATGAAATAGTTTCGGTCTCAAAATTAGTCATATTCTATGTCTTCTCGTTTACTGAATGCGAAAATAACCATTTAAGGAACCCTTTAGCTCTTGTTTAAGAGATAAAAGCTACTTTTTATATTTTATAAATTCTTCTTGTTCAATTTGCCGAAAATTTGTTTTTCGAAATTGGCAACATTGCTAGTTGTCAAAATACACATAAATTTTATTTGTCAAATTATAATTTGACTGTCAGAAAATTACTGAGTGTGATACTATAGCGGAAACGGTGAAATTTATAGTATTTCGTGCATATCATCTTGTTTTTCAGTGTTTTAAATCGAGAAATCAACATCCCACGGCAATGTGTGAATTTTGTTAATAATATTTTTGTTACATTAGTGGCAGAATAACGTTTGCCTTACCAAAACGCAATTTGACACCTCTTGTGAAGACTGCATATCAACATTATTTTGGTATGAAGGTAAGAAACCAAAATAAACTGCAAACAAATGTTGCAATTCGTGTTCAGTTATATTACGAGAATGGCTGAAGAATGAAACACGATCCATGGCTTTAGCTTAGACTTTGCTTTTGCGGGAGCCCACTTACCACATAGACGATTGCTATTTGTGCTTCAATCCTCCTATAAAAGCAGGATTGCCAATGAAAAAAATAAGAACTGTTAAATATTTCATCAGCTAATTGACCTATTCCACAATCAGATAGTTTACCAGTTCCTTCACCACCCCAGACTTACCAGTTGGGAGTAGAAAATGAAGACAGTGTAGAAGGAGAACTCAACGAGCCTTCAACATCTTATGACCTTGATTTTAAAGAAGAAAAAGATGATCAACCGCATAAATTGAGTCAATCGGAGTTGAGTGATCTCATTAGAGATTTTGATTTGTCACAGGAGAAGGCTGAGCTTTCAGGATCAAGTTTACGGCAATTAAATCTCTAGCAGAATGACGTCGGGGGCACCAAGTACAGACAACGTCATAGGGATTTGATTCCTTATTTTGAAAAGAAAAATAACCCCGTTTTTTGTTGTAATATTAATGGCTTGATGAAAAGTTTGAATATGAAGCATGAACCAACTGAATAGAGGCTTTTCATAGACTCCTCGAAGCTTAGTTTGAAAGATGTGTTTCTTCATACTGGCAACAGTGAACCATCTGCATTTTTCTTCCACCCTTACATATTAAGCTTGACCTGATGAAGAATTTTGTCAAAGCCATTAACCGACCACGACAGGCTTTTAAATCCGTTTAAATTACCTAAGTTAAAATTAATGGAAAGGTCAAGGAAGGTATCTTTGTTGGGCCCCCAATGCGTCAACTTACTAAGATTTTCTCATAATTCATTTACTTGTATACATATAGGTAAAGACCCTCTGCATTCATTTCAAGTATTTTCTTGAGTTTTCGGAAAATTTTTACATAATGCTTTGCTCCAGACATCCCACCAGTGACTCTTAACCAGTGAACACATTCGAGATGATTCGAGAAGTCATAACAATTTTGGAAAATATTGAAGTTTCTGTATAACTATGAGTTCTCAAGAAAGGGTTTAAAAAACGCCTTGCTTGATGATTGTTTAACTTCAATTCTGGCACGAGTTGGATTTTGTAAGCACGCAAACCAAGATCCTTCGCAAAATCTTCCATAAAGTGGATGGACACAGATCCAATTCCTGTGTTCGATAGTGGATGGACTCATTCGGGCCTTCCTCAGTGATACGCTCTACAGTAGCAATAGCTTCTTCTGTACGCACAGCTTCTTCTGTACGGAGTCTCTGTGGATGCGAATTATCAATAAGAGTAAACGTAGTGCGAAAACGTTCCATGGTTAATCGAATTAACTTCTCTGATGGACGATTTTGTCGACGATAAAATGGACGTACCTACTGCGCGATACGTATTCCGCACAGAACCATTATTTTCGAAATAAAATTGCACTATTTGCAAGCGTTGTTTAGGCGTGAGTATATTCATGATGAATTGCGAAACCAAACTGAAAATAAATCACTTCTCAGGTGTTAAATCGGTCGCCATCTTCAACAGTGTTGCCAACTTGAAGTTCTACACCTCTAAAAAAACATCCTTTATGAACGATGCCACTCTGTAGGGCCAATTAAAATGAGATCTAATGTCTGATCGCCATGCCTGCATGCAAATATGCCAATGACATCATGAAAAACTTTAAAGCCACCACAAATTTGATGGGGTGCTGAAAAGGCTAGAACATAAGTAGGAGCCAGAGATGGATGAAAAACTTTCGTATTTCGACAAGATAATTGAAAGGGTACATTCGTAAGGAGAAGAAGGAAGGAACAATCAACGAGAAATTCAATCAACGTGTACCTACAGGAACACAAATCCCAAATATTTCATACGTGTTTCAAGTGAAGAAACATTGAATCTGGTAGTAAGTTACCAGATATATAGGTAAGTTATGAGATATATGTATATAAGTACATTGTTCTGGATAATCACTGTCAGATCAAAATCGCAAAAATCGTCTTTGAACGCATTCAGATTTCTTTTAAAAGACATATATCCTGGATTCCAAACCATACTTAGCATATTCTAGTTTTAATCTTATCAAGATATCAACCTCTTGTAAAGAATCATAGTTGATTCAGATTGAGAAAGGCATTTGGAATTTATAATTACAAAACACAAAATATTTCATAAAAAGTTGAAACAATGTAATTCATATAAGTAGCAAATGTTAATTTTGTGTCAAAAGTTACTTCAAAATAAACTGAATATTTTCTCGAGAAAATGGCTTTATAATGCACTGAGAAATATTCAGTGATTTCGCTCGCAACAGTGATTCAAATTGAGATATCTTCTTGAAGACTGTATCAATCACTTGTTGTTTAAATTTCGCTAATGCCGTTACAAAAATATCAGACCTGAAACAAAAAGTTGAAGATTAGTGAAATAGCTTGCTACTAGAATATCAATGTATTTCTCATTTCCTGGATGCGTAAATTGATTAGAAATGTAGAAATTATATCAAATAGTCAATAATCCGTATAATATTCTCATGGGAATTACGTAAACGCATCATTATCGTGCCCAACATAATACACCGTCCAGCATTCATTGTGCATTATTTAGGTTAGAACTATTAGACTGAGTAAAAGCCTCCCATTAGTACGTATCGATTTTACCCTTGAAGTTATATTAAATTTCAATCAATGACGGAGGGAGTCCGGCGAACTGTCAAGTAACTTAATGCCCTCCAAGGACGGGATTTGTTAAAACAATTTCACGGTAGCTTTCAATGCGAGGTATCCCCGACGGAGTCTCGACGGTTCTCCAACAGGCCTTGACAGATGGCGAAACAAGTTGTAATTGCTCTTATCAAACTGCTAAAATAATATTTTGTGGACAAAGAGGATTTAAAAGACGGAAGTTTTTCTTGTAATGCCGAAATAAAAATGACACTGAAATCTAGGAATTCCAGGTTTTAAATGAATGAAACAAATAAACAGTAGGATAATGCTCCAGAAGTAAAATTTCGTATAGGTGAAACGAAAACGGAATCTCCTGTATTGGAAGACAAACTTCAGAAGACACAATATATGTATGTTTAGAAACGAAATTGTTAGCTTGAGATGCTATATGTTTTTGCTCTTTTGTTGTATAGAATGAAAATACGCCATTAAAAAAATTAGAATACATGTTATGAGAAATAAATATCGATACTCTCTATTGCGAAACGTAATACAGGAGAACGTAAGACGGAAGAAGAAGATGGTTGCGAAACTTACGGTCTTGCTTTGGGAAGAGCTCAGCAGAAATGTTTTGCACGTGTACAAATGTCGATGAGAAATGTTATGGATACATAACAGATGATATAGATATTACTAAATATAAAGTCTTAGTAGGTATAAAGTCTTGAAATAGAAACAACATGAAATGAAAACCGGAAGATTTATCGTTGGTGAAGCTCATTTTTTAACAGGACTTTTATATCGAAAACTTAGGAGAAATTGGAAGAAATGACAGCTGCCAACAGAAAAGTAAAATAATTTAATAATACTCACACACAAAAGGGCTAATTGGGATAATTATTGGGTATTAACTTCCGATCAATATGTGTAACTAAAACTTTTTTTCGAAATGTACTCCGAAATAGTAGATATACGTGGAAGAAAATTAAGAAATAATAAGATTGAAGAAGAGTTATTCATATATACATATATATATATATATATATATATATATATATATATATATATATATATATATATATATATATATATATATATATGATGAGCATATTTAGATTTGAATGCAACAATTGATAGGAACGGCAGAGAGAAACGAAATTTAGAAATATAGAGAAAGTATTTAGAAGAAATGTCAATGCTCAGAAAGCTCATGAAAATATTCCAATTATAATTCTGGTATATTAAGAAATGGATATGTAAGTTGAGAAGAAAATACGTAACAAAATAACAGTCTGAATTATAATACGCACAACTGAGAGTTTGGTAATATAGAAAAAAACGAGTGAAAAATAGCAGTAATAGAGATGAACCATCTTAGGAAAAAGCTGGTAAAACTAAATGGGATAGAATAATCAATAGGAACATAATGGAATTGACAAAGGAACATCAACAATTGAAGAAATCGAAAGCAAGCAGCATAAGAGGATGAATGAAGAAAGAACATCTCGAAAAAGAACGATATATGGAAAAAATGAGAACACAAAGAGGAAAACTAAGATGGATGGATATGAATGAATGCAATACTAAAAATAGGGGAAAATGAAAAACCGTGAAGGAAATGAAAAGACCGTCCTTGCATAAAACGAAATTGGTGACTGAAGTTATGAATTTCCAATTCAACGTTTGAAAAAGAAAAAGAAGCATGTCGACAAGAAGAAGTATCAAAAAGGCATCATCAGTGCAAAGCTATTTGAAGAATATTTATTTTGAATAATAGGTATTATTATAATTCAGAGTTGGTTACAATGAATTGAATAAAGTTCTCTGTTTCTAATATATTAAATTTCATATCTTATTACAATTTTTTATATTTTAGTTATGTTATATATAACTCATTATGAAATATTGTATTTATTTATGTTATTTGAAATGTTCCAAATGATTTTTCAGTGTATTATCATTTTTATATTATAGGTAGCACTATTCAATATGTTTAAATAACAAATATATCAATATACAGTTTATTCAATTTAAGATAACGAAGTTCAATTACGAAGATGAAAAAACTTCGTTTTGAATACAGTTTTTGACAGTGATTGTATAATTTTCTTGAGTTTGAGGCCTTATATCTCGATTTGATATTCAGGTATTCTGAATCATCCTCCATATATTAAGTAGTACATATATTTCATCCTCCATATATTACGATTGATGAAATCATCCCTTCCTAGTGATATAGCATACAATATTAATCTAATTATTCCAAAAATTAATGCTATAAACTCAAAGTATTTGAGTTCCTCAACTCTAGCTCTCAATTAAGGGCAATGGTAATTAATAAGTTTACTACTTGTCTTTGAGAATACCAAGATTTACACTAACGAAATTCATCAAACTACAAAAAACCTATACCTTACCATTTAACTGCGAAAGCCCATGAAGAAGAGAACGAATAATCCTTCATAGTTTCTACTGAAAACGGCGCGAGGTTGCAAATATCACATTTACACAACCTTCTACATAATGCGAGTTGCATTCAACGTCAGATTCGGTGTTCTCCAGTATCCTGGAAATTCTCCTTTTCGGTCGCCTCTGTGTAATTAAATCTCTTTACAGAATGGGACCCGCTCCCTTTCAACGTTGATGAATAGACGGAAGTTATGAAGTTATACGTCCAAAATTACAAAATGAGCACTTCAAAGACAGAGGGTAATTTGCGTGAAGTCTCCTTGCGACAGTGCTACGTAAGTTGATTTTAAATTGAATTGGGACCCGTTTGAATCGAGTTTTATACTTATTTGATTCAAAACTCGATCTGCGTTGGTTCTGGTGTACGAGAACTAATTTTTCGTTGTCTAGTTCAACACACAATCGACATGACTATTCAATATTGCCTTCAAATTACCTACTAGAAACTAGAAGAAATCTATATAACATTTAACTAGAGAAGACCAAATTGTTTTTTAATCTATGAAACTTTCAGATATGATATTTATATTGATTCCGGAAATTCGAAAATCTGTTTATGTGATCATTGTAATTTTATCACCTCGCGATTTTAACGACTCCCAATTTTACCGCCTTCCGATTTTATCGCTACGTGATTTCACCTCCTTGGTGATTATAGCGCCATATCGATTTTGTCGTGATATATTCGCGGCAATTTAGACGGTGTTGAAATTTTATCATGCCAGTAATTTTTACAGTGTAGTACTTCTGTATTGTAAACGTATAAGTAATATGTAGAAAGTGGACTGTAATTTTAATTTTAAGGAGAAGCTAATTCGTCAAACAACGTACTGAGAATAAATATGTTTAAAAGCAAAGTAATGCAATGAATGAAACAAAGTAAAGTAATCAATCAATGTAATTCATGTACATACGACACTCCACTTACTTCGGGGTAGTCCAGGAAAAGGAAAGAGACTTGCAAGGCAACTAGGACGATGTGGAATTGTCCTTCGGAGTCACTTGCCGTAATAAGTCTGTAAGGCACTATATATTTTGTAGTAAAAAATGTATGTTTCGTATTAATAGTATTCACTATCAAATATCCGTCACTCACGACGTCTTGTACCAGAATGTCTCTCTTATTTTCTGTTTCATCACATCTGGTCAAAAGGAGGTATTCAGGATGGTTGTATGGTAAACAATGGAACGGTTTAAGTATAATGCGTATGCATGATTTAAAGTAATAAAGAAAATTAAGTAATCTGAAGATATTATATTTCGTCCATCATCAACTATCATTCATAACAATTTTGTAAAGAACCAACTTCACTGAAGCAGTTTTGCCTTATAGTGATTTTTGTGTCGTGGTTTGCGTTATAATTAATTTTACGGATTTTGACGTGAAAATAATTTGATGCTAGAACTTATATAATGTTCATTATATGAGCTATCATACCTAACTGTTTATGGCGTCAGAACCAGTGAGAGTTGAGATTTTTAGTTTCATAGGTTATTTAGCACTTTTTCGAGCTACTGCTAAGTAGGTCTGATTGTGTGGTTTGAAAGATGACATGGAGTTTACCTCATTGTTTAGAAGAAAAGTTGACTGTTTCTTAAATACATCATTGAAGAAGGCTTTTATATTCAGGGTTTTTATTTTTTTTCTTTATTTCGTTTGAAAGTATTGAGAATCATATCTTTTTATGAAGTACTTCCACTGTTTTAAAAGTTTTGGGAAGATTGTTCTTCGAGCCACAATTAATACTGACCTATATTAGACTTCGAGTACATTTGGTGTGGCGAGAGTAGTGCTTTATATTACTGGAAGGGATTATTCATATTTGTTTTTTCATTTGTCAACTTGTCAACTCATTTTATTTTATTAATTGCTTAATTCACAAGCTGAAGGTTCTCATTTATTTGTTTTCTGTTTATTTATAATTTGTATTTAATTTGTTGTGAGGATTAAGTCCTCCTAGCTAAAAGAGAATTCAATTAGGTATCTTTTATTTGTTCCAATTTTTGCATAATCATATTACATCATTATCATTATAATATTTCAGCAATAACCGACTATTTTCAATGTAAAGAGCTCTATTTCTGTTTTTCTTCATTAAAAAAAAATAAAGCTTTTCACATTGAAAATAGCCAGTTATTGCTAAAAATATTATAAATATTACTATCTCTAACAGGCAATAAATTAATTTAGAAATATATATATATATATATATATATATATATATATATATATATATATATATATATATTTATATATATATATATATATATATATATATATATATATATATATATATATATATATATATATATATATATATATATATTCTTGAAATTGATTTATTGCATGTTTAAGATATTTTATTTCGAAAGTTTTTAGCAATAACAGGCTTTTTTTGATATGAAAAACTTTATTTGTGTTGACGTTTCGTTGTTATATTACAACTTTGTCAAAACTTTTTCAAAACTTTTTCAAAAGTTTTGACAAAGTTGTAATATAACAACGAAACGTCAACAAAAATAAAGTTTTTCATATCAAAAAAAGCCTGTTATTGCTAAAAACTTTCGAAATAATATATATATATATATATATATATATATATATATATATATATATATATATATATATATATATATATATATACATAACACATTTTATTGAATCAAGTGAATATTAATAGTAGGCAGTATAAATATTAAGAGCTGTTAGATCTGTTGGTTGGAGTTGTTGTTTCTTCCAGCAGAAAACCAATTAAATTGTACCTAGAAATTTGAAATCTCTGGCGCCTGGCATTGAATTTTTTTTTTCAACTAACCCTCCCCACCTGCACTGTAGCTCGCTATTGTGTGGTGCAATTAGCTCTTACTCAGGTTTCGAACCAGAGGTTAATTGTAGATATCCTGTGTTGGTGACATTGTGGATGTATAAAAACCTTATAACCTATTAACGAAAATAGGTTATTTATTTTCTTCAAGTAGTGATTTGGCGTCGTTCCTATTCGCATCGTAAATAAGGCTGTCGCTGTAGTAATTTTAGCATGATAGTAATATTGAGATGTAAAATGGATGAGCAACTAAGTGGAGTAATTTTACAATTGGCATCTTTCAATAGTGGAATCTTTCGCAGATAACTATTGAGAAATAATTTTGATAAAGTTGAAATAGTCAAAAAAACGCCAACAAAATGAAGATTTTTACCATTACAAAAAGCATGTTATTCCTAAAAGTATTATGAAATATAAATATATTCAACAGGAAATAAAACAATTTTAAAAAATATGTTTATATACATAAATATAAGGAAATTAGAAAACAAAGTTGATAATAACATGCTCTTGATGTTGGGGCAACTGATGGTAACAGTTTTTGAGGGTAATTGGTTACTTCTTTCTTATGAAATAACCTCATTATCCAAAATTTGCTAGAGTAAACTAAGTTGCTCAAATGTTTGCCATTTACCAATTACAAATCCGTATATAATGATGGCTTCCAGTTGAATGACATACTGAATGAAGATTACCTATGCGACGTCTTTTTAAATTTCATAATAGAAAATTCGTGTATAGCATCTCGTTAATACTGTACATTTGACAGCTCGGAACTCCTACTTGCTTGAGAAGAGTGACTTGCATAAACTTGTGAAAGTATGATTACAGATGACGAATTCGAATAGGATTTACAATCAACTGATCAGTAGCATGCTGCGTGGGGATTAAGGAAGCACAGAACACGTGAAGTAATTTAGCTATCTATGCTAGAAAGCACAGATATTTGACAGGTAAGGAAATGTACATGTAACAACTGGTTATGTTGTTACATGTGCATGTCCGTGCCCGCATCGTTGCTTCAATTTGTCAGTATTTTGATATGAATATCAAAAATTCCGGAACCTAATATAGAAATAATTCTTTCTACTGATTTGGAAATGAGCAATACTGCAGGGATCGGTGTGTGCTTTAAAGTGAAAATTTTTTTTTGTTTGAAAACGAAATACACCGAAGACGACTAATTTCAATAAATTCAGTAACATTACAGACTATTACTACTACATTACCACTATTTTGTATTCATTACTTTCACGTCAATTTCATAAAATATATTGCAGATGAATTGGTGATGAAAATATCTCATCTATATCATATAATATATATTCCAAAAATTCATATACTTTTATATCTATCTGTACCAACTATCTGATTCAAAAAGCTCAATCATATCTTTGCAATTGGCCTCTCATCATACATAAAAGATTCAATGACATAATAATTTATAAGTGATAAATATTCGCAAAAATATTGTGGCGAAATAGCGCAAATGAATAGTTTTATAAACAATAAATTCAAATTAAAACATTTGACTTAAGTTTCACTGAATATATTAAAAACTCTACATATGTTTAGGGTGGTTAACCCATTATCAAGAGTATACAATTTTACTGAATGTACTGAATTGGGTTAACCACCAGAAAAACATGTAAAATTTTCAATATATTCAGTGAAATTTAAGTCGAGTGTGTTAATTTCAATTTATTGTGTTTAACATAATGTTTCACCAAGAGATAAGCGAAACCTACGTGTCATTTATTAAGAATATTTTTATGAAGATAATGGCACGCATAAAATCTTTCTATCTATTCCATTGAGGCCATATATATATATATATATATATATATATATATATATATATATATATATATATATATATATATATATATATATATATATATATATATATATATATATATATATATATATATATATATATATATATATATATATATATATATATATATATATATATATATATATATATATATATATATATACATATATCAAGATATAAATTTATTGATTCTAAAAATATATAACAAAGTTACTGAAAAAACCTACGGAGGAAATGGATTGATATAACCGTACGTATTTGTTGAAAATTCAGCAAACACAAATGAATTTCTAATGAGCAAAAGTACTTAAATATAACAAATAAAGTTAACTGTATTAAGATAATTCAAACACTTGAATTTGATTTAGACATGAATTGTAAACGAGTGTAAACACATGTACGTTGCGTTTCGTCGGTATAATCGACTTCTTCAGACTTAAACAGAATGTGATTAGAAATTTGAAAATGAAAATTGGAAATTTGAAGAAAGTGTTTGAGTTATCCCATAGATTCAAAGGATTTACACCATGTTTATGACAATATAATTCAATAACAAATAAAGTTATTATAATATAAGGCATTACTTTGCCTTATATTTCACAAGATAATAATATGTATCAATGTTTAAATTCAATTAGGAATTCAAAATATTCATTTTGGATTACCATATACGAAAACTTTTCCCATGGAATAAAATACTTTTTCAAGTTAGAATCTTCCAAGGAAAAATGTTAAATTATGTCGGAGCAGATTCGTTACATATATGGAATTATAGACCCTTCTGATTTTACCCTGAACATCACTTTGTGGATATGCAAAATTATATTTTTCAGATACTTCGGAAATTTTAAATTGTCTAATACCAATATAATGTTACATAATTCTGATTTAGTCGAACAATTCAAAAAGCACCCCGTGGTGTCAAAACACACCTCTGGACATGAAAAAAACGCACCCAAATATTTTCCAGTCATGTTTTGCAACATAACTCACAATTTGTTTGGAGTGTCACAATATTCATTCGAAATGCAAAGCTGCGAAGAAATTCGATCTGAAATGTCGATAACACTGGGGGTTCATTCACCGAAATATCTCAAATAATACGGCTCTAAATGAGATGTATGAGGATTCATAGAAGGTTTCTCTTTTTTCACAGAGTAGCTTGGTCATGCTACCGCTGATATGTTTATTTACAAGTTGTTGCCATTGATGTCGGTTGTATCTTAATTGTGCTGATACATGATGATCTAACTATTTCGAACAACACCTGTTTTTGTGCCAGTCATCGACTTCTTCTGGATGAGAAATTTTGATGTGAATGCCACAAAGATTTTATCATATGGTGTATAAAGATAGAAAGTGTGAATTATGCCATTTCAGTCGATATTTAAGATTGAAATTGACATAAGGCATAATTTAAAATTAACTAATGACAACTGGTTTTTAAATGCTAATGGGATATTTTCTCTCAAAATGGTTATTCAAAGTACAGCACATTTAACACCATACAGTAGACATCATTCATTTGAAACCTCATTTACTTGATATCCTACTAGGTTAACATCAACTTAAAAACAGTTGTCAACACTGCTTCATTTTAGAAAGGACTTTACGATGTGTCAAAGTCGTTTTCAACTAGTCTAACAAAAGTGCTTAGAAAATTGTAATACCTATCATTTTGAAATGCTTCAATGAAAATATTAACTAACATTAGGTTGAAAACAATTTATTCTTGAAATATTATTTGGTTTCGACACAAGTTATGTAACATTCATTAACTATAGTTATATATAGTAAATAATAGCTGGTTTAGATAAAGGTCAAACTTGTAGATATTAAACGAAATCGTTATTTACTCCAACTCTGTTAATAACACAATTCGCAATATAACAATTATATAAATATCTATAATATAAAAATGAATCGCAAAGTGTGTTGGTAAGCGCATAACTCAACAACGGCTGGACCAACATTGCCAATTCTTTTTTTTAATTGTTTGTCGGCAACAAAAATTCGAATAATTGCCTGGAAATCCTAAAAACAGCCCTTTTCTTTTTCCCATTAAAACGTTTTCTAACTAAAACTTAGAGTCAATTTGAACTTTATTGCTATTCAATAAAGTTCATATCACTGTTGTCTAACCAATCACTATTTTTTTTGTTGGGTTTGTTATTGTCAGGAAAAGGTTCTTATGAAAGGAAAAATTTCAAAATTGCGCGGAAAATTAGAAAATTCCAGAATTCTTATTTAAGAATACTTAACAACGATATAATATAATACTCGTATTATTCCTGATTCACCTATAAAAATGTATTTCCCTTGGTCACGCCATCACGCGTGAACGGCTGGACCGATTTCACTATTTCTTTTATTGTGTTTGTTACTGTCAGGGAAAAAATTTTAAATATTGCATGTAAAATCATAAAATTTAGAATACTTAATTAATAATATAAGTAAGAAATAATTATTAATTCCCAAAAATGGGATGTAAAAAAAATTATTATATTATATTATCACACGGTTAGTTCAGAGTTATCACGACTAATATTGAAACTTCTATTTAATATAAAATTTTGGTAAGTTTGAATAGACTAACATACACATTACTAATATCGCACGTGGCATTTTTCATTATAAAGAAGAATATATAGTTTTCTTTAAATTACAGTTGAAATAACGTTTTTAAAAATGTGGTTTTTACAAACTTTAGTCTCAGAAATCGCAAAGCAGCTAATCAAAGATATAAAAGAGCAAGTTGAACGGAATCGAATGAATCGAAATAAACAATATGAGAAGCTTGCGTTTAACTCCTATCGACCTGCATTCAATTATAACGTTGAAATAGATTACAGTTCACAACAAATCGTTGCTATTAGACCAGTGAACGTTGTCTGTCGATATTGCAAGGCAAAGTTTCATTGTTTTTGATAAGAATATACTACCAATGATGCGACAAAATATTGCGTGAAGAGTAAATTCAAAAAGACGATATTGGTACATTCACCAGAGCCACTTTATTCATTGTTTCCGGGAATGGATTAAATTCTGAAAATTTTTTGACTTATATCCAGCAAATATCTCATATAATTAACGATGAGATATACTTGGGGGTACTTTTCGACTGTAAGCTGTCCTTCTCGAAACATATAACTTGCATTGCGGCTTCTGCTTCTAGGATGCTGGGTTATTTGGTTAGAAATTGGGGCAACTTTGTTAATCTTGACACTATGAAAACGCTTTACTACTTCTTTATTCGCAGTAAACTGGAATATGCGTCTATAATTTGGTGTCCTGTGTACATTAATTCTATTGTCGACTTGGAGGCAGTGCAGAGGAAATGTTTGAAGTATATGTACTTCAGATGTTATGGGCAATATCCTTCTAGAGGCTTCGACCATTCTATCCTAACCGATAGTTTTGGAATTGAATTATTGAAGTTGAGGCGTGAACGGTTCGGCCTAACATTTCTCTTCAAAATTTTGCACAATTCGATTGACTCACCATTTCTTCTCAGCAAAATAAACATTCGCGTACCAAGGCCTGGTCTGAGGCGGAATAATATATTTTATGTCAGTTACAGCAGATCAAATGTTATGTCACGTTCTCCTATCAATTTTATATGTAATCTTTATGATGTTTGTTGCGGTCGATGTGATATCTATTTTGATCGGCTAGCAGTTATCTTGGCATGCCACTCAGAACAGAGAATTGGGATGTTGTGATATTTTCCTGAACTTCTGTTGTCCACATATGTTTTAGTTATAAAAATTATTTCAAATATTATTTTAATTTTAGTTACTTTATTTGTTTACTAGATAATACTAACGCAATCGATTTTAATTTTATTTTTATTTATCAAAGATATTTCGTTACTAAATGGTCAACTTCTGCAGACCATACGTAACTTTGTAATATACAATATTTCATTTTTGTTTTTAGTTATCTGGTTATTGTTCAATACTATTTCAATTTATTTTGAATAAATTTTTTCGTTGTATATATTAGCTTATACTCCCTATTTTTGTTTTTTTCTTGTTAATTTCTTTTCTAATTTATTATTATTTGTGTACAATTTTGCAATTTTTTGTAAATTGTAATTTTTTTCGTAATTTTTTCTCTGTAATTGGATTTATATCTGTTGGGAATAAATGTCTTATTATTATTATATGGGACAAGTACTCGCTACGAAATTATGAACTACAGAGTTTTGATCAACTAATTGAGGATGAAGCAGTGTATTATAATATGTGAAAAAATTGCTGTTACATTGGTTTTTGCACGTTTTCGTCATACCCGTATTTACCAAAAATTATTCAATGAAATATTTGCCTTTCTATTTTTTTTCCGTAATGCTGAGGAATGAAAATGAATGTTTTTCTCAACCTCTATTGGATGGAGTTTCTTGCAAATTACTTTTTGAAGTGAAGGGTTGTTAAGAACGATGATAATCTGGCACTTTGAAGAGTCGCCATCAAGCAGCATCAGGATAGCAACAGGACTTAACAAAAGAATTTTCTTAGAGTTGTCTCCTCTCGGTCTAGAGTTCCACTAAATCCAAATCTCCATAATAATTAATTCGTACTAACTGAAGCCCTCTGCAACAGAAAAGAACAGACTTGACTTTGATTATGCACAATCCTATAAGCGTCCAATTCGATTTTTTCAATGAAAACGAAGGTTAGGTATCGAAGCATCGCAGAATGAAGTTATAAGCATCAGAGCCCAATTGTGCACAAATCCTTACACATCGTCATCATCTACAAATCACTACCGACCTCAAAGCAAATGAAATAGCAGGTCACAATCCGAATTGAAAACTCTTTACCTTTTTCAGCATATCTTGCTGTGATCGTCTGAAGTGTCTCTAACGGTTAAGACTGACAATATTCATCGATATGGTATCGTCATTCAAGGGACTTATCTGGTACATATTTCACAGAATACTAGGCCATTTGTTATAAACGCTTGACAGCTTCTATAACTTATTCTGATTGCAATTTTAGGATTTTCTACAATTCCTGACACTTTAGACCTTTGATTGTAAACTGAAAAGTCTGGCATTATGAATTTTGAGTTTGCAAAAGTAGTCTGACGTTGGCGATATTGTGATACCGAAAGATGGAACTATTTATGAAAAAGATAATATTGACTTCTGAGAATATAAGTAACATAAAATTATCTACTATTACAAATTTTAACAGATATACTTTGAGCAGATAAATATGTTAGTTTCCTTAGTTTTGGGTTTTCCTATATATATATATATATATATATATATATATATATATATATATATATATATAGAATGTAGGAAAACATTATATAATACGTATATATATACATATATATATATATATATATATATATATATATATATATATATATATATATATATATATATATATATATATATATGTGTGTATATTTTAACTGAAAATAACTACTTGCAGCAATAACATACGCTAAAATGAAAAAAATTCATTTCTGGTTGACGTTTCGCACAAATTAGGACACACAAAAGAGGTCTCTGTGAATCTGTGATTTTCTCACATACCAAGAGGCCTCGAGATTTATTCTGCCCAACTTGAAGCTTTTCGGTATGGTTCCTGGATGCATATCCCCAGATAGTTCATGCTTGGTAATCGTCTTGTATAAACGGATATTCGTGGCAGCACAGAATTTGCTTCCCCTGTTGATCAGTGAGTGAAGGTCTTCGCTTGCCTAAGAGGAGTACCGTGCTTTTCTCGGTGTTCACAGAAATGCACCAGGTCGCAAAATCTCCGCGTCATTAGGTGAAGAAGACAAAAAAATTTAAATAATAGACAAGTCTTCTTGTAATATTATTATATATATATATATATATATATATATATATATATATATATATATATATATATATATATATATATATATATATGCGTGTGTGTGTGTGCGTGCATGCAGTTTCACACGAAATATATTTCTTCGACTGTAATCGAGACATTGATGTTTGATTGTTTACTGAAAAATTCTATTAAATTATGGCTGTACAAGTGTTTCGGGGTGTTCCTCCATTTTCAAGAGCTAAACTGTGTTTAGAAAGAAATATCATTATTTATTCTGCAATATATTACGGAAAATATTGTCTCTCATTAAGTTCCTTGATTACATTTTAGATCATTCATGTTAGAGCAAAATTGATAGTATTGAGAAAAAAAAGTACCTATTGAGTACAAGTAGGTACCTATTTCACAGTGAAACTTGGGTTCAGACGAAGCTTCAACAATAGTTATTATGGTTTATTGTATTTAGACATCAGTTTTTGTATTTGGTAGCTAATATTCTTCTCACAAAATTATTCAAGTTTCCATGGTGTAGTGGTTATCACATCCGCCTAACACGCGGAAGGTCGCCGGTTCGATCCCGGGCGGAAACATCAACTTTTTTTCCAATGTCAGTTTCTTCTTAACATAACTAAAAGCAGTCTTTTCTCAAATAGTATATTAAATGTGTATAAAACAATGATAAAAATAATATATGGAACAATCAATAATGAAATGTATATACTTCATTACCATAAAACTTAAACTTTATACACTTATTTCGAACAGGATGTAGTAAGTGAGTAAAAACAAATTGCATTTTTTTAATGCAACCAGTAGGTAGGAACTAGAATAAATAAATAATATAATGTGAAATTATATATGTATCAGATTAAACTCTTTCTTTGTCTTTGTTTCTTCTTTGTCTTTGTTTCCTATTATCTTTAACAATAGTCAAGTGAATGAATTTTATAAATTACTATGAATATCAAATATCCATTATAACTTTTTAAAGCAAATTCAAGTTGCAATAAATAAATATATAATTTTTTGGATTTTTTACTCAAAAGAGGCGAAAGAGCCTAGTTGATTTCTTCAGAAAATTACAATTGACATACGATATTCATAGAAATTTATAAAATTCGTTTATTCAACACTTTTGATAAGGTTGAGGATACTTGCTGCAATATTGTCATATTTTGATAGCAAAACTCCATATACCCACTGTCATGAAACGGATATAGGTATATTTTCATGAAATTTTTGTAAAGGAAAATTTCATGATATATTTTGCCGTAACGTCACTGTCAAACAAAATTCAATTCTATTGGAGCAATCCGTTTAATTTTAACACTTCTATTCAGTTTATATATGACTTATGTGTCATCGCTCTGTGTTAAATACGCATAAACTTTATTATCGTTGCCAGGTCATTCTCTTGTAGGGTAAGATTATCTTTCCCACTCAAAAAAAGGAATGCTCGCTTCAATTTAATGAAATATGCAGGAGCATCTTTTTTGGCTCTTTTCAATTAATTAAGATTTTTAACAGAAGAGGATGCCTCCAGGTTAGCCGAAGCGAAAAAAATGACAGAATTCAGTTAATTTTCGTCTTTCCTTGGAAAAAGAGAGGCCTGGATTGAATTCTAGTTAAATTTATAAAAAAGTATGGCTTTCCAGTAAAAAGTCAGAAATTAATAATGACGAATTAAAATGAAAGATTTTCTTTGATGTTGAATAATATTGGAAATTCAGGGGTAATTACCGCAAGGGTAATTAGATTCAATCAATTAATTGAAGATGGCTTTAAAGCCTCCTAATAATCGTTTTTCGATCAGATGAAATTCATTATTCTCTAGTAAAAACTTTGAAAAGAGAAACATATTTTATCAACATTTGAAATAATATTTACTAATCTGTCTATCTGTGGAATATAAGTTTTAACACAAGCTACAATATGCCTTCTATTGCACAAATGCACTGGGGTCGAATCGCGGATTACGCATGTTAACCACTATTAGTGATTACTTCATAAATAGAAATAATGAGTAATGTGCGAGATTCAAAAGCCCCATCACGTTCGAAACTGGAGGTTAACATTATAGGTTTCAATTAGTTGTTTTTACAATTAATAATAATAATATATATATATATATATATATATATATATATATATATATATATATATATATATATATATATATATATATTGCGCAGAAAACCGGGTTACAAATTTCTTATGATAAAACCAAATACATGGAAAGAAAACCAAAAAATAAATCTTCTCTTATGACAAAAACCAACATGGTGAAATTCTGCAAGTAGGCCACTTTAAATACCTAGGGGAAGTTATACAGTCCTCAGGTTTAAACCGAATCGCTAATGAACAGAGAATAACCAAGCTCCAAAGGGCCTACAAACTAACATGGGCTCACTATAACAAAAAGTGCATTTCGAGAGGCGCCAAATTGAGGCATTATAACACAACGATTCTCCCAGAAGCAATCTACGCAGCTGAAACAATGGTTATTGGCGGCCATTCAAGAATTAGAGAAATAGAAAAACAAGAACGAAAAATTCTCAGAAAGATTTACGGGCCAATCAATAGAAACGGTATTTGGATGAAAAGACCCCAAAATGAACTGTATCAAAAGACAAATACGATAACGGAAGAAATCAGAAAACGACGAGCAAAGTTCTATGCACATGTCTACAGAATGAAACAGTCCAGAATACCGAAGAAACTACTCAATATAATTATGAATAGTAAATGCGGAACAGAGTGGCTAAAAGAGGTCCAAGAGGATCTACAACAGATCAATATAAAAAATCTCGAAGATCGCACTGAATGCCGCTATAAAATCGCACATATAAAGTTCAAGCAAAAAGTAAATCGTCAACCTGGAGTAAAGTGGACAGATGAACGGAAGAAGGAGCATTCAGAGAGGATGAAGCGTTTTCGGGAGGCAAAAAAGATGAAGCAAAATTCCTTATGATTGCGAATTCAAGTTCAGTCGCTCTCCTCATGGGGAACAATCGAAATAATAATAATAATAATATATATATATATATATATATATATATATATATATATATATATATATATATATATATATATATATATATATATATATATATATATATATATATATATATATATATAATAATAATGCCCTCTCGGAACAAGGGTGGCCTTCAGTGACTTACAGTGACCTACAGTGACTTTCCAGGAAAAATGGTTCGACCTTGAATGACTTCTAGGAAAAGTTGTTCGACCGACACTGACTTTCCAGGACAAGTTGTTCGACCTACAGTGACTTTCCAGGAAAAGTGGTTCGACCTAGAATGACTTCCAGGAAAAGTTGTTCGACTGACACTGACTTTCCAGGACAAGTTGTTCGACCTACAGTGACTTTCCAGGAAAAGTGGTTCGACCTAGAATGACTTCCAGGAAAAGTTGTTCGACCGACACTGACTTTCCAGGACAAGTTGTCTACAGTGACTTTCCAGGAAAAGTGGTTCGACCTAGAATGAGTTCCAGGAAGAGTTGTTCGACCGACAGTAGCTTTCCAGGAAAAGTTGTTCGACCTGCAGTGACTTTCCAGGAAAAGTTGTTCGACCTGCAGTGACTTTCCAGGAAAAGTGGTTTTACAAGCATAACCATTTGTTTTGAGAATAATAATACTTTTCGCAGTTTGGTTATTGTAATATTATGTAGGTGCATAATTTTCTACTGCAGAAGTAAATAGCGAGGAGTTACAAATTTCACAGAAAATATTCGAAAATTTTATTCGGTATTATATTTAAATTTGGTATTATATAAAATATATATAATGTTTTTTTGGATATGGAAATTATTGTTAATTAAATGAATAATAAAATAATATTAGAACGTTGAGCTCGACATGTTTCGAGCGGTAAGCTCATTATCAGTCTTGATAATGAGCTGAGCGCTCGAAACATATCGACTCAACGTTGTAATATTATTTTATTATTCAATATAATTATGAAACATTAAGCCAAGAGTTTGATTTAAATTTTTATTTGATCATGTTGTACCAAGAGGTAAGGGAGATTTCAATCGCAGTTATTACCTAATTAGTTAAATGATGTAAATTCAGGGTACCAACACTTTCTCACATATTCTTTTGCTAGTAATAGAAAAAAAAAAGAAAAATAAATTTTAAATAATTCTATTTTTACATTCAAAGCTAGTAAATGCTCATCTCTCGTAGTAGGTAGAAGGGAACAAAAAAAGCCGAATTGGTTCGGCAATAAATATGCCATGTTCCTTCTAGCTTTGCTTCATCTCGTATTATAATAAACCGTTCTACACCTATATATTGAGTATCTTGTGTAGGTATTTAGTTATATGAATAATATTACTGGTTTTGTGAGAAAAAACTATTTTGAATTGAATCACAATGTAAGACATGTTTACGAAACTATGCAATCCATTGTTGAATCGGAATATTTTCTATTAGATATGCCGATTTCGTTCCTCTTCTACCAATTGACCTGTATACATAAAAATACATATTTCGAAGATATTGAAACATTGTATGAAGAATAATTTGTTACAAAAAACTTAGTCAAATTAAATATTGAACGGATTAACCCATAAATGCAATTTAACATTTGTTGTGTTGAATAAAATAAATCAAGTTATAATATCACAAAAAGTTATGTAATACTAATAAGTAGTTTCTCAATAAATTGAGAACTTATTTATTTTTATCCAAAAGGCTAGAGAAAATTTAACTCTAGAAAATCATTTGAGCAATGATAGTTACTCAACAACATGCAAGTACTGTGGGCAGAAACAACACCTATTACCCCTCTACATATGTAGATTATCACCTATTACATATGTTGAATGAAATAAATGATTATGGGAATAAGCACGTTCAAAATGATCAAACTACACAAAATTGTATATTTCGTATATTCTCGCTAACTCAATTAGTGAAGAAGTAACAAATATTGAAAGGACTACCTGTAACATGCAGTTAACGAACAATGAGAAATCACAAATACGTTTATCTACAGTTTGCCCATTTTAAACCATGATACAAACCAGTACAAGCGCGTAATTCAATTAATTCTGCAAGTAAAACAAGCTTTGTGACTACTTTGTTTTTGGAAAAATTTAAATTCAAAACCAATGAAATAAAGGTAACTTTGCGTACTCTAAACAGTTCCATGAATAAAATTACTAAGAAACCCGAAACTACATTTTTCTCGTTATTTGAAAATTTCAAAAAAAAAACTTTTTTTTATATTAGAACGTATCACTGATAATTTGGCACTATACTTCGTTAATAGTAAAGCACTAAACATTCCGCAAAATATACGGATGGTCGACCTAGAATTCAGTACTTTTCGACATATATTCAATTTATTGAATGCGAATATATTTTTTTATATTATATGTATAGGTCAATTTAAGTTAGATAAAAACATGTCAATAGTCCAAAAAACTAAGCTTCAAGGTCATTGACAACTCACGAACAAAATGACTCTACTTTACATTTAATCAATTAAATATAACAAATAATTCTTTACCGAAACAGGTAGAAAAATTTTAGGCGTTGGAAGAACTTGAAAATGAAAATTTTAAATATCTTGGTGAAGAATTGTGAGTACAAAACTACTTCAAATACACTTTTATTAGGGATCACTTGGGTCGATGTCAATTTCTCTACCTAAAAGGGATAGCATCTGTCCACAATATTCAGAAAAAGGTTTTATGCTCTTGAAAATAGATTAGAGGCTGATGATGTTCTGAGAAATTAATATCTAAAATTTTTGAATGAATTCGAAATCTTTGCTCGTATGGAATAAATACCGGACTCAATGAATTCAACGACGAAACTATAAATTTTTAACTGCGTCATAATAAAAGAAAGCAATACTACCACTTAACTTAGAGTCGTTTTCAATGGTTCGCTAAAAATAAATAATAATTTGGGTCTAAATGAAGTTCTGTCTGGGTCTGTAGATGTGCTGTCCAAAACGATTTCTTAAAATTCAGACAACATAATATTGTTTGAAATAATACTTTGGCGTAATTTAATGAACCGATAAAACATTATAGAATCTTACGTGTAACCTTGTTAAACCTCGTTGTAACGGTTTAAAACTTTCGTATTTTCTAGACACTAGAACATTGGATATAATTGCATTATCACAAGAAACATAAATCCACATAACAAGTAAAACTATTTTGAAAGAGTTCTGCTTTGATGACTTACTTACAGGGACTGATACAAAAGAAGACATAATTTAATAACGAAATCAAATAATTGAACTTTAATGAAAAGCGATTTTGTTTCGAATTTTGTTTATCATAAATGATAAATAATGATTATAACACTTATATCTTGCTTGGAATGATAGTGGAGGTGGGTTTGAATTTTTTGAAAGCAATGCTAAACAGTAAATATAAACTCTGAAAAGATTTTTTCTCAGTACGGTTGATTTTTCACGTTCAATTTTGTTTCAAACTGTTTTCTGTGCTATTATTTATAAGTTAACTAATAAGTCATGAGGCCTTCATCTTCGAGATGGCCTGCATATGAGACGAGTATTATATATGACTTATTCTTTACCACTAATATATTTATGCAATGAAAACCTTAAAATGTTTCAAACTATTTGTTGCTATGAAGAGACCGATACTTAGAAAAATTAACAATAGAGATATTAACGTCTTCTGAATATATTCAAGAATTAGTTCAGAATTGAAAGTTTCGAAAAGATAGTGAGAGGTTGAAATTAATCATTTAACTTTAAATCAATAAGTTTGCATAATTCAGGTCTTCTGTTTAACAGTGACATATATCTAAGTGATGAATCTTTGTTCAATTTGTCTGTGAATTTATTGTACTATCCACCTACGAATACATTTTGCTTACGAAACGTGATATTATTTCAAAGGAAAAGGGTATCTGTTTATATTTTATAGGTGCCTATATACCAACATACGCATATATTTTGGACGCTGCAAGTCAATATATGTTGAATAAATTAATTCTAATTCCATCGATGTGATGTAGACTTCAATTTTCTTGTTTATAGGTAGGTAGTTTTTAAGCGCCGAACGAGAGGAGGAAAAAATATAGAAAAATAATTACTTGATGATTCGAAGAATCCTCATTTTTTGGTTATTTCCCAAGCGATAATATATTTCAAATCGTTGAGAAAAAGTAAATTTTGATTACAATAGCCAAAAAAATCAATGGAAAAAGTTAGGAAACAAACTATATCAAAAAACGATTATGAACAAGGATTCAATACCTAGGTTGGTTCAAAGCATGTATGGAATGAATTTCTTTCATTACATTAATTTCAGCTTGTTATATATCAAATAAGTACCTACATATTATCTATAAATAATATAATAGTCGCATTTTTATAACTGTGATAATCCATTCACATTAAATAGTGAGCAACACATATACAAAATCAGTTGGAACTAATTTGAAATGATATTCAAATAGATAGTTGCGTAATTTATCGAAAGAGATAATCTCCTCAATTATATAAAATATATTATCAATTATTATTATATATTATTTCATTTAATTTATAAATGAAAAATCAATTATAGGAATTCAACATCAATTTATAATGAGATAAATATATAATATTATATAATTTATAATCTTCAACTTAAATTAAAACCTATCCATAACTCAACTGTATGCTACCTAAGCCAATCAAATGAAGTCGAACATTGGTTTGAAAATAAAAATTTTTGTAGTCAAAACGTCTAACACTCAAAATATACCTACTAATACCTATATAGGGTATAAATATATACCGTATATATTTATACTGAGATTAAACTTAACGCGAAACAGATATAAATATATATATATATATATATATATATATATATATATATATATATATATATAAAATATATATATATATATATATATATATATATATATATATATATATATATATATATATATATATATATATATATATATATATATATATATATATATATATATCTTGAAATTGATTTATTGCCTGTTTGAGGTATTTATTTTGAAAGTTTTTAGCATTAACAGGCTTTTTTAATATGAAAAAGTTTATTTCTGTTGACGTTTCGTTGTTATATTACAACTTTGTCAAAACTAATTAGTTTTGACAAATAAATGTGCTACGAATGATTATACGCAATATATTAAAGAAAGTGATGAAAAACAAAGTGAATTCTCGTCTATAATACATTTGCATAATCACAAAGTAAAAGACGAATCTATTCAAATTTCAAGGAAACAATTGAATCTTTTAGGAACAAAAGATTACTAGAAAATATAAAATTTCATTATAAAGATAGAAATAAATACTGATGATATATTGAAATGATAGTTTTCGCTTTATAAGAGCATAGGAGGGTAAAAAAGGGGTAATATGAATATCTATCTATAAATGAATAACATTACATGCTTATTCATTTGAATTCTGACAACACCAAAGTCGAACTCAGAAGCCGAAAGAAATATAAAAACAGGACATTTATGAAATGTGAGAGAAGGGTATTTCCGTTGAAGCACAATGCTTGGCGACCCAGACGTTCTATCGCCTTTTGTTAAACTGCCACTGAAATTAGGGGTTGGAATCTGTATTTATTACTTTTAAATTATTGTATAACTATTATCACTCTATTCAAATGAAAAAGAGCTGCTGTAAAATATAATTGCCAGTGAACGAAATGTGTTAAATTCTAATAAGAAGTCAACGAGCTTTTGAGTAATTCTGTTTATAAAGTTGGATTAGCTTTACACCTGTACTGCCTGGAAGCAATATAATATTTATAATGTATGATATGAAGATATTTATTCAATAGTAATCAACTCTTCAAACAGTATAAGGAAAAAGGGTCACCTACCTAGTTTCAAAAAAAGAATATATGTATGAAGCAGGTACCTACGGAGTTCATTGGAGTAGGTTTATTATTTTCATTTCCAATTATCTAACTTTTCCATATTAATCCCAAATTTCTGCAGACGCCATTGATTCAAAATACATTTCAATGTATTTTAATCAAACATAATCTTTTTCAACTCAAACAGATAACATAGTTTCACCTAGATACATAACATTATATAGCTATAAAAAGCTATACAGTGTTATGTATAATAAATGTTGTTAAATATAAAAGAATGCTGAAGAAGAATTAATGAAATATCTTTTTCAGTATAAATTTGAGAAAAAATCGTTTAGAAATTATTATTCTTTTTCACTTCTCAAAACGAAACAGTAAAGTAAAAGATAAATTATATTATTTAAATTATTAATTCTTATTTAACACTTAGCCACTGCAATGAAGAAATCTTTGATTGAGGACATTGGATATATTTCTTAGAGACAATATACAGTACCTATGTGTCATTAGTCACATAGGTCAAGTTAGGCTTCAAAATATTGTAGAATAATGCGTATGTTCCACTCAGTACTTTGGTAGGTACACTCAATGTTTTTCTGCGTTAGACAGAACACATCAATAGATCAAGTATATAAGTATTAATCCAGCATTTGATAAAGAAGTAGTACTTCGAAACGTCGTCATGCGTATTTTATATTAAATTATCAGAAAATTTTAAATATTTTTTTATTATAGATATAAGTACTCGGTAGACAGCATGAGTCGGAAGTACAATATATACCCATGGGCATTTTAGCAACATTATAGCAGAGCAGAAAATCTTAGAGCCAAAATAAATCCAAGACTTTCTGACGTAAGGCCGAATTCCGACGTTATGTGATCTATATAATGATTAGAAGGAAATGAAAATTCGAAACGTCACTTTAAGTGATTTCAATAATTTATGGAAATGTAATGGGTTGGTATGTAACTAATGAGCAAGATCATTCAGTTTTTTTTATCAGCTCTGAATGTAGTTCCATGTGAAACATTTATCTCATCCTTTCATAATCTATAACTTAAAACATCCTTACTTAATCTATCTCAACATAAATAAGACAGATCGAAACCCAGTTGACATAAAAATGAATTCAGAAATTTCAAGAAAAATATGAAAGAATAAATTCATAAATTTCAAACAATCTATAAAGTGATTATGTAAATAACCACCAAATTATAAGGTCTCTAAACACATGATTATTTAACTGCCGTGTTTCAATAGAGATAAATGAAATTACTCAAGGTACATTGAACAGAAGTAACCTTTTTCGTTTTATGACGAGTTTTACAATCATTCCCCGTAGTGAATTGTGTTCAAAGAAATTACATTACTTCTTGTTATTTTAGCCAATATTTGTTAAACAGGAATATTAAATTACCCAACAGAATAACTATAAGTAATATTTGGAAAAGTTTTTCGTTCATTTATTTGCCGAGAAAATCTTCTTTCAAAATCACGTCTAAAAACATAGAAGCTTTCACGCGTTGGACCATAATCTGTCAAAGTGAAACCTCTTGTATGCCCTATCGACAATGTGCAGGCCAAAACAATATACCCTCTCCGAAACAGATTACATCCCTCTCCGGCGCAATCGTCCAAGAGGAAGAAACGAGTCCTGCAGATAATCTATTAATGGCAAATGACGTAGTTGTAACATTAGCTTAGTACCTGTAAGCTTCAGAAGGAACTTGTAATCACTTATTCCGTATAATACTGCATATTGAAGCTTATTTGAAAGGATAATACGTGCTGATTACATTGAATGAATAATGCAATTCGATATAATAAGATAAGAATGAATTTCTACTCGTGAAATTGTTCTTCACAATTTTTCATTGTACTTATATTCAAAATTTTAAGAAACACATTTGATCTAATTCAATTGATCCCACGCAAAACATTTTGAATTATTTCTTTCAAGCAAAAACACAAGGCTTAATTCCGCAAAATTTTCGAATACATTCGATAATTTCAATATAAATTGGTTGAGGCTTTTGCGGCCAGTCGTTGAACTAGTGTTGTCCTGGTTCGGGTCTAAGGGCCGTCGTCTGTTGGAATTTCTTCCTAACGTTTCGCTAGCTCGAGAACGAGCTTCTTCAGATGTCCTTCCATTTCTGATTCTGGAAGTAGACCTGAATTCTGGAAATCTATTTCCAGAGTCAGAAATGGAACAACCCCTGAAGAAGCTCGCCACTCGTGCTAGCGAAACGTTAGGAAGAAATTCCAACCGACGACGGCCCTTAGACCCGAACCAGGACAACACTAGTTCAATTTCAATATAATAACACATCATTGTCTATCGAACACTTCACAATGGGTTATTCCGAAAATATATGATAAATGTATTGAAAAAATAAACTGTTCTTTTAACAGTTAAACAGTTCTTTTACAACTTTAACAATGTCGTATTTTCCTTTTTCAATATCAGAAATATATGAATGTTGTGTTAATAACAATAACAATAATAATTTTCAAGATAAATAGTTCAAGGAATACAAAGAGAAAAAAGGAAACAAAATACAAAAATTAAATACATTGAGAGAATGTATTTAATTATACATGAGAATACATGAGAGAATGAGTATGAGTAGTGGGTTTTGGTTTATTTTGAAGAAAATCAACTGTCATTTATACTCTTCTGACGGATTTCAATCGTTTTATGTAATATTAAGATTGAGGATATCGTTTTTTGAAACAAACAGATTCGTGAATTCATTTGTATTGAGACAATTAATTGAAAACTAATTATCTAAAATATCCTCGCTTCAAACATCGCATTAAATGCTGATACTAAATATATCTGGTTGACTAAGAATAAAGATGTAATGTTGAATTCTAGCAATAGTCAAATCAATAAATTTTCTCAGGTAATTGAAGAAATGAAAATTTCAATGAGAAATTCGCATTTTATTTGAAAAGCAGGAATGGGTACTACTAGTACAATGAGGAAACAATTTTAGAGAAAAAACTTTGTTTAAAAGTGATAAAAACGAAGTTTGAGACACTGGATTTATTATATAGAGACTGTACTCTCATAGTATTAGTATATTTTCAAGCACATTAATCAATGTGCTACGAAACAGCACACGCAATATAATAAAGAAAGTGATGAAAAACAAGGTGTATTTTTGTCTATAATACATTTGGATAATCACAAAGTGAAAGACGAATCTATTCAAATCTCAAGGAAAAAATTGAATCCTTTAGGAATAAAACAATACTAGATAATATAAAATTTAATCATAAAGATAAAAATGAATACCCATGAAATATTAAAATGAAAGTTTTTTGCTTCATAAGAGGTGTTGAGAAACTAGGTACTAATATGAATATCTATCTGATTGAATATCTATCCTTATATAAATTAAAATTAAAAAAAAAAAGAAATGTAAACATCAGTTTCGGTTTTTTTTATTTACAAATTTAATTCCTTTCAATTCAAATGAAAGAAGAACTCATTATTTCATATAAAATATCTCTTATAAACACGAGTAGTATGATTTTTGTGGAAGTTATGGAAGTTGTCAGAAATAATTAACATTTTTGATTATAATCTTGAAGTTAGGTCTATACGTACTTAAGCACTCAATTACCAATAGGTATACGTAAAATACATGGAATAAAAATAGGGAGATTTTTATTCCATGCCATAAAGGTTGCCTATTTCGAAATTTGAGGGGTATAAATTGAGAAGCTTTCCTATTTGTAAAAGAAGGGATTTATCCGTCGCTTATAAAAAGATTCCAAGAAAATCGACTACCCTTTTTGGAAAAGAATTAAGTTTCAACTTTTGGAAAGCATATTCGAAATATGATCCTTCTTCACATAAATAATCATTTCAAGAAGTTTCAATAACAACTTGATTGAATAATTTTATATTGATAATTGATGAGGCCGATTCTTGGAGAAAATTAATATCCATAATGAAACAATATTTAGAATTTTCTCATAATTTAGTACAAATAAGCATGACGTCGTTTCGAAGTACTACTTCTTTATCAAATGCTGGATTAATGCTGGATTTAATGTTCATTTATTTATTCATTTTATTTATTTATTTAAAAATACACCACTCAACAGCTTGGGCCAATTACTGAGTGGAAAAATTCAATATAGTTTACAACTTAAGACTTAAGAGTTATGGAAGTTGTCAGAAATAATTAACATTTTTGATTATAATCTTCAAGTTAGGTCTATATGTACTTAAGCACTCAGGTACCTATAGGTATACGTTTCAAAAATAGGGAGATTTTTATTCCATGCCATAAAGGTTGCCTATTTCGAAATTTGATGGGTATAAATTGAGAAGCTTTCCTATTTGTAAAAGAGAAAAGCTGATATCCGTCGCTTATAAAAAGATTACAAGAAAATCGACTACCCTTTTTGGAAAATAATAAATGTCGTTCACAAAAATATTGAAAAGAAGGGGACCCAAAACAGAATTTTAAACAGTTTAATCCAGCATTTGATAAAGAAGTAGTACTTGTAAACGTCGTCATGGGTATTTGTATTAAATTACTAGCTGATCGGGCGAACTTTGTACTCCCATTTATTTTTATCTGAATATTTTTCAAAAATCCGGCAAGACATATTCTACTATTTGCGGTACACTATCTTGGTTTTAATATTTACCCCGTGTAGAGCCAGAGACTTCCTCAATTACTTCCTGTTATTTCAAATCAGTCGAATTATCAAAAAATTCCTGTATTAAGACGTTTGATATATTGAAAGTTATTAACCTGGCCGATCTATAGTTGAACGGCATGTACCCAATTTCGTATCAAATATTTGTCCCAGATATATATCATCAATAATCTATAATATAAAAATGAATCGCAAAATGTTGTTGCAAATTGTTTCTGGATATAAGTCAAACAATTTTCAGAATTTAGTCCATTCCCGGAAACCAATGAATATAGTGGCTCTAGTGGCTGTTCCAATAACGTCTATTTGAATTGACTCTTCGCGCAATATTTTGTCGCATCATTGGTAGTATCTTCTTATCAATAATAATTAAACGTTCATTGGTCCAATAGCAACGATTTGATGTGAACTAATTTCAAAGTTATAATAATTTAATGCAAGTCGATAGGAGTTAAACGCAACCTTTTCTATTATTAATGTCGATTCTATCGGTTCCGTTCAACTCCATTTCGAGCTTGGCGTTGCTCGTCAATTTGACTTGCTCTTTTATATCTTCAACTTGCTGCATTGCGAGTTCTGCGACTTAAGTTTGTACATCTAATAACTATTATTTTTGAAAACGAAATTTCAACTCTAAATTAAAGAAACTATACAATTCTTTCTTATGATCAAATATACCACGTGCTATGTTAGTTTATTTAAACTTACTGAAATTTTATATTCAATAGAAGTTTCAATATTAGTCGTGATAGCACCAAACTAATCGGAATGTGTGATTAGATATTTACTTTTTTTACATCTTTTTTTTGAGAATTGATAATTATTTCTTTTTCATATTATTAATTCAGTATTTTTGAATTTTCTAATTTTTAACACGCAATTTTTAAAATTTTTTCCTTGACAATAACAAACACAACAAAAAAAATAGTGAAATCGGTTCAGCCGTTGACTTTACATTTTAGTTAGAAAACGTTTGTATGGGGAAAAATGGGCTGTTTCTGGGGTTTTCCCGGCAATTATTCGAATTTGTTTTCCTTGGAAGCCATCCTTGGACTTCAACGAACATTATAAAAAAAGAATTGGCAAAATTGGTCCAGGCGTTGTTGAGTTATGCGCTTACCAACACATTTTGCGATTCATTTTTATATCATAGATGAGAAAATTCTAAATATTGTTTCATGATTTTATATATCTGATTTTTAAAATATCTTAAGTATCTACATACTACAAAAAATGCAAATTTCTTTTGTATTTCTTGCAAACCACGTTGTGTCTAATTTTTTGAAACATCAGAATCTAGTTACTTATATCCTGAGACTAACTCTGCTATGCTTGCAGTCGAGAACTGTGGCAAACACGAACTGTGTATTTGTCGTGAGAAGATTTCGTTCCACACAATTCACTATAAGGTACTTACAATAGCTCGTTTCGCCAACAGAACTAGTTACACATCATCAATATTTCTTCAATATAAATGATAAATTTGTTCATTACAGATTAAATTCATTAAGGTGAAATGGGGTAAGTGTAAAGTATATTTTGTGTAGTGTCACTTTGAAGTGACTGATTCAAAAAATGTTGTTTTCAATTTCGAAAAATGTTTTTTTTTTTAAATTATGTTCGTATGGTACACTTGCCCCTCCACTTGAGGCAAATGTGTATTGCATTCATAGTTGTCATTTCTATAGTTCTACGTTCGTTGGCGTCTAGAGTATAGAAGTGTATAATTACTATAACCAAGTTAAATTAATCTGAAAAATAGAAAAAATTAAAAATTTTACAAACTTTCTATTGAGGCAGCATAAAGAACTCAAGGATACAAATTCATATTCAACATAAATAATTTTTGTATATACCCTTATAAAATTAATTAAATGGATAATTCATATTTCAACACATTGTGACCTTTAAATTTTATATCTGATGATACATTGAAGATACTGAAGATGCATTGCCTCTTTTATTTATTACACACTTGCCCCTCTGCATAAAAATGTCGAAGCAAGTGTGTAGTAGCAACAAATATACAAACAACACTTTATATTCAAAAAATAATCAATACGTATTTAGACTATCAACTTATCCATGTGACAAAACTCAGTTAACTAATTGAATCGGTTAGTAATAGTCAACTGTAACAAAACAGAACTCAGAAAGACTAAAAAATAAAAATCAATGAATAGTTCAAAATTGGTTATCTTTACAGCAGCTGAGTTGTCTTTGCAATAAAGAAAATGATTAGATCAATTGATAAACTAATCTGTTGAATTTACCTTATTGAAATTGTTGAATTAACAGTATATTCCCAACTTCAACAAGATCGCAGTCAACAGACCAAATTGCTGAATTATTCTTTTCCGTGAGGGGAAAAAACTATGAAACATTTTCTCTATCTCGTTTTATGGTTGAGTTATTGGAAGATGGTCGATTGATGAAACAATCCGAGTGTTAATTAATGAAGCGAATGAAAGCAATGAGGCTGTAAGTTTTGTTATGGATTGAAACTTCGAGAAATAGGTTCATTAGCTCATATTCAAATTCAGTTTAAATACCTAAAATTACATTAAAATTTATCGTAATTTCACAACTATCTTTTAATTCATCAGTGCTTCGTTTCTGCGGCCTCATGAATACTGACCTATTTTCCATGAGCCGTCAATCCGAATTGGATGAATTAATCAGCGGGCCATGCATTTCAGATCTGTCTCAGTCCGATAACGAATTTTCCCGTTCCACTGTTGAAAGCGGCTAAGCACGTGACCGGCTAATGAACGGGTCACGTGCCGTTTTATCCGAAATATCTAGAAGGTTAGTGATGGTCACGTGCCATCTCATCTTCCTTGACAATTGACAGGGAAACGCGACTCCGTGCGCATGATTTAACGATTGGCCTGCGGAAAATCGGAAGTATTTCCTGTGTGAAGGTTAACGGAAACTTTGGCATCAATTAAGATAGGGGCTGTAAATTTGCTATATATTTTGATTTATGTATATAAAGCTCGAAAATGTTAATAATTCATTCAATTCAAACATCATTAACATAAAACAAAAGATAAATTAATTATATATATAAATTAATTATATATATTTTCCAAGCTTTCGAAAATGTTTATTTTCTTCTTCAGAGTTATTAAGACAATATTAGCAGTTTATATAACAAGCCACTATCGAAAATTTTTCCTTACAACTACTATGAAGTTAGTCCGAAAGTACATTTGTTTTTTTTTTTTTGAATTTGAAAAATGAAGTATAAGTGTTCCGAAATGCATTGGAGTATTACGGCATTCTACGTGTTAAGTAGCTGGAGGAAGCAACGACACTAACTGTATTTCTCAATTCTGCTTTTCAAGTGGTATGTTCCCAGATGTTTCCAAAAGCGTTTCTTAAGACGTTGGCCGAAGTTTTATGATCTTTTTTTTTATGAAGTCTTTTAGTTATAAAACTTCGAAACATCTTGGAACATCTGGGAACATTCCTCTTGAAAAGCGGAATTGAGAAATACAGTTAGTGTCGTTGCTTCCTCCAGCTACCTAACACGTAGAATGCAGTAATACTCCAATCCAATGCATTTGGGAACACTTATACTTATTTTCAAAATTCGAAAAAACAAATGTACTCTCGGACTAACTTTCAAAAAATTTTCAATAGTGCCTTGTTACATAAACTGTTAATATTGTACTATTTTAGCCCTGAAAAATAAAATATACATTTTCGAAAGCTTGGAAAATAATAAAGAGGTAACTGATTTTTATGTACTAGACTGCAATCCCAATTGAACACTGAATATATATATATATATATATATATATATATATATATATATATATATATATATATATATATATATATATATATAGATATACAACCTTTTTTACCGGTCTTACTTATTAGATATAGGTATATAAATTCCAATATGAGCGTTTTTTAGAACTGTATGGCACTTATAAATACAAACTCTTCTTTATGAAATTCTATGCAAGGATTGTAACAAATAATATGTAGGCCAGACTTCCCAATTATTAAAAAATCGAATGAAGAGACATGAATGACATTATCCATCATCCAGAACGCTGTGGCAGAACACTCTAACAAAGAAGATCATTATATGGACTTTAAAAACACAAGACTTTTACAAACATCACAAAATGAAAAAAAAATTTCTTGAAACGTTTAATATCAATCACTTAACAGATACTCTAAACAAAAAGTCAGATATTGATAAACTTAGCACAATGCTTGCTTACTCGATTAGAGAAGACTGGTGAACAACTAACAAAGAAGAAGAGTAAAATGAAATCAGGGTTAAACGTTTTCAATAAAATTGTTTTGAAACCATGGAAATGATAATTGGTTCTATGTATGAAAACTTGTTTCGATTAAATCAACGATCCCTTATAAACTGAAAAATTACATTCAAATAATTGCATTATATGATATTAATATATTTGGATACAGGAATTCAATGTTCGATATGGATTTAGCCCTTATCTCAATTCAACTTATGTAGGTAGATTGTCAATTCTAGAATTTAGGTTATGCCTGTAAGGTGCTTTTAAAGGGACAAATAAAGTAGAGAAATTTTAAAAATGTTACAAATTCGTAAAAATTTAGAGAACACAGTAAATGAAAGAACAGACATTAAACATCTTAATTCTATTTACAACAACTTAATGAACCTCACAAATAACACTCATAAAATAAACACATAACAATCACCAAACATCACATCTCAAAACTCATTTTTTCCAGATTTACCTTCAGTTTCACACACATAAACCAACAATATACATATTCTGGATAAGTATAAAAAACTATATGTAATTATATATATATATATATGTAAATATAAATCACACTTATTAGAATCACCTGGGTTACCATGAGTTTTTCAGAGGTTTCCTCATGGTGAAGAAGACTAAAACTCCCGAATCGAATGCTGAGCCAGAAATATTCCTTTGATAATGAAAATCAGTGAGTGAAGATACAGAAAAACTAATTTGATTTTTTTAAAAAATAAGTTTGACATTTTGATATCAATAGTAACTCATAAATTCAATTATTCATTAGTTTTGACAAAGTTGTAATATAACAACGAAACGCTAACAAAAATAAATTTTTTCATATCAAAAGAAACCTGTTATTGCTGAAAACATTCAAAATAAAATATCTTAAACAGGCAATAAATCAATTTTAAGAAATATATATATATATATATATATATATATATATATATATATATATATATATATATATATATATATATATATATATATATATATATATATATATATATATATATATATATATATATATATATATATATATATATATATATATATATATATATATATATATATATATATATATATATATATATATATATATATATATATATATATATATATATATATATATATATATATATATATATATATATATATATATATATATATATATATATATATATATATATATATGTGTGTGTGTGAAACATAATTATGAAAGTAATTATCTGCGGTTAACAGTACTATTTTTATCTTCTTCAAATTAGGTTTACAATCCCGCATGAAACTGTAGCTCCTATTACCGTCATATATAATTTTCGTTTTTTTTATATCTTATCTATCATCTCAAAGGCTTTTCTCTGGAAATTTCAGTCACCAGGAAAAATATTAAACCAACATTATTTTGCTTTCCAAGACTATTATCAGGTTAGCACTGGAAATGAATAGAACGTTATCCAAATTCAGGTTTGGAGACAACACATCTGCTAATGTTTGTGCAAGATATATTTTTTTTCGATAGAAACGTCATCAGATCTTGAACTTTTCAAAAAATTTCCTGTGTATGGCGAATGCTACAAAAACTTTATTCTGCGGTAATAATTGAATAATTGCCGAAGAAGTACGAAGCACAGATTGCGGCAAAAACACATAAAAAAGTCTACGAGTCACTATAACGAAATTCTGAGAACGAAATTTATGGGGTAACTTCATCTGTCATTTCGGAGCACTGGCTGTTATTTCCACCCATTTCAAATGTTGCATAGTTTTTTCAGTGAAATTTCCTAAAATTACGAATTGCATTAATGTACCTGTATCATAATGCAGATACCGATGTATCACAAGGTACATTATCTACCTCATACCAACAGAATATTCGTCAATAATGCGAGATGTTAAAAGTCGAAAGTTCTAATTCCATTTCTATTCAATTCGAAATACAATTATACAGAGTTGCCTCCTAAATCATTAACAATTGGGGAAATCCGTTACAATATGTGTTACTATCTGTTAAAAAGGCCACCTCGTTGAATTTGTTCTCTTCTAAACTTTTTTAACCATTTTGATAATGAGCTGATTGTACGAAAAAATGGACTACCTAAGTCTGACGTAGATACCTTTTTACCCAAGTTCATACTCAAGTGGGTTAATTGAATTAAATAATACGGCTTAAAAACTCTTCCTTTGGAACACAGGTTCGAAAACAAAATAAATAAACGAGGAGTCTTATTGTATCGCCAAAAACTAAGAAACATTTCTTATGGGAGAGAATAAAACATTTCTAATGGAACTTTAACGTTATAAACGTTTTGTTTAGAGCCAATTAATAGCTACGCCCATTTCTGCGACGTACAGACTCGCGCATTGACATTAGTGCATTGTCAAAAAATTATTTTGTGATACATTGTTGATTCGGTTGATTATAGAGTTTTTGAAGTGAATATTTCATCATGAATAATGTTAACTAGTGAGAAAAAATACCTGATTTAGTTTAATAATCTCGGATTTCATCGATTCAATTTATAGTTTAGCAACTGAATTAGTGCCTGACAAAGTAATACTGATTTTTGAGATAGTCAACTGACAACATATCAACATTGCAGACATACTAAAATAGTTGAAATTCTTTTTCCAATAAAAAAGGCTCCTTGTACATTATTTGGAACGACAGGAATGTCTGGCGATACGAAATATGTGTTTCTATCGAAAATAAATGAAAAACAATTTGACGTCTGATAATTCTTTTAAAAGTTAGATTTTTCACTTGAACAGGTAGGATGCGCACTAGTAAACACAGTTCCTACCGCCAGCCAGATAGCCCGGACATTGATCGAGAAAGTATCGAGAGTGACAATATATCGAAAAATCAGCCGACCTCAAATACACTTAATAATACTTGTATAATTGAAAATACTTAATAAATACACTAAAATAAACCTTGCTAGCTCCCGTACTATAAGATTCATGAAAAAAGCATCAAATCCTATCCTTTCAATAAAAATATGACAATATTATTTTCTCGATTTTTTTTCAGTCACAAAGGATTCGTTAACAACAAAAGAGCATTGGGTGGTAACGTTTGGGACGCGTTTATATCGAGTAAATAAGTTATATAGTAATGTCATTAGTGGAATCAAATTATTATTCTTGTAATTAATACTTTAACTCTTTTTAGTCGTCAGTTTTACAGAAACATTACCCATAATTTTCTGGTTTAGTACAATGAAGTCATCTTCAAATGAAGTAACGGGTGTTTTTTTTTAGAGGTATAGAACTTTAAGTTCGCATTACTGCTGAATGTGGCGACCGATTCAACAGCTGGGAAGTGATTTATTCTCAGTTTGGTTTGGCAATTCATCATGAATAGACTCACGCCTGAACAACGCTTGCAAATAGTGCAATTATATTTTGAAAATAATGGTTCTGTGCGGAATAGGTATCGCGCACTACGTCCATTTTATCGCATTCAACCAGAAGCGCACTTCTGGTTTAATAGTTACGTCAACAAACAAAACGGCCGCATTTGCAGTCAAGATAATCCTCAAGTGTATGTCAAAACACCGTTACATCCACAGAAACTGACTGTTTGGTGCGCTTTATGGGCTGGTGGAATCATTGATCCGTACTTCTTCAAAAACGATGATGGCCAGAACGTTTCAATTAATGGTGATCGGTATAGTGCCATGATTACTAATTCTTTCATTCCTGAATTGAACAACCATAATGTCCAGGAGCTGTGTTTTCAACAAGACAGCGCAACATGTCACACAGCTCGTGCCACAATCGATTTATTGAAAGACACGTATGGTGACCGCCTAATTTCACGTTTTGGACCTGTGACCTGGCCTCCAAGATCTTATGATTTAACACCGCTAGACTACTTTCTGTGGGGCTATGTAAAGCCATTGGTCTCTACGGATAAGCCACAGACGCTTGACCGTTTGGAAGACAATATTTGCCGTGTTATTGCCGATATACCGCCACAAATGTTGGAAAAAGTCATCGAAAATTGGACGTCCATATTGGACTACATCAGAGCCAGCCGTGGCTGACATATGCCAGAAATCATATTCAAGATGTAATGCCACAAGATTATCTTTCGAATAAAAGAAAATTCTTGTCAATCGAATGATTCATCTTAGATGAATCTTGATAAATAAATCATAGAACATATAAGTACCTATTTAATATAGAAAATGATATTGAAGGTCGAAGAATATTATTCCATTATCTATGGAAAAAAGTACTTATTCTCGTACTTTTCATTCCATAAAGTCAATAGATTCAGGGAATTAGTTGTCATCTTGTCTCAAAATATAAACACAATAGGACTTAGGTTTCTGCCAATCATTTATAGCACCACAAAAATACCAACTGGTAACTACCAACTGGTGAAAGTAAATTTTCTGTAGATCGTGAGTATTTTTTTTCAAAGAGAGTCTTATAGAAGCTCGTCCATCCGGAAGCAATATTTTATCCAATAAAAAAACGCATTTCAAACTGAATTATATACGCAGGGTTGCATCTCCCCATAAAAAATTAATGTGATTTTAGAGAATCCGTATCATTCCTAATATTCCCACTCTATTATAATTCAAAATATAAATTATCTACACTTTCACACAAAAGTTCTTTCAGTAGCATTCGGTAACAAACGTGTCATTGTTGATGTGGTGTCCTTTCTGGTCTTTGTAGTTCAGGTGTGAAGGAACTCCCACATATATCACCGATTTAGGCATAAAGGTAGACTTTACATTGCTGTTTCCTTCCGTAGAAAAAATATAGTTATTATATCTGTCTTATCCTCTGATAATACAATAATAGTTTGCTTCCTTTGAGTCAAACGGTTCGTCTCATGAAATATTAAATCCATCTGACATCACTTTTCAAAAATTACAATAAAATATATTCATTAAATATTTGAAGATTTACTGCAATGAGAAGCTTCATGAAAATAAAGAAATGATGAAAAAATATAATAATGAAAAACTATTAAATATTATTTTTATTAAATGATAATAGTTACTTTTCCCATTAGAGTAAAACAAGATTTCAATGAAGATAATTTATTTATTCGACAGATGTTTTGGTTTACTAAAACTTTGTCTTGAATTTGTACAATTTAGAATTAAAAATGATAAATTCATGCCATTTGTCATTATTTAATTTACCTAAAAATATCTATATAGATAAAAAAGAATCAGTAAAATGGAATCAGTAGATTCAATTCAGTAGATTCAAATTTAGGTCTTCTGGAGCATATTTTAGGTAGCCTGTTCAGTGAGTATCTAAAGCAATTCATCTTTGAAAGAATCCTGAACTAGGATGCTACTTTTGTTTCAATTGGCGCCTTGTATTTCTTTTTGGGTAATACTTGTATTTGTCAACAGTTTTTAAGTTCATTTCGGAGGAATATTGTTGCCTATAAGTTTGTTATCAGTATGGTTATTAAAGAAATGGTTGAATTCACATTTCGAAAATTTCTTGTTAATTTCTATTTGTGTTAACTTTCTATGATAAGTTCTATTCACAGAGATAAAAGAGATATTGATCGGTAAGATCTAAGTGTAGAAGAGGTAGGTAAGTATGGTGGAGAAATATTCGCACTTCCAGTCAGAAAAAAATGACCCATATTTTGACGAACTCATATCATTTAATATGAATTATTTTTTATAGAAACGCAGACAATTGCACGCTAATCAAATTATGAGCTATCTGTTCAATGTAATAGAGAGCATACTTTTTCCTTTTTTGATATGCATATTTCAATATCAAATACCACAAATGTTCACGCTGTAATGTGATATGAGAAAATGCGCCAAGTTTATCACAAATTTTGTATGGAGGTTTCGTTTCACTTCACCCGATATCGAAAATTTAATATGTCCCATCTATTCATCCCTCCCTATAGGGACCTAATGCCAAAAATTAATAACCGCAAGAATCTCTAAAAGTGTTTGCCCAAGTTGGAACCTTTTATGATACCCGCAAAGAGTGGATAAACTATCTCGTGCTTCCTAATCGCACTTGTCGAGTAATTTAACTCTCAAAGCCACCCTCTCACGCCCTCAAGTTATTTGTTCTGATCAGCGTTGCACGTGACGGCCACGTGAGTCCATTCTGCTCTTTGAATTGGGAATATTGTCGATAGATCTGATGAGTTTTTATTTTACACGCATACTGCATTGAAGTTTTAAGAATAATGGTGTAGTACGTTGACAAATGTTGTCAACGAGAACGAACCTATCACTTTCGAGAGTGAATATTAAGTGCGCTTCGAAAAAGTCATCGATCTTCTTGTATGATAATAGGATACAATTATTTCATCATTATTATGAATCATCAGTCCGTATTTAATCAATCAATAGAGAATCGATGACTTTCAAAACGCCCACAGGTCCTATATCCGAATTCCGAATGACGGAAACAACACTTTGTGAGCCCCTATATCATGTGAGATGTGAGAAACAATCATGTGAGCTTCTCTATCGAAGAAAAGACGAATAAACTCTCCCTAGCGTTCTAGATTCCTACTCATGACAACATTAGTGAGAGTACGTGAGGCCTTGTGAACATTTCATTCGAACACCGCAGAAATATGCCTGCAATGTGTAAGAAGATGGTAAGCGGAAAGATTTTTTTTTCAACCAACCGAACTTTCATAATTTTTGCGTAGAAGATACTTCAGATCTCTATCTTTTCGGGTACTTTCTTCTAGATTATGCTTTCTCTTCTGCTGTTTCCCGTATCACTTGTCCAAATATTTATTTTGCTCTTAGTTCAGAGGGTAATCTATTCATTTACCTAAAGCAAAGTTATCCTGCAAATTTAACATTTTTTTCAGTTACCATATTTCAAGCAAACTATTTCTCTATAGTTTCTCAAAATTTAGATAGATTTCGAATGGTTACTGGGTAATTATGAAGAAGTGATTTGTGGTAATTTCAAGTGATTTCTCTTCGTTTATGTTGAAATTGCAGAAATATTTTGAAATTTCTGAAATACCTGCCTTCATATCACTCCTCAAATGAATTTTTATAATACATGATCTGTTAACGAACATGTTATACATGATCGTTGAAATAGTTCGTCGCCCGTAAATACCAATATAAATATATGAATTTTTTCCTATCATTACTGGATTAAGAGCCGTACAATTCCAGAAGAATAGCTGGTTTCAATATTTTTTCCCATACCGAAGAAAATCACACCTAAAAAATGCGAAGGCTGCAGATCCGTTAGTCACTTTATGAAAATATTTCTTATAGTCTCACATGAACGTATTCATCCCAAAGTGGAATAACATTTCGGAGACACACAAGCCGTATTTAGTAACCGACTCGGATTACAGGAAGCTTTGCTCAGACTTAATACCTTTGCCTGTTTCATAGATTTCTGGAAAGCTTTAGAGAGAGAGTAAATCACACAAACTATTGGAAACGCGCAGAAACTCAGGCCTAGATAACAGAGATATTCACATCATATCTAACCTTTACTGGAGAAAAAATGCTCGTCTTCGGGTGCAGAATACTCTCTCAACAGTTTGAAGTACGCCAAGGCGTTCGACAGGGATGTGTACTCTCTTCTCAGCTCTTTAATGTTTATTCAGAGATACTGTTTAGAGAGGCTCTGTTGAATACAGATGACGGCATATTGCTAAACGGTATATTTAAATATATATATATATATATATATATTGATATTGATATTCATTGATCTAAGTTACGCTGAAGACACCGCCATATTGTAGACACAAGTGAGGTTGTTCAGAGGCTAATACACTAAGTAATAGAAACTTGCGAAACCTACAACATCCGCCTAAACACAAATAAAACAAATGTTTTGATAATAGGCAAACAAGATATTGATGGCCAGTTTTGCGAACACGGATCCCAACGGAAACGATTACATTGATGAACTACCTGGGCACAGTTCTTATCGACAAATGGAAACAAATAAATGAAATTGGGATCATAATTGAGAAGGAGAGGACAGCTTCTGATTGCATGAAAAGCGTGCTGTTCAATTTGAGTATCTCCTCAAGATAGCACCTGAGATATCTCCTGAGATAGCACCTCAGAGTCAGAGTTCTCTGATGCTACGTTTTCTCAATACTATCATATGAATTGGACGCTTGGACTCTGACCGACGTTACATGTAAACATCTGGAAGCATTTATAATGTGGTGCTACTAACGCATGTTTGAAATATCGTGGATTTATGATGTAACGAACGGAGCCATCCTACAGCGTATGAGACACCAAAAATAGGTTTTAAACGTAATCAAAGAACGCAAACTTTTATAAATGAGATATGTGATGCGAAGCCAGAAATATAGCCTACTCCAGCTTATTATGCAGGGCAAGCGTAATGGCAAAGAGGTCATGGAAGTAGTCGAATATCGTGACTCCGAAATCTAAGACAGTGGACAGTAATAGCATCTATGAATCTTTTGATGAACCAAATAAAATTAGATGGCCCATAGTAACCACCAAAGTGTATGTGATAAGACATCAGATGAAAAAGAAGGTAATGAAATCCTTAGACAAGGGTTCCTAGTTTCGTAACATGTTAAAATTCATCAAAAATTGAAAATACTCGAAAGTGTTTTTGATTGTACAATGGAATTCCACCTAATTTAGTTGTGTTATACCTAATGGTTTAATAATCCGAAACATACGTGCAGTGTATCAATCCTCCGTTAGTCGCACAGATATCCAGAGGGCATACAGGCTTTAGGTGTTTAAGGTTATCTCAAAAACGTCCAATGCTATACTTCTCAGAAGAGGTGTATGCCTAGCCAAATATGTCTTGAATTATTTCCTAGCTGCATAAACCCAAATACTCCTCTGTTTTGCCACTATTGTCGTGAAACCCAACTGTCGTTTGTCAGTGCGACCATCTAGTTTACAATACTGACTCGGTTTCACTACTTTGTTCTTACATGACGTCGTTAAACTATTTGTTTTAAAGTGTAGAAAAGTATAGAAATACTTGAAAATCAGTTCTTTTAGCTACATATAAAGTAAGTACGTTGACCAGAAGGTGACCAATAGTGATTTTTCATCACCTTATTAATGTAGCGGGAATAAACTCCAAAATAATTTGTCTTATTTACAAAAACGATTTCACCACAAAACGAGAATATTTGAAAAAACAGACTCTAAGTTTGGTAGATCAACTGCGAATTAGAGTCCAAATTTAAAGTTTTCCCGGAGAAATGAGAAAGCTGCTGCAAAATATAAACCGCTGGAAGAATTTGAACCAGAAAAATCGAGGGAAATGAAAAGACAATGATGTAAACCTTATTATTACAAAACAAGAAGACCTTAATTAGCGTTTGTCGTTGATAAAAATGGCTATAATGGATTATTAATGGGAAGGTATATGTTCAGAAGATATTGAAAAGTTTTTACTAGAATTGCCTGAACACAGATGAGGAATATTGGTTATCTGAATAATTTCTCATATGCTTTATTTTAGGAGTATACCTATAATTTTATACCGATAATTTTCCTACATTCTGAACATATTGATTTTTCAATATGTTCTCCACACATCGCTTTCATCAACTAAAGCCATCACATTGATTAAATGAGCTCGGATATCTGTTAGTTATTTTTGTTTCTTCAATATTAATATTTGGTCAAGAAAATTAATATAAAATAACCATACTACGAAGTTCTTTTAGCTGATTTTTACAATATTTTTAATGATAACTGCTTCAAGGCTTTCCTGAAATGAGGATATTTTATATGTAGATAACGATTATCTATATATTAGTAGAAGATCTGAACTGAAATCGATCTTCACCGAGCTGATAATAGAATGAAACATATTTTATAACGAATTTAGTATTTTAGAAAATATGTTAAAAATGGGTTGTCTAAAAAAACTATAGTTAATATAACTATAGTTAATAAACTAAAACTAATAAAAAAAGTATAGAATGTGCAGCCGTTGGGTTGCCTATTATTTAACGTGCCAAACTACTCGGTTGTCAGGTATAAACAGGTATGACGATGCCAGTTACCTTCACTTGATTGGATAATAGAAAAAATTTTATATCAATATGAGCGTTGCTTTATTGTTAACACATTGATATAGGGTTGTCTGCAAAAAACTTGGTCCTAATAGGGGTTTGCGAATTTTCAAGATTTCAATTTTAACACAATTCGTATTTTTATGAAGAAGTACGGCGCAAGAGAAGACAGCGAACGATTTTTAAAGAAGATAAAAAGTTTTGATTCCAACTTTATGCCACCATGTTGGATTTCCCTACTACAAAATATTTCAAGAACTATATATGTACATTCTATGTGGCTTGATGCAAATGATGTTGTATGTGCGAAATTAAACCATGAGAGCTATGGTTGGCATTTAGATGATTTTTTAAAACCAACTGGTTTTATCGGAGATCAAACTCTTTTGAAAATCCAGGACATTGTCGAAATGGAAGAAATTAATGAGTCAGATGAATTCGAGAATCGAAATTATACTTCTGATGAATCAGATATAGAATAGAAAATATTTATTATAATTAATTTTTTATTGATATTATTTTTGTATTTATGCTGTTTTTTAATAAAATTGTCAAACGTCATACAGATTTTTAGTCTATCTTTTTTTTCATTTATGAATTTGAATTTCCGGCTGTCCACTTTGTTACTCAAAAATTTTTTCCAGAAGGAGAAAAAAAAATTCAATATATTGATATTTATATTATCTACGTCATTATATTTTGAGTTACAAAAACTTGTATAAATATATAATGATACTTATAAGTCAATAAGTAAATTCATTTAGATATATATATATATATATATATATATATATATATATATATATATATATATATATATATATATATTTATTGAAATTGATTTATTGCCTGTTTGAGGTATTTATTTTGAAAGTTTTTAGCATTAACAGGCTTTTTTAATATGAAAAAGTTTATTTCTGTTGACGTTTCGTTGTTATATTACAACTTTGTCAAAACTAATTAATTAGTTTTGACAAAGTTTTTTGTCAAAACTAGTCATATATATATATCAAATTAGTTTTTTGATATATATATATATATATATATATATATATATATATATATATATATAATTAATTATATATTGAGGTTATATTGTTTGATATTTTAGTATTATAATATTATTAAAATTATAATTATTTACAACTCAAACGTCAGTTGCTACAAAATAGCGCTCACTGTTTACTATAGTATCGCTCTCATTCTCTGTCGTATGAATACCTAGCATTCGCACTTTCTTGTATTCGAGGTCCCATTATATGCGACTGCCATGTTGTGTCCTTTATTATTACACGCTATGCTCAACTCGTCACACATTTCCACTCGCATTAAAATTGAAATCTTGAAAAAATTCTCAAACCCCTATTAGGACCAAGTTTTTGCAGACAATCCTATATCAACGTGCTTGCAATGAAACAACGCTCATATTGATATAAAATTTTTTCTATTATCCAATCAAGTGAAGGTAACTGGCATCGACATACCTGTTTATACCTGACAACCGTGTAGTTTGTCTCGGTAAATAAAAGGCAACCCAACGGCTGCACATTCTATACGATTCATACTTTAAATCAGGGAAAAAATTTTCTTATCTTGATGTTGCAACATTTAGAAAAAAATATTTTTTTTGGAATAATTAAAAATTGTCTGTCCAGGATTCTTTCAGGCAACCCATTTTCAACATATTTTCTAGCATACTAAATTTGTTATAAAATATGTTTCATTTTATCATCAGCTCGGTGAAGATCGTTTTCAGTTCGGATCTTAGACATTCTCTCAAGTACTATTCTATTAATGTATTGCTTTAATGAGAATTTATATATATTTTTAACTGTTTTGTTCTTAACTTCAAAGTTTTACATAATTGTAGTATTAAAAAAATTTAACTGTTCCATACTGTATAGACGTGGAACTTTCGCGTTTTACTAAATTATTATTTTGTTCATCAGTTTCACATTGTTTACACTTGGTTAAGTGGTAGTTGTGTGAGGTATATATTGTTATTTTCGTTTGCGGCTTTTAAAAATATCTATAATTATATTTTTAAATTATTGTAATCAATGTATTGTTATCAAATTATTTTTTATTACTAAAATTATTTCATAAGTCATAATCATACCTCGATAAGTATCAAGTAGGAATGGCATAAGTTACACTGAAGTGTTGAATAAATAGTAACAAACAAACAGGTTTCTAAGACTTACAATACTCTTGAAGCAAGACCAAGATCAATAGTCAGTCTGCAAGAACAAGGCGAAAACCAGGTCAGCTCGACCTTGATCTTGCTTTCTACAACACTAATATGTAAGTAAATACTACTAATAGGGTGTTATTGAAACTCTTAAAGTTAATAATTTTGAATATCTAAATAAAAGAACACCTCGAATATATACATGAATATGTGTGACATTAAGAAATCAACCTTGTTCTAAATATCCGCCTGCCCTTTGAAGGTTGAACAACCAAGTGATGTTCAAGTGTTCAATTTATATTACTAAGAGCTATACCTACTCATTTATATTCATCGTTGGCGAAAACCAGGAAAAATATCACTGCAATATTTTCATTTTATTGTACCTACAGCGTTTAATAGACTCACCTTTTTGTCTTCACTTCACTGTTTTTTTTATTAGAAAAGGAAAACCATAGTCCAGGAATGAATACTTACCCTTGATTGAGATGAAATATATATGTTGTCACTTTGGGTATAAATAGGTATATAAAAAATACTACAAGTGTTCGATGAGTTCCTCTATATTCCACAAATAATCTGCTTGTATAAAAATAATTTTAAAGGTATAAATTAATTTCCATAAAATTACAATAGTAATTGAAGAATTGTTAAGAATTAATCACGAACATAATATGAAAATAATAATTGAAAGATCAAAATATACCTTATCACTTTTTACATATGTACAACTATATTATTAAAAATCACAGAAAATCAAAATTGTAATGAGTTTTCTAGCTTTCTAAACTATTTCTTGAAAAAACAATCAACTCATGCTGAAAATATTATCACGTTTGCAAAGTCTTACTACCTTAAAGTCACTTGAGGGAAACTTATTACAATCTATATTTACAATATTCAATAGTCAAAGCTTAGTAACTTTCAGCATATTCAGCTTGAGCCAAATTGATTCATAAAGTCAATATTTTGGGGGTGTGCTGCAGGCATATGCCCATATCCGCCCATTTGATATCCACTCATGTGATTATTCAATTGCAACTGATTTTGCGGAACTGGCTGATTGAAGTAATCCATTTGATTATAGTACGCCGGATTGTAGTTCGGACCATAGTAAGGATGTGGCGCGGGGTTATGGTTATTTGAGTGCCAATTGAATGAGTTGTAGGCCTCATGCGGGTAGCTCAGAACGTTTTGGTTCACAGCAGGTGCCATTGGAGGTGATGGGGTAGGCAAGGAGCTGGAATTGCTACCTGAAGGAGTCGAATTTCCATTAGAACTACCAGCACAGCTATTCAGTGCAGGGGATTCTTTCTTCAAAGTTAGAGTCGGCGATGGTGTTTGTACTGTGGTTGTTGCTGGTCTAACTGTTGGTATATTACTAGCAGTAGCAGTTCTTTGCGATGATCTATTAGATCTTGCTGTTGGTACTGCTTGTGTTGCTGTATTATTTTCTGAAGCTCTAGCAGCCTCATTTCTTTTCTTCTGGAGCTCTAGTTGACGGTGTTTAGCTCTACGATTTTTGAACCAAACCTGAAACAAGAGAATGAATACATTGTAATATGAACTAAAAGATGCTTATATAATAGTTACAGCAAGTATTGGATTTTTTATTCGCGATTTTTTACATCATTTCAATTAGTAAGGAATCCAAAGGAATTAGTAAGGAATTTCCAAAATCAGTATAGGAAAGATATTGTTGAATCAATATTTTCATCGAAGACGTTTTCGATCAATTTTTCATCATTTGTAAATTGAATTCTCGAAAACACTTGTGAACGATATAAAATGAGTCAAAAAGATGTGGTATTATATTTCAAAATTTCAACAAAAATAGGTTAGGTTAGGTAATGTTTATTGTTATCATATTTTTCATGTTATGTTATAGTTTCCAAGAATTTGAGTTTGTATCATTATGAAAAACTATAATCGAAACAGTGCTATTGTAGGTAAAGTTGATGCTATATTCTCATCTCCATATCATTCCATTTTGAAGCTTAGTACCTTCTACAATAACTATATTTCATATGCGCGGAAGGTGAAAGCGATGTATCCCTAACCTCAACTGTCGACCTTTTAATACCCATAACGAACGGCACACCCCAAAGCTATTCGATGGCTCCCTTTTACATCCCATGACAAAAAAGAAAGAAGAAGAAGCAACGAGTCCTGTTCGAAGGCTGGAAACCGAAATAGTTATTTTATAATACGCGTTTTATTCACGAAACGGCACTTCCAACCAAGGGTAGATGTCTAAGGGCGGGCTGTTTTTGTGGGACTACCCTACATAATCCCCGGACTAATGGAAAACTACCCTCTCGTCGCATGTCCTACCTATTGTACGTTATTCCATTGAATAAAATATATACAGTTATCCCTACATTTTCAGAGAAGGGTCGTTTGCCGAGGGAGTAATCTGGAATTGAAATTGGTTGTTTTTATCGTCTGTTTTGATGAGAGTCAGACTTTGGAAGATAGAGACGAATTGATTTGTAAGAAATATTGCAATTATCTACGTTAAATTTTGTTAGAGTATACTGAATGAAAATAATGAAGTTTTAAGGAAACTGTATTTTGCTTTTTGAAAAATACAGTTGAAAAAATGGTATAATCCCTATACCATTCTTGAATGTAAATTGTCCAAATGTTGATGATAATAATTCAGTGTAATTCATAATTTCTGTTCAGAATGCAGAATTATACCTTCATATATATATTATTATTATGTGCGTATAGACCCCGTTGGATCACGCAAAGCATCCTGATTCATCTAGTAGTGTTCTTTCTGTTCTTCCACACTTCTCTAATTTTTTCCCTATGAATTTTCTTTCTTTCTTCGGTCCACCTAGTCCCTGGTTTTTTAGGACTTCATTCTCTGGCATCACGTTCCACTGGTGTATATTATTTCTGTACGTGTTTCTGTCTTGAACATCGGTTTGATCTATTCGTGCCTTTTGTAGATCAATTTCTTGTGTGATCCATGGTGTTGTAGATTTGACCCCTTTTATATATTTGAGGATCCTGTTAACGATTCGTGACGGTGGGAGTCTACTGATATGTCCGTAAAATTTCAGCCTTCTTTTTCTTATATCTGCCGCTATGTTGGACATCTGCTGTGTGGTCTTCCTCGAATGTAACATGTATCCTGTTCTTCAGTGCGTTTAGGGATATATATATATATATATATATATATATATATATATATATATATATATATATATATATATATATATATATATATATACCTTAAATTGCCTACACCTTCAAGTTTTTTGTTTCAGGATTTGAATTGAAATATTTTGTTTTTAACGGTGACGACTTTACTTCACTAAAGACCATAAGTCAAGATAGAAAAAGAAGAAAGTCCATTGAAGTTTTGCACCAAACATTAACCTCATGGGCTGCATGAGGCTCTGTGTCCCTCAAAAAGTGAGTCTTTCAATTTCGAATTTAATTATGAAATCGTATTGTACCGTTAGTGAAGGCTAGTGACTCAATGTATCATTGAGAAAATTATTTGTTAAATTGTCTGCAGTAACATGGACAATTGAGAAATAAGTGTACGATTTTAGTGTATCTACTGCACTTCAAAAATTGTAGAATCTAATGACTGAAAAGGGAACTTTGTTGGGTGTAAATGTACACATCTTAAGATCTATATTTTGAGAAGAATGACTTCAGGTTTCAAATATTTCATATATTTTGGATTAATAAGTCCATGTTTCTAATAGATGATAATATTATATCCCGATTTATTTCCCGATTTTTCTACTGACATAAAAAATTATATTATTATTTTTTGTTGAGTTAATGAATTATTTTGAATCTTTTCATAACAGAAAACGATAAGAGCCAGAATAGATCTTTACAGCAAAATTTGAAATGGAGAAAAATAACGCATTCTAAGAGCTATGAATAATGAATACCATTTTGAAACTGATCGATTTTTTTTTATGATTATATATTGGAGCTCGGGTCAGATATCCTAGACCTACTTATATACCTATCCAGTAGGTAAATCTAATAAATTTGTGAAATTTGTATCTGTGTTAAGCGGTTGAAAAAAAACTCCCAACTAGCATTCCCTAAACACGATACATAAGATCAATAATCGTGCATTCATCCAGTGAACAATGACAGAATAGAGACGTAGAATTGGAAACCGAAGTTTGTTTACTTTTGCGGGACAAAGCGTGTAGATGCATAACTCATTTCGCGTGGATTGTATGGAAAACTGTCAGCGCCTTTATGGCCGTGTTGATTTTGGGCAATTCGTCATCTCGATATGACATTTATTGTCGGGGTGCGGCCTATTTCTAACAATTCCTGACAAACCACATGGAAAATCGATTTGATTTATGGTGTATCGATTTATCGGAAACAGCACTAAATTATATTACGAATTATTTGATATCATAATACCAAAATATCTCAAATAAAACACGGTAATTGGACAACAAAACAAAAAAAGTAATTTAACAGTTGACAATCTTTTTAAACATAATGAAATGAAATCTCGATATTATAGTACAATAGTTTCCATATCAGACATCACCAGGTTCTGAAAATTTCAAAAAGATGTTAAGCCTATCGTGGATGGTTAACACACAAGTTTAGCAACATCCCATGCAAATGTTAATGTCACAAAAGTTTAATAGAAACAAGTTTGGCCAAGAGAAAGATCTTAACCTGAATTGAAACAGCTGATTTTATTTTTAACTGTTCAGCTTTTTTCATCGTCATTGAATCGTTGGAGATTGGAAATCTACATGAGGTTATGAAAACTAAGTTCGATTTCGGCTAAAAACCTGGACTGAAGTTGATGATAGTGATGGCTTCATGGTGATTATTACTGCAGTTTGATAACGGTGTTTTTTGCCTTGATATATCATTTTGATATGCACAGCTTAGCTATACGGTGTCAAATTTTTTTAGTATGAAAAACGTTTCAATTAAACACAGAGAGTTTGTACAGTTTAAAATGGCTTAATGTCAAGCAAGAGGGTTTTCCGATGGTTTTATTTCTCCTGTTTCTAATTTTTATTTGAGAAATAAAATTCAGCATTTGCTTGAACGTTACTCAGTTTTTTTTTATACAGAAGTGTCATCAATTCCAGTGTCCGATGTGGTTTAACCTTCATAACACTGGCATAAATATATCTACCCTCAATGTAATGAGTGAATTACATTTTGAAAATTGTTTCAATTCAAGGATTTCAAATTTGTTCTTCATGATGTTTTATTTTCAGTGAGCTTGAATGATGTTCAATTGAAATTTTGTTGAATATAACTTGAATTCAAACACTTGAACTTATGATTTACACTTTATTGACTACATAGCATGACGCGTTTCGTCGTTACAAACGACTTCTTCAGATCTGAAGAAGTCGTTTGTAACGACGAAACGCGTCATGCTATGTAGTCAATAAAGTGTAAATCATGAGTTCAAGTGTTTGAATTTAAGTTATATTCAATTATAATGGATTTACATCAAGTAAACGCCAACACTATTAAATATTGAAATTTTGTTTCTATTTGTCATCTCAGTGCACTAATTTCAAAGAAAGAATATTAAGGAATGTATAAAAATTTAAGGGATTATATGTATACTAAGCAATATTTTGTTGTTTAGTAACGTGAAAACCAGCATTATTTAGATTAGGGGTTGCGACACTATCAGTACAAATGAAAGTCCGGAAGAAAGTGAAGAGAATGTTAACCAATGCATGTTTATGGATTACCCACTGAAGGGCATTACTTTGAGTTAACATCAATTTATTTCAATTAAACACTTATTTTAATGTTTTACGAATGTATGGAACAATAATAAAATGATCAAATCAATAAAATGGAGCAGTCAACATGTTTCTAGTGGTCATATCATTATCAAGACTCTTGGTATAGGCTTAAAGACATAGTCTTGATAATGAGCTGACCGCTCGAAACATATTGACTATTCAATTTTATTGATTTTATTGTTGTATTATTTTTCATTACATTCGTGCAACATTAAGCCAAGTTTTTTAAAGGCCATTATCTCTTATATCATTCATTCCATGACTCTGTCGTCATTAAATTCCAGGACATGGATGTTTCCGCTCAGTATCATTCCACAAATGATTCCACTCAAGATCTCCGAGAATCCGCAAATATCTCCGAGAATTTGCGGATTTGAAACAGCCTCACTAAATGTAGACAGTTTCAAAAAGATACCGTGCACTTTTGATGCTGTAATGTTGAAAGCGTAAGACAAAAAACTCAAAATATGCGCCATATGCGTATGTAAACATCTAAGGGTTAATTTCAAAAATTGAATATGTTATAATTATAGGTTATTATTTTTCCATTATTGTTTATTCTGTGGAGATAACGAACATCAGCGTATCAATAATGACTGGGTTTTATGTAGTTACAGATCAGTATGATGTAGTTATTTTGGAAACATACTATGTATTGAGAAACTGTACAAGTAACAGGTTAATTATTTTTTTATTGTTCACAGAGCGAAGGTCAGAGACCTATATAGCTGCGATACTTTGGACCTACAGTTTAACACCAAATCCGAGCGCCTGCTCAAGAGCACGGTAGAAATGGAAGCCTCTAGGTTTACTCTACTTTAGGTTTAGGGGAATCATCAAAATTCAAAATCTTTCCAGGATAGTCTACGTAATATTTTTTTGTAACAAGTTCAATAAACACCAAGGAAACTCATATCAAATTATTTGCTTTTCTCTTTGAAATTCTATGAAAAACTCGACAAGTATGCTTCAACTTCAATATCACTTTATTTTGTACTAAAAATGATTGAACTATCAAATTCAGTACGCAATTTCAGTGGTGGAGGGTTCGTTTAACCAGTCGATATCCCTAGTCATGATGTAATCTCGCCGAACTGTGAGTGTTCTACTTTGATTGCAGTGTAGAATAAGCACCGAAGGGCATTTGCGGTGCAATTTGACAAAGGAGGCAAATAGAGGGGCGTTCTGTTTGGGTCCTACGGAGGCAATGATTCAATTTGAAGGATGGTTGGCCTTTTCAACGCTCGCAGCTGGCTACCACTGCCTTGTTGGTAATGTGTGCCTCAATCAGACAATGCCAACAACTGTGCAAGAATAATGCAAATGTGGAAATAATAAACATAGGTTTTGTCCGTTTATTATTGGAAATATGTAGATGTCGAAAGAAGAATATGATATTAATTATCTGAAACTTTGGCTCCAATATATGCAAATATATTGAAGATATTTATATTCCGATCTTATTTTGTTATAATCATAGTTTAAATATAAGTAAGGCCTTTTCTTAAATGATAAATCAAGTTACTTGAAAGTATTCTACAAAATTTGCTCAATTTGATGAAATCATATTTTTTATCGTTTTTAGAAGGCATTGGGGGTCATAACCCATCCAAGGAAACCACGAAGTCATGATTTTGTAATATCCAAATTGTTTTTTAAATCGTATTGAGTAAAAATCGTCTCAAAAAACTCATCAAAACTCCAGTCTAACAAACAGAATTGTTTCAAGTTAACAAATGCTGATGATATATGAGAAATGTATTTGACTCCATGATTTTGAATGATTATTTTTTCGAACGCATTATCTGCATAACTGAAAAAAACTTAATTATGTTGTTTTCTTAATTCAGTGGACCTACATTTCAACACCGCTTCCGAACTGCCAATGGGTTTGTAATCGATGTACATTACCAAATATATATTAACGGGTGTTTTTTTTGAAGGAACAGAACTTTAAGTTGGCATAGTAATGCCAGTAGTTGAAGATGGCGACCGATATAACAGCTGAGAAGTGATTTATTCTCAGTTTGGTTTGGCAATTCAACATAAATAGACTAATAAAATAGAAGCAAGGGGTAGATTAGTGGAATTTGCCCAAAACGAGATTGCCGTTGTTCCCGATTTTCATAAGCGAATTTTGTTTAGCGATGAAGCGCACTTCTGGTTGAATGGCTACGTCAACAAACAAAACTGCCGCATTTGGAGTGAAGATAATCCTCAAGTGTATGTCAAAACACCGTTACATCCAGAAAAACTGACTGTTTGGTGCGCTTTATGAGCTGGTGGAATCATTGGTCCGTACTTCTTCAAAAACGATGATGGCCAGAACGTTACAGTCAATGGTGATCGGTATAGAGCCATGATTACTAACTTTTTCATTCCTGAATTGAACAACGATGATGTCCAGGAGCTGTGGTTTCAATAAGACGGCGCAACATGCCACAAAGCTCTTGCCACAATCGATTTATTCAAAGACACGTTTGGTGAACGCCTAATTTCACGTTTTGGACCTGTGAATTGGCCTCCAAGGTCTTGTGATTCAACACCGCTAGACTATTTTCTGTGCGGCTATGTAGAGTCATTGGTTTATGTGGATAAGCCACAAATGCTTGACCATTTGGAAGACAATATTCGCCGTGTTATTGCCGATATACGGCCACAAATGTTGGAAAAAGTCATCGAAAATTGGACGTCCAGATTGGACTACATCCGAGCCAGCCGTGGCAGTAATATGGCAGAAATCATATTTAAAATGTAATGCCACAAGATTATCTTTCGAATAAAAGAAAATTCTTGTCAATCGAATGATCCATCTTAGATACATCTTGATAAATAAATCGTAGAACATATACCTATTTCATATAGAAAATGATTGTGAAGCTCGAAGAATATTATTCTATTATCTATGAATTCATTTTTATTCTTACAAAAAATTTATTTCCGAAATCGTATTTTCAATGACTTCTGAAAATAATTCAATTTAATTTTCCTGAAAAATAATTGAGTGATTAACGCAATTCAATCAACTGAAGTACAGTTGATTGAATTGCGTTAAATTGGTTATTGTTATTTTGGTATTGCTATGATTCATGGTGTTTTAAAAAATTGGTTAGAAAGCATATTTTTTAGGTTAAAAATATCTAAATCCACATTGTTTGAATAAAAAACGTATTTCACATACCTGAACTCTGGATTCTGGCAGAGCAATTTTCATGGCTACCTCTTCCCGCATGAAGATGTCAGGATACCTAGTGGTATTGAACAATTCATCAAGGACATCCAATTGAGCTCTTGTGAATGTAGTTCTTTCTCTTCGCTGTTTTCTACCTGAAAAATAAGAATAAACTGTGGATTATGCCAAAGGTAACTCTTTCATTGAATATCATCAAAGTGTTTCAGCTTCAAGTGAACAACTGCAGAGTATAAGAAATGCATGTAATTTATATTTCAAAATGCAATAAATAATACTCGAAGCTGAAATTCATCGATTTTTAAGCTTCAGAAGTTTCAGTCTCAAAACAAAGTCGTCAATAACCATAATAAACGCATCAAAAATTGAATGCGAATATAATTTAATTTATGATCATCAAACGTTTTTCAGAGGTATGGCAAACAAACAGAGACAAGTTTTTAAGTGAGTTAAATAATTAGGGAAATGACAAAAATGATAAACTCAATAGAAGGAATAATGTCACAAGTAGTGTTTGTGCAGTTTTAGATTTGATTAGTCTGGAAGCTTTTGAGGAATCCAAGACATTCGTAAAATGTCTTGGATTGGACAAACTCGATAATTCGTATCGAGTTTGAAAATATCAACATATGTAACACCATGGCAGAAACTCGACATTCAATGTCAAATGAAAATAGAATAGAGGAACAGGAACTGTTGATAAAATTCTCAACAGAGAAAATGATATTCAATTCAAATACACAACAAAGAATAACAAACAATGCATTGAGGCGAATAAAAGCAAAATAGTGGGTTCCGGGTCTCAGAAGAGAGAAAAGATTCGCTTCAGCAGGAGACGGAAACGATGGTCATAGAATACAGTAGGTACTCAACAAAATTAGCATGTTGAGATGAAATTACGAGTTAACTTCAACCAATGAAAGAGGTAAAGTTATAGTTTATTGAAACACGCTTGAAATTAAAGACTGAAAAATTATTTGGTGTTTCAATATTATTGAACTCCGACTAAAAGTTCAGAAATTCAGTTTTTCTCAAAAACTCAAAAATATCAGGTTGTTAAATTGACCTTAGTTTGTTTTTGTTTTTAATTGTTTCCACTTATTTTGAAGCACTTGCTTCAAAAACAAGTGTTTCCGCCCGGGGTCGAACCGGGGACCTTCCGCGTGTTAGGCGGATGTGATAACCACTACACCACGGAAACCTGTTGGTACTAAAATACTCAAAGAAGCTGCTCGTTTCTGCCAAAAATAATTCACTATATTTGTGGACAAAATCATAATTTATATTGTATCCATAATTTGTAAGATTATCTAAATCAGAAATATCCTAAAAAATAGCATGTGTGTTTGTTTATATGATTTAAAATATTCTACTAAGTGTTTTACGAGAAGTTGATTGCCATTATTCAATAGTTATGTTGTATTAAAAGAATAATTTGAATATAAATAACAATAGAAGAGTATATTTACTAATTGTGTCACTGAAGACTGCAATAATAAGGTCAATCATAAGTAATACTTATTCATCATTTAGTCTGAATGCTTGTAAAATAATGTTTTATGATTATTATAGGTGAAAATGACAAGTTTTTTCCATAATAAAGTATATTTTTTGATAATATAAGTTATAAGAGGGCTCTTTCTGCAAAGATACGCGGCGAAACACCTCTATACGTCAATCTTTCATGACCCTCCCCTAATACAAGATTACAATTTCAAATTCTCGCCATTAAATTTTCACACAGAATTTTAATGGAAGATTATTGTGCGAAATTCAATATCAATGCCGTAACAGCAGAGATTAGTCCGCCGCTCTGACTGTCGCCCTGTGGGAACAGTCAGCTGGCCAATGAACACTTCCCGGGGTGCCAAATTGAATCAGCACAGTTTTATTGGGGCATTTTAACCGTGAATTTTATCGACAGACGTCCACTTTTTATTCAATGCATTCAAATTAGAGCAACATTTGACGGTCGATAAGGAACTTGAAGGTGTTTTCATTAATTTTTGGGAACGTGTAGCTAAGTATTAAGTAAACAAATAAATATTTTATCATAAAATCATATTTAATTAACAATGTGCAAGTTTTCCAATTCTGACACATTAACAGAATGTAGTTAGTAGTTTATTAATTGGTTAAAATTTGACAGTAGTTATTGAAAAATCAAAGAAAACTTTTAGGAACATTCGCAATTATTTACTGATAGAACTACTGACACTACTTCACTGACAGAAGACAGAAAGTAACTGAACGATTCTGACACATATTCAAATAAAATAAATATTCAGGAATCTTTTCACATATATTGACTGATTCATTAAAGTAGAAATCATTTCCAAAATTTCACAATTTTCAGCGGAGTGTATTTTATATCTCACTGAGGAGTTTCGAGAATGTATTCAATAATATTCTACCTGTGACTAATAAATAATTAAGGATCAACTAATAAAAAATTCAATTTTGAGCACCCAACCGTCTTTTCAACACAATTATCATCTAAGCAATCTATATTGACCCAAAAAATTTCAAAACATTTAATTGATGAAACTCAACTTTATATGATCATTAAACTTTTCAATGAACTGAGTGTGCACAAATTGGAAAATGACAATAATAGTCCATATATATGATTTGTTTAGAACAGTATTTGTTCATTCTTTTGATTCGTTATTTAAATATATTTTAATTTTATATAGAAATATTCAAATTCAAAATATCCAAATTTTATTCTGTAATGCATGAATCATTTTTTCGTTTATCCGTGTGTTAATAATTAAATGTAGTTACTCATCTCAATATTTTCTATAAATAAGCACTATTATTCCTTTTTTTCTCCTGGATATTCGTCTGTGTGATAATACAAAACGCGAAATTGGAGAAATATTGAATTTAATACAGTTGAAATGAAATATTTTTTGAGGTTAGATGGGAACTACATTTTAAGTTAAATGTCCAAAGATCCTGATGCAAAGTGTTGAGATCAGGCTCGAGTAACTTCGTGAGACTCAACAGCAATAACACTCTGGAAGCCAAAAATATTTCGTTTTTACTTAACAGTACCTATATGCAGTGAGTTTATACGTGTTATCATGTAGTTTTATTTCCTAGAACCGATTCACGATTTCAACATAGTTTAAAAATGAGTAAACAAAAGAAATAACATAGGTACATGTTGAGCGTTTCGAAATCTGATGGAAACTTCTATTGAGTTTCAGCTTTCAAATTTTGTAGAGAATTCCTGGAACCATTCCGTTTTTCTATCGCGATTACGATAAAATTTACATTTCATGTTCTATAGAAACTTTTAATTTCAGATGAGCGGATTAACTCCATCACCTCATCATTAGATCATTCCTTTCATTTTCTCAATTTTGTGAATAATCAAAAATAATCGATACTCCAGAGAAAGGATCCGATATCTGGAGAATTCTTCAAGTAAACACCTTTTCACATTAATCAAAAATAACAGAAAAACACTAATTCATTTCTAGAGATTTTAGATACGTGTCTGATATCACTAAAAATTCTCAAATACGGTACACAGCCTGGAGTCCTAGTCGAGGGAGCTGCTATATCCGTGTTCACTTATGATAAGAGTACTCTCAGAGACATATTGTCCACTAATTTTGCTCTCAGACTCCAGTTTTAAGTGTCAAGAATAGTCTTGAGACTGTTTTCTCTGAGGTGAACACTTATCTTTACATCTTCAGCGGTAGGAATTTTCGATGAATACGTCTGTAGCGTATATACATACCTACAGACAGACAGAGAGAAATTGTTTTTCTGCAATATCTATAATACTCGTATACATACATAGGTCTGGTACAAATATATTATAAGTATGTATAAACAATATGTTCGCTTTCTTTCAATTTAGATGCATTATTTTCCATTGTGACAGATCTCCATTCATAATCTGTCAATCTGAAACCATCGACTCGGGTGTTACTGTTATATTATCCGACAGGCACAGCACGAAGAAGCCTGTGAATTCATTACTACAATATATTTTACACGATGTCTGTCACAACCTTAGAAGGCTTCAAAATAGATCACCCAAATAAAGCTTCTCGTTTGACGTTTGGACGACTTAGATGTTTTCCAGCCGCACACGTTTTATGCGTCTTTACTACGATTTTAATTGTTTTAGATTATGAAGTGAATCATTTAAATAGATTATATTGAAACACAATGATTAAATTAGCTCAGTATTCAGTATAAAGCTTTTTCACATTGGATCATCAAATTTGGCCTCTAAATTTTATATTTAGATAATCTGAAGTTCTAGGAATTTTTTAATTTTACAATTCAAATCTACCTTTTGAAAATGTTTTTTCCACTAGAGGATCATTTTAAATTCTGAAAATTTACAGTGATATGTAGAACTTCTAAATGGTAATTAAGAATTTTTCTACCTTCATTGAAAAAGAAGCAGAAAACCGAATCCACTTTCTCTTTTCCAAATGATTCAATTCAGTTTCAATAATTGTTGCTGAATTAATGGAAAATTGTCATTCGCCATTGCGAATGACAGATGATAACTCATTCAGAAATTGAAAATATGACGATATTTTTTGAAGTCGGATGTCACTCCAATGAGTGGAGGGAGCACTTATACTAACTCCAAATAAATAAACTCATTGGTGTAAAATCTCATGCAAATATTTCAATTCAGTGCTCTATCGTTTTTGGTGAAATGTACTTCAATTTGTGTATTTGTTTCAAAAAGTCTATCTTTTAAGCAAATTATATCGGTTTTTACCCAAGTGGGTTATTTTAATAATTTGTCTCAAAAACTTTTTCTTTTAAGTACAGGTTCCAAAATTAAATATATAAAAAAGAAGATTTATTGTTTTACCAAAAATGAGGAAACACCAAATAAAATATATCTTATTTGATGTTATAAACTTTTTTGATTAGAGCCAATAATTGCTTCACCCTTTTCTGTGACATCAAGACATAGGCAGCACATTATATTAGTTTTATTTTCCCACAATATCAATATTGCGTAACTAAAATTATTCACTACTTGAAAAATAATGTCATTCCCAAGCTTATACATATACCTACAACAATTCAAATGAAAACTATGTGGACAATTTTTCGTGAAAATGCAGAAAACTGGTGACGAAAATAGGTTTTAATAGAGCTTCCATATTTTTATTCAACAACTTGAATAAAATTGTGTAAATATAGAAAACACGAATTTTCACATACGTGTTTTCTTTGGCATTTCAATTTAGTGAACATTGAAAAAATCATTCAAGAATATGTCAGTGTTCGCGTTATTCAATATTTCCTGGAAATTTCTTGTCCATTAAAACATATTTCGGTAGTTATTCTTTCTCGATTTCGATAAGCGTGAATTTAACATTTCCCATGACTTTGAAACCCCTAATGGCGTTAATAAAATTATTTTCCTCGCCGCTTTAATCCGAGATCCCTCGGCTATCGTTCGGTTCCTTCGATGAGGCGCGAATAACAAACAAGGAACGTCGCCTGCTGCGATAAAACACTAATCTCCGCTAACACATGCCTCGCATAATTGAAAATAAACCTTGGAAGACCGAAACGAAACATCGTCCCTCGTGCTGGAGGATATATACCGTGAGTACAAGAGGGGAATAAAAAGCGAAAAGTCATCTGAGAGATTAATTCTTACTTTAAACCCTGTAGAACTTTTCACATCTTTTATGTCGCATGATTCGTTAATAATTATAATTTTACCTATACCCGAAGATTTTCATACGTAAAGTTCAATTTCTTGCGGTTTTATCAATTTCATGGATTAAATTTTTTCAAATTCAGAATATTTCTAAGAACGGGGTATATTCAGCTTTATCAACATAATCAACATAAACTTAACACCAAAATGAATTAAATACTTGGCCAATTAAGTATTCAAGTGATAGAAATGAGAAAATAGATTCATATACCTATCAGGGAATCCAATGAACGCTAAAATCAACCTAAAACAAAAGGTTTCAATCTAGAAGTAACCCAGCTATGTCAATTATATATGAATTCTGAAATAGTCATCATAATTAACCCAAAATAATGAAATATTTCGAAAATATATTTCAATTAAAAGAAAAACTATACACAGACTAATTTGGAGAACACAATAACTGCCATTCAAGACATGAAAAGATTAACCCAAATTGACTTGACCATTTGTTGACATATTTAAATTTACCAGTTGATTAGTTATAAACAGTAATAAATTGAAAAAAAAGAACATCGATACGATAACCTTCAAAATTCAAGAATTGGAATCATGTTTCATTTCGAAAATAACCATCATTTAATCAGGATATTATCCAGACATACTAGAGTCTATGTAATTCTCTAATTTATTTTATATAATAGTAATATTCATATTATTCTTTTAAACAATACTTTTCAACATCCTAGTTTCAAATTTTTAATAACTTAAGTGAGGTAAACACTTTTTTAAAGTTGACATTTTTTATTTATTTCTATGTTTTTGTAAATTGTTTTATGTTAGACTGCTGAAGGTGGAACTACCTCTGAAACGTTCACAAAACGAATATAATTGAATCAATAATAGTCATAGTAACCATAGTCATAGTAACAAACATAGTCATAGTAAATTTTTTTGTATAAGTATACTTATGTTTTTCTTTGGAGATTCCGTGCACAAAACGTTTTTTGTAATTAATGTATATGCTTTGTATATAGATTGATGAGCCATAACACTATTCAACCCAATGAAAATTTGGATGAATTTCCAATTTTTCTTGAAAATATACAGCAGGTCTTGTTGAACTATATTAAGTTTCATAATTTCCATAAATTTCTTTGAAATTCTACTAATTTGGACGAAATTACTCGATGGTTTGTGATAATGTTCAATTGTTTTGTTGATAAGTACCAACTTACTTCATTATCAACAAGAAATATAAATGTATTAATGATGCATCAGAGATCATATTCAGGTTTTCCGGTTCAACATCTGATATCTGAAAGGCAGAAACTGCAGTACTGCAAGTCCTATATCCTTTTTGGATACGTAGAAATTTAGACCACGATTTGGAAAGATGCTTTCTCCAAATTCTCGTTTTCCAAGTTGACAACTATGATGACGCTGCAAGCTCGCATCTAGTGAAAGCGGAAAACCGAATCGCGGGTAAAAGAGGACGCGTGGTCAGGGAAGTACCTACCGCATAGGAACGGAGGGCTGTGAGCCGATTACCGGGGTGGTTGGGTGGCCGTTACCAGGGAAACCGCCTTCATCTGATGGAAAACTCAGCCACCAGAGTGCAGGAATATGTAAACAAACCGCGTTACCGGGATTGGAAATATGGGGGACAGAGCACTGAACATCTTCAGGTAATGCTATTTCAAGAGCCAAGATGCCAACCAGAAGGAGAAATCAATAGTTGAAGAAAACTATCACGATCCATTGTTGAATTAGAAAATATTGTACAAAAACTCTTTAAAGCTATATACTTATATAATAGACGTAATATTCAGTAATTTTGAGATTATTTGATAAAATGAGAATGATTTTTATGGGATTATTTCTCATGAAAATTAACTACTCTCTAATGATATATCAACAAACTAAGAACCATCATTTCATTATGAAGTGTTGAAAATAAAGAATAGATTCGAAACACAAAATTGTAACGCTTTAAAAAAACTCACACTGGTTGAATAAAGAATAATTGTTAAAACTGCGTCGCATAAAATAATCGCAGTTCGAAATGCAAAATGTAAAAAAGTAAAATGTGATTTGAGAGTACAGCCCGGTTATAAATTCTATTCATTCCGATATTGTATTCTCGTTGCTAATATTAGAACTGATAAGCCAGGTTTTTTGGTTGTTAAATATAATATCTTTTATCTTTATGAATCTTGAGTGATCTTGTAACCGATAAGTGTTTTGAATTATTGATTATTTCATCGATTATATTTTTCTCTTCAACAGAATTTATGAACCTAAAATAGCATTTCAATTTTGCTCTTTCTTAACTTTTCTTTTTCTCTTCGTTACTTATTAGTTACTTAAAAACTTTTTCCAACTGAAAGCAAGTCAAGTTCTTTTCATTTTCGATTTGTTGCGTTGAAAAAAATGTGTGTTTTTTGTAATCTTTGAATCAAAAGATCTTCAATAGAAGTTTTAAATGAACTTATCTAGTTCCACTGTCTATAACGCACATAAACCAGGTTTTTAGAGCTAGCCGGTGTTGTCACTAACATTCTACAGAATAGTACGTTATAAAATCAGCTCCTCTATTGGTCATATTATTATTTTGTTTTGGAAAGTGTGGCTCATTACCCATATAAAAGGAACCTGGGTAATTAAGCGAAGATCTCTTTTAATAAAAATAACGAAATCTATGAAATCTACTTTATGTATAACCTTACTGTCTTCGAATCGATTCTATTTTGATATCTGTATTTTATGGGTAGGTACATATTAAAGCGCCTGATAATGAATATAGGTGTGTTCAAAAATGTTAAAAGCCTAGCAAAGGAAATATTATTGATTTAAACTTGAAATGTAACTGACAGAAAGTATAGGTACCTATAAATTCTTTCATTTCATGAAGGTATTCATAGAACGCTTCACTTCAATATAAATTAAAATAGCTACTCAATTTTTTCGGTTGCTTTCACACTGATTTAGATGGAAAACCTTGCCTATGTAGGTATATTTTTGGTGAAAATTTTACATAACTTTTTTTTCAATTATCGAACTCCACGAGATTACGATAAACAAAATGTTTGGAAATAATGCTATTACTCAGTTTTTATTCTATTCTGTTTCCATTCCAATAACTCCCTATTTGTCTATTCAATGCTACCGTCTATTTTTCAACCCCTATATTTCGTACATGAATCAATTAGCGTCTCTGTCAGTAAATAGGGTAAGTGTCTGTACAAGGAAACGCAATATAAACCTCAACAGGCCCCCTCGAGCGTCCAAATGTTTCCACTTGGGTTTTCCGTCGCGACGCAATGAATACATGGACGCTAATAGATCTGTAAACATAACGCGTCCTCTGGGAGCCGGGGGTGGGGGTTCAGATGTAATTCGATATCACGCCAAAGTGCGCACTCCGTATAAAGGGCCTTATCAAATATTCACCGTTCGATTTCGAGTTCCATAAACGAATTGTTCTAACTAATGGGAATTTAACAAGCGTGTGATTATAAAAATATCGATATCATCTTTTATAAATGCTTCATTTGTGATTTTGAATTTTGTTGTTGAAGGAAATTAGAGTTGTTTTACCTACAGTTATGATGGGATTTATTTCACTTATTGAATTATTTTCTTATATATCGCATAAGGTAAATGAAAAGACATATAGTGTCCCGATGTTCAAAGAAACCGCCCTAGCTTGTAAATCACTGAGAAGATTAAGATAAGGTGAAAATCTAAAAAAGATTTCGGCTGTAAGATCCGCTGTTTTATCAAAAAATTGTGTTCAGCGATGATTCGGCTCATTTCTGGCTTAACGGATATGTAAATAAAAAAACTGTCGCATGTGCCATGAACAGCCACATGCCCTACAAGAGTTACCGATGCTTCCCGAAAAACCGACAGTTTGGTGTGGTTTATGGGCTGGTGGCATCATTAGTCCATTTTTCTTCAAAGACGACCGTGGAAGAAACGTTACCGTCAACGCCGAACGATATCCAGCCATGATACGCAACTTTTTTTGTCCCAGTTGGCCGATTTGAACTTGGTTGACATGTGGTTTCATCAAGATCGTGCCACATGCCACACAGCTCGTGAAACAATGGACATGTTGATGGATGAATTTGGTGAGCAGCTTATCGAATAAGAATTAGCCGCCAAGTAATTCGTGGGATACAGGCAGAAAAGCTCGAAAAAGTGACGCAAAATTGGACCTTTTGAATGGACCATTTGATACGGAGCCGCGTACAACATTAGCATGAAGTTACCTTAAAAATGTAAATGGCAAAGGCCAAGTTATCAATTTCCATAAAAATTTTGAATATATGATGCAAATTGAGTGTTTTATTCGATTTAAAAAAAAACTAAAGTTCTCTATTGATATTCTCCAAACCTCTGATTTGATTACCCGGTGAACGTCCTAATTTTTATGTCAAAGTGTCTTAGATTGAAATTCAAATGTTGCAATAGATAATTTTCATTAATGTGGAATGAATATGATTTCAAATCGACCGAGGTCAAAGAAAATTTTAATAAGCAACATTTATGGTGAATTTCAATAATTGTTCAGTGAATTCAACTTACTGACAACAGTTTATTCTAATGTGTGATGTGCACTAGGTACGCTCATTAATAATAAGATTTATATCTTTTATTCTAATTAATCATCAGTTATGAATATGAATGAACCATTGAGAAGAAAATGCATTTTTAAGTGTTCCTAGGAATAATTATAAGGAACAATAAGCAACTACATAATTGATACCGTTATGAATCGGTGAGTTTATACTTTATGAATACTTTCATGATGATTTTATTGATGGATACACATTCATCTATATCAAATGACTCGGAGGATTTGCTCATCATTTGACGGAACATTATGTTAAATAATGAAATAAAATTATAACACTTGGCTTCAGTATTACTGAGTATATTAACATCTCTACAAATGTTTCGGATGGTTAGCCCTTACTATCAGCTGAACACCCGAACTGTTAGCTAATAATTGTTATTACTACTGATAATGGGCTATCCACCCGAAGCATATGTAGAGTTGTTGATATGCTCATAGGAACATAAAAATAGTGTTTTAATTTTGATTAATTATAATTTTATCAACGTTAATTTGCTAAGGAGTTCAATGAAAAAACCGCAACAAAAATTAAAAATGATCTAATTACACTTCTATATTTGAAAGATATTCTTAGTAATATCTGAAATTAGCAGATTTAATATTATTTCTGAATTTTATAATTTCTGTGGAGTAGAACTATCTTTACTTATTTTTATAACTAGTAGGTATTAAACTTATACTTTTTGATTGTGGAGATTATATATCTATACAATCTCTTTTTCAACCAGTGAAAATGTGTGAAATCGAGTCGCTAGTATTTTGATTCGTTAGAATATCATTTCAGGCAATTTTAACAATTTGAGAGGTAAATGTGGTAGGTATATAATAATGATAGTTTGCCCGGAAACCGTGGCGACGGGAATTGGCCACTTATACATAGAACGACAAATCGACAAAGAAAACATTTTCATGAAAAAGTTTATGAATTGCAACTCCTTGGTTGAATTTTTTTTTATTTTAATTCATAAAGTGTTTCCATTTACTCAATGAAAGTATAAACTGGCGAAAATTATTGATGATAATAGTATTAGCTCAAAATTGAAACATATCCAGAATAATTTGAGTTTTACAGTTCATAAGGTAAATCCAGAATTAATTTGTCTTCTAGGATTCAAGAAAAAGTAGATAAAGCTGAAATGTTAATCCTATTTTCGTTTATATCTCAAACGTATATGTTTAAGTCATGATCATTTTACAGAATAAAATTAACAGAAATCTACTCAATGAAGAATCACCGAAGGCATGTTTGATCAGAATAATTTGTTCATCAATTTATGAAGCTCAGCTCTTTGAATGAATACTAATTCACAATACTTTTTGTATGTGGGTGTTGAGTAGAGAAAAATATTGAGTTTTAAATTCTCAATTATTTCAGTTTATTTTCTGTTTACCCTGATGGTAATTTTTTTCGTATATACCTATATAAAGTCTACTTGAAAATCCTACCACTACTGTTCTCTGAAATTTGAGCATAACTTTGCCATATCTTTAAATGTCAATACAAATATTCTCAACCCTTTACTATATTCGACTGAAAAATCCCGATATTCCCCAAATTCCGCCACAATCGTACTGGCCGAAAAAACAAGAAATATAACAAATCAATACGAAATAATAGCTTCGTTAGGCACGCCACTGTGTATCATCAAAGATTGCGCTCATGGGTACGCCGTCCGCCCCACCTTTTTCCTTCGCCGGGTCTACGGGAGCAGAACAAAAACAAAACCATAATCTTAAACGGCCATTCGTCACCGGAATCCGACACAGATTCGTTAATTTGCATCCAAATCTGTGCACGGTAGCCGCGCCAGCGTAAAAATCAAGTTAACAAATCATCGAAATTATAGGAATCGCCGTGTCTCGCCCAAAATGAACTCCGAGAGGTAAATTATGAATCGTAGACGACCAGGATTCAACTATCCTCATTATACGGCCCTCTTGATGCTGAAAGCGTTTACGAACAAAGAAAAAGACACTCCGAAATATTATTGATTACATAAATTCAAGTAATATTGCCTGGCCCTGGTTACATAAAGAAGAAATAGTTTATGAAATTGAAAGAGTTTGTTACTCATTGAAATGTGTCAACATTATCATGGTTAATCCAATGATAAATATAAAAATTGCCTCGGCTTTGTATAGTCTCATCATTACCTACTTTTTGAATTCAACTTTCATTAAGTAGAGCTTCATTTTGAGGGCTTTCATATCGGTTGTTTCGTTCCATTAATTCATTAACTTTTTTGTGCTGTTTCTGCTTAAATAATGTTTTAAGCAAATACCAGAAAACATAATTATTCTGTAGTATAAAAAATATTTTATTATTTTTATGCTTATTAACTTTTCATCGTATGTTTTGATAAATGTGCAGATATATTCCTATTGCAATTCATATAATAAGCTGTCAATCAATAAATCAGTACCTATTTAAAAAGCAATTCTAAGAATTTACACCTCAATACCTAGGTACTTTATAATTTCGAAGATGTCATTTGCCCTTTTTCATTGTTTGATTGTGAATGTTCATTTGTTTGAGTTGTTATAATTTGCATTATAATTTTATATTTCAACTGTATTTATCGTGACTTGTGTTCCAACTTGATAGGGGATATTTCTAGTGACAAGTGTAAGAAAATATTAGCTGGGATACATATTTATTTTTGATTTCGAAAGTTCCCGTTAGTGATATTAATCCCTAAAATAACATCAGAAGCAAAAGCTTGATTACTATCACATTGCTCGAAGAAATACCTGTTGGAAAATAAATATTACGAGTTATGTAATGAATCATTTTTTCTACAATAATTGGGGATAAACTGGTCGTGTGACTACTCACTTCCAACAATTACGAATAACGAAAAGATAGGTCGATTGAAAAACGTTGGCTATCGATCAGCAACGGGGCTTTTTGGCGAGCACACAAAAGATGAAAGGGCGAGAGCAGCGCGTAACAGAGAAAGAATCGCAGGTTGAAAAATAATCTCCGATAAACGTAGCGTTGGCGGGGCAGCTGGCACGGGATGCTGCTGCAGCCTCCATAATCCGTACAAACACGCACATAAAGAGTTGAAAATGTGGAGTCGAACAATTTAGGCCCGTCGGATACGGCTACTGGTATTGGGTTTTATGATGGACGGGAAGAGGGTCTCTATCTGCTCGGAGGGTTTTCACAACGTTTACTAACACCAACATTGATCACGCAAAAGTTATCCATTTCCGTTATTAATAACTGAATTACGAATATCAATTGCCCTTCTCAATTTTTATTAACTGGTACATATCAAGAAACGAAAAAAATTGGCAACAACGCAAAATTATCTAAGTAGAAATATCAATTCGATGGATCCTTTTACCGGAATTCAACGGTTCAGAACACAGAGAATTAATCCTCTTTCTGAGCAGAGGATATGTACAACACCACAAGTGATCAATGAAAATTTCACACAAAATCACAAAACAATAAAACCAATGACATCCTGCAGTTCATATCTACTAGACTGTTTCATTTGAGGATTCAAATAACTGATGAGCACATAAATTCATTTCAAGTATTTTATTTGGATTTCATAATCTAAAGAACACGACAACACGTAAAATAAAATTTTTTCTTATCTATTGCACTATTGCAGGATATGCAATAGTACATATAAAGAGTTTAGATTATTGATTTTAATAGTTGATCCTAAGTGAAATACTTTAAAGAAGATACAAGTAATCTCAATTATTCTGAACAGTATCTCTTCCTATAGGTTAGTTATAAAGATAGCTATATACAAAAAATTCTTATTGATAAGATAATTTTATTTTACTTACAAAAAAGTAAGTAAATATTATATTTTAGTATCAAAAAACTATTTCTTCATAAATCAAGATTTAAAAATATAAACATTGAATGAGTAATTTACCATAGTTACCTATATTGAATTTTCTTCAACATTTCACGATGTTGCAACATTGAATGAAAGTATTTTTTGCTTTGACTGCAAGAAACTCTGATCTTGAAAACAAATTTGCAATGAAGAAACACTTTTCTGTGTCAAATAAGAGTAAGATATATAGATACTATTATACACATATGAGTGTGTATATACGAGTATTTATACATAAAAAATATTCTAAAACAAATGAAAAATTGTACTTATTCATAATAGTATGTTGAATACTTCAAAGCTCAGCATACAACATGATCATTCTAATGATTTTTCTACATTTTTCCTCAAAATTTATCCACATGTCATCTTTACAACGCTAGGAGTATAAATTGATCAGAAGGCGATGGAATAGGGACACTCTTCGCCGTAGCGGGAACTAATCCGGATTAAATGTGCAGGGAGAATGAGGAAACGTTGCACCTAGTGATAAAGAAGCCAGACAAGCAGTACCATGGGTGTGGAGCGACGCGTTTCGAGTGTTTTTCAAATCATCCGCACTGCTCGTCTATGTTCGATAGCAAATAAGTGTATAACGCATTACTACTAAAGCCATAAATGTCCAGATTATGTAGATATATATAATAGGGTCATCAGTCGAAATAAACAATAATTTTCCGTATTATTCATTTTAGATTATCTTATGAAAATCTTGAAAATCTTTTTTAATAATAAGTTAGAATAAATTTGCACAATCTTTACAAGAAATTTCAACAAATTTGTCCGAAAAGTTAATCGTAAAAATAAAAAAGTTATCATTCAGGTAATTCAAGTTTAAAAGTTGTAATTAATTTATTGATAAGTGTTATGATAATTTGCTTGTTTATTAGTATTTTGGTGGTGCAGAATCGACAGGGTTTCACTTCTGCGAATATCTAGTGCAACTTTGTTCAGTCTAATTTAGGTGTTCGAGCATTGTTTTCGAAGCCATGAAAGACTTAGCGAAATCTGGAAGGCCAATAACTTGTGAAAAGAAGATTAAAAACACCAGAAATCATTTTTAGGCCGGTACAGCATTACTAGAAAACGAAACACTAAGTGGGCCCAAACTCCTCACTAAATGAAGGCAACATTACTGCAGTCGAAAACCTATTGAAAGAGGACAGAGAATGCATTAAATGAGTGTTCACCTAGGAATAGGTACATGACAAGTTCATGACTACTAGCATAATATTTTTGGGTGTTTTGGCGCGCTGTTGGAACCATAACATAAAGTCAATTGGTTTGATACTTCAGCCGTATCATAATACGCCAACTTCACGAGCTGCTAGCGTATTACGCTGATGAATTAATGCAACGAATAATAAATTTAATGATCAAAGTTCAGACAAAACCTCCGGAAACCTGAAGACATGCCTCCCTTTAAGGGTCGTGCTCGTGCAGTTCAATCTGTAGAATAGGTTATGTTTACTCTATTCTGAGATAACGAATGATTTCTTATGGACTTTCTGGAGAAAGCTCTTACAATCAAAACAAAGAATATAATTGAATACATTCTGCCTTTCCCTGCAACTTGCACTTCAAAACTCGACTTTGAAAATTCTTCAATCGTCTGTTTTAACAAGATAAAAACAAGACCATAGAGCGCAAAAAAAAACGAAAGTTTTTTTGATTGATTTACGATAAGATTTGCTTCCACATTCACCTCATGTCCCAGATCTTGCACCCTGATTATTATTTGTTCACCTATGTGGATAAACCTTTATGTGGCGTTCGATTTGAAAGGTCAGTCGACGTCAAATATGCCATAAATAGATGGATTGAAGGGAAACCGAAAAAGTTCCTTACTTCAGTTTTCATTTTATCTCCAGAATTTCAAATACATGACTCTGTAGTTGTAACAGAAAGCCTCATGAAACATTTGTCAACACTTGCTTACTAATGCAAACTATAACTATAAATTCCCTGTATTTTCCCATGGAGTTTTTTCATTATAAGTCAAGTGTTCAGAATTCAATATCAAGTTATAACTTGTATCAAATCTGCTTAAAATATCAAATTGCTCTGTTTTTTCGAAATAAAAAATTTGAATTTATAGCTACTGGGTTAAAATAAGTATCAATATTTTTGAAAAGAATAAAACGATGCTTCAACATGCTGGGAAGTTGATCAAAACTAAGACTGAAACTTCTTCTAAATAGTTATGACAAGTAATTAGGAAAATGTGATCTAAATCGTCAATTATAAATACCTTGTGGTGGGTAGACCATCTGCTCTCTTGAGTGTGGTGCCAAAGAGTAAGGGTTAATTACCGGCATCGTAGCCAGGCTTGGATGAGTGGGGTAATGAGGTCCATGTGATGGTCCTGGATTTCTGAGGTAGTTCATGGCTCCTTGCATTTGGGAATTATATTCTCTGGGAACTGCAGAGTTCATGAAACACGCAGCCTGATTTTCTACAGGTATCGGTGCCGTATTGATGAAATTACCGTCACCTGAAACATTCTTATTCTAAGTGAAAAAATTACATATTATATATTTAAAGTAAAACTTTTTAATTTGCCAGAAACGATTTTATGTGGTATGTCACATTGACTATGTTCATTGTTTTTCGAAAGAAGCAGCCAATTAATTAATTAAATATGAATAATTTAATTATAGTAAATTCAAATATAAATATAAATTTACTACTATGTATAAATTAATTAATTTATACATAGTAGTAAAAGCTTTGTAGCAACCACATTGCCAACCACCAAAAAGGTGTTGAACATCAAGTGAATTGAAATAGTTGATATTGAAATAATTTTTTAGTGCTATTTATACATAATTAATTTCAAGTTAAATTACTTCCATAAGTTGTACCTTTATACCTATATTTGAGAAGAGTGTCTTTTAGATTTATTATAATATATTTTATATTAAATAATTATATAATAAAACTAATTCTCTATATAAATATATATATATATATATATATATATATATATATATATATATATATATATATATATATATATAGAACACTAGAACATTCATTTGAAAAATTCAAATTAACCAAGAGAATGTTATAGTAGAGCTAGATATGTAAACGTGTACGATGTGATGTCTCCATTATCCTTCAAGGGATAAATGTTAGAGAAATATTGAAATCGATGCCACACCTGATGGAAGTGCGAGACATATATGTTTCGTTCTGCAAGGAACTCGTCAGTCACACCACGTCCATCGAATAATAATAATAATATAACATTCTCTTGGTTAATTTGAATTTTTCAAATGAATATTCTAGAGTTCATTTTCTTATATATATATATATATATATATATATATATATATATATATATATATATATATATATATATATATAAAAAGGTAATTTCTCGAACATGCGATACTTCGTAGAGTTTAGGTAACGGGAATAATCGGTCTTGTGAAGTGTTTGAAAACTCATTTATTCATTAAAATTCTCTATATTTCGACACTCATTTGTCTCTTCTTCAGGAGAAAAAACAAGCTGCAAAGTAATGACTACAGTGATAAATTTCAATATGCATAAAATAAAATTACTTACAATTAGAGTTTGTTTATGCAGTGATGATAACCTAACATTTTTTTGTAATACGTCTATTATTTTTTTTGCCACTTATTCACTACATGTTGCTAAACTGAATGATCAAAAATTTCAACACCCTAGAAGGCTGAAGGCCAGGCTATTGTGTATAATGAGTTGATCGTAAATGTTTTGAACCACTGATATAGAAAAATGTTTTAATTCGTTCTATTTTGAAATATTATTATAAATGATGCTTAATTGTTCTTGTATATCCTTATGTTCTTAGATATTGAACAATTAAGCATTATTTATAATAATATTTTGAAATAGAAGGAATAAAAACATTTTTCTACGTCAAAGGTTCAAAAAATTTACGATCAACTCATTCAGTTCAGTTTAGTACATGTAGTGATAAAGTGGCAACAAAAAAATGTTAGTTAGGTTATCTTCACTGCATTAACTCTAATTATAAATAATTTTATTTTATACATATTGAAATTTATCACTGTAGTCATTACTTTTCAGCTTGTTTTTAAAAGTAATAAGTGATATATAGAAAATTTTAATGAATAAATGAGTTTTCAAAGACTTAACAAGACCGATTATTCCCGTTACCTAAATTCTAATATACCTATATATATATATATATATATATATATATATATATATATATATATATATATATATATATATATATATATATATATATATATATATATATATATATATATATATATATATATATATATATATATATATATATATATATATATATATATATATATATATATATATATGACGAATGAATTAGGCACTACAACGTTGATGAATGATGGATCGATCAATGTTATTATGCTTATAAATGTATAGATATATTTCTCAGTATACATACGTATATGTATATGTATGAGTAAAGGCATTAAGTGTTTTTACTACTCAGTATGATTACTACTGTTCAATCGAACTGGATGAGAGAGTACCTATTTTCATTCAAACCAAAGGAATGAAAATGAGTATCTTCTGAATATTCCTGGCCAATCGAAAGGAAATTCTGCTGTTACAGTGTTATCATGAAACAGGTCCCTTTATTTACGATTGATGCACAAATATTTAATATGAATAGGAATGTTTGCCTTATGTGCTTCAGTTTACTAGCTGAATGTCAATGAAATTATTGAACTAAAGCAAATATTTATAGTTCATAATATCTTACGCACAACTCTGGTTAAGCATGATTCATAAAATAATAAAAACTTATACGTTTGAAAATAAGATAAATTTAGTTTTATGTTGCAACAAGGTAAATTTAAAAATTCATATGTGAAATGATTAGAATTCTCTCCACTAAAATTAACACGAATGTGACACATCATTAAAATATGAAAAATTGTTGCACTCTAATTTAACGATAATGAAGTCATGTTTACTTTCCTTTTTGAGTGTACATGTTGTTAGATATTATTTATAATTATTTGTTTTAGTTAAATATAAATAAATATAGTAAATCATCTCCTTATAAGTAAACACCATTCAAATTAAATATTGTTTTTATATATAGTGCAGACGCCAAAGGGAGTTGAGTATGCAAAATATGGGGACAGGCAACTAAGCTCAGATTCCTTATCCTGAGACCTCATACAGAAAGAAAATACAGGTTGCCATAACCTGTGTAGTTCCGTTTTCCTGTTATTGGTCCCTACCCCCCGCGAGCGCGTGTAGTATCAGTAGAAAGTAACTGGTAGTTCAGAATAGTTGACTTTTTAATATTTATGCAATATAATTCAAAATTTCTGGTATTTGAGTGTTTAATTACTGCTTTACTGAAAAGAAAACGTGAACAATATCGTTACAAGTGATCTTTTCTGATCCTAAAACAGTTTACGGAATGAGGTCCTCATATTTTGAATACTCAACTCCATCCAGGTCCTTGTCTAATACCAAACATAATCTAAACACACACATTCGTTACCAAAACATCTTAGTTATAATATTCATAGTCGAGTAATTTACTTCGAATTTCTTCCCAAATGATTTATCATTTCGTAACAGGATTATTTACCAATAATTTGATTAAAGCAAATGTCATCAATACCTTCATAATACTCGTATATTTGAATGTAAGCATGCTGAAAAAATCAAATACCTACTTATAATCAAATGTTTGTTATTGTCAATATAATAATATCTATATACAAGTTAAGCAACTGGAAATTGTATATTAGTCCTTTACAATTTGATATTATCATTTTACGGTAATTTTTATTCATATATTTTCTGTTTATTTGTGTGTTGCTTTCTCAAACAGGTTTATAAGTTTCGCCGCATCGCTACGTTCTTTTCAAAATAGAGAAAAAGCTGTTGACGAGTTGTCAACGCGGTACGGCCTGCCGGATTATTTGTCGTTATCTCTCCTTTTAGAAATCTTTGTGAATTTCCGCATGTATTTATTTTGAGTCTTTTTTGGCGGCTAGATGCTTCTTTTGGGTCCTTCTGGGAATAGCATAATGGACCGATAACCACAACAAGAAAACAGAAAATACCTAATTATGGGCAAGTGAAAAGAAATATTGTCAGTGAAAATAAAGAGTTAAAATATATGTTAAAATGTACCCACTGAGAGTTAACCACTAATATTGTTCGAAGAAACTGGTATAACAAAAATGTGATATTTCGTGTGGTCTAAGTTACTGATAAAATCAGGAACAAACTGATGATTTATGACAACGAAAATTGAAAATGCAAAGCTGCATTTTGATTGAAATATAATAACACATATTTATAATTATTATGTATGATTCATTTTGACTTAACACTGATCACCTTATTGAAGTTTTTGGTATAGATCCAAGTAAATTGAAATAAAACCAACAGCGATAATTTCAAGTATTAATTTTTGAAAACCAAATTTAATGATAAAAAGTAAATAGCTAGTCAAATATTTGGAGAAATCTAAAATTATTCCTTTTTCTACTCATGTATTGAAAATTTAAAAACTGAATTTGAGAGGAATATAATTTAAGATCAACTGAAAGAAAGTCGAGGATATTGCTAAATTTGCGAAATGTTCCTGACAATTTGGAAGGAAATTGAATCTAATACAGGGCGTGTTGATATTTGTTGAAACACTAAACGCGCTAAATATCTAAAAATACCTGAAATTCCTGAAATTTCGACGACAAAGTCCAAAACTGAAAACTTTCAACATGAGAAACTGAATGATAACTGAATTGCTAAAACTGGAAGCTGAAAATTCAACTGGCTTTATTGAGGAAATCTGGTACAAACTTACTTAGTCAGTATGAGAAATTCTAATTTCGATAAGATGAAAATTCAATTGAATTCAGAAAATTAGAAATAGCAACTTGAATTAGATTTTCTGAAGCGAACAAATTTTCCTTCAATTAGAACTGTGACAATTAAACTGAACCTAAAATACTAATGAACAAGTCTGTGACAAATCGAAAAATATAAATGTAATCAAATCAATCAGTATATAAGAACTGAAATGAACTTGGGTTCAATGAAGTTTCCCAATAAGAAATTGAGACGGATTTGCACGTTGATGAATGAAAGCATGTATTGAGAAAGAAAAAAAGACGGAACAGAATATAAGTACTTCAAAAATAATAAGATGAATAACAATAGCCACCTACATGTTTATGTTAGTGTACCTAATACCCACCTAAGTGGAAATGATTTCAAGTTGTCGGAATCGAATGGAGAAGGGGTTGTTTAACGGACACGTCTGTATTTATTTTCCGTTTTTTCAACCCTCTAGTTGTTTTGAAACCAGTAGGTATATTTGATTATTTAATTTTATTTCGGTCATCCATTTTAAGTGTAGCTAATTGCCCACCTATAAATTATAATAGATACCTACTATATCTTCGTTTTTTCTTGATTAATTTACTATGCTTTCTCGCTTCAAATTGTAATTACCTAATATTTACGAATTGAGCTATTTACGAGTATAAACTAATTTACTTCCAAACGAATTATTACTAATAGATAATGATGGAACTAATTAATTTCCATCCTCCATTACAACAGCTCAAAATTTTCTTGTAGTTTCTCAAGTTTCATTCAATCAGATTAATGTTTCACATTTTCATAAAATAAGTTAGATAGTTATTTATTAGCTGTACCAAATTTTTATTACACATAATGTTAATAACGTATATTGAGTTAATAAAATATACCTAATTTCAAGTTCAAGGTATACCAGTAGCGCAAAATTATTTATATTACTGTCATATAACTGAGATCCTTCACACATTGATCTACCGTGATGAGATTAAATCATACCTACCAGACACTGTCGGTATATTACTAGATTTCAAAATATTAAGGGCTGAGACATATGCTTTATATAGATAGTGATATTAAGACATTTCCATATCGATTTTTATAACTAAGACGTTTTGTATACTTATAAACTAGTGAATCATCAAATGAGTATATAAAAAACACTTGTAGAAAACTTAATATAGATACGTATATCTAATTACTTACGAAGGGTTGTTTTGTTATAGTGGATTGGAAGAACAAGGTCGTCTTTGTTCTCGATCAGAAACAATTAAATTGATTGAAACAATTATTTCGATCAATCAAAATGCCTTTTTCGAACCTGAAAGATGAAAATAATTCATAAAACTGAACTACAGACATAGTATTATTCAAAATACTATAGTTCAAAAACATAACCATGATTATGTGATAAAATTTATACCAAAAGTATTGAAAATGGATACTTTCAAAAATATGAATATGGCAGGTTTGGAAACTATTGTGAGGAATTTAAAAAACAAAAATAGTTAGATTATATAACTGCTTTATGAGATTTGATGGCACATCAAATCTATTGGAAATACTCTCTTTGGAAAGACTCATGGAATCTTTCCCAATGTATGGAAATCTTCATTGATAATCCTGTGCCTGAAATTTGTCACACTGTTGAATTGGGGTAATTTAGACATATTAATATGTTTCCACCACATGGAAAAAATCTAGAAGTAGTTATTGAAAATCAGGATGTAGACTGTGAAAAATGTGATAATAACAATAATTCTCATTTAGCAAAAGCTATTTCTAAATTTATATATACCTTTACTTTTACGTCCAAAAAGAACTTAGTTTTCCTTTGAATATCTTAAGGTCACCAATTGTTTTTATGGAGCTAGGCAATTCATTACATGCACTGAATCCTTAATTAAATATTTCTAGATTCAGAAAGCTCACGAACTTGCATTTAGAATTTGTCGGAATTTCTGTATTATAAGCGTGCATATCACGGATGCATGTTACATTTTCTATAACGCTATATGGGAACAATTTTTTTAAATTTGAATATATATATATATATATATATATATATATATATATATATATATATATATATATATATAGTAAATACTGAGACTCTTAATCGAAATATCGAAATATTTCAAATAAAACTCTCAGGGAGCTGTCTACACAAATGTTGTCAACGAGAACGAACCCATCACTTCCGAGAGTGAATATTAAGAGCGTTTCGAAAAATTCATCGATCTTGTTGAATGATAATAGGATACAATTGTTTCATCATTATTATGAATCATCAGTCCATATTTAATCTATCATTCAACAAGATCGATGAATTTTTCGAAACGCTCTTAATATTCACTCTCGGAAGTGATGGGTTCGTTCTCGTTGACAACATTTGTGTAGACAGCTCCCTGAGAGTTTTATTTGAAATATTTCGATATTTCGATTAAGAGTCTCAGTATTTACTAGTATTGAATTACCTGTGAATCTTTGAACTATATATATATATATATATATATATATATATATATATATATATATATATATATATATATATATATATATATATATATATATATATATATATATATATATATATATATATATATATATATATATATATATATATATATATATATATATATATATATATATAAATATTATTTATTTTTCTGAATGATTCAGAGGTTTTTCCCTCCTTCTTCAGCAGTACAAATCTACAAATTCGAGAATTGAAATTACATTCTTCAAAAGTTTTCGAACTCGACTGGGATTCGAACCCAGGTCTTCAGCTTGAAGCCCCACTGCTTGGAATCGCTAAGCTTTAAGGTCTTACACTTTCGAGATGTAACTTCAATTCATATCTACCAAGTTTCTATTCGACTACCTGGCCCGATGCAATACTTCCTCCTTTGCTTATTATTATATTAAAGTGTTAGTTTGTTACCCATTTGTATATATAGAAATTCAAATTAGTTAGTATGATTATGATGTTATAAATATTATTTATTTTTCTGAATGATTCAGAGGTTTTTCCCTCCTTTTTCAGCAGTACAAATCTACAAATTTGAGAATGGAAGAACATTGTTCAATTGAATTGAGAACAGTCATAATCATACTCAGTATAACCAAAAACTAATTTGAATTTCTATATATACAACTGGGTAACAAACTAACACATTAATATATATATATATATATATATATATATATATATATATATATATATATATATATATATATATATATATATATATATTATATATTTCAAGAGTCACAAATCATTGATATTGTTGAATACTGAGACTCTTGAACGATATATTTCAAATAAAACTTCTTTTAAGAAGGAATTAACTTTTGTTATTGCAAGATTACATAATGACTAAAGAATCATGGCAAGAATATTTAAGTTTGAAAAATGAGGATGTAACAATGATAAGGGAATCAAGAAAAGATATTTCATTGACATTTCGGATACTAACGAAAAAAATTTGGAGCTACTATGGAAAAACTTAAAACAATTATTACCTACTAAAAAAAACTGATAATACACTAATGTCGTGGTTAATAATACAAAATAATACTAGAGAATAAACATATTGTTCGGAGTTTGTCTCATTTTGTAGATATTTTACATCAAATAGTTGATACTATAATTCCGTTACATGACCACGAATACGTCATCAAATCTACATAAAAAATGGTAAAAATGCGTAATTTTGAGTAGGTGAATATGGCGTACCTATTTGAAAAATATAGTGAGACTAATTGAAACATAGAAGTAATTGAGGAGATGAATTAACAGTGTATATTATATTGGTAATGTGCCTGATCATCAGAAATGTATATCTGCGGATACAAATATTTGGTGTTAATATTTCTCACGCAGTCGCAGTCGGTGCGCGCCATCTTTACATACGTTTCTACCTTTTTTTCGTTCTATATAATCTTTCTTTTCTTTTGTTTATAGTTTAGTGTGACACTGAGCAGCGTAGTGTTTGGTACATGAGTTAAAAAAAATATCTACAAAGAAGTTCAGTAATGTACTTTGAAATTATTTTGTGATAATAAATGACGAATGTGTAAAGAGTAAAATTTGTGGTGGAAAGTATTCCAATAAGGGTAAAGGCACAGATTGATTAAAGGAGCCAAATATTTGATTTAAAGAAAAAAAAATTATCTATACTGAATTTAATAGTTTTTTAATTCTACCTTATCAATTATTTGAAGAATTTCAGTGAAAAATTTTTTTTGCTTCCTCATCTTTGGACATAACCCATCATATCATTTATTTATATAACCGATGAAACTCAGTTTACCTACACAAACGTCCATTTCTTACCCGGGATTTGAACCCAGGTCTCCCTAGTGAGAGTTCGTCACTCTCCCATTACGCCACAAAGACGACTCTTTATAAATTCAAAATTAATAAGGTAAATAGATCCGTAAAAGATCAGCGGATACGAATATCCGGCACATAACTAATGCAAATTTGCAATATTGAAACATCTATATTAATATTTGACTGATCATTGTAAGAGGAAGGTTTGTTGAAAAATCTTCCTTTCACTGTTATTCTTTCAAATGGTAGGTACTCATGCAGAGGGAAAATTTGAAAAATTATTAATAACTCACTTGACATATCATTCACAATGTCACTTTGCGATAATCCTAAAAATTCCAGAGACACACTATAATCACTATTCAAAAATGCCATTAATCCAACTATCGCACGTAAAATAATATCACTTGAAAACAGTTCAACCGCTGTTTCGTCCACTTGTTCAATATTTCACTGATGCACAAAACTGAAAGAACTTATTCAAACTGATCTAGGGGTGGTTTTGAAGCACACACTACAAGAACTTATTCAAACTGACCTAGGGGTGGTTTTGAAATGTATTAAAGGTAACAAATCTAGGTAGAACTGGTAAGGGTAGTTAGTATGGGTGGGGGGATTCTATGAAGAGGGCGAGTTTGTTCAGGGGGTAGTGGTGGGATGAAATGAGTCAGAAAGTAACTATTTGATAAACTAACATGTTTATGATGTTTTGTTGGTATTGTTGATTTCCTAATGCTGTTTTACTAGGAAATGAACTGTTGAAGATGTTCAGATTGAAATTGTTGCTTGAATAAGAAATTTTCGAAGCTAACCTAAGAGTAAGCAGAAGAAATAATCAAATTACGGTTGAGTAATTGAAACTATAAATGAGCCCCACCAGATTAAAATATTAAGGTGGCTTAGTAGGGAGAACACCCGTCTATGGTACGATAGAACTCGAGTTCGAGCCCAGGTGAAGCCATGGGTGTTTGCATATGATTTAATTAGTTTAAATAATGATAACTAAAATATCTTAAAATTGATTTATTGCCTGTTTAAGATATTTTATTTTGAATGTTTTTAGCAATAACAGGGTTCTTTTGATATGAAAAAGTCTATTTTTGTTAACTAAAATGCTGAGCCCGAAATATTCCTCTGATAATAAAAATCAATGAGTGAAGATACAAACAAACTAATTTGAAATTTCTGAAAAATAAGTTTGACATTTTGATATCTATAGTAGGTAACTCATAAATTTAATTATTCATTAGTTTCGACAAAGTTGTGATATACAACGAAACGTTAACAAAAATAAAGTTTTTCATATCAAAAGAAGCCTGTTATTGCTTAAAACATTCAAAATAATAATATATATATATATATATATATATATATATATATATATATATATATATATATATATATATATATATATATATATATATATATATATATATATATATATATATATATATATATATATATATATATATATATATATATATATATATATATATATATATATATATATATATAAAGTATTAATCAGGAATTGAAAATTCCTGATTAAAACTTTCAACACTTTTGAAACTTCTAGAGCACCTACTTAATATTGAAATAGCGATAGAATAAATATATTCACTCTTCATTCAAAATGATTAGTGACGCGAAAATATTAAGATTTCAGTTCACTTGTTAAAATTGTGAGATTCAATCGTTTCCTTCGAATGCAATGAATATTCATGTTCCTATTTAGGAAAGTAATTCAAGATACTAGGATACAATTAAATATTGTCTTTGAATGACATAAATGATGGAAAAAAATTGAAGAATCATTCACAATTCGCAAATTTGAAAATTCCTTCTGTTCAAAAAATATTTGGATGAAAATATTCAGATAAAATAGTGATATTACCTAAGTAAAAAGTAGATGAATGCCTATCAACTTTTCGGTAAGTTTCAGGCAATGAATTTGTGCACAGTGTGATTCCTCCCACTTATTCACTTAAATTAATGAAATTAGGTGAAACATTCAACGATTCATTATGATGGTTTCGAAATTCTATGGTTACACGCTGGGTTTTACATTATATTGTCACAATCGGTTACTACTCATCTTTTTGTAAGCGTATAAAAGGGTTTCACTGGTCTCTCGCACCCAATTGTAATCATACAATTGATAAATTAATTATATATAATAATGAAAACAATATTTAGAATTTTCTCATAATTTTAATATAAATATGCATGACGACGTTTCGAAGTACTACTTCTTTATCAAATGCTGGATTGATACTGTATCAGTATCAATCAGGCATTTGATAAAGAAGTAGTACTTCGAAACGTCGTCATGCATATTTATATTAAAATTATGAGAAAATTCTAAATATTGTTTTCATTATGGATATTAATTTTCTCCAAGTATCGGCCTCATCAATCATCAATTTGATAAATTAATTGCTACTTTCGTCAATCAGTTACATTGAGCTCCCAAATTTGGGTTAGGAGCCCAAAACATATGTCGAGTGTAATAGAAAACAAATTTTGCAATTTAGTTGGGTCTTTTGAACCATGCGATAAATTTCAATTAATAACTGAAATTGAATTGTCGCTTACCTCTTGGTGAAGCATGATTAATTGAGAATATAAAGCGAACTCTTGGATCAATAATTCACAAATCTATATTCATGTTTTTGAAACATTCAGGCAAGAAATTGATTAAAATTTGATTTTTTTCAATTTAAATTAAATTTCACAAATCATTGTGTGAAAAGTTTATACTTAGATATAATTGAATTCTAATATATTATATTAAACATAAATTATATAAATGAGAGGTAATAATGGAAACTTGTCTAAAAATCACTGACTGAACGATTTTTAGACAAGTTTTCGTTATTACCTCTCATTTAATTATGAACTATCACAGAGTTGATTCACCGTCCATTGAATTTATAAATTATATACTTACTTATAATTTATTGCGGCATTTGCTGTAACTCATCAAAGAGGATATAGATAATATTATTTTGATGGTCTATATATTCAAAAACTATAGTGGAATAAAGGGTCCCTAACACGTCAATTGAATATATTCATTTCTAAACGCTTTAGAGGTGAGTAAAACATCCGATTGACTTCTAAATCTGCACTTATCTGTCATTTAAACAGTTAATAACACTGGAATCTTATGTATACATAGCCCAACAATGGCAGACCGTAAAGAGCAAGGAATGATAGTTTATTCCCGGTAATCACGGATAATCTGGCTCAGACCTGAGAATAAAGTAGGACAAATAAAAAGCCCGTGCAAACTCGAGAATCGGTAACATGCTCCACCTCTGGTTTTTGTACGTCACCCAACCAGCAGATTATATCCACTTGTATGATATTATTCGTATTTAAATTATGAAATACTTATCTAACGATTTAAATTTTTGGAATTTCTGTTAATTGGTGCTATCAATGAAGAAAATAAGTATTTAAATAAGTCATTAATCGATTGGGCCGATACTTGATGAAAATCTAAATACATAATTTCAATAAAACTAAGTAGTTTTTCGATCTTCACTATAATTAATTCAAAACATGGCAATATCATTTCGTCAACTCAGTGGCTTCATCGGATGTTGATGGTAAACTGAAATCCTTCGATTTAGTTAATAAAATTAGGAATACTGCCTGATACCTGATAATACCTGATAATGCGAAACTTTCATTTATTATCATTTGACGTCATATTTCATACTTATATCATTTGACGTCAAAAATCTTTTCCCTAGTATACCCCCAAAAGAAACCATTTTATTAGTCAAAAACCTTTCAGAAAGAAATAATGTGAACCCTTTAGTTGAGGGTTGAGGAGGAGATTTTAAATATCTCAGAAATGTGCTTAAACCAAAATAATTTTCAATTCAATGATACCTTTTACAGTGGTAATGAGATATTAATTATAGAAAACCCTCTAAGCCCTCTCTTAGCGGAAATATTCATGGTTAATATAAAGAATTCTATTCATAGTAGCGAACTTTCTGGGAAATGCATCTATTGGTATTGATATGCCGACGTTATTACCTGTTTCACAGGTACCCATAGACAGGTTTATTCTTTTTTAAAATTCATTAATTCACTTCACCCAAATATAGAATTCACAGAAGAAATAGAAGTGGAAGGCTCTATAAACTTCTTGGACCTTTCAATAAAAAGAAATAATAATAAACATGAGTTCTCAATTTTCCGAAAACCCTCATATTCTGATCAAACAATACATTGCTCGTCCTCAGATCCGTTCCATCACAAATCATCGGCGTAGTTACAACAGTATAATTCATAGACTGATAAATATGCCTTTATCAGCAGATAATTATACTCGTGAATTGAACATCATGAAGCAGATCACACAAAAACAATGGATATCATCATTGTTTCGTCGATAACATTTTACGAAAAAACTTATATAATAAGGGCATTTCCCAAGTATATACTAAAGTAACAGATAGTCACAAAAAGTTCAGAACATTAACACATTTAGGCAACCCTGTATCAAAAATCTCGAAGTTTTTATCTGATAGATATTTAACGATAGCTTTCAAAACCCAGAATATCGTGGGTAGACACATCAGAAATGCGAAAGATGAAATTTCGCCTGATGATAAATCGGGTATTTATGAGTTGAGTTGCGGTACTTGTCCCAAAGTATATGTTGGCTAAACTGGCAGGAATTTCAACCTTAGAATATCTGAACACCAAAGATGCTTTGCAAAAAATAAAACCGATTCTACGGATGCAACACATCTTTTAGAAGAGCCATGTCTTCGACAACAACTTTAAAATTTTGCATTTGTATTTCTAAAACATTTTTTACACTATTTTATAACAATTTTATTAATTAATTATTTAAAATTATTTTGACATTGATTTGAATTTCACGCGCGCATATTGCTTGCCGTTTCCGGCACGTCAGAAGACAGGGTAAACCCCAGACACGAGTTTGACAGTGATTTGAATATCGCGCGCACATATGGCTGTCGTTTCTGGCACAATTGAGGGGCTGTATTATGTACCTGGAGAGATAGATAGATGCTACAGACCAATTTTTTCAATAAAAACTACATTTGTGAAAAGAGATGTATCTATCTCTGTTGTGATATATCTATCTCTACAATATTTGTATACGTAATCCCCAGGCTGATCTTTGATGTGCAGTATGTACGGCATGCTTGACAGTCTTGACGCATGCGTAGTATGTACGGCAAAATCTTATGGGAATTCCCTTTCTGTTTAATTAATTTGAGGTTAGAGGAGAAAACCAACAATTTCGTACTTTTTGTTCAAATTAACAAGATTTGAGATGTAGGTACAAAATTAAATGAAATTTTATTTTATTTACCTAGTGAAAGGGAAGTTGCATGTACCTAAATATTAATATTATAGTTTTATTTTCATTTTACTTAAATATCAGATTATAATCTTCATTTAAAATCAAAACAAAAATTATATTTGCAACATAATTTTAAGGTTATTATTCCAAATATGAGCGATAACAAAAGAAGGAAAAATCGTTCAAACGAAAATTTAAAAAAAGAGTTTCCGTTCATTGCAGTTAAAAATCGAAATGATGACTCGCTCATTGGTTAGATGCACAATCTGCAATAGAGAATTTTCAATTGCAATTCATGGATATAGTGACATAACGGCACAGATTGAAACTAAAGTACATAAAACCTCTCATGACACAGCAGTGTCAACATTCAAACTGAAAGAATATTTTTGATTCAATGAAAGAATGAAAAAAAATTGGCCGTTATGGAGGGTACTTTCGCTTTTCACAGAATAATCCATAATTAAAGTTTTCGCAGCATGGACTACACTACTAAATTATTAAAAAAATTTTGTGAAGAAAAATTTTCTTAACCAGCGCATTCAATGAATATAGCAAGAAATGCTATCAGAAAATCTGGATTCTGTATCATACATAGATATGTCTATTCTATCAGACGCATCCGGGTCACAATGAAATGAAATTTTATCCAATTTTAGTGAGGTATTTCGATATTAAGAACGGTATTCAAATCAAGATTTTAACTTTGGAATCAATCGAAGAGGAAAGATCAGACATCTTGTCTAATCACTTATTTCGAGTTATAACAGACAACAATTTGAATAAGAAAATGTTGGCACTCTCGGCTGACAACACAAATACTAATATTGTAAAGTTGTCAATAATGTGTACACAAAATTAAAAGATCTTCTAAAGCGAAATATTATGGTAATTGGTTGTAATGTTCACATTATATCAAATGCCATCAATACAGCACAAGTTCAATGTCAATAGATGTGGAAGTGATTATTACAAATATATATTTATATTTCAATCGGTTTATAGTACGGGTAGCACGTTTGAAAGAATTTTGTGTAGAAGCTGTTGTTCAATACAAAAAACTGCTTGGTTATTCCAAAGTCAGATGGCTTGCTTTAATTTCACCATTAGAACTCGTTTTGCAGTTATAATGATCCACCAAGTTCATATTTCATAAGCCTTGACAAATGTCCTACAATTTTGAAGAAGTTCATTCAAAACGATATATCAGATCCTATGCTTTATTTTATTTACAGTCAGGCGTCGTTGTTTCATAAAATTACTCTACAAATTGAAGGAGATCAAATTTCAGCAGCAGAAGTTTGTATTGAACGAGTACCTATTAAACGATTTCATACTGCAATGTAAATCAAGAATTAATGCTGGATTTTTACCACTAATTATAAAGAATAAACTGACCGTTTTGGAAGAATCCAATCGCGAAATAAAAAATTAATTTTTAAAAGAAGTTATAATTTTTTATAAAATTTGCTATGAATATATCGAAGAATGGACTTTAGAGCATAAAATTGTTTGAAATGGACCCTTCTAAATAGTAAAATTGAATGAAGGAAGTAGAAGATATTGTTATTAATGATAATTCTCTCTTTGAAGAAATTCGAAGAGTAAATTTATATTTAAATGAAGAAAAATTGAAGAAAGGGGACGATGAGAAAATAGAACTTGACTTTTGTCATGAGTACAAATCTTTCGGCATTTTAGCAAGAAAGATTAAAGAACAATAAAATTTAAAAGTGTTAATAGAAATTTCCTTATGTTGTCCAGGCACTAATGCTGCTCTTGAAAGGGTATTTTCACTAGTGAATGATTATTGGAGGAGCGATAAGTCGCAGCTTTCTGTAAAAACATTATCTGCCGCCTTGACAAATTTTAACTTAACAGTCAAATTTGATATGCAAAATGGAAGTTGTTCGGATATTATATTAAGTATTAGACGAACATCCTCATTTACCAAAAAAAATCCACTCCGAAGAAAATTATGTTTTTAAAGGAAAAAAGTTTTTATAGTTTCCTCTTCTTTTTTTTCACCTATGAAATACTTGAAAGTGTACTCTTTTTGAACAAAAAATAGTTGGTCACCTTGCTTCAGTCCATATTGTATTTGAGTGTTCTCGGGTCTAGGTATACATTGATATGATCAGAAATCAGTAGTTATATGTCTTTATCGACACTTCAAAGTAATCCGACAAATGAATCAAGTAGGTTCATTATTTCCGGAGATTACATTATAAATATTCCAGCAACTAATAATGTAACACAGAGGTTTGTTTCTATTGTTGCAAGATTTAATGCTAAATTGATGATGAATGAACCAATTTTCGTTTGTCATCTACCTCTTTTACTTGTCTATATGACATTATAACAAATATTAGTTTTAATTATAATTATATTTGACATGTTTCAATTATTGTTATATTAGACATTATAACAAATATTATTTGCAAATGTCATTGATAATCATATTTCTGATCATACGGCCCAGAAATTCGCATTTTCTTTTTCTTCAAGTAATACAGGAGGTAAGAAGACGGCAGATTATATTTATAAATGAATCAACCATCGGGACATTTGTGGCATCACTATCGAATGTGGACTGGGATTGTGTTGTCTCAGATTTCACATCTGATGCAAACTCTGCGTGGAAAAATGTTTTTACAATATATAAAAATGAGTTCAATATGTCATTTCCGACCGTCTGGATAACAGGAAATATCCATTGCAGTAATAAAAGATTCACATCATGTATATGTATGAAGCATATCACGTCCTTCTCTGACGGTATTTTTCAGGAGCTGCTCAAAGTGGCGATGATCGAACATATTCATAAAAAAGGTGCCTGAAGGATGCTTATAACTATCGGCAGATTAGTTTGCTTACGTACGTTGCAAAAACTTTTGACTCTGCCACACTCTGTATGCCTGTGTCAGCAACAGAGGCTTATCTGTCTTCTTAAACAAATGAGCATTTAGCACTTTCAAATTCGATGGTTTTAAAAAAAATTTTATTACTCGGATAATACAGTCAACTTTAGAATTCAGCTGTTTTATGCTTGGGAATAACTAGCACATCACTGTTCCTAATTATCCACTGTTGATAGTAATTTTCTTAATATTTTTCAACATATAACATATGTTATGAGTACGTAGGTAATTTTAATGAAGATAGTCTTGCAAGATGTTCGGTATTCGGTGTTCTGTGTATTCGGTTCTGTGTACTAAAAACCCTATTATTTCTATAGAGCAGTCCTACAGCAGACTATTATAATTCAGATAACAAGGTTTACTCTAAAGTTTCTAGGTACAATGTTCTCAATTCTAGAGATGAAAAAAATGAGTTACTCATTTTTCTATATAGAACATCAGATGTGATTTGTACATCTTAAATTTCTGTCTACTTATATATATTTAAGAAACTTAAAGTTGATTCGGATGATGAGATAGTGTTGTCTTCATATAAGGCATTCAAGGTACTGATTCCAGTAGCTTTCAGGAGCAAATGAACATATACAGTTTTCGTGATGTGATGAACACATACATCATCAAATAGTTCAATCGACAATTAACAAACTCTTTCACAATATATTTATATGCCTACCGAAATTTCACAAACATTTTTCCCAAATCAACCACCGATGAATCATGGGTAAATATTGTTATATGTGGTAATATGTGGAAATAGTGTTACTAAAAATCAAGATAACTTCGCAGGCATATCGAAGCAAAATAATATGTATAATAGAGATCCAAGTACAGAACTCTGAGGAACCCCAAGATCAATCAAGTGTTCGTATGAACACTTTGTGAACAGATTAAAAAGAACTTAACTGCAGATGGTTGTGTAGAGATCCTCTTCTGAATCCATGTTGACCGAAGTAAATTATTTTAAATCTATTGAGATAATTCATCTGTCTGGTGAGAACAACTTTTCAAAAATCTTGAAAAACACGATCAAAATGGATATTTGGCGATAATTTGTAATTCACTTACACCTCAATTCCTAAATACTGGAAATACTATGAATTCGTTAAGAGTTTTGGGAAACTTTGCAGTAGTGATGGGAACATTGATGAGATACATATGCAAAGTGCTCACCAATAATTCCAATTATCTCTTTCAAAATTATGGAATCGCTTTTTTTTTACTATTCAAGCCTCTCATAATGATAACAAGGCAAAACTATTTATAATATTGACTTGATATGGCTATAATATTTTTCCAAATTTGACTGCTTTCTATATTACGGCACTTTTATTTCCTTTATATAATTTTCTCTTTTTTTATTTCTTTATTCACTTTTTTAATTATACAATCAAGTGAATATTATGAGCAGATCCATATACTATTCAAAAAAATTTTAATGGTGTTAACCGAGTAGATAAGTTGAAACTGTGAACCAAATACGTTTGATAGGTATAGGGTGAATCCGTGGGAGATTCACCCTATATGCGTATTTGGTATGTCACATAGTGGCGTTATTTTCTGTTGTTGATTCCCAATCTATCGGTATAAAAACATTGTAAATACAGAAAAAATTTATGACGATCGACGTATATTAATATTTAGTGATAAATCCGAATCAGGTTAGTTTAATTAAAAACTACCAATGTTTCATGATGAAATGGAAACAAAAGATATATTTAACCTCTAAATTGGACATGAAGTCTGTGGCTGAACATGTGGTCAGTCTCTCGAATTAGCTTGGAAGCTACGACCACCAGTATTCGGAAGAGAACGACCCCTCTGCGAGGCTTACTGTTTTTGATATTTCGTGATTGTTGACTTTTTTTTGCAATTCGAAAGATGTCGACCAAGTACAAAAGGAAAAATTCAGAAAGAGTTAGTTGAAGCGCTGAGAAAAACTCCATCAGCTCTAAAAAAAATGGAATTAAAGGAGTCCAGGAAGACGGATGAAATTATGGAAATCCCAAATCAACTTTAAAAGAAAGTTGAATACAAACTTAAATTCAAACACTTGAACTTATGATTACACTTTATTCACTACAAAGCATGACGCGTTTCGTCGTTACAAACGACTTCTTCAGATGCTTACAGAATAATAATAATATTATAATATAATAATATTATTCTGTAAGCATCTGAAGAAGTTGTTTGTAACGACGAAACGCGTTATGCTATGTAGTGAATAAAGTGTAGGTAAATAAATCATAAGTTCAAATGTTTGAATTTAAGTTTATATTCAATTATAATGGATTTACATCAAGTAAACGCTAACACTATTAAATATTTAAGAGAAAAGTTGAGAAAATCTGATTCAGAAAAGCATGGATCGGTTACTACGGTATGGTGTTGATACCGAATAAAATATTTTTTGTATTTCTTTCAATTTAAGTGAGAAAAATTGATATGTATTGTGCCATCATGAAGAGAACGTAGGTATCTGAAAATTTGATAATAATCTATTAATGGATCATAAAGTCCAAGATTTTGATACTAAGTATTATCTTTCATCAATTCCACAGTTTAATTGTATCTTGAAATGATGTCTTTGATTACCATTGAAGATTTTTCTACGATAAATAACCATGAGTCCTTCTATAATTATGAATTCCTTATGTTGTTTTGATCTTCTATGAGTGTTCTGTTCATTTTATGTTTCCCTTCAAAATTTTGCACAATTCAATTGACTGACCATTTCTTCTCACCAAAATAAATATTCGCGAACCAAGGCCTGGTCTGAGGAAGAATACATTTTATGTCACTTACAGAAGATCAAATGTTATGTCAAGTTCTCCTGTCAACTGTAAGTATATGTAATCTTTATGATGGGTGTTGCGGTCGATGTGATATCTATTTTGATTTACTATATATTACTATTGCAATCGATTTTAATTTTATTTTTATTTATCAAATATATTTCGTTACTAACTATATGGTCAACTTCAGCTGACCATATGTAACTTTGTAATAGACACTATTTTATGTTTAGTTTGTTCCATCTGGTTATTGTTCAATACTATTTTATACTTAGTTTATACTCTCTTTTTTTGCTTTTCGTTCGTTCATTGTTTCTAATTTATTATTATTTGTGTACAATTTGTTATTTTTTCTATTTAATTGGGTTGTGTATCTGTTGAGAATGAATGTATAAATGTATTATTATTATTTAATTGTAGGTTTGTGTTATACGCATTTTAGTTTACTATCACTAACTATAGATTATCAGATAAATGTATCTGAAGATGAAGTTTACTGAACACTTCATTAAATTCTGTGAAATATTCGCGAGAATAGTCTCTAATCAAAATATTATTCACAAAATTTTCAGATATTATCTTATAATTAATGTGAACTATGAAGTTGTACTTTAAATTCCTTCTCATAAGTTTATTGCACATAGTGTAATATTTTTATTACATGTGGTATATTTCTAAGCCCTCAATATTTTTACATCCTTGACTCGAGTCAAAATCACATATCGTGCAAACCTACTGATATTTGTATCGTCTAATTTTTGTGTGAATTTTATCGTGTATTATTATTATATTAAATAACTTCAATTTAAAATACTTTAATGTATTTATCATTATATTAAATAACTTCGGTAAATTTTAACTTTAGGTCTCAACCGCTGCCTGAAATTAGCACTGGAATACCTGTTAGTAAATACCTAGTGTCGAAAATTATGAAAGGGCATTAAAAGTATTTTCACATCAGGGGGTTTTTGATGTACTTCCAGGCAAACCGCAATTATAACTATAAACCTCTTCTCTGCCCTGAGACACCCGTTTAGATGAACAGAAGGTACAAACCAGATTCCTGCCTTTATATATTTCTCGGAAAATAAACTCTACGTTTGGCAAATTTATTGGGTTTTTCCAGTCATTTACGAAGTTTCAGTGGTTGAATTACCTTTTATGATTTATGAATCCTTATCTGATCGAACGTCATGGAATCTTGTTCAGTTTCATTATTAAACCTGTATTTCAATAATTTTAAATTTTAATCAAAATAAAACACTTGTTATTCCCAATTTTGAAGAAAATTGCTATCTCTAAATTTGATCCCAAGCATTCACAGCTCATTTAGATAGATTATTTATAAATCGTTTTATTTGGTTACATAAATGAACACTGTGTTTTATCACTACAATAATTATTGTGTCTTAGTAAAATAAATTAAACTCTTGGCTTAATGTTTCACGATTTATTTAACAATATGTATAGTCAACATGTTTCGAGCGTTAGCTCATTTTCGAGACTGACTATACATATTGTTAAATAAATCGTGAAACATTAAGCCAAGAGTTTAATTTATTTTAATATTCAATTATGTTTCACCAAGAGTTAAGCGAGAATTCAATCTCATTAATTATTGTGTCATAATAAGCGTTGGCATAAAAGGGACATTTTTGATTTTGAGGACCTAGTAAGTGAATCATAAAATATTCGGAACAGATTGGAGTCAAACACTTAGTGAGCGTTCATTATTAAGCTAAAATTTAAATCTAAAATTTCGCTATCCTGCATAATTTGGTACCCATGATCTTCATCGTCGATATCCATCCATTGTTGAACCTCTTCTTCATCACATTCCTGGCAATCGAGCTTTTCTAGCATATTTATCATTTCAGACATATCTTATTGTCTCTCATTTATACATTCATTTGAAGATTTTCCCCCATACACAAAACTTTATTCCTCGCTTTTTTTAAGTTCTGCTGTTTTTGTGCTGTCTCCTGCTGCTCTGATCATGTAGGACGCATCTTTTAAATCAATCTTTTTATGATTTCTAGTCAGGCTTTTTTCTTCCTCCTCTTTTTTCCAAAAGTAACTTACGTAACAATTCTCTTCTATAAACCGTTTGAAAGTCACGCTGTAAAAGTCAAGATGGGAGATAAACACGCGCGAGTAGGGCTGGCGTAGTAGTTCGGATAAGCGGTCGTTCGGTTGCGCGACGTTCGGGTAATCGACGTTCTACTGTACTTTGTTCCATTCATAAATTACCTGCATTGAAAGGAACACCGTAATTTATGAAAGGGACAGTACGTACCTAATTTCGAGGAAATATGTACCTGTAATGTGTACAATAACTACTAAGGTATGTTGAAAATTTAAGTTGAAAGTGACTAGAGCTATCAAAACTATTAAATTCTATAATTTCTATTCTAAAGATTAATATGATAAGGCACTTTTACGAACTCAAACATAAATCAACAACATTGAAAAGTTTAATAGTGTTGGCGTTTACTCGATGTAAATCCATTATAATTGAATATAAACTTAAATTCAAACACTTGAACTTATGATTTAGACTTTAATGACTACATAGCATGACGCGTTTCGTCGTTACAAACGACTTCTTCAGATGCTTACGGAATAATGAAATTATTCATAACTATTATATTATTATGTATTATATATATTATTCAGCAGTGGCGGAGTGAGACCTAAATTTTATGTGGGCAAGATAGATTTCGCGAGGCCCTGTTCTGTGGCGACCTTAAGATGGATTTTATAAAATAAAAATAAAACAAAACAATTAATACTGTCGATTTTTATTCATAAAAATACAAATTAAATTAATATTAATCAAAAATAGAAATCGTGAATATATAGAAGGTGGAAATGACAATATGACAATAAATGCAAACATTGGTTGCACTATTGAATATAAGTGCTTTATTGCTTAAAAAAGTTGTAAAAAAAATTGTAGTTAATTTTCTTTAAAAACAAATTCAGCCATAATCAGACACAAACTTAAGCGACAGCGCGGTTTTAAGTGACGAACATTATTCTTTGGCGCCATTATCCCTTTGAAAATAATCACAGAATCAAGAAATCAGAAACTGTCGATATTTTAAATTATGTCAACATGATATTTGACCGATGTATAGATCATTAGCCCTTGTCTTGTTTGAATTTGTGGTGGTACCTTATAAAGCATGAAAAAAAATTAAAATGATAAATTATGTCCTGACTGCTGTCCTGATTGCACACATTTCTTAAAGTGTAGATTTAAAAATATTTATATTTCTTTATTAAAGGAGCACAAATTTTCTGCTTTTAACTTTACTAAATTGCCTTAATGCTTGCATCTCAATTCAGCCTAGATGCCATCTCTGATTGAATTGATAAAACAGCCAAAGCTGAAAGTATTTCCTGGCTCATTGTGTTTCTCAAATAGTTTTTTATTAATTTTAATTTTGAAAAACTCCTTTCAGCAGAGGCTGTACTTACCGGAATTGTTAATAAAATTCGGATGACAATGTAAATATTTGGGTAAATTTCTTTCAAGCTATTCTCTGTTATATACGACAGCAGCTGTTTCACATTTATAATGAAGTTGGGTAAATTTGGGACCATTGTATTTAATTCTTTATATAATTCGAAAGGTTGGAAGTCACTGCTCCCACCCACATGCATGACGTTATGTAAATCGTTACAGTGTTTTAATATTTGCTCCTCTGGCATATTTTTTAGCTTGCTCAAATCATAGATAAAACAGAAATTTTCAAAATGTTGATTTAAAGACGTAAATCTTAATTCCATATTGGTTATTATAGAATCAATCATGGCGTAAAAAAAAACTGTTTGATACCGGATTTTAGGAGACTGTATAGGTTGATCGCTGCTTTCATATTCGAGCATCCTTTTCTTTTTAGCTACTCTTTTATTCCTAAACTCTGTTGGCAGATCATAACAGCTTCTCTCAGTAAATTGCCGAACATCAGACAGGGTTTTTTCGAATCCAGTTTCCCGATACTCTTTTATCCATTCACAAAATGTGTGTAGATGTTCAAGAGCAATGCTTAAATGAATTTGTACTGATTGCCATAATTTACTCATCATACTTACTCGCGATAATATCTCATACCACACATGTAAAGATACGAAAAATTCTAAAGTTAAGATTTCATTTAGTACCGAATCGCAATCACTGAGAGTGTCTGATTGCTCCGTTTGATTTTTTAAGCTTTCGATGCATTCAATCACTTCATCCAATTGCTATAATACGGCCTTTATCGCTTCGACTCTACTTTCCCATATTTTGTCTGATAAAGGTTTCAGAGTAAGTTTTTATCTGCCTTTTATTAAATCCCAGCGTTTGTTTGAACTTGAAAATGGCAAATAAATTTTTTGGATGAAAGAAAAAAAAGTTTTTGCTGCCATAGATGAGTTTGCTGCATCTACCAACAGTAGATTCCAACTATGACAGCCACAAGGTGTGAAAAATGCCCTAGGGTTAATATTCAATATTCGAGTTTTAACTCCACTATTTACACCTACCATATTTGCTCCATTGTCGTATCTTGGCCACGGCAGTCTTGAACATTTAAGTCATATTTTTCTAGATGTTCCAGTATAGCATTGGCTAAATATTCTCCAGTTGTCTCAGTAACAGCTAGAAATCCTATAAAATGTTCGACTATTGTGCCAGTTGATGTATCACAAAATCTTAAGATAACCGACATTTGTTCAACTCTACTACAGTCTCTAGTGCAATCGAGCAAAAGAGAATAATAGTACATAGCTTCTTTAACCTTACGAATAATTTCATCGACAACTGTTTTTGACATCAATATGATCAATTCATTTTGAATATCGTGACTTAAATATTGGTGTGAAAGTCATTAATGCGTTTCACGTGTTCTCGAAAAGTAGGATCAAATTTCGATATCAGTTTAAATAAATCTATGAAACTACCGGAATGTTTAACAAAGTCACCTGTCTTGAGAGATTCTCTGTGACCTCTAAATGCACGATTATGAGAGGGCAAACAATTAATTATGTCAATTATTCTCTCTAACAAGTTGTGTCAATATTTTGGAGATTCATGTATTAGCCTTTCGTTTTCTTGGTCTATTGTTTTGCCTTGATTCATACCTTTCTCTGAAGTTAACCAATCGAACATATGTGGCATACGTTCTTCAGTATTCTCATGTCTATGTAAAATGCTACTTAAATGTTTCCAGTCCCAACACCCTCCTTGCACCATCTGAGTTTGTTAATTGCCAAATAGTCTGCATGGAAAACAATAAACTTTACTCTGAGAATTGGAATAAACTAACCAGCGACGATGTTGATTTTCACCATTATTTACTTTTCTCGAGAAGTAAAAATTGGAAAAGTGTCTGTGATCATCACTTTTGGGATAATATCGATCGCCCCTATTTAATTGCTGTGTGGGGCCGCTTTGAACTATGTCACGACGCTGTGAATCCGTTATGGGAAACGTCTACAATCCTGGATCCGAATTAACAAGTACCTACTTGCTGAACTATGGTACTGGCGTAGTCGCTGCGAATTGGAGAATCTATGTCAATCTGTTCTTTTTGATTGCTTGATGACAGCACAAGAGTTTCAGCGTCAACTTTTCATTGGCTAAAGCATGATCCAAACTCTACATCTAACTGACGTTCGCACTCGGTACTCTCGGTACCTACTCAATGCATCTAGAGCATTTCCTAACGGTATCTTGGACCTTTGTTGTGTAGAAGTCGAATCTATAGATTCAGGTGGTTCTGTACTACCAGATGCAGTTTGGTTGAGGAACTTTATCATATTTAAACTCAAAGCCTGGTTGGATGCAGTTCTTTCAGCTTTTTTTTTCTTTCTGCTCATTTTCTTATTTTTCTTATTTTCTTCCAATATCTCTATCTCGGCCGGACATATCGATAATATCGTATCTGTAACCTGTAAACAAAAGCTATAGTGTCAAAATTTTTTTTGCAGTTTTATCTGCATAATATTGTAAAACCTAAATTTAAATTAATTTTCAAACAAAAATCTTAAAGAACGTTCTTACTACCTACGAGTTTTTAAAACTTAAAAAGTCGATACGTTTTTTAACATTTAAGTTTAGTTTTCCTCCAAAAGATATTATAAAGCGTATAATTTAATTTAAAGTAATTACTGCGTTATTTATTTATTACAAATCAATCATTTCTTACCTCATGTAAAATAGACCGGGGTTATATTGAACGCATCACGAAGAAAACAAAAACCATTTATTTGTAAGTCACTGTTTTTTAATTTTAATTTTAGTTTACAGGAGCAATCAATATACCCACACACTATTTATCTTATCAAAATAGGTACGCACATTCATAAAAACAAAAAATATTAAATAACACAATTACGTTTCTATTGTTATGCGCCCAGCGACTGCGTTCCGACTACTTTAATTTGATTGGCTGGCTTCCTAGTAAAAAAAGTGAACAAATGAAATAAGGGATTCCCCGCACTGGTCGGCGGCGGCAAGGATTGACTCGAGATAGTTACCCAACATGAGCAAATGTTGCCAGACTAAAAAAACAATTTAAATTAATTTATATATTTTTTTATTTTATTCTCGCTTTGAAGCATGTCTTTTAAGCAATACATAAAAATTTCTGAGGCGCGAGGCCCTTGTAGGGCGAGGCCTTACGCCGCCTCTGTTATTCAGATGCTTACGGATAATGAAATTATTCCGTAAGCATCTGAAGAAGTCGTTTGTAACGACGAAACGCGTCATGCTATGTAGTCAATAAAGTGTAAATCATAAGTTCAACTGTTTGAATTTAAGTTTATATTCCACATTGAAATATTCTCCGGAGATGTAATATTCTCAAAATTATTTACACCTTTCCTTAAGACACTGAACAGTCTCTTACTAGCATAAGAACCACATATATACCTAATATTGAAGACAAATTATCAATTTCATACATCTGTTTTTAGACTTAGACTGCAACTGAAAAACAATAATTACTTTTTTAATAGAATTATAATCAGCCTCCATAAAATTTGATTTACAATCTTATAAAAGTAATATTAGATAGCAATCAATTCTGAGTATTTCATTAGAAACATTAGGTACATTGGTCATCATGTCCTGTTTTGTCTTGTAATGCTGCGATTTCTTAACCTTAGAGTATCTTCTTCATTCTCAGAAATACCATCGATTTGTCCGTCCCATTGATAACCGTTTATTTTGTTCTTTCATAAATATCATACAAAATTTTGAAACAAAAGCACAAAATCTACAATATTAAATTAAAGTTCACTGACATTATGCTCTCGTGTGTGGATGTCCAGCCTATATTAAGCTAGGATTCACATATGAAAAATTAACACGCAGCACTCGATAAAACCTTTCACAAGTAAGGCAAAAAAAAATACTCTGAAATCTCAAAGTCATACATATCAGCTACGTTCGAAATGAAGAAGTATGAAATTAGCCATGAACGAAATTGTATCAAGTTCGTTCAAGTTTTGCCATAAGACAAAAATAGTGTAAAGTAAATAAAGAAATTGGAATTATTTGAATACCTGCAGACAAGCAATAGAGTTAATTCAATGGATTCATCTTTTTCTACATGTGTATTCTTCTTCATGGACCTTCATAAAGTGGTGAAACCCATTTATCTACTTGAGAGTTCAGCAAATTAACAGTGGAATTTTTGTTGTGTTTTTTATAGATTTCTATAGATTCTAAATTATCTAGATTTCACCTTTTGAAGCTGTAAGTAATATCGAATATCTGCTTCTGTACCTATGTCCTAAAAAAATGTTTGGTAAAATTTGAGTTTTTGTTTAGACTGCAGGACTGTTGATGTTCTTTGAATCTTGCATCAAAGTTTCTATCTCTTTGCCTTATGTAACAGCTATTGCACTTTTTACAACAAAGTTCATAAACTCCAAAGTTTTCGGTAGATGCTTGTGCGAAAATTGAAATAACAGTTTAACGCCGACTCCGAACGGTTCAAGAACACGGCAGAAATTGAACCAGTTAGCATCAGCAATCTGAAAGCGTTATAGGGCCATCATACCGTTGGGCTACTACGTACTCAGTAATGAGTACTCACTATTTTATTTTGAATTACAATTAACGGTAGTGTCGCATAATTTCTTAAGACTATACGGATACCCTCCATTCTCTTCTAGGTATATGATGCCTTAAACTTTTTTCCTCGTTTCAGCTTTAATCGTAGGTATGCGTTATTTCTGATGAAGTAAAAACGTCTCTGGTTCATGTTGGCGTGTTTTGTCACATATCAAAATATATTCTATATCCAGACTGTAAAATATGCGTGGAAGCAATGAAGACATTTCACTGTTTTTTTCAATATTTGGTTCATGCTAATCTTGTTTAAATTTAAACTCATCTTGTCGAAGGCTAAACTTCGCTTTCAAAGCTATTCCATGCCTACTCACAAGTTTGTAATTTTCTAGTTATCGTGTATGGAGATAGGTCAATAAAGCCCACTTATTATTATTATTATTATATTTATTTATTTGTATCGCATTCACAATCTTCATTCTTTGAAAACCACGCTACTATTCAAAATTTTGAAGTGCAAAGCAAAAAAGAAACGTCATAGGTATCAATTATGAAGTAGGTACATAGATTGTTTCATTAGCTTCCTGTAATTTAGGGGTATGTCACCTCGACAAAAACAAATTAGAATTCCCCAAAACGGACAAAATAACTTAGAGAGCTTACATAAAGACCTCAGAGGCTCAGTAGCCGAACGGCATAGTGACCCTACACGCTTTAGGTCAGGTGGTTCTGGTGGGCTCGATTCCCACAGTGTTCTTATGTCATTTGAAATCAGCGTTAAACAGAAGAACCTTTCGAAGTTAGTATATGAGTCTCGAACCTCCGCTCTTTGAAAAATAATAATTCAAATCCTAATAATAAATGGAATATCAACGGACAACATAACGAACAATTAATTTGTGTTTAAAAAACAAAAATTTACCCAGATTCAAATATAATCTATAATATAAAAATGAATCGCAAAATGTGTTGATAAGCGCATATCTCAATAACGCCTGGACCAATTTTACCAATTCTTTTTTAAAATGTTCGTTGAAGTCCGAGGATGGTTTTTACGGCAAGAAAAATTCGAATAATTGCCGGGAAACCCTAAAAACAGCCTTTTTTTTCTCATACAAACGCTTTCTAAATAAAATGTACAGTCAACTGCTGTACCGATTTTACTATTTTTTTTTGTTGTGTTTGTTATTGTCAGGGAAAAATTTGAAAATTGGAAAATTCAAGAATATTTTAATTGATAATGTAAGTAAGAAATAATTTTTAATTCCCAAAAAGAGGATATAAAAAACTGAATATCTTATCACACATCTTGGTTAGTTCAGAGTTATCACTACTTATATTAAAACTTCAATATAAAACTTTGCTAAGTTTGAACAGACTAACATACGCGTTACTAATATAGCACGTGGTATATAACACGTTTGGTTATAAAGAAGAATACATAGTTTTCTTTAATCTACAGTTGAAATTTGGTTTTTGAAAATCATAGTTATTAGATGTACAAACTTAAGTCGCAGAACTTGCATGCAGCAAGTCAAAGATATAAAAGACTCAAACTTACGAACAACGCGAAGCTCAGAAGTTAAACGGAATCGATGGAATCGAAATTAACAATATGAAAAGGTTGCGTTTAACTCTTATAGACTTGCATTCAATTATAACGCTGAAATAGATTACAGTTCACAGCAAATCGTTGCTACTGGACCAATGAACGTTATATGTCAATATTGCAAGGCAAAATTTAATTGTTATTGATAAGGAAATACTACCAATAATGCGACAAAAATTGCGCGAAGAGTCAATTATGGTGCCTGTACCAATAGCGTGTATTACAGCTACCAGAGCCACTATATTTATTGGTTTCCGATAATGGACTAAATTCTGAAAATTTTTTGACTTATATCCAGCAAATATCCCATATAATTAATGATGCGATATATGGGATAAGTACTTGATACGGAATTAAGAATGCCGTTCAACTATAGAACGGGCAGGTTAATAACTTTCAATTCATCGTGTTAATATAGAAATTTTTCGTAATTCGACTGAACAGAAAGTATTGCAGTCCCTTCGTAAATGAATAAAAGAAATGCTCCACACGGGATAAATATTAAATAGTAGAACATGTCTTTCCGGCTTTTTAAACAATATTCAGAGAAAAATGAATGGGCGTACAAAGTTCGCCAGGTCAGCTAGTGTATCTATATAAATAAAACACTCTAGCTGAAGTTATGAATTGGATGAGATGGAATACCTACCTATTGATATGAAACGAATATATGATAGGTATTCATCTATTTCGCTTCCAAGTTTTTTTTCTACATACCTACTGAATTATTTCCTTTAGCTCACCCTAAAACTATTAGAATAGAAGATCATTGTGCATCATTTTTATTATCAAGATGAATTTCAAACAATGTGTCTGAAAATATAAACATAAAAAGTTTAAGTGTGCTTCTTGATTCAAGTGGTCCACTGAATCAAGATTAAAAACGTTAAATCGAAATAAAATCTTGATTGAACGTTTTCAAAAAAAGGACCAAAACCTATATCGAGAAACTAACTACTAGCATTGTTGATATTGCCATCGCTCCTGAAGCTACGTCAGCCGCTTCTGACATTACACAACACAATGATAAAATATAAACTCTTTCCATGGGTTCTGCGGCTATGACCAATAGAAACCACGGGCGTGATGGAGGCCACACTTATCAATCCCGCCCAATCCAACCTTGCGCATTAGTTAGTACCGCCCCGGAACAGCTGCAACGATTTTTTTCACTCAGTTATCCTGTCAATACGGAAACAAAGGAGAAGATGAAATACAACGTATTGCGATTTTAGGACATGACATACGAATGGCAGTTGGATGTTAGTTCAATGCAGCGTAGCAGCGTTTTTTGAACCAGCCTTTATTTCCATTAAATCAGTTCCCCTACGATTTGACTTCGGGAGTTGCAGATTGCATGAACAGATTGATATATTGCCAGATGATATATCAATAACCCTACATTAAATGAATATATATATATATATATATATATATATATATATATATATATATATATATATATATATATATATATATATATATATATATATATATATATATATATATATATATATATATATATATATATATATATATATATATATATATATATATATATATATATATATATATAGCTACATATACCTATACTTATAAACATGTATTGATTTGGAACAAGCAACAGAAAGGTAAGTAACAATCTTTTAACTTATCTCGAGCTTTCAGGAGTATATTTTTCTCTTCATTAGGAGTTCTACAAAAGGGAATTAAAAATATAAAATACAAATTCTGGAGACGCTCAGTCAATATAAAGGTTAGATAACGGCGATCATTTCGACATCAATGACAATGGGAGAGCGAGAATTATCAAAGAGAGTTCTTCTTTTTTCTCCAACTGGCAAGTAACAAATCACAATGCCCGCCAACGTTAACATAGACAAAAATGAAGAATTTTATACTTAATGAGAATTACATTATAAAATATTTGGATTCTATGTCAAGCACGTGTAACAAAAATTGACAAGTTATAAAATGATATAAGAGTTACGACAACAAAAATGGATTGATGAGCAACACTATCAGCAGGAGCAACTACACAACAAAGAGCCATTGTCAATTACAATGTGTTATGATTTCGTCTGTTGGTGAAGGTTCAATAGAAAGCCTTTTCTTTGTTCTTTGATCCAATTATTATTTGATTGGACAATTAATATTTGTTAATTTTAATAGATTTGAGTATATAATGCTCAAACACTCCATATCCTTTTTCGAATGACTCACATCATTCTCCTGTGCTATTCGTACCATTCAGAAGAATTTTATATCAATTTGTGTTGGAATTCAAAGCCTTTATCTGGTTGAAATTTTGGTCATGTCTAGTATCAATTCAACGGGTGAGTACACCACAAGTGTCTTGTTAAGTTTGATGTAACTTTTGTTTGAACAAACCCTTTCACCTGAAGTTATTTTCGTTTCCCCAGCGTAAACTTTCTGTCATCCCATATGTATACGGAATTTTATATACTGTATTGGATTTCTTAATGTCCGTAGTTAGCTCCTTCAATGTTGTGTGCAGCTGCCTTCGTTAAGTAGATATATGCTATATTTATATATGATATGATATTTTTGATTGGTGTTGTGGCTGAACCTAATAACAGGTATTATAATTCAGTTTTTTTAGCAATTTCTTTGGGTATCCATACTCCAACATGATTTTATGCTACCGGTATAGATTGTGATCTCAATGGTCAGAATGTGAGATCCTTGCTACTCTTGTCTTCATGTTGAGGACAACATTTATCATTTATTATCATTTTCATTTGGTGAAACGATTTGAAATATATGAAAATATCAGCAGCCATTGGTTTACTATACCATTATGTCATCAGCAGTGTACCATTTCTTATTATTTTCATATTCAAGAACAGAACTGAACGTTAAGTTTCTTGTTCCATTGTAAACTGTAATCTTGTACCTATGATAACCATTGAAGACTAATACTTCATTTTCTGTGCCCGTTTATGTGACTTCAAATCTCAAAAATCCTTTCATGAATAGACTAAAATACATTTCACTCACATACGAAGTCGTATGCATATAAATTTATAGATTACTATATATCTCCAATTTATGATAGTAATTCTGCTGTAAGTAGTTATCTACGTAAAAATCATCTATGAAATTTTCAACTAAAAAAGATTGTGTTCTATCATTCTATCATCACCTAATTATTATTATTTACGAGTATAGGTAAAGAATATATTTCACAGATATCATCTCTAGTCTGCCAGATTCTATAGATATGTCGGATACAAGTTATTACTTAATATGGATAAAACAAACGTTCAGTAAAATATTCAGTTTCAATGAAAACAAGAAGTTACTGTTAAATGGACCATATTTGACTCCAGTACCTCACTAATATAAGGTTTTTTCAACATATCGAATGAAAAACATTTGGTCTAGTTTCACCAAGTCTAGATATTGTTGATTGAGAAAAAATTCGGAATGTTACATCAATTTCCAAAAGTTGAACTGGTTTTCTTAACATCTAATTAAATAATGGGTTAATATTGCAACTTGGGTAGCAAAGTATAAGATCAAAACGCGTTTCGGTCTTATACAAACGATTTTTTACGCTTATATGCTTTACATTTCAGTTAAGTATTGAATACATTTCATCTACATTTGTTTCGGATGATTAGTCCGTTATCAAGAGTATTCAACAATAGGTATATGTAAAATATATACCTTCATGTAAAACATGTACAATTTGATACCTCCATTATACTTCAAGGGATAAATGTTAGAGAATGTTGAAATCCGTGCCTATACTTGATTGAAATACAAGACAGTATTTCGTTAGTCAATGTTTAGTTCTTCAAGGAAGTCGTCACTTGTGCCATTGTCCAACCAGCGACCTGACACACAAGGATAACGAAGAGTTCTTCTAGCGCATCCTAAATAATGGCATTAATTCATGCAATTAGATGAAATTGTAATAGTTGTTTCAAAACTAGTAGTTACCTCATAAGATAGGTACAGTACGGTATACGTGTGAAACATTCAATGTTCGATTAGTGCATGTTTTTCTATTCATTTCTATAGATGGGATAAATTGTATTCTATGCATTACATATGCATACTTCATAGCTATTTATTTATTCTGAGTCAATACAGGATGTTTGAGAAAGAATTGAAGTGGATGTCTGTCGTTTGTTAGGCAATGGCACAACTGATGAGTCCCATGTGCATAGAACGAAACAGTATACTGTATTTTGTTTTCATCAAGTGTAGGCACCGACTTCAATATTCTATAACATTAATTCTTGAAGGATAATGGAGGCATTAGGTAGGTACATTATACATGTTTCACATATCCAGCTCTGCTATGATATTCTTTTTATGAATTCGTAAAAAATTTATTAGCAGAAGCTAAGGAAGTCTTTGAGTAGTTTTTACTTTTTTATTTCCAACCTTGCAAAAAATATTTCGTATTGTCAAAAAAATGGAATGGTCACGTTTGTTGAACTGTGAGATGGGAGCATCTAATTTTTCAGATTTTATCCTGAATACTTCAAATCTGTCAGAGAGTATATTGATTCCGCAAAATATTAAAAGCTCGTAATTCCCCTGCACTACTCGAATTTCGAACGGAACATTAAGAAGCAACATATTTCGAATAGTATGAAAAATCGAATTACAGTTATAAATAGAAGAATTTTCACACTGAAACGACATTTTCTCTGTTCTTGTAGAGAAAATACTTGCAAAATATTCGATCAATTCATTATTAGTCATTTGAGATAAGCTTCGAAGAAATAGCAATTCTGCTGAAAAAATATGGCTAAATAGTGTCAATAATGCATGAAATTTCTCAATAAAATTGATGGGCTCTAAAATTGAACTGAAACTCTTTGAAAACACGAACGAAAGAGTATACCTATTGGTTTGTGTTTTCAGCAAATGTAGGCTCCTATTTCAATAATCTCTAACATTGATCCCTTGAAGGATGAGGCATTATATATATGTTTCACATAACTAGCTCTTCTATGATAATCTTTTGATGAATTCGTAAAAAAATCATGGAAAGAATGTTATAGTGTGCCTTACTCAATGAATATTTACAATAATACAAGTGCGCTGATATTGAGCAAGTTAAATAGGTATATGTATACATTTTTATGTAGGTTTTTATTATACCTAACTATATATGTATTCTTATTTGTCATCGCATTGAAACTTTTACTTGTTTGTTTTCTCAAATAATGTTTCTGTATTTTGTTTCATCGTTCTTTTTTTACTTTCTCTTTATTGACCCAATAAAGTTGTTGCAATATTTTCCTCTTATGTTTTTAATAGTTGAGGTTAATGGTAACAGAGGAAGGAGTTATATTTTCAAGGGTATTAAGATTAATTAACAATAAAGATGAAAGGAAGTAATGATAAAAGTCTTCAAAAATTTGTCCTTCTACTTCTTTTTTCTCTTTCGTTCAGTGTAAAATTCATCATGCCCGAAACGACGCTATAAATTTAGGGTCGATTCACAGGTCGTGACTGAAAGGGATGAAAGCTTATACGAAGCACGTTTCGCATTATTCGGTTGGGAGCGGAAATGTGAAGCTTGTCATCTTTCAAAGACGTTTTCTAAGTTTATCTGGGCGGCAAGATATTTCTTTCGAACAGATAAATCACCATGAATGCAATGTGGAAGTAGTCATGGTCTGATATGATGTCAGGTAAAAAACGTTGAATAAAACAAAAATTTTTTTGGAAATAATTTCTGATTCATTGTAGAAACCAACACGCTGTTGAATTTCAACAATACAATGAATACTCATAATTTTGATTAGGTACACTATAATTATTTTATTACTTCAATAACAAACACATCAACTGTCTACCGAAGTATAACCTTTAACCAAACATCCACAGTGTACATTGCCCATGAACTACACTTGGCGTAACTTTTCTCGAAAAGTGTAGGTACAAATATTCAAGACATTTCCAGAAAAGTTAATTCACTGGCCCTTTGTTTTTGGCTGTCATCCGTTTGTTAAAAAAAATCTTCAATTTTCCTTCCAGTATTTATCTGGAGTATTAGGTTTTATTTCTTCCAATTTATTGTTACTTTCTTTCCAGTCCTATTCCCATGCGCATGTTATAAGGTGTTCGGGATATGTTTTGTAGTCACTGTTTGAAATGTTGTTATAGTCTATATTGTTGTAGGAGTTGTTATATTGAGATGCCTCTTAGTCAGCTAACTCGTTTCCTCTAATACCAGTGTGAGACGGAATCCACAGGAATTGTATGATTTTGTTCATTGATTTCAAAGTGAACAATCGTTACTTTATATACTTTAGATGGTTGTTTTTAGGGTATAATTATATAATTATGTGATATTTTTCAGCGTCGCTATGTTCCGCATATTTCAGGACTTCAAGAATTGCGCAACGTTCGGCTGATTGCATGCTGTACTGAGGGTTTAGTTTGCAGCATATTGTGTGTGTCGGTGTTATAGTTGCCGAAACCAGCGTCACCTCTGGTCGCATCAGTATATATTGGCTGAATATCTGGGTCTTTGTCATTCATTTCCTGAAAGGCAGATTTTATTATGCTAAGTGACGTATCTTTCTTGTCATAGATTGACAGTTCAGAATTGCAGTGTGGGTTTTGGATCAACCAAGGAGGAGGTAATATGCATATGCGTATTTTCTATGGTTGAAGGGAATTGTGCGTTCAACTTATTCATATGCATCTCTACACGTTGAAACAAGAGAGGCGTTATCTTCTTTCGATGTTTGTTGGAATTGTAGGAACGTTTTATGTGTGTATGATAATAGGCTGTATTGGATATATTTGCATTTAGGAATGATGCATAGCTCAAAACTAAATATTGTTTTCTATATTCTAAAGGGAGAATTCCTGTTAAGGCATGCAAGAAGTCGTTGGACTCGAAGGAAAAGCCCCTGTAGCTGTTCTGAGAGCTTTATTTTGTATGACCTGTACTGCTTTTATCAACGAGCTGTTCCAGGATTCGTATGCATGTGATACATTCTCAATTTTAGGAAGTATTAAGGATTTGTATATATTCAGTAATATTTTCTGGTCTGCTCCCCACGAACGGTGGGACAAACAATTCAAGAGATTGAGCGCTCTTTGGCATCTGAGAATCAAGTCTTTCAAATGCAGATTCCAATTAAGTCCATAGTCGAATATCATTTCGAGAAATTTTATTCGTTTCACTTGTTCAATAGCTTTGTCGTATATTTTTAATCCATTAGGTGGGGTGATAGAATTCTCGTATGTTGACAGTTCCTTCAACATTTTTTAAAACTGTACCCAGTTTGCACCGTTGAGCAGCCATGTAGGTACCTATAGGTTGAGTTGGTTTGTCCGGTGGATCTTGACCAAGAGTTATGGAGGGGAATGATCGCTATCATATGCGTAAGGAAAGACCTTCATTGAGAGTTCTCCAGCAAGTTGTGGATCTGATAGACATAAATGTAATGTTGAGTCATTGCCAGTTGGGTTGATATGAGTCGGTTCTACAATGTTGACTGTTGATGTCGCCAATTGGATATTATTATTCTCGGCGATGGTACCTGGTTTATTGTAGTTTGTAGTTCATGTTCAGAAAATTGGCGGTTGGGAGGTAGGTACATATATATTGCAGACATAGTCTCTATACGGTATATTCACGGCAACTGTTACAACTTCCAGGTCAGTGTTTACTGTAATTTGTTCGGAATGTAAGAAATCTGAGATATAGATTGCTACACCGCCTGAACCTTCACTAACGTTTATTCGATTTTTGTAAACGCTGCTGTAATTTTTTGTTTTATATAATTTGTCGGATTTGAAATCAGTTTCTTGTGAACAAATAATTTTTGGTTTTAATTCGTTGAGAAGAATTTTGAAAGATTCTAAATGGGTCCAGTAACTGTTTATATTCCACTGTGATATTGTCGCCATTTTATTGTGACTCACTTTCAGAGTCGGATGTTCAGTAGCTTAGTGAGTTTGTTTAATACTTTAGTACATCTGGTCTTTATAGATTTGTCTTCCATGTGTGGGTAAATGAATGTGAGCATATTTATGAGGTCATTGACGTTATCTGTGTGATGTTCTGTCGCACTTAGTAGGTCATTAGTTTTTTGTGTGTTATCAAAGAAGTTTAACAGTTATGATATCATTATCAGTAATTATATCAGTAATAATATCTTTTGTTGAAATGAGTAGGTCATTTAAGCTGTTGCGTTTTTCTGGTCCATCAGCTTTTGGTTTTTTTTAAGGTTTCACAAAATTCTTTTCTGATATATCGACCTATGGGTAGGGTGTTATTGTTTCTGAGATTGTACGTTTTGATCTCGAACTGCCTTCTTTATTACTGATTTGTGATATGTTCGGCAGTGATTTTCAGGGTTCATTGGTCTCGATTTCTTGAGGTTGATTAGAAATCACTGCTACTGTAGATTCAAGCCGAAATTTTCAATGCCAATTTACATGCTGTCTCCTTGCATGTAAATCGAGCTGCATTATCAGCTGATAAGAATATTCTGTATTTATTATCTTCGAATTCAATTAACAACGACTCTGGAATGTTGACCAAATTTTCAGAATTCATATAAATTTGTCTTCTATAGCTCATAACTTTTTTTCAATATGATGTCATTTCGCACTGGACTTTTTATTTGTTTCAGAACTTTGTAATTCAGAAGTTCAGTTAAAATTTCAGAATTTGGAAATTTGTGTTTTGAAGTTTGAATAACGTGAGCATATTCTAGATCCGGGATGTTCATTATCAGGAAAGTCGAAGAAGATGAAACGTTGAGTCACATGTCTTTCAGAGTTTGTTCCAGAATGATGTGTGGAATTGTTGGAGATACGTTGGAGAGGACCAGTTTAAGTGATGGAGTGTTCAGTCTTTTTGATAGGATAATCTGATTGGCGATTTTGATTGGCCTAAAAGAAGACATGTAGTTTTCCACGGACTTTACGCTTGACAAGTGGATGCATACTCTACCATTTGATATTTTTGAGGCATATTTTATATTTTTTGGACCAATTTCCAATTTTCCTGTTTTTCCACGGCTGACACATATTCAAAAGTTGGTACCTCTTCTATGTCATTAAAAACTATTGCTTTCTTAGTGCATGGAAACTGCTGTTGAGTAAGTAACTGATTGTGATTTTTGAGACTGCGGTGAATTTTTTTATTGCGGTTCGATGACTAGAACCACACGTAGGTAACTTTCATTACTCTCTGATCAGAAGAAGATGGTGTTTCGTTATCCATATTTAGTTTTAGAAAATGAAAATAACATGTCGTAAACCCAGTCCGGTACTGTAGGTATCAATTGTTTAAGGTTTTTCTAAGTTATGTGATTTATGTTATGATAAATCAGAAACTTTTGGGCCGGTCTCCGTAGCTTGGTTGATAGAACACCCCACTATGGTGCGGTAGAACTCAGGTTCGAGCCCCGGTGAAGGGCATGGGTGTTTGTGTTTGTCTATGATTTGAGTAGTTCAATTAATGATATATGCTGGGTAATGTACATCAATTACAAGCCCAATGGCCGTTCTGAACCGGCGTTAAACTGTAGATCCACTGAATTAAAACCAGAAACTCATATTATATCGTCTAAAATTTTTTTTTTAATTATATCACTTCGTGAGAATTTAATTCACTTGATAAGTTATAGGAATAACGCAGATGTGCACTCGATGAAATCTCGAACATGAAAGATATAATCAATATGTTTATCTGTTATCTGATCTTTCATTGAATGTATTTTCTAAGTTTTGAAGAACGTCTAACATTTTTAAATATTTCTCTACATTTTTCGTCTTTCTCAGTTGACAAAATCCTGGAGTTGTTGTATTTAAAATCGTTTTTTTCAATTATTTTATGTTTCTAGGGGATGTGATTTGGGTTTTTACATATTTGTGTGCTTTTATTCGTTCTTCAAGCTTATGTGACGTTTGACCTAAATAGCATTTACTGCTAATATATAAAGACTATTTTGTACATTTTTGATTAAAGAAATTGTAAAACTTGAGTAAAAAGTTTTGGTCGTTAAAACCAAGTTTTGAACATTCATCATCTTTTCATGAACGTACAATAAGGAAGAAGAGTTACACTCTTTGTCCACTGTAATTCACGAGACGTTTCTATTCCGTATTTCTACTTATGGTACCTAGATGGCGCTGTGAGTTTCATGCTTAGTATGATTCCCTCAAGAGTTCGCTGTAAACTGCAGTGTAATAATTTTTTAAATTATTCAAATCACTAAATCAAATTCAAGTTATTTGTAGGCTAATTGAAATAGTTGATTTCGAAATAAATTAATAGATACATTTTGACTGTAATAGTCACCACTAGCAAGACATTTCAGAGTTTTGCCTGCAAGACTTAAGTCATTAGTAGACGATTCGAACTTGTTTAGAAAACGAAAAGCGAAAATGGCAAGCAACCTGATACAAGACGTTTTTACGGAAATCAGAGCCGGACTAGCAGCCTTGGCAAAGCATGGGTTCCCGGCGGAAGAGATCCTGAAACGAATTGTTCAAGAAGAACTCGATGCTGAAAATGCATCGATCTCCAAACTAAGCCCCGCCCCGCGGAGCTTGAACACCGATAACGGCCAAGATATAGGGCACGAGGAAGCGAAAGAAGATTCCGAGACGGCGGTTAAGCCTCGGAAAATAGGTGAGAACTGTGAGAAGCACAGTAAAACTAATTCTGAAAATTTTTTACAGATAAACGACTTCAAGGAACCAAGAAGAACGACGAAGTATGAAAAACTGAAAACGGTAACGCAGACGTCAACAAGAAATCAGTACGAGGCCCTGGATGACGAAAGCGACGAAGATCAAAGGGAATTGGAGAACCAACAAACGACAGAGTATGAAGAAAAAACCGAAAACAGATCAAAAGAAACCGAAATTCAAGAAAAAGGAAAGAATAATGAGAAAATACCTCCATTAAACATCCGAGAAAAGGAAAAACGGAAACAATGGAGAACGAAGAATCTAAAAATAGTAATAAGAGGAATAAAAACAGAACTGAACGAAGAAAAAATAAAAGAAGACCTACAAAATCAGGGATACCCTGTCCTTAAAATAACAAGGATGAAGGGTAAAAAGGGCTACCCTGTCCCCCTGGTACTAATCGAAATATCGAAGGAATATAGATCGATATACAACAAACTCAAAAGATGCTGCGGACTTTCAGTAAAATTAGAAAGTTTCAGAACAAAGTCAGAAGTGATCCAGTGCCACCGCTGTCAACTTTTCGGCCATGTTCAGAGAAATTGCCGTGGAACGCCGAAATGTATGAAATGTGGAGAAGGGCACAGCACCCACGAATGTAAAAAGCCGAGAACAACGGCACCGAAATGCGCTAATTGCCAGGGAGAGCATCTCTCCACAAATATTAGATGCACAAAAAATCCAAACAATCCGAGAAATAGACCAACTTTGAAACGAAAGCTGATCGACGCCCCACCACCTCCGGAAAACTACTGGAGAAAAAGATGGGAGAAAAACAAACAAACAGAAGAAAACCTAAAGGAAAGAAACGTGAAAAACAATGACCTAGAAGAACTAGACATGATACTGGGAAAAATGACAAGAACATTCAATAGTACAAATGCAACGATGAAACAGAAAATAGAACTGATAGAGGAACAAGGAAAAATCCTCGAAATTTTCAAAGGACGATGAAAAGAAACATGTGAAAACAGAGAAGGGAGAGCTCCTCGGAGATCTCTACTTTAGCTGAATCCTCAGGAGAGGCTGGCATTTCCGAGTCAGTAGTAGGCTAAGGTTAAAACTTCTCTCAAAAGCAGCAGAAAAAAGGTATAAACGAGATGAAGAGGCGTATGGAAGAAATTCCGGTCCTCATTAAAATTAAAAGACCACCACAGATAGTAGACGATTCAGCAAATTATTTTATTCTGGTATTCTAATATTTATAAAAATATTCTTGTGAGCAGACAAAAGACATTCAATTCTCGGGCCAACACCAATAATTTAATCATCAATAAAGAAGACAATTATTTCACAGCAATGAATTTTTTCACTTGAAGTGAACTCCGAATCTGAAACTGTCCCAATGTATTTCAGTTTTATGCTCAGCGGCGTGAAAAGTAATATCTGCTCCTATATATAGAAGCATAATTTACATATTACTCGTCCATAAAAAGAAAATTTATTGTCGTCAAACTGGATTCGGTAGCAGGCCTGGGACTTCTAACTGTTCCCTAATGACCGACGGTTTATAGGCATTCGTTCAGTTATGATTAAGAGGATCAATTTCGAATCTGAATTTTTAATGAAAATTTATAAATGTTGGCCAGAAAGTGTTTTCGAAACGACAAAAATAATGTTCGAAATGATGACGGTTGGTGCAGTAGATACAAACCACAATATCAACTTGAATTATCAGACTAATCAATTCAAATATATATATATATATATACATATATATATATATATATATATATATATATATATATATATATATATATATATATATATATATATATATATATATATATATATATATATATATATATATATATATATATATATATATATATATATATATATATATATATATATATATATATATATATATATATATATATATATATATATATATATATATATATATATATATATATATATATATATATATATATATATATATATATATATATATATATATATATATATATATATATATATATATATATATATATAACTAAATGTCGATTGAATCTTTGAAATGATTGATCTTGTCCTCTACGTCCATATAATAAACAAAGGGTAGGTACAGGAGGTTAAAATATTATGTCGCACCTTAAACACTGGAAGATGATCAGAGAATGATACAAGGATCACGAAATTCTGATATGGTCTCTACCGTTGCATAAAGCACTAAAATACCATAACATTCGTTCATAGTCCACTAGATGGCGTTACACTCACATAAATATATATATATATATATATATATATATATATATATATATATATATATATATATATAGATTGTACTCAGGTATATCTCAAACGATTGATTTATACTAAAAGAAATATAACTTTTATTTAAAATATTCATTAACATTTTAAACTTCAACTTACCTAAAAGAAAAATCAATTTAATGTCCTTATATCCTATACAATCTTAACACTATCTATTTCTATTATTTCGTTCAGAAATAATAGACGTTCCTTTCAGACGAATAAAACGTTCCTTTTTGAATTTTGATACGCTAATTCCCTATCTTTCGCCAAACTAGATTTAGTATACAGATTTTCCGGAATTATATGTGATTGAACACAATGCAGTAAATAGTTTGGAGAGAATTTTGTTACACTATGAGTAGTATTGTTATACTCATCAGTGCATTCCTTAGCAATATCTGGCCATGAACAATTCGACTGTTCATTTATTTTACATCGTACTCTATTGACTAACGTTTGATTTAAACGTTCATTCAACCCATTCGATGCTGGACAATCCACAGCAGTTGATACCATGTTGATGTTAAATTTTTTAAAGAAATTTTTGAATTCTTTTGAATTTATTGAAGGATATTGATCCGCCAACAAAATTTTAATACGATTTCTTTTTACAATTGGTTCTAAGAATTTTATGATATCTTTAGTTTTTTGTCCCCATGAACTGTATGTAAAAGCAAATCTAGTAAAGTGATCCACTAATAAATGCAAATACTTTTTTGAAGATCCATAACCGGAAAAACCACTGATTGTATCTAAAGACATGATTTCATAAGGCTCTTCAGCTGGACCTAGCTGAGTTAACAAGCCCAAAGTTCGGCATTTCCGTGTTTTATTCTTTTTGCATATTTCTCAGCTATTACAGAACTCTTTTATAATGTTATCTAAGTTATAACAATAGTAAAAAGGCCTCATTTTAGATGAAATATGTGTTGGTCCAATAGGACCATATCGTAAATGAATTTTTCTTATTATATTGTCTGCGAAAACTTTTGAAATTAATAATCTTTCCCTACTACGCAATTTTTTGTAAATAACACCATTCTTTTCCTTTAATGTATTATAGCTTTTATCAATTTCCATTCTATCTTGATCTGACATAATATCTTCCAGTGTTACTAAATTGACTACTTGAAGTATATCATCTGAATTTTCAAAGGATTCTAATACTGGATTACGCGATAATGCATCCGCTTCTTGATTTGTTTCTCCTGGCGAATAATTAATTGTAAAGTTATATTGAGAGAGATAATATATTAGATCACCCAACTCTTCATCTGTCCTAGCTTTAACCCTCAAATTTTCCAAAGGTTTGTGGTCTGTTATAACTTTGAAAAAGATACCTAGCAACCAATGTTGCCAGAACTTAATAGCTTCTTTAATAGCTAAACATTCTAAGTATATGGCTTTTTTCTTAGCTTGAGATGGAGTAAACTTTTTAGAGAAGTAAGCTATCGGTTTTAGTTCCCCTGAATCTTGTTTCTGTTTTAAAACTGTCCCCACCCCTAAGGCACTTGCATCCGTAAATATATAGGTATCTCTATTTTGATCAAAAATTCCTAACACTGGCGCTTTGCATAAATAATCCTTTAAACAATCAAAAGTATTTTGACATATATCATCCCACTTGAAACTCACATCTTTTCTCAACAAATTGTGAAATGGTTCCAATTGTCTAGTATGATCCTTTATATATTTATGATAAAAATTTATTTTTCCTAAAAATTGCCTTATATTTTTCTTATTTTTAGGCTGTGGAAATTCACGAATCGACTTCAAGTTATCATTGCAAGGTTGAAATGTATTGTAACTTATAATATGTCCTAAATATTTGACAAATGGTTGCACAAAATTACATTTATTTAAACTTAATTTGAAACCCTCCTGTTTTAATGCTTGCAATACTTTTCCTAAGTGTGCTAAATGTTCTTCGAAAGATTTTTGAGAATACTCTTATATCATCAATATAATTTATGCAACATTCGTTCAGATCATATCGACGTATTATATTCGATAACACACGTTGAAAAATGGCCGGTGATATTTTTAAACCAAAAGGTAATCTCTTCCATTGAAAATGCCCAGATTGCGTTACAAATGCCGTTTTATAACAATCTTTGTCACGAACAGCAATTGTCCAGAAAGCTGAACTGATATCTAAAACTGAGTAAAATCCACAATTCCCTGCTTTTACTACGATATCCTCAATTCTAGGAAATGGTTGGGACTCTGGTACCAAAATTGAATTTAAATCTCTAAAATCGATTACCAAGCGGGTACCTACGTTCCTTATCTTCTTTTTTATAAGCTAAAGTTACCGGGGCTGCATAAGGAGAAGAAGATTCTTCTATTAAACCATTAGCTAATAACTGATTTACCTGCTTTTCAATTTCTTGTTGATCAGGTAATGAACATCTTTACGGCTTTTTTGACATAAACTTATTTTCCGTCATTTTTATATGTGCTTCATAATCTTTAACTAATCCTACATCGAACTTATGTTTAATCATTTCTAAAATTTTTATTTTCTCATTTTCGTTCAAATGTTTAAGACTTTTTTCTTCTATCTCATTTATACATTCATCAAAATTTATGTTCAAATTTATAACTTTATGACCAGAGTCATTAATAGAATTGCTTTCTGGAGATACTTGTTTCTTATCAAACTGAGAAATTAATTTGTTTTGTTTATAATTTGCTACACATTCAATCTTATCATTTTCAGGATTTCTCTGTAAAATATTCAATTTATCATCTTGAATTAAGTTGAATTCTTCAATAACATCTAATCCTAGCAAAATATCGTAAGAAAAATTATCATTCTTTAATACATGAGCATCTATCGTCTTTTCTATATTATGAATTTTCAAAGGTAATTTTACTATATTATCCACACAAGTAACACCACTAATTGTTCGAAAAATTTCTTTATTTTGAAATATATTTTCTTTGAATTCTTCTATAATTCTGGAATTAACTAAAGTAGCATTCGAACCACTATCGTAGATTCCAGTCACTCTTTTATTATTGGTTTTGACATTCAAACGAATTAGTGGTGTTATTCCAGGTTTTTTTGAACTAGTGTTACCAGTAAAATAAACCTCTTTCTTATCTTTATTCCAGCACATTTTCATTGGGTGAAAACGCCCTGAAAACCCTAATTTCTCACAAATTGTACAAGGTTTTTTTTCTTGAAAACTACTTGATTTCATTTTTAAATTACTCTCATTTTTTTTCGATATATTATTGTGAGTTCCCAAAATATTCATCAACTTTACCGTTGAACTTACTTCTTCAATGTTGAATTTATCATGCACATAACTAGGCAAACCACAAACAATAAGATTAATTCTAGTTGTTTCAGTCATTTTAGCATCTGTTTCTAATAGAAGTCTTTCTTTCTTAAGTGCATAATCTAATAAACTTCCACTTATATACCGATAATTAAAAGCGTAAAATACCTGACTCCAATTTTTACCAGCATACGTGTCTAAAAAGTGTTGTGACCATTGATTCCATGTTCCATAAATTAATAATTTAATAAGTGTTGCCTTATACCAATCCACTGCATTTTCTTCCAGGAATAGCCTTAGTATCTGGATTTTGCTTACATCTGAATCCACTCTCAAACGATCACATTCCTTCTCAAATATGTTTATCCATTCCTCCGCATTCTGGCTACCATTATATTTATCCAAGACAAAATGTTCAACCTTAGAAAAGAGATATCCAGTTCCTCAGATTTCATGGTTTTGTTTTCATTTGTAGTTGCTGTTTTATTATATTCAGCTAGAAGGTAATCCTGAAACACAAAATTTTCTTCTTCGTCGAAATATAATCCGACCATATCTTCTGGTAACGTGGCCACAACGTCTGTATAGTCTCCACGGTTTGAAATAACCTCCACAGCTCTTCTCACACTTGGGATGTTTAATAAACTCTTATGTTCCTCTGCATTCTGATGTTGACTTGAAAACATATAAACTTTATTTTCCCCAAATCTTTTAATAGTTTTTACTTTGATTTGTGGTGCACCTTTCTTCACTGAGTCGCATGTTAATAAAATTTCGATACGAACCATCTTGTATCCAATTAGTTGACAAAAATTGATTTATAAGATTGTACTCAGGTATATCTCAAACGATTGATTTATACTAAAAGAAATATAACTTTTATTTACAATATTCATTAACATTTTAAACTTCAATTTACCTAAAAGAAAAATCAATTTAATGTCCTTATATCCTATACAATCTTAACACTATCTATTTCTATTATTTTACATCTACATCTTATCTATGTCTCTGTTAGTTTGAAAAGGGATCTATTCAATTCTGTCTGTTGAAAATGAAGTTTCTCCCTTCGTCTTGAAAGATACCGATTCACAGATATAATTCTTATTCTTCTTTACAGTAACTATATAAAACTATAATCTAACTATATCTAATAATATATATAATATATTAATATATAACTAAGATATATATATATATATATATATATATATATATATATATATATATATATATATATATATATATATATATAATGGAAGGAGTATTGCCTTATAATTTAAATAGAAAATATTTTTCATGAGTTCTCTGCAAAAGGGAGGCCCACTATAATTGAAACGTAACCAATTTGTTAGCCTGGTCTATAATTAGATAATGGTTATAATCTTCATCAGGACTATAAAATAACAGATGTTAATAAAATGTCATTACAAAAACTCTTACTTGTTACGGCTAACTAGGTTAACTCTTTGACCAGCACCATAAGCAGAAGTGTGTGTACTTAAAGAATATATATTACACACGAACTGGATGAAATATGAAAATATAAAATTTTCGACAACTCAACAAAACAATAGAACCAATAAATTAGAATTGCCGGAGCACAGATAAATGTCACCGAACAAGCACAGAAGGTAAAAGGGTGAAACGGTCTAAAAACAAATGTCATCACGAGCAAGTAACACATAATGTCTATTAAAACTTAGTGGTTGTTGCGGAAGGTCTTATTTAAAATGTTTTGAAAGTAAATAACTATGAATGCAACTGAGTCTAGCAATGTCCGTCCACTTAAAGATGCTATTAACATTTTTATTTATGTGGACCATTTATGCGACTTATTTTTATAGAGTAGATTGCATTGCATCAACAATTTTCCCATTGCACTGGATCGGGAAATATTGCATGTTGGAGTATCAATTGTGTTTAAATTGAGTGGCTACTTAAGCGCAGAATGTGCAGTACGAGCGCCATCTAGAAGAGCCGCCGCAATTCCAGATGATGCTAACAATGAGTAGCTGTCAAACAATGTATCACGCACAGGCGCCATCTACTCAAAATATTGGTTTGTAGTACATGCTATGTATCAGAGATGGCGCTGTATGTATGCGCTGTATGAAAAATGATTTTCCCGCTTTTCTGTTGAAATTTTTCCTGAATTTTCTCTGCTATAAACCGCACGGACCCCGAGACCTTTCCAACGAATGCAAAACCGTGGAAATAGGTTCGTGCGTTCTGGAGTTATAACATCAGGAAGGAAAACCCGACTTATTTTTATATAGTAGATATATATATATATATATATATATATATATATATATATATATATATATATATATATATATATATATATATATATATATATATATATATATATATATATATATATATATATATATATATATATATATATATATATATATATATATATATATATATATATATATATATATATATATATATATATATATATATATATATATATATATATAAGACTCAGTTATTATACTTTATCTACTTGAATGAAAACCGCCACGGAACTGCCTATACAAATGTTGTCAAAGATCACAAAAAACAGAATCTAACACTAATTGAGAGTAATATTTGAAATATTCGAAGATTTCGATTTCAAATCTCGGTATTGACTAACTAAGAGGGAAAGAGGGATTCATGATTTTCAAAACTAATTATTGTATTGCCCGCTAGGGTGCGAATCTTGTGAAAAAAATGCAATTTCAAAATATAAATTTACTTGTTTACCTAAAACGCTTGTCAGTGTCATGGCGTCGCTTGTGACGTCACGTTTGAGTAAACTAAACACTAGACGTTGAGCTCGTGCAATAATTTAATTATTCTATGTTATTGAATATGAATTCGAAAGAGTATAAGTGATTTGGGGTCCTCCAGTGTGAAAACACATCCATAAAAACTCCTAATAAGTTATTTGTGTTCGTTCCTCGAAATAAAACAACACGAAACAAGTGGCTTACACTTGCGAGGTGAGATTCAAATGCAATATTGTCCAGTGCTCACCTTAATTTTTGTGAAGATCACTTTGATGTAAGTTTTTACATTGTTTTGTAGATTTTAGTATAGTATAAAATATTCAGTAATAATATTTTTTCTACGAGGTCTAAATGTAAAAAATCTATCGCGATGTCTAACTCCGAAATTTCATCTCATTGCTGTTATATTACGTATTTTATTCAAATTTCAGTTACCAAATGTCATGGATAATTATATGAAATATAATAGCGTCATCGCCATAGAATGGCCTGAATTACCTAACAGAAAAATCAATTCATCAATGAAGAGTAGAATCATTATAAAAATAGATTTCATTAACATAACCCTACTAATAACCTGATACATTACATTACATACTAAATACATTGTCAAAAGTATATTTTAGAGAATTACTTTATAACTGAAATTATAATGTTTTTGATTATTATTATTGCTATACTTACATGGAGGTTTTAATATTTCTAAATACTGCTGAACAAAAGTCTTTATTTGATGCCAAAAACTCTTCCAACATTATTAGGTCGATTCTGTGCAAATTAGCTTTGTCTCAGTGAATCCTTGATCCATAACTCATGTTATTTTATATTCGATCTTAATAACATTCACACTCAAATAGTGGAATTTAATAACACAATTAATAAAGAATAACCCAGTCGTAGTGGAAGTTAAGAATGCGAAATGTGACGTTGGTGTGTGTTTACTTAAAGGTGACGTCATGCGCTCTGATTGGTGTTCAAGACATCATGGCAGATTGCCTTATTTTGTAGTGTTATTTTATAAAAATAATTATTATCCACACTCTCAATAAACAAAACAATGCGTGTTTTATATCATAAGCTTCAAGTTTTCTCCAATAAATATAGTATTTTTGTGATTTTTAATTACTGTCATCTTGCCTATTCACTGAATGCCTCCCGGATTTTGAAGAGTAAGAGTAGGAAACTATCGAAAATATATAGGTATATATTAATTTGTTTTTAATAATACGGAACACACCTACATATCTTTTCAAGCACCATTGTCAGGCTTGATTTCTTTTAAAAAATCAATTCAGTATCATGTCAGAAATATGGAAATAAGACATTCAATAAAAGCAAACCCAGATTCATAAAACTGCATAAATTGATTAATTTCATTCGGTCTACTTTTGGACTATTTCCTATGCCTTCATTTGATGCGTATTTCCTTCATAAAGAACTCGTAAAATCTACATGAAGAATAAGAATAAATAGGTACTTTTTTCAATGGAGAAAAACCTTCTTTTATATATTTGATAAATGCAGATAATTTTTCCAAATTATTCGCTATTAGAATCCTAGTGTATGTTCAAAACAAAGAAACAGAAAGAAAACAACACACTTAATCAATGCGAAAACAGGTTCAAGAACCTGCGACAAATGAAAGTCGGGACAAGCAGCGACTCCGTGAAACTCGGCAGTCGAAGTGTGGTGAATTCAAATCATTTATTACTATTATTACTTTCAACCGAATATTTAGGTAGCGGCATATTTCAAATTAGTTATGCCCTCTTCAGCGCTCCATTCCAACATTTGAATTTATTTCCGAATGAGGAAATTTGAATATATGTATAGAACGAGTTGGCTGTGCGTGTGAAAGCGCATTAATAAAAATACGTCGTATAATTAGGATCTTTGTCTGCGTCGATGGTTTAATGGGTTATGCGTGTTATGCCACCCATTTTGATTATGTACTATTGTTCCAAATACTCATTAAATCGTGTTTTGAACAGTATTACATGCGAACTTGAAGAAAACTTTATTCATATACTTGTAATTTTGTTTTAGTGAACTCTAGGAATTTTTTAAATAAATGTTTATAGTAACATTTTTTTCTCCTTTATTACTTTCATATAACATTTACTTTCAGGAGGTTAGAAGGAAGAATAGCTTATGCTAATTCTCGCCTCTTCTTATGTAGCACAACATGTGTGGCAATAAACACGTTTATTATTATTATTATTTATTTATGTATTTCTATTGTTAACGATTAAAGTAACCTCTTCCTCACAAATAAACTTTTAGTTTTAACTTGAACCCTTTTAAACTTGATTTTTTCACCTATAAAAGAAATTTAGAGTGAGACTTGGATGTTTTCATCATTGAATTTTCTTTTCAGAAATGAAACAACAAATTTTTAGAATTTTGTTCAACCTCATCAACATATAAATAAGTGTAGTATAGAGTTGCATCCTTCTGGAACAAAGAATAACATGCAGAACTTACTGTCAAACATAGTTTTTTTCAGATTATAGATGGAATATCCCAACGAATGTTCTTTAAGTTGACACTTTGGAATTTATAATGAAACAAAATTTTGAATTTTCTCATAATTTTAATACAAATACGCATAACGACGTTTCGAAGTACTACTTCTTTATCAAATGCTGGATTAATACTATGACCAACTGGGAATGAGAACCATAGAATACAACTGATATATAACAAAAAGGATCGTATACCTGGAAATAAACACAGAAAATTACTTTATTAAGTCAGGTATACCAACTAAATGTAGGAAAAGATACAAATAACATGGGACTAAGATTTCTAAGAACAACTAAAGGAAAGTTAATTTTTTTTTGAACATGCAACATAAAATTGCAAGTAAATTAACTAAAACCTAGGTAAACAATCTGATCTGCTACCTGGTAAATTCTTATTGAACATATTAAGTAAATTTATTAATGTGTAAAGATTCTAGAAGATTTAGCTTGGAACCTTTATCCTCTCTATTCAATTTTTCAAACTCTGAACTTAATCTATGACTTTCCTATACTAAATAGTTAGCATAATGAGAATCTCTTTTCTTTTTCTCAAAACTACGTTTATGTTCCGATAATCTAAATTCGAAATTTTTGAAAGCTCCTCCTATGTTAAATTTTTCACAACTACCACATTTAATTTTGTATACACATTTGATTTTTATTAATTTCTGATTTATTATTTCCAATTGTGTTACCAATATTATTGGAGCTCCGAAAAGAAATATTAATCTTCTAACTTGCTAAAAGTCATTTTAATTTTGAACTAGGTGTCCCCATATATGTTAAAACACTAAATATTGACTTTTCTTCAATAAGAGGATAAACTTCTGAAACCGCTCTTTTGTAAAGTTTTCCGTTTATTTAATTGTTTTGTTTTTTAAATTAAAGAGTTTTGTTGACTTTTACTTAATAGCCAGTTAGATGTTAACACTAGCCCTTCACTTAATATGTTCAATAAGAATATTCCAGTTAGCAGATCAGATTGATTACCTAGGTTTTAATTAATTTACTTTCAATTTTAAGTTTCATTTTAAAAAAAAAATTTTACTTTCTTTTATTTGTTCTTATAAATCTTAGTCGTATATTATTTCTATCCTTTCCTACATTTAGTTAGTATACTTGACTTAAGAAATTGATTTTCTGTGTTCATTTCCAGGTATACGATCCTTTTTGTTATATATCAGTTGTATTCTATGGTTCTCATTCCAAGTTGGTCATAGAACATACCTGGTGTGTTCTGTGAAAATAGCTATAAGTATTGAGTTTGTAAAATTACACCTAGTATCAATCCAGCTAAAGAAATAGTACTTTGAAACGTCGTCATGCGTATTTGTATTAAAATTATGAAAAAATTCTAAATATTGTTTCATTATTAATATTAAATTTTCGATTTCCAAGTATCGGCTTCATCAATCAACACTTTGGAATTTTCACAAATTTGGAGTAGATAATGTGAGAAAAATGTAAAAATATATGTTAGAACTTTCACCTTGAATTTGCCTTTTTTTCTTGGTGAAGCTTGTTCAAATATCAATCAGAAATAGACTTTATTCTTTGCTGTATGAAAAATAAACTATTTGATAACTCTTTGTTGTTAACTCAAAAGATTTTTTTATAACTCTGAGTCTCAGAAACATTTTGATGATTCGTCGGCAAACTTGAATAAAATTCAAATAGAAATTTTTTATGTTGTGAAACTCTCAAATTTTCCTCTGAAAATCTTAATATCAACAATCAACAATTTAATGTGTAGTAACTAAGAAAATCAAGTTTCTGTAGAATATCTTGAACAACATATTTGACGTAAATTTTAAGATGAAATATAATTTCATTGTTTTTAATTTGTGAATAAGAATTTCATGAGAAACTAGTAATTTCAAAATAAATTTTATACTAATCTTAATTTATTCTGTGGTATCTTGGTGGCTATCAACATTTTTGAAAGAGCAGGTATCGCCACAACGGATGTGGTGATAAAACAAAAAGTAATTGTTTATGTACCTTACAAAGCTTGACACAAGAGTGAGAAGGCTGCTCAATTCGTTGGTTTTACACAGTCTTCAAACACATTTTCAACAAATTATAGGAATTATGAAAAATGAGATACTAGTGTGTTTCAAACTAACAAAGGAAAATGCAGAGGATCAAGCTCATTTTTATATTGAGAGGTATTCAGATACAAAACAATATTTAAGGGATATTCTTGAAAGATTGCAATAGAACTTAATACTTGATGGTTTTCAATGTGAATAGAATAGGACAGTGTTAAATGCAACAAATATTGTGGATCAGTAGTTGAAAGAAATAGTTATGATAGGAATTATAGCAATGAATCTCGAAACATCAATTCAAAATTTTCAAATATCAACATGCCTACCAATAACTAATGTTTTTTGAAAAATTCTCAAATTGCAAAGATTAGTTCTTGCTGTGGCCACCTTCGTAAACATTTACACCTATAAGCTGTTTGTTTTATCGTAGAATGAGTCGCCCAATGTCTGTTTATTCAATCTGTCCGTTATTAAGTCTGCCTGAAAAAACTAAACATCTCTGCATTTTTATTCCAGAAAAACAGAACTCACATTTTTACAAAAATAATATCAAGTTTTATGAACATAGACATAAATATGCAGGTGGTCTCATGAACAAATAATTTTTCACAAATATTGGTATACGATTATATTGATAGGTATATGCATAACTCAAACCATCAATTCCTATGTAGACAGGTGCTTCAGATAGGTGTTTTCAAAGAAATTAAACATTTTTGACAAAAAGGCTGTTGCGAAAACTTTTGAACAAGCAATAATAGATATCGTATCAGATTTTCTGCTTCAAGTTTGTCATAAAAATTGACCATCCGATAGAGCTACCAGTTTTCATCTACCTGGTGTGAAACCACGACTTTTAAATAGAAAAATTAGGGCCTCACCGTTTATCGTACAATACTAAATTTCTTTTAGAGTTAGCAATTATTATAAATACTATTAATTTCAAATTGTGTATCTTATTGATTTTAAGTTGTAAAAAATATTAAAGCTTTTATTCACCATATGTTTATTCTACCCTTGCAGCCAAAGAGTAAAATACAAATATACCACATTTTATCATTACCACACAAGAAATATTTATCGGAAATTGATCAGTTGAACTTAGAGACATAATAAAATCATAAATTGTGTTACATGTGTTGATTATTGTAACTCGTCAACACGGACCCACCCAAGAGGTGCAGGTTAGTAGAACCAGCCAGTCGGACCGGCAGATCGAAAGATTCTCCTCTCATACATACCAATAAATTCAGATTAGAGGCATCTGTAATCCACGGTAGCCATGTCGGTATTACAGGGGAGCTGTGTTACCGGCCGGTCTTCGTATTTAACTTGAAGGTTACGATTATGATTTATATCGTAACCATTGTACGAACCGAACCGACTGTTTTGCGTTATTTATGGGTTATGGGATGCCGGTGTTTTGTTTACTCACTCAAAGTTTAGATGCTGGATCAGATGGTGCAGTAGGTATAGCTTTTTACGAGTTTTATGATTCGATTCGTTGACGTTGGATGGTAGAAATTAAGCAAATGGTTTCATTTTACTATCTGACCACACAACTAGAGGAATAATCTAGATCAATTTTGGTACTAAAGATGCCGAAGAAATTTTCTTGTATTAACTTTGGTATGCATCCTTTTTATTATCTTCCAAACTTTTGACTTAAAAAAACAACCACTAAATCTAAAAACTAGTATACGTTGTCTTTTCTCCATAATTTATCCAGAATAATGAGCAAAGGGAAGTAAATTATGTTATTGAAATTATGCAATTCACTCATGCATAAGAGAGCATCATACATAACATGCTTTGAACATTATTGAAACTTTGGTGGTTAAGTGAAATTAAACTCCAATCAATACAATGGCTGGCATATTATGTCACCACACTCCACTCAGAGGCTCATTTAGCGCATACCTACGTAAAAACTTCCGCTGATGAGTTCACACTGCAATTAGATGGTCAATGTTTGAGCAAAGACTTCATGTCTTCACCTTATTGCCACAAGAAAGGAGTGATTTATTCTTGCAGTCCATAGAAATATTAAGACCATTGTAACGGGTGCTTTTTTAGAGGTATAGAACTTTAAGTTGGCATTACTGTTGAAGATGGCGACCGATTTAACAGCGGAGAAGTGATTTATTCTCAGTTTGGTTTGGCAATTCATCATGAATAGACTCACGCCTGAACAACGCTTACAAATAGTGCAATTTCATTTCGAAAATATTGGTTCTGTGCGGAATACGTATCGCGCACTACGTCCATTTTATCGTCGACAAAATCGTCCATCAGAGCAGTTAATTCGATTAACCATGGAACGTTTTCGCGCCACGTTCTGGAAATGGATCTGTGTCCATCCACTTTATGGAAGATTTTGCGGAAGGATCTTGATTTGCGTGCTTACAAAGTCCAACTCGTGCAAGAATTGAAGCCAAACGATCATCAAGCAAGGCGTAGATTCGTCGAATGGGTCCAAAACGAGATTGCCGTTGTTCCCGATTTTCATAAGCGATGAAGCGCACTTCTGGTTGAATGGCTACGTCAACAAACAAAACTGCCGCATTTGGAGTGAATATAATTCTCAAGTGTATGTCAAAACACCGTTACATAAAAAAAACTGACTGTTTGGTGCGCTTTATGGGCTGATGGAATCATTGGTCCGTACTTCTGCAAAAACGATGATGGCCAGAACGTTACAGTCAATGGTAATCGGTATAGAGCCATGATTACTAATTTTTTCATTCCTGAATTGAAGAACCATGATGTCCAGAAGCTGTGGTTTCAACAAGACGGCGCAACATGTCACACAGCTCGTGCCACAATCGAGTTATTGAAAGACACGTTTGATGACCGCCTAATTTCACGTTTTGGACCTGTGAATTGGCCTCCAAGATCTTGTGATTTAACACCGCTAGACTGCTTTCTGTGGGGCTTTATGAAGTCATTGGTCTATGCGGATACGCCACAAACGCTTGGCCAATTGGAAGATAATATTCCCCGTGTTATTGCCGATATACGGCCACAAATGTTGGAAAAAGTCATCGAAAATTGGACGTCCCGATAGGACTACATTCGAGCCAGCCGTGTCGGTCATATTCCAGAAATCATATTGAGAATATAATGCCACAAAATTAACTTTCGAATAAAAAAATTCTTGTCAATCGAATGATTTATCGTTGTTTTATTGCAATTTAAACTTCTATACCTCTAAAAAAACACCCTTTATACTACATAATACAGATGTAATTTACAAATTTATCTTGCAACAGTAGGAAAATTCAAGTTTTCAGATATTATTATATTATTACCACCTCATTTTCCAATTATTTACCATACTTGTGAACACGAGCGTAAAGTGAAATTCTTCTGAGGCTCGTCTTCTGAACTGCCACGGTCGACTTTAAACAGACCATGAAAAACTTAGTTCGGTGATGTTATAATATTATTGGTATTAACAACATACTCAATATTATTCCTGAGCACATATTCCTTTTATCTTCTTTATATCATTTAAATAACAAACTTTTCTCAATTGAATATGTGAACGATTGATTCACACTGTCTGGAATATTTTTGTCAATATCTTATAAACGAATTTTGTATTTGAAACCACCTATCCAATTTGAAGTCAATAGGTAAAATCCAACTCCAATCAGTGTATATTGTGAAACTTTTTTTTTTATTAAAAATACTGTTTTTTAAATGTCTTCATTCTCTCTAATTTGGTTACTTATGGTAGAAATTTCTCCACTGAAATTGAGAAGGTAAAAACGAATAATGTTCTTAACTGAACCCATTGTAACATTCCAACAATCGAGAATATTTATTATACTGAGTAATAAAGAACTAAATCTTGAAAATTGACAGTTGAATCTGACTGTTCAAAAGTGTTATTCAAATAGGTAATCATTACGATCTCGCAGATTTAGCTAAATCTTTTCTTCGCCTTTCCTTTGGTCTTCACCTAGGTAAGGGCACGTTTTTTTCAAATAATGTGGTAAATTCGGAAAAATAGAAGGAACCGCGTGAGGGACTAATCTTCTTCTTTTGAGCATGCTTGCAATCCCACCAGGTGAAACAAATTTCTCTTCCCTAATGATATCAGTTTCAAGAAAAAGTAAGTCACAAACAACTGAATAATTTGTTGTTGCCCAATTATCTCGTGGTATAGATTTCATCCATTTACTCTTTAAAAATTCATTATTAGGTAAACCAAAGGTCGATACTAGTTACCCACCCGCCTTCAGTGTGCTGTTATAATTTGATTTACAACCAGGGATGCAACGAGTTTTCGTCATTTCAAGAGAATATACTTATTAGAACCTCACCTATTCTAAGCTTGAAACTTACTAAATCACCCACCGAACACCTAGCCTCTACCTACACTATATTTCACAAAAAAATTATTGTAATTAATCATTTATCAAAACACAACACAAATTTGATTTCGGTTCGATTAAATCGTTACACACAAAACATTTCGTTTTTATAATTTGATATTAAGTTTTCCATAAACTATCATCACTAGCACCTATATTACATATACAAAATTTATAAGTGGAGGATTAATACTGAAACCGTTAAATATTCAACTTCAAACTAAAAAATTATTAAAAAACACAAAATTGATTTCGTTTTTTGAAATCGGAAAACACACTTAACACTTTATTTCTTATAGTTTTTTATTATTTTTTTTATATTGCGGTTTCAAGAAATTATCAAGAGCAACACATGTACTACACTAAACACAATCGAAAAATATATAATTTATTCTGAAAGCTCAAATTATTTATTTTCACATTGCGAAAGTTTTGAGCAGCGTCCTATTTGCATTAGTATACAAGCTAAAATAACAGCGGGGTTGTAAAATTCCATAGCCCACCAGCGCTACGGTGTCATGTACTTAAATCATGGCCTGTTTAAAGTCGGCCGTGGAACTGTTGAACAATAGAACTCATTTTCATTGAATTCATTGCTCAACATTTAACTCGGATGAACTGAAGGTGCCATCAAAAGTATTCTAACAGAATGGTTTTCGTAAGAAGTGGAATGATCCTCTAACCATACGACATTATCACTACAAAATCTACGACTATATCACCACCAAAAAAATATTGAACAATAGGAATCTATCAACAATCTACTATTCAGAAAGTACTTTAGCGAAAAAGTCATAATCACAGACCAAAGCTTCAACGTGACTGTCTAACATAGGCTGCTGTCAATGACGAACTATTAATATGAGCAACCAAATCCCATGTCGTATTAATAAACACCTCCTGTTTTGGGTTTTTTTTTACCTGGTCAAGTCTCATCAGAAAACTAATATAGATTTGTAGACGATGGAACAAGACAGCAACTCAATAGTCCAAATAAGGTGCAAAATAAATTATGCAGCACATTTTAGAAAACTGTCTAGGCACATTTCATACATAGCCTCATGAAGACCTCCTGTTGACAAAACTAGAATTTTGAGATAATATCGATTATCATCCTTATGAGTTGAATATTTGCATTTGCGATTTTGATTGAAATTTTTGTTTCGTTTATATGGCATACGATAAATGAATAGGTATCTATATGAACAGGTATATAATAACAATGGAAAAGTTATGAAATATGGGTTTCAAAGCAATTTACAATATATACAAATTGCATTACTATTGTTATCAAAATGTTGAAGAAGACACTATTTTCTTCATTTGCGCATTTATAATTGATTGAAGATTATGAGTTAAGATTCTTCGTACAGAGTGTGTGAATCTAGAAATACTAGACCAGACTTCTACAAATTGAGAAGAGTGATCGTTTTCTAGAAATATTTCTTCTGAGGAAGAAGTTAGTGTAGCTCTACTTTGTAGCTGAGTTTCATCAATATTCAACAATGTAAGTAAATCACTTTTCATACTAGTTGAACATGCAATTTTTTCTGAAGAAATATTTAGAGATATTCCAATGTGTTGACATGTGGAACAAATATGAAGTTTCAAAATGACGTTTCCAGTGAATCGTGTGTATTCATGAAAATAGCATTAGTTCTGCTTTAAAGGATGCAATTGAGGAAGAAGAATAAGATAAAAATTTAAATTAGAATAAATGATGAAGTATGATAAAAATGAAAAAGTATGATTAAATGTACTTATACCTATATGTACTTAATTAGTGAAATAAAATACTTAATTTCGCCTAATCCAACAGCAGTTTCCATTAAGGTTAAAAAAATGTTTTGTTTGCCATTTTAATTTTTTAATATATTTCAATTACGGAACAGCCGTAAACATTCAAACTTACAATTGCTGTAACTTAACTACATAATTCTTCAAATGCTTCAAAAAGTGAAGTACTCGTAACTTCATTCAACTTATATCTTATTCAACGTATATCTATGTAGTTAATACTAATGAAGAAAAATAATGAGGTCAATGGCACAAATTCAAATACTTCATCAATTTCAAGAAATCCTACATTCATGATTGAATAATTTATTTTCCAAACAGAATTTAATGAGAAATTCATAGAAACAAATAAAAACTTCAAATGAAGCGTTTTATCACAAGTAACTACTCTATGTTCTATTTCAGTGAAGGTTAGCAACCTTAATTAATTTCAATCACAAAAATAATACTCTATTAACTTCATCCAAAGGGATTTCTCCAGCATTGGCACCCTAACACGCACGAGGGATACAAGTTTACGAATTTAATAAATTAGATTCCTCTTGCATAAAGCATTCTCGAGGATTAAGAGCGAGAGGTACAGATGCTCTAAGTACTCCCGGTTCTTCGAAATTGCCAACAATGCCCCAGTCGGTAACAATGTAACGCGCATATAACGCCCGCAAAATAATTTTCCGCATGGGCTACTCGAACCCCAGATATTTGGCGAATAAAGCCGCCAACCAACCAGAAGTAACTGCGAAAACCCCAGGAGAAATATGCCTATATTGTGTTCCCTATATTAACGCAAGAAAAAGTATCTGTTATGAAAAGGCCATTGATGTTTACATTTGCGTTACCTATTGCGAGCTAATAAGGAGGACGACCTTATGGAGTGATTCCGAACAAAAAAGTGGATATGGTAAATTTCTTCCAATTTGTCCCGAAGTGATGACGGATGCCAAAAATAATCGTGAAAACAGGCATTTTGTATTTTATAGATAATTACACAATATGTGCTTTTGTGAATTTATACCTATTGGTCTTTTATTCAATTCATACTTAATGAAAATTTGAAATTAAATTCTTGAAAAATTATTCCCTTTAATAAAATTAAAATAAAATAAACTCTAATTTGATGAATAAAAACAAATAAATGCAATTAGAAACGAGAAATTATTATGTAATATTGATTAACCTACTAATGTGTTATATTGAATAATATCTACGAATATGAATTCCAATGAGAATGAATGGTTTTCTACTACCTCTAATTTTTACCTTCTTTCTTCTTCATTTTCTCTTTTCCAATATTGTTTCATCAATTTATATTTTAGCTAAGACCATCATTTACTTAAACGTTTATTGTTTTGTTCCATATATACTAATTTTCATGTGATTCTCTTTCAATCTTTATATTTCTAATCATTTTTTGAAATTTATAATAATCCAGCACACCTCACGATCTTGACTTCGTTCTCTCGATTGTTCGTCTCTTCAATTTTTCACAAAATTTGTTATTGTGAATATTTCGAATTTTCAATATATATGATTCTGACCATAGTTGACAACAAAGCAATTTAATTTTCACCAAATTTACCATCTTACTGCCTCAACGTAAACTAAAGTACACTCATTGGCGTTCTTTGGTTTCTATATCTATATTAGAATTACTCTAAAACTTAACATGTAAATCGAACACTGTCTGCCGCAGTCCCTTTGTACAGTTAAACCTCTTCAGTGTTAACATGTTGATGGAGCCTTTCTTCATGTTCATTTGCATATTGCGTAATAGCTTGCTCAACAGTTTCTATCCTCACATCTCTACAAAGTCAATATTATTTCGAACATATCAAGCAACAACGTAAGTAATAATTCTGAGTAATTTGCTTTAAAATCATTGGATGATATTGAGATTCATCTGTTTGATACATAATTATATTCCGAAGGACCACACATGTTTAGAAATTTGCTTTTAGTAAAAGCTTGTCATGTATTGATAATTGGTACTTACGCCCTATCAGACTTGTATTTTAATTCTAATTTCTTCCTTTTTATTTTGAAGTGAGATTTTCATCGGAACTTTGCAACTAAAGTTATCCCCAATTATATTGCTCTGTTTGAGTGGGGTACCAGGTTATTACCAATGGGTAAGTAATGGTAGATAATGACATTTTCTATTTCTAGAATTTACATATACATATTCATTTTTTTAGTGAAATTGTTCATGTCTAAGCCCACACACTGATCGTATCTATTTCTGTGTGGAGCTTTTCACTGGTAATATAGCGGTATCATCAGAGAATTGGAAATAATGGTATTAAGGAATACTATTATATCAGATGTGTATAGTAGATATATTACTGGCCCAAAACGCTTCCCTGAGGAACACCCGCATTGATGGATTTATAGCTAAGCTAACTATAAGAGCATGTAGCTTGTTGGAAATCAAGGAAATCGATGTTAATTTCGTAAAATCTTTCAGAATATAGAAATATCTAGCATCGATACTTCATTATATATCAATAAATATATAAATATATATATATATATATATATATATATATATATATATATATATATATATATATATATTATATAAGGAAATGATGATATGTATAAACATATACATAAAGAAATAAATAAATACATATATGTGCCCACACACATATATATCATTTTGTACCAGAGGCACTGGATAAAACATTCAACAGAATGCATACTAGACCATCCATTCGAAAAATTTATATCTAAAGAATGTTATAGTAGACCTAGCTATGTGAACGTGTACGATGTGATGCCTCCATTATCCGTCAAAGGACAAACGTTAGAAATAGATGTGGATGTAACACCTGATGGAAGTGCAAGACAGCTGTTTAGTTCTACAAAGAACTCGTCAGTTGCACCACGTCCATAGAAGTGAGGCAACGATTTCAATCTCAAAGCATCTTCTTATAACTCCAAGTGGAGAACTGTCAAGTGATGAATACTTTACAATGCTATCTATAGGTGTCAATAAAAACCATCTCTAAGATCACAGACTCACCAAGCACTCAACGTTCACATGTCTGGTAGAAGACATGTGACATTTTATGGGTAGACATAGGTATGCATGGTTAAACTGACAAGTTCCTTATAGAACGGAACAACTATCGTGCACTCAAACAGGTGTGGCATCGATTTCAATATTTCTCTAATATTTGTCCCCTTGAAGGATAATGGAGGCATCACTTCGTACATGTTCACATAGCTAGCTGTACTATAATATTCTCGTGATTAATTTGAATTTTTCGAATGAATGTTCCAGTATTTATCTATATGAAAACCATAAACGTGCATTTCGAAAGGAAAAATTACATTGCATTTTGCAAAATTAGAACATTATAACACAATGATTCTTCTACAAGAAATCTAAGCAGCAGAAACAATGGTTATTAACGGTCTTTCAAGAATAAGGGAAATACAAAAACCAGGACCAAAAATTCTCGGAAAGATTTACGGGCCAATCAATAGAAACGGCATTTGGATGAAAACACATCATGACGAACTTTATCAAAAGACAAACAATAACGAAAGAAATTACAAAATTTATTTATTATTATATATTTTTTTATTATTTTACGAAGTTTTATACACATGTCTACAGAATGAAATAGTCGCAGAATGCCGAAGAAACTACTCGATTTAATTACAAAAAGTAAATGCGGCACAGAGTGCCTAAAGGAGATCCAAAAGGAACTACAACAGAGCAATATAAAAAATTTCAAAGTTTGCACGTAGTATCGCTATTAAATCGCGCATGTGGCATTTGGGCATAAATTACGACGCAAAACTGGAATAAAATGGACATATGAACGAAAGATGGAAAAAAGAGCATTCTGGGAAGATGAAGCGTTCTTGGGAGGCAAAAAAGCGGAAACAGAATTTTAAAATTCAATTATTCATTAGTTTTGACAAAGTTGTGATATAAGTTGAACGAAACGTCCACGAAAATAAAGTTTTTAACATTAAAATGAGCCTGTTATTGCAAAAAACATTGAAAATAAACTCTCTCAAACAGGCAGTAACTCAATTTTAAATTATATATTATATATATATATATATATATATATATATATATATATATATATATATATATATATTTTGAATGTTTTTAGCATTAACAGGCTTTTTAATATGAAAAAGTTTATTTCTGTTGACGTTTCGTTGTTATATTACAACTTTGTCAAAACTAATGATTAGTTTTGACAAAGTTGTAATATAACAACGAAACGTCAACAGAAATAAACTTTTTCATATTAAAAAAGCCTGTTAATGCTAAAAACATTCAAAATAAATACCTCAAACAGGCAATAAATCGATTTCAAGAAATATATATATATATATATATATACGTAAAATATTATTAGTATGAAAGAGGATAGAGATATTTTTTCGTCATATTTAATAGTTGGAATGACAGTTTCTCGTTTTTATGTACCAGAGGTACATATTATTGAATTTGATATGGTTCTTACGCACTATTAACAGACATATTTGAGATCAAAATGAAAACAAGTAGTTATTACTATTTTTTTAGTTGTCGTATCTCTTATTCCATTCTTCTAATATTTTTGAAGTAGGTCTATCAATTAATCAACTTCAATCGGGTACATAATTATGACTGCAGTAAATCAAACGGAGTTATTTAAAAAGTCATCGTTATGACTAATAAACATAATTTAGAAAACATGTTAGCCACCAAGACGTTACCGAACATTTCCTTTCTTTCTTTGTCGCAGTCTATCTCTTTTTCTCAGTCACCCAACACCTTTGTCTGCTGCCGCATTCTTCTTGTTCGCCTCCGACTTATATGACCTTTGATATTCCTACAAATTTCTCCAATCAAAATTGATAACTATATACGCAAAATAGGAGTCCCATAAATTTATCAATTCTAGATGATTTCTGTTACTTAATAAATATTGCGTCAACTAACACTTTCTCGTGGGTGTTCCGCATTCCTCGCCGTCTTGACGTCAATTAATATTCGTATTGTGTTTGTTGAAATAGTTGTTCCCTTATTTTCCAACATGTTGAAAGATCTGTACTTACAAAAGTTAGTTTTCAATTTATGGAATCGTCTCCACAATAATCTTCTTCACCATTTCGAATAAAAATAAAATTATTAAGATTAAGGCAGTAAATAATGACAGATTATGTCATTATTTAAGGCAATTAAAATTTTTGGTCTCTTAACCAAATAAAATATACTAAAATCATACAATTTACTATTCACATTTAACGACAAATTTCAATAAAAATTGAATACTGTAATGAGTAAAAGAAACGTAGATAAAAACGTGAAAAATATTATAATATAATAATTTTATGCGAAGCTCAATGACTCTCAATGAATGTTTCAAATCTGAAACAAGAATTTATTTATTAAATGCAATATCAACATAATTATAATATACAACAAAACTAAAAAAAAGAATTGAGAATTATATGTCGATTGAATGTTAATATTGAGCTCTGCGTCCACAAAATTAACAAATAGAAAAGCAGGTTAAAATATTATGTCGCGCTTATACTACCTACAAGACGGATCATATAATGATACAAGAATCACAGAATTTCTGATATGGCTTTACCATAACATTATACACTAAAAGACCATAAACATTAGTTCATAATCATGGAAAAGTTTTCAGTATACTCTGCCATTTCATCACGGAAAGACGAAAGACTTACAAACGAGCAACGATTGCAAATTGTTGAAATTTACTATCGAAATTCGTGCTCTTTGAGAAATGTGTATCGTTTGTTACGACCATATTCGACCTGGTGAACCAACAATTCGTTCTGTTATCACCAAATTTCACACCAAGTTTACTTATTTGGACATTAAACCATTGTCTCGAATGCGTACAGCGCGTACTGAAGAGAATATTGCAGCCGTAGCGTACAGTGTTAATGAGGATCGTGAAATGCGTCGCCGTTCTCAGCAATTGGGCATGTGTCAAATCGGACCTTCCGAATGGACCATTTGATACGGTGCCGCAGACAACATTTACATTAAGTGTAAATGGCAAAGGCCGAGTTATCAATTTCAATAAAAATTTGAATATATAATGCAAATTGAGGGTTTTATTCGATTTGAAAAAACTAGGCTCAAAAAAAAATCACACTATATATATATATATATATATATATATATATATATATATATATATATATATATATATAAACAATACTGAGACTCTAGATCGAAATGTTGAATTTCAACACAAATCTGTCTACACAAATCATTTTTGTGAGTGATGTTAAGTGTGCTTCGAAAATCATTGAACTTGTTGAATGATAATAAGATATAGTTGTTTCATCATTATTATGAATCATCAGTCTTATTTAATCAATCAATCGAGAATCCATTACTTTCAAAACTGCCTCAAGTCCTATATCAAGTAAAATTCAAACAATAAGTGTTTTATTTGCCATAATAGATATTGAACTGAGAATGAAAAATTAATTTTAATCAAACTTTCCAAATTTCTTTATTATTTTGAAATACTCTCAATGCATATGATTACCTTTATTTTCTTAAATATCAAAGATATTCAAACTATTCATCTCAAGTACCAACAAAACCCTTCAGTTTTCTTAAAAAATTATGTTAATTCTAACGAAACATTCCAAATCGATTTTATTTCCATTCCAGTGCCTCCGCTGGTACCTACTTATAGATTCAACAATGGCATATTTTCGAGAACTCTAAAGAACTCAACCATGTGACATAAAGCCGCGGCTCATATTGCTCTACAAGTGAACCACAAATGCGTAGGTGTTCTGTAATAACGATAAACTCTAAGGCCCTTTTAATTTCTTTTCTGAAATTTCAATTTCGTCAGCTTCACCGCACTTGAAGAGGCCACTTCAGTTTGCCCACTTGAATCTATTCATGTCCCGACTTCTTTTTACTGCGAATGTTATATGAAAATTTCGAATAAAAAGCCTTTAAATGTAATAACACTTGATGTGTATATATAAGAAAGTACGCAAATCAAGATAGAGGTTTATTTATCATATTTTAAGATATTCGTTCATTCGAAAATCGATAGTTGTCGCGTGTTTTATAATTAAGTACCGGGATCATCCAAATAGTATATGATCTATCATGAATAATATCAAATCTCTGAAACTAAACGAAATTGAATGGCGAAAAAATTGCGTAAAATTCATACTAATAAGTTTTTTAGCACTTTGTTGTGCTCTACTTATCTATAATTATATCCACTTTCTTTCTATTTTTGAATTGAACCAAATTTTCATTACAATGATAATAATAGTAAAACTAATTTCGTTTGATGTATAACACAATAAAATTTGTATAAGAATTGTAAAATAAACAAGAAAAGATAACACTCACATCAAAAATTTTCTATAGAATATAAACATTCATTGAATAATTCTTTAAATCAGCCTTCAAAATCTTCAGGTCACGAGACTCAGTGACATCTTTCGACAGTTTGTTGTCAGATGACTTATGTTATTTTGAAATTATTTTTCTGGCGTGTATTTGTCTTGTATGTTGGTCTTCCGCTAAATAGCAAACAATCTTTTTAATATACACATATATAGGTACTCAAATGTTACAAAAATTAAACAGCTTGAAAGGTATGATATTCAAAATATTTCCAGTGAAAACTTCTATTGACAGGTTTAGATGGGAAGTAAATTCATGAACGTGGTCGTCGACGTGGTCACGTACTGTCTTAACGTTAATACTTCGAATGTAGCTATAAATACTTATAACTTATAACTTATTGTGCAATCTACAAATAAAAATGTTTTTACTTGTAGATTGCCCTGAAGATGAAATGCATGAAATCGAAAGATTGGCTTCATAAAAAGGAGTTAGTACTTATAAGTCCTTTACAGGTCTTAAAACCCCTTACATTTGATATATGTATATATATATATATATATATATATATATATATATATATATATATATATATATATCTATATTTTTAAATTAATTTATTGCCTGTTTAAGATTTTCAATGCTATTATCAACAACTGGCAATTTTCGATGTTAAAAACTTCAAATTGGCTTTTTTGTTTTTTAGTAATCAGGAATATTTCTGGTTTAGCATTCGCTTCGGAAATTTCAGTCTTCTTCACCATACGGAAAACTCTGAAAAACTCTTCGTAAGCCAGATGATTCTAATGAGTGTAATTTATATATACAACTATATATACATACCTATAATTACACATAGTTGAGTTTTATATTCTTATACAGACTATGTATATTGATTGGTTTATGTGTGTGAAATTGGTGGTACATCACGAAAGAATAAGTTCTGAGATATGATGTTCAGTGATTGTTGTATATTCATTATATAAATGTTTTTTGTAAGGTTCATCAAATCGTTGTAAATAGAATTAAGATGTTTTATGTCTGTTCTTTCATTTACTGTGATTTCAAAATTTTTACGAATGTGTAACATTCAAAAAACTTCTCTATATTTTTTGTCTTTCTCAGTAGCTAAAATCTTTGTATGATAATACAAAACTCATTCTTTCGTGATCTACTATCAATTTCACACACATAAACCAATCAATATACTTATTCTGTATAAGTATATAAAACTCAACTATGTGTAACCAAGAATCACCTGGCTTACCATGAGTTTTTCAGAGGTTACCTCATGGTTAAGAAGACTAAAATTTCCGAAGCGAATGCTAAGCCCGAAATATTCCTCTGAATAAAAAAGCCAATTTGATTTTTTCAAAAAAATAAGTTTGACGTTTTAATATTTATACTAATTCATAAAATTCAATTATTCATTAGTTTTGACAAAATTGTGCTATACAACGAAACGTCAACGAAAATAAACTATTTGACATTGAAAAAAACCTGTTATTGCTAAAAATATTTAAAGAAATTATATATATATGTATATATATATTATATATCATCGATAATGTTCTCAGTTTTTATATATGTCAAAACCAGCATGCATAATAATAATACTTTTTATAAACACAAGCACGTACGTTCCGGATGTCTTGTTTCACTTAATACCTACATACATTTCGATACGTATCACTTTTCAATCAATAGAATGTATCAGTCAAGTCAATTATTATTCCATATCTGATACGTGAAAGAAATAACTGATGAAACTCATTTTCTCACAGATGAATCGTAGGAGGCGATAAGGAAAACGACACAACCACCAGCAATATCCAATTTGTAAATCTAATTAATTAATGCTATTGAAACCTTATTTTATGAATATTTACGAAAGCTCCATATTTATTTCCACTTATTTACGCGTGTAACTCGTCTTTGATTAACATAAGATCCGCATATAACTTGAATAGAGTTTCTAGACTGCCTGTTTTTCAATTCATAAACAACAATTAGCATGTAAGATAATGTGTTATTATTTGGTTACTGATTGGTAAATAAAACAGTCTGCATTCTTTCCGGTCGTATACAGATGCTTGTTTGTTGATTTTAGTGAAGATTGAGGATAACTAATTCGTTCGTTTATAAAATTTCTCGATTTAATTGGTATAGCAGATAGATACACTTTTGAAAAATTTGAGTGTAATACAAATTAGATGAGAAAATTTCAAAAAACCATTTTTTCTACATCAATTACAGATTTTCACAAAACTATTGGTTATACTCATCTACTATTTTCAGATTATCGACATTAGTAATAGTGTTTTTATTAAATCGAAAAGCTCATTATAATAAATTGATTTGCCATATTGAATTTTTGGGAGGCAAAAAAGATGAAAAGAAAGCCCTAAGAATTGCGAATTCGAATTCAATCGCTCTCTTCAAAGGAAAAAATCGTTATAATCTATAATATAAAAATGAATCGCAAAATGTGTTGGTAAGCGCATAACTCAACAACTCCTGGACCAATTTTGTCAATTCTTTTTTTTCATTGTTCACTGAAGTTCAAGGATGGTTTTTACGGCAAGAAAAATTCGAATAATTGCCAGGAAAATCATAAAAACAGCCCGTTTCTTTTCCCCATTGAAACATTTTCTAACTAAAATGTAGAGTCAATTTGAACTTTATTGCTATTCAATAAAGCATACCACTGTTGCCTAACCAATCACAATTTTTGTTGTAGGGTTTGTTATTGTCACGAGAATAACAAACCCTACAAGAGAATATTGTTATGAAAGAAAAAATTTCAAAATTGCGCGGAAAATTAGAAAATTCAAGAATACTTATTAAAGAATACTTAACAACCATATAATAAAATATTATATCTTATTTACTTATATAATATGGAAATGAATCTCTATTTTCCTTGGTCACGGCATCACGCGTGAACGGCTGGACCGATTTCACTATTTTTAGTTGTTGTGTTTGCTATTGTCAGGGAAAAAACGGAGTGTAAAATTATAAAATTTAAGAATACTTATGATATAAGTGAGAAATAATTACTAATTCTCAAAAAGAGGATGTAAAAAAACTGATTATCTTATCACACGTTTCAGAGCTATCACGACTAATATTGAAAATTCTATTTGATATGAAATTTTGCTAAATTTCATAGAATAACATACACGTAACTAACATAGCACGTGGTATTTTTCATTATAAAGAAGAATACATAGTTTTTTTTAATTTACAGTTGAAATTTCGTTTTTAAAAATGCTAGCTATTAGATGTACAAACTTAAGTCGCAGAACTCGCAATGCAGCAAGTCAAAAATATAAAAGAGCAAGTCAAACAGACGAGCAACGAGAAGCTCGGAATGAAAGAATCGAAATTAACAATATGAGAAGCTTGCGTTTAACTCCTATTGACCTGCATTCAATTATAACGTTGAAATAGATTACAGTTCACAGCAAATCGTTGCTATTGGACCAATGAACACTGTATGTCAATATTGCAAGGCAAAATTTCATTGTTATTAATAATAAAATACTACCAATGATGCGACAAAATATTTCCCGAAGAGTCAATTCAAATAGACGCTATTGGTACAGCCCACAGAGCCATTATTTTCATTGGTTTCCGGGAATGGATTAAATTCTGAAAATATTTCGACCTATATCCAGCAAATATCTCATATGATTAACGATGAGAAATATCGGACAAGTACTTGATACGAAATTAGAAACATGCCGTTCAACTGTAGTTAGGACAGGTTAATAATGACCTTCAGTAGGTACATCAAAATATTTAATATAGGAATTTTTTGATATTTTGACTAATTTGAAATTACACGAAGTATTGCAGTCTCTTCGTAAGTGAGTAACTTCCTGACTCCACACGGGATGAATATTAAAAACAAGATGATGTAGCACAAATAGTAGAAAATGACCATCCGGCTTTTTGAAAAATATTCGAGGAAGAATAACTGGGCGTTCAAAGTACGCCGGGTCAGCTAGTAATATATATATTCATAAATGTCATCAGATAGATCAACTAGAAGGGCCAATCAGACCTTCATTTCTTTCATCCACATAGCCATTACATTTTTCGGATCTACACTCTAAACATTTTTTCCAAAAACGAAAAATCGGAATTTTTCTACTTGGTAATTCCCTATATGTCATTTTAATTACATATATGGGATCGTTCGAATATGTATTCCATTAACAAATTTTGATTTATTAACACACCGTATTTGATCAAAACTTCTGAGATCTTCTTAACTGTCTACAGGAGATTGTGTGTAAGGATAAACATGTTCTCCACTCTATTACATATTCTCAGGCGATATGAATGAAACGAAAATTTCATTCCAAAATGAAAAATATTTGTTTTTCTATTGTAAGATAACATCTAGTCTAACATCTAGGTAAGAACTAGTGATAACATTATAGTACATTACATATATACATTATTCTGATAACTTATGTTATCTATTAGGTACCTACATAAATGCTATGCTCCCCAATCCTCTTGAAAATAGTTTCTTTGTTCGAATAACTTATCTTTCTTCTCCTTTTGTTCCACTATGAATTGAAGCATGTGTAAAAAAATTATGTGTTATATTATACGTTATTCATTTCAGAGAAGCCTTTACATTCAATCAACATACAGATATATGGACTGTTCGCAATCAACACTCATTTCGGTTTATTAATTTATTGGTCAAATGTCCCATATATTAGACAGTTTTAGTTATCAATATTGTGTCTCTCCCAGCATTATTGAAGTCTTATTTGCAGACCAGTTCCGACTATTCATGCAGTGGAAATAGGTCACTGAATAACAATAGATACCTTCGACCTCACCTCAGATCAGAGTACAACGCAATTATTTTATAGCGTATTGATAAAAATCAGAAATGTTCCAGCGTTGGAATTTCTTCTGTAAAACTTCAGTTAGTTTTTTCACGTTACCATTTCAATATTTCAATTGAAAACGGGAACAATATTGGTAAACATATCAATAGCAATGAATCCAAAATCCATGAAGGCGAAATATCGCTAGACAATAAATTCAATTGCGGTAATGTTAATAAATTTAACATTGGTAAAACCTATAAAAGTTTAGAGAAAATCTGACTTAGCAAAACATTTCATTATAAAAACCCGTTCATAAGTTACCGTCTATTACATACAGAAGATTGATGTATGAAAACTAAACTTCCTAAGTAGTTTTAAATCAAAACATTCAATAACAGAGCATCTATCTATATCTATACAGTGGGTAAATAGATAAAAGGAACCTTTTACTTAATCAATTTAACGTTGCCAGAATATCTTTTACCTTTTCATTAGATTCTTTTTTTTCTCTAATATCACGTACCTACGTGTTATTTTGTTGGCTTTTTCGTATTTACCTACTGTACTGATGCTTACGTTATTCTGATATTTGTTATTGTACATAAATATAAGTACATATTGTAAATATATTTTTCATTTTAGCATCCGAAGACAAAGTTGTATATACTTTGGAATACGTGTCATACACAAAGGTTATTTTATATGAGAAAACAAAAATATCTAACTTCAAGAATAACTTCGAAATGTTTAATGGTGTTATCGTCATGAAGAAACTTCAATTAGACTTTTGATATAAATCAGATGGAGAATTTGATGTTTATTAAAAACTGCATGAGTGGAGTAAAGGAGAACAGAATTCGAACACAGGTCTAACTCAGTTATGTATACCATTTCTTTCGATGTGAATTTAATTAATTTTCAGAACCAACAACGTCATATAGAATGAAAAACAAAAGTTTCTACATGAAATTTGGGGATGGGCATAGTTATAAACCAATTTCCTCTTAAACCCATGACCAAACGTGGACCTAATTCTAACAAGAAAGTGCCTATAAAAACAAAGGTTTTCTAACCAACGATAGAAAATGTGAAAATGAATTGTGATCAGTATCAAAAAATTATCCACGAATTTATTTTAGAAGAGGTACTCGTAAATGGATCGAAATGGGGTTGTCTATGTTCAAATATCCTTCCATTCATAAAGAGAGATGCTAAATTTTAATTAACTACAATTTTTATCCACGATTATTTATGTTTTAACCATTTGTCTACAATTTTCATCTTGGCAATCAGATTCAACTAGATATAAATTAATGGAAGAAACACATAAAAAATTAGTATTGTTGAAAGCTTTCAAGACCGATGGCATATTATAATGCTTATTCACACCGGTTTATTCATAACGCTTTGAGCCATTAGTGTCCTAGATTTAGATCAATAGTGCTGCATACCTACCAAAAATGTATCTACGAGTTGAATTTATACTGTAAAGATTCTCTTATAGATCAATTTTTTTCGAGAGTCAATAAAAACAAAACGTTTATTTTTCATACATACTTGGAGCTACATTTTTGCTAATTATATTTTAAAAAATCGGAAGCTATACGGTTTCGCAACGTTCTTGAACCTGTGTGAATTCAATTTCCTTTTTCATCTTGACGATAGATAAAGGAGCAAGTCTTATTTCCAATCGCGGCTAACGGCTGTGGCCGTCTTTTGTTGCTTATTTGTTAATTACGTGCCATTCTGTCGACTATTAGATTTTCAATTCGTCTATCATTCGATGATAGATGAATTGAACATTTTACCACAGAAAACATTACCCTCTTATTGTTTTATTTTATTTAAAAATAAAAGTCCTTTACAATATCATTAACCAACATACTATATCTATAATAACATAAATACACCCACGTAATGTTCAATCACTCTTATTGTTTTTTTCATTTGAAAATAAATGGCCTGCACAATATCACCCAACTCATTTCATCTGCTGCGAAGATATATGAAAATATGTGAAATTTCTATTACGCTTTAGTTTAGTGAATTTCAAATGTTTCCTTCTATGTAACTATTGCATTTGTACAATACGCTTCATTATATCCCTTCATATCCAATTAGAAAGCTGAATGAATATTTCTCGGTGAAGTTTTTGGATTTTTAAAGAGTGCTTTTGCAGATTCCATCAACTTCAATTCGATTTCTAAATTTTTGTTCAAAGGGCAATTCAACCCAATCGAAATTTTTCAATGTTTACACGACCATCATTTTTCAATTTCATTCGTTCATCTCAGATCTCACAATTTATAATTTCAAGTAAGTAAGTCAGATTGAGCAAAACTCCAGTACCTATTATTTTGTTTTGACAGGTGACACTAGTCACTTAAGATATTAAATGCAAAAACTCATTTTCATCATCATCAAATATGACAAATCAATACATTATTGAAAATTTAATTTTCACATTATGGGGAGTTAGGGTGACAAAAATTAAACAAAAATTGAACTAATTATATGCATCTTTTCTCCAGTTAACTGTACCAACATTCATATACATAGCTGGTAGTTCCATCGCTTTTAATTAGCGAGATTTCGAGTCACTCCACGAGATGTTCGCTAGTGGACTCGTTTTTAAATGGAGCATCATTAAGGAACGGCCAGAATGTCACTTTTTCTTGAACGAGGCTTCATAAGATATGCTCCATATGAGATAGCGGTTGCCTTTTCATTTTTATCCATCAAGTTGAGTGGGTTGTTTTGCTCATAACTGTCATAAGGATGTTATTAAAGGCCAAAAAGGAAGTGGAGTAATTTCTGATAAATTTATTGATATCGGTGGTATTTTATGATACATTGCCAGTACTCGCGGAATAATATGATGAATCTAATTTGTTTCAGTTGATTGAATCAATTTTTCGCTGCTCATTTTATACCTAAATAATAGGTATGAGATATATGCATAAAGAAAAAGATTCATTGTTTTTTGATTCAAAAATTACCACGTACCTTATGATACAAGAAGTTAAACATTTAACCAAAGAATATGTGTTTCAAAAATCAGAATGAAATGGCATACCTGCTTCCAGATATTGAGCTATAAACCTTAATTTATGAATTCTGTTTCACCCTAAGCATTTATTGCCATCCAATAACTTTTTTTCCGTATTCCAATGTTATTCAAATTATTCTGTATCTGTATGTATACATTTCTCTCACATTCCTGTATTAATTTATGAAAAAACGATGAGTTTACCAAACATTAATATCACGGTTGAGTTTCGGAAACTTTCTAGTGAACACAGACAAATAGGCCTAAAAGGAATAGTTCGCATCTACTACCGGAAAAACTCAATATATTTCTATGAACAGATCTGAAAATAGCTTCAACTCAATTGATAAAAAAACATGAAGAAGTTTCCAAACTGTGGTTTTATCTCTGCTGAAGAGGCAAAGAGAACTGGAGAAATGAAACAAAATTAATAGGTTATGTATAGAAAAAAGTGCCCATTAATGTTATCTTGGTGAAACATCGTTTAATATTAATTGAAGAAAAACAAAAGGCTCTGTTTCAAAGAATTATATAAAATTTTTTATAATTTTCTCGATGTGTTGCCCAATTATCAAAAGTTACACTTCTTGAAATAAAGATTACACTAGAAAACAATTTTCAAGTAATTAATACATTTCTATGAAACTAAATCAAGTGTTTTTTATAAAATTAGTACAAAGTAAGAGTATGGACCTTCTTCCATATGAGCCATTTCATCGGTAAATAAAATTTAAGTTAAATTTTCTTTGTTTTCATCTACTCTTATAATTATTTTAGGAGTAAGATAATCAGATACATCTTAATATTTTTCTTGATATATGTCGAATTTATTTAGTTTCTCCCTTTTCATTTTCTCAGGAGGTCAGTTGCTTTTCGTAAACTCAATTGTTCAAGAATGGTTCAATTTTTAGATATTCGGAAGCTCTAATAGTGTTTATATACTTTATGAATTGTATACATTTTGCGTTCAGGCCTACATGATCTACCCTCATACACATTTTATCAATAAAAGCTGTCGAAATCGATTCCAAAGAACAGTGGGGAAAAATTCTCTTCTGGAGAAAAATCTGGATCGTCATTGACGTCATTCAACAACTCTTAAGCGATACTAATGCGACGTTGCTCTTGCTAAAAATTTAGCAATTTCGGACAAACTTCGGTACCTAACGTTTCATGCCAAAAACATCCGAGAAAATTGCATGGAATGATTCGACTGATATGCCGATATCCTATACAACTTGTCTAATAGTAATTCGACAACTTTCCAGAATCATTTTCTTCACTGTTTTGATGCTTTCTTCGCTTGTAACGCGGTTGCAACTCCAGGACCCTCATCGTCATCAACATCTTCTCGGCCTTCTGTAAAGCGCTTGTACAGTCAACATTTTAAGTGCGTTGAAGTACTTTATTCCCTTTCTGACGCAAAATTTGATACATAGTTTTTGATCCATTTTTTTCAAAAGTAAGAAATCGAAGAAACACAAAAAAGTGACCAACCTTCAATTGTCAAAATCAAACTAATGCTCCAAAATGATTCATAATTTCGAATTATGAGGATCGTATGTGTACCAACATAACGAAAAAAAAATTGGATAATCCATTGTGCACACCCCGCGAAAATTCAAAATTCACCTTTTCTTTCGAACAGACCTCGTAGTTATGTAACTAAGCCAATGTTTTTCATTCAATTTATATTATTACATATATCTGTTCATCGTGAAATATTTTGAATGAACTGAAGGAGTAAAAAGTTCGAATCCTGTGTAAAATTGTTGTTTATTCAATTTATATTCAAAGAATATTCTATCAAGTTTATGAATAATAATATCGATACTTTCACTCCATATCGGTTACAAATTATGAAATGAGAATTTATTAACTGATATTGAAGTCTTGCATACCTCTTGGTGAAACATGAATAAATGAATTCAGGTTTAAATAAAAATTTTCAGGTCATTATTAAGTCTTGATAGTGAGGTGAGCGCTCGAGACATGTCAACTCAACTTTGTAATTTTATTTTATTATTCAATATATTTGTGAAACATGAAGCATGAATACAGGAGTTTGATTTGAATTTTTATTTAAAGAATTTATTATTTATTCGAACAAATTCTTTTGAATATATATATATATATATATATATATATATATATATATATATATATATATATATATATAGGAAATGAATTTTATTTGTGCTTATGGCACTGAATGAAATATCTAAGAACATGAACATGAACACTAGTACATTAATTTGAAAAATTCAATTTAATCAAGAGAATGTTATAGTAGAGCTAGATATGAGAACGTGTACGATGTGATGTCTCCATCATCCTTTAAGGGATAAATGTTAGAGAAATATTGAAATCGATGCCACACCTGATGGAAGTGCGAGACATATATGTTTCGTTCTGCAAGGAACTCGTCACTCGCACCACGTCCATCGAAGTGAGGCAACGATTTCAACCTCCAAGCATCTTCTTGTGACTTCAAGTGGTAGATCGCAAAGTAACAAATAGGTACTCCACAATTCCATCTATAAAAATCAGTAGAAAACATCTCTCTCAGATTACAGACACATCAAGCATCGAAATTTCACATATCTTCTAAATATTTTTGAATATCTAGCTCTCTTATAAAATTCTCTTGATTAATTTGAATTTTTCGAATGAATGTTCTAGTGTTCATTTTCTCAAATATTTCATTCAGTGCCATAAGCACAAATAAATTTCATTTCCTTAAAAATATCGCCGAATAGGCCCCTAAAATACGGGAATAAACGCGAGCGTACTACTAACGCAACCTATTGACATTTGAAAACATCGTATGGAGATATTTGTCAAATAGACATTGCAATAGATACCTACGGGAATAGAAGATATGTGAAATTTCGATGCTTGGTGTGTCTGTAATCTGAGAGAGATGTTTTCTACTGATTTCTATAGATGGAATTGTGGAGTATTCGTTACTCTACGATCTTCCACTTGGAGTCACAAGAAGATGCTTGAAGGTTGAAATCGTTGCCTCACTTCGATGGACGTGGTGCGACTGACGAGTTCCTTGCAGAACGAAACATATATCTCGCACTTCTCGCATATGTCTCGCACTTCCATCAGGTGTGGCATCGATTTCAATATTTTTCTAACATTAACAGGATAATGGAGACAACACATCGTACACGTTCACATATCTAGCTCTACTATAACATTCTCTTGATTATATTGAATTTTTCAAATGAATGTTCTAGTATTCATTTTCTTTATATATTATATATATATATATATATATATATATATATATATATATATTTATATATTTATATATATATATATATAAAATACATATGTACTAAATAAACACATTATTTTTTTGTCATTCAGTTAGGTACTTTTGTAATGGAATTTCTCTATTAATAGTAATTTTTACAAATGCCTATAAAACTATAAACTAAGAAATATTTCGATGTAACCTAAATAGATATTAATCTACGCCACTGGGATAACACCTATGAAATTGAGTTTGATATGGGTGTCCTAGCTGTCCAGCAGCGGAAATTCCAACATATTTCACATATTGTTGTTTTCATAATGAATTTTGAACGTATCAAAAAAGCGTATAAAATATTCCCGAAAACCGTGATGCTACCTTCACACCTGTGCCTCCGTCATATTCATCATCGTGTTTGCCGCCGAAATATACGAGCTGCGATTGTTACGTGATTCTTCTTGTTCATTTTTCGGGCCCGCACAATGGATCCGGCTGGCCGTTAAAAAGATCTAAAAAGACTATTTCATTTACGGAACCGTGGTGCTATCTAACTCTTTTCTTCGTCTTGGGGGAGACACAGAGCCGGTCTTCTTTAGCTTACTCACTCAAAATTCAAGTTAATGTTACTTGAAATTCTACAAAGAAAGTTGTCCTACTTGAAGTTAGTATACAACTGAGTTGTATTGAACTCCATCTTATTTTAATTCTTTCTTGGAAAAACTTAGATAAATTTAATAAAATAGGTATATCCGAAAAACGATAGATGACACTTGTCAAAACAGGTCCTAGCAGGTGAAAACTTGTCGTGTTGGATATGTTATAGTTAAACAGGTAGACATTCAAACTCAAAATATAAAAAGAATAAAGATAAATAGATTCAACATATTCAACAATTATGCAACGCATGCTACACCTATTAGAGTAAACTCACAATTACATATCCCAAAATCATCACTACAGTTTAGCGTCTTTATAAATTCTAGAGCACACAAAGGGGCAATATTCAGGGGTTGGATTTTACTCGAATATATGACTTTCTCTGACATATAATAATATACGGGAGATTTATATGATATATATATATATATATATATATATATATATATATATATATATATATATATATGTATATATATATATATATATATTTAAAAAATTTGATTTATTGCCTGTTCAAGATATTTTATTTCGAATGTTTTTAGCAATAACAGGCTTCTTTCAATATGAAAAACTGCATTTTTGTTGGCGTTTTCCATATTAAAAGGAGCATATTATTGCTAAAAATATTCGAAATAATATATATATATATATATATATATATATATATATATATATATATATATATATATATATATATATATATATATATATACACGATAATATAAGGAGTATTGCCGTATGATAAGTAGATATAGATGAGTTCTCGGCAATATCTGTTTTTTATTAATGTTATTGCCATTATCATTAATATGGCGCATTTCCAAAAACATTATTTTCTAGTAGTTACCAGCTATATCCAGTATTTTAAAATTTTCGAAGTCGAAGTGATGTCCCATTTTTGCCACATGGAGGGCCAAAGCACATCTGTTTGGGTGAAGTCTTACTTCAGTTTTATGGAGAGTAATTCCTCGCTTGATGTTCTGCGAAGTTTGACCTATGTACACGCCTCCACAATCTAGGCATGGTATACCATATACACAGACCGAAATAGAATATGAAGGGACCTTGTCTTTCAGTCTTGTGAAAGCAGTCCTGCCAGAAATGTTATTAGATTTGACCAATTTTAAATGTTTTATTTCAGATAGGATGTGAGATAGTTTACTAGTGAGTGCAAATATGTTAAGGACTTAAATTTGGTTGACGGAGTCTGTGAATCGATTTGTGATGGCTCCCCTATATCGAAAGTGATTGTATAGGATGGAACCGATGGTCTAGTAACAGTACTCCATAGAATTTTTTTATCAGTTGTTATTGGATATCCATTGTTGAGAAGGACTATTTGTGAACGGGTTAGTGAACTCTGCCAGTAATCTGCATGTACTATATATATATATATATATATATATATATATATATATATATATATATATATATATATATATATATATATATATATATAATTGTTGTGGTTATAGGCAAAATAAGAAGCCACTATGAATAGATTTTATCCAATTTGCCTGCCTGGTCTATATTTCGACTGTGTTTACAGTCTTCATCAGGACTCTGAAAACGATGATACTCCTTTTCATTAATGTTTATATATATATATATATATATATATATATATATATATATATATATATATATATATATATATATATCAACTGAGGAGTGTTGCCGTGGTAGAGAATATAAGTAAAAGATTGTTGGGTTATCGGCGATTTAGACAATTGAATTAATACAGGACTAATCGTCAGTAATTCTATATTTCGAACTCAAGTTTAAGTTCTTCTGGCCCATTTCACAGATATTAAATGGTTCAGATATAACCCATTTTCTGTTTATAGACTCTTCAGCAGATTGAAAGACAGAATTGTTGACAGTGTTGAACGGAAATCAACACTGTCCATTTCTGATTGTTTGTATCTTGTGAATTGTAAGGACTGCCAATCCGTTTACATCGGTCAGACGCCCCAATCCTTGAAAATGAGGTTGGCGATTCATAGCAGTGACATCCGTCTGCAGCCAAAAAGATGCGCGCTCGCAAGCCATGCTTCAATTTGAATCATAACTTTGACCTCAGCCAACCAGGAGTTCTTTCAATAGAGCAAATTATAACAAATGAATATTCTTGGAGATGTGTTACATTAATAACATCCTCAACAACATTAATAAAAGAACGGACATTGAGAGTCTTAGTTCTATATACAGCTATTTACTCTCTTTAGATGAGACTGGCATAATTAATAATGGACCTACGCTAACTAATATAAGACCAACAACATAATACTAACATATACTAACATAATACTAATACTAAGAACATAATACTAAGACCAACGCTCAGACACTTGTCATCACGTACAGAGAACGCCGCAACTTATGTGTCATTCAAAAAATAACCTATGTCATGAAAAACGTCACTATTATATTATTCATGTTTACATAGTTGAACTTATACTGAAACACTTTTATTGCATTCTATTTAATTAACATTGAATGACTTCTGTATTATTTTTTGTTAGTTCAACAACTTATGTCAGATGTAGGTATTTTTCACTACCACTTATATTTTTTAACATCTTGTATAAAAAAAATTCCAGCATTCCTGATGAAGAACTGAAACTTGAGTTCGAAATATAGAATTACTGACCATTAGTCCTGTATTAATTTAATTGCCTAAATCGCCGATAACCCAACAATCTTTTACTTATATAAAAATATATATATATATATATATATATATATATATATATATATATATATATATATATATATATATATATATATATATATTTTTCGAATGTTTTTAGAAATAACAGACTTCTTTAATATGAAAAACTTTATTTTTGTTGACGTTTCGTTGTACATCACAACTTTGTCGAAACTAATGAATTATTTTTGACAGTTGTGATATACAACAAAACGTCAACAAAAATAAAGTTTTTCATATTAAAAGAAGCCTCTTATTGCTGAAAACATTCAAAATAAAATATCTTAATCAGGCCATAAATCAATTTTTAAATATATATATATATATATATATATATATATATATATATATATATATATATATATATATATATATATATATATATATATATATATATATATATATAATCAAAATATAATTTTCGATGAAAGTTGATATTCATAGCTGAAAGTCATAGCTTTTATTACATACGTAATTATACAGAATTCGATCTCATCTGTATTGTGTTGTGAAGATTTGATTATTTTGAAAGTTTCACCTCTACAAGATAAAATTGTTTCCAAGCCATATTTCAATGATCAAACTCCAACCACTTTCCAGTATTCTGAACATTCAATTGTATAGTTCCTTAGTGAAATAAAAAGAAATGAGTTGAATTATTTTATTCGTATTATAAAAAGACAATACCTTTGTTATGAAACGAATATGTTATAAAAAAGTCAATCTGTTTTATGGTACATATATCATAGAATATAATGATAATTTGTTCATATTGGTGTGAGTGAGATCGTGATCAACAACCTAATCCGCCACTGTAGTGTGGTGTTGTACATAACCAGTAGTTTTCTTATAGATGACGTGTGAATAAACAGGATAACGTGGAGTCATTCTATACATATTCGGAATTAAAAATATATTAAATATTACTTTCATGTTCATATAGTAATTGTGCATTAGAATGAAGAGGGATTTTGAAATTTTCAAAACGAAGTATATTTATTCCCTTCGATATTTAGAAAATTTATAGAGATATAGAACTTTGAGTTGGCATTACTGATGAAGATGGCGACCGATTTAACAGCTGAGAAGTGATTTATTTTCAGTTTGGTTTAGCAATTCATCATGAATATTCTCACGTCTGAACAACGCTTGCAAATAGTGCAATTTTATTTCGAAAATAATTGTTCTTTGCGGAATACGTATCGAGCACTACGTCCATTTTACCTCCGATAAAATCGTCCATCAGAGCAGTTGGAACCATGGAACGTTTTCGCACCACGTTTACTCTTATTTATAACTCGCATCCTCAGAAACACCGTACGGTGCGTACACAAGAAGCTATTGCTACTGTAGAGCGTAGCATTGAAAAAGACCCGAATGAGTCCATTCGCCATCGAGCACAGGAATTGGATCTGTGTCCATCCACTTTATGCAAGATTTTACGAGAGGATCTTAGTTTGCAAGCTAACAAAATCCAACTCGTGCAAGAATTGAAGCCAAACAATCATCAAGCAAGGCGTAGATCCGTCGAAAGGGCCCAAAACGAGATTGCCGTTGTTCCCGATTTTCATAAAAGAATTTTGTTTAGCGATGAAGCGCACTTCTGGTTGAATGGCTACGTCTACAAACAAAACTTCCGCATTTGGAGTGAAGATAATCCTCAAGTGTATGTCAAAACACCGTTACATCCAGAAAAACTGACTGTTTGGTGCGCTTTATGGGCTGGTGGAATCATTGGTCCGTACTTCTACAAAAATGTTGATGGCCAGAAGGTTACAGTCAATGGTGATCGGTATAAAGCCATGATTACTATCTTTTTCAGTCCTAAATTGAACAACTATGATTTCCAGGAGCTGTGGTCTCAACAAGACGGCGCAACATGTCACACAGCTCGTGCCACAATCGATGTATTGAAAGACACGTTTGGTGACCGCCTAATTTCATGTTTTGGGCCTGTAAATTGGCCTCCAAGATCTTGTGATTTAACACCGCTAGACTACTTTGTGTGGGGCTATGTAAACTCAAATGGTCTATGCGGATAAGCCACAAACTCTTGACCATTTGAAAGACAATATTCGCCGTATTATTGGCGATATACGGCCACAAATGTTGGAAAAAGTCATCGAAAATCCATCGACGTCCAGATTGGATTACATCCGAGCCAGCCGTGGCGTTCATATGCCACAAATCATACTAAAAATATAATGCAACAAGATTATCTTAGGACTAAAAAAAAATTCTTGTCAATCGAATGATCCATCGTTGTTTTATTGCAATTTAAAGTTCTATACCCCCTAAAAAACACCCTTTATAATTATCCTAATAAGAATTCAGATTATTTCTCAGAATTACTGTGATATAATCTAATGTGCAACCAATTCGAAATTATTCTTCGTTTTGTCGGTTTTGGCAAGTGAGAATGATAATCAAAATTGTTGGATGGTTTAATGGACTCAATCATGGACTAAAGGCAATGTAAAAACATGGCAATAATATGCCATGCGTTAATAGCAAATACGTTTACGAATTATATACATATTCTAGTCAATAATGAATTTTGAAAAAATGAAATTCAGCAATGATATCCCACTCATATTGTGCATAATACGATGACTGAATTTATTTCTGTTTTCAAAGAAAAAATCAAAAGCGGAATATCTAGAACTCTTCAGTAACAAAAAACTAAATCGTGTACGCTACTGATTGTGGAGTGATATTTAAAATGAATTGGGAATTTTTATGGTGAACTTTAATGAGATATGTCAGTATATGAATATTTTAGTCATTTTATGATTCTTTATAATTTATATTAGCGTTTCAAAAAACAGAAGCAGATATGAGAATACGATATCATTAAAAATCAATTCCAACTGTATTATTTTTCCCAGAATTGATTGAATAAATGAATTTTTGTTGGCAGATAACATGTACTTGATTACATGTTTTTATGGATAGTGTCATTATAAAAATGAACAAATTTTCACTTATCACTCAGTTGAAACTGATTGAATCTTGAAAAACTAAATCTAGTTTTTCATTTTCGTATCATATAATGCTCAAAAATATATTTTCAATTGTAATTGAAAAACAATGTGTTGCAACTGTTACATCTTCGAATTTTGCCTAGTAAATACTGAACTAAAATAATTCAGAAAATTTTAAACAGAACAATTCATTTTAAGATTGTGTATGAGAAATAAAATTAGAAATTCCAGAAATGAAACTTTCATCCAATTAACTCAATTCATCATATTTCCTTCATTAATATACCATACAAAATAATGCCTTCATTTTTAAAGAATATAGAAAATGTAATTAAAAAGAACTTTGGTTCAAAATGGAAGTTCTATATCTAGTGGGATAAGTTCTATATATATAAACATATAGACTGCAAGAAAAAGATTCCTTAGTGATCGTGCTCATGTCATCGCAATTACAAATAATCAATACTGAAAGTATACTTTCTTTCGATAATTTTTTGAGGAATTATTCAAGAGAGAATTATAGCAGAGCTGGATATGCGGAACATGAACAATATGATGTCTCCATTATCCTTCAAGGGATGTTAGTGAATATTGAAATCGGTGCCCACATTTATTGGAAACGTAAAAGATTATACTATTTCGAGCTACGCTGCTTTCCTCAGCTACGTAACGTTTTTCAAACTAATCTAATCCACCCTAATCCTCAAATATCCTCCTATGGATCATAAGACAGAAATATACTATGTAATTATATTTATATATAATGCATAAATTACTCTATCTTACTCTATAATTACTCCATATCTCAAATCATAGAAATCAATAAAAAGCACATGAATACATCTATGATCTAACATTGAAAGTTTCACACGTTCTTATCAATTCAGATACTACATTTTACTAGTTTTTGAACTAACGTTTCGAATAAAAGTGGGCACCGATTTCTATATTCTCTAACATTTATTCCTTGAAAGATAATGGAGACATCACATTGTTCATGTTTCGCATAGCCAGCTCTGCTATAATTGCTTTTTGAATAATTCATCAAAAAATGACCCAAAGAAAGTTATAGCATACTGTTAATATTGAATATTATCAAGTGCGATGATATGAGCACGATAATTACAAAATCCTTTTCTTGTACCTAGTCTATTTCTTCATGCTTTAAGTAGCCACTTCAGGAAACTTCGATAAATGATTAGCGAACGTTTCTACAACCGTAACCTAGATGGCATTAGTTCATCAAATTAGATGAAATTGTTCAAAAACTAGAGTTAGAAAATGTGGTATCCCATTTGATAAGAACGTGTGAAACTTTTAATGTATCATGCACTTCCCATTGTTTACTTAGATTTGAGATATATAGTAATCTATGCATTATATATGCATACGATTTAATAGTATATTTCTGTCTTATCATCCATAAGATGATATTTAGGCATTAAGTATATGCCTTTCGTTCGTTGGACGTTACGTAACTGAGGATAGCATGGTATCTCGAAACGAATTATTGTCTTACGTTTCCAATATATGTGGCTACGATTTCAATATTCTCTACATTTATCCCTCGAAAGATAATAAAATCATCACATAGCTCATGTTTCAGATAGCCAGTTCTGATATAATTGTCTTTCAAATAACTCGTCAAAAACTATCGAAAGAAAGTTATTCTTATTATACTTTTGATATTATATAATATTAATTTTAAAATTAATTTAATTTTATAAATTAAATTAATTTTATTCAATTAATTTAATACTAAAAATTAATTTAAAAAATAACAAAATTAATTTTAAAACGAGAATGAAGATTTTCATATTAAAATAAGCCTGTTATTGCTAAAAACATTGAAAATGAACTATCTTAAACAGGCAATTAATCAATTTTAAATATATATATATATATATATATATATATATATATATATATATATATATATATATATATATATATATATAAATATATATATATATTTTGACAGTTTTTAGCAATAACAGGCTTTTTTTGATATGAAAAAGTTTATTTTTGTTAACGTTTCGTTGTTATATTACAACTTTGTCAAAACTAATGAATAATTTTAATATTTTAATAATTTCAATTATTCATTAGTTTTGACAAAGTTGTAATATAACAACGAAACGTTAACAAAAATAAACTTTTTCATATCAAAAAAAGCCTGTTATTGCTAAAAACTTTCGAAATAAAATATCTTAAACAGGCAATAAATCAATCTCAAGATATATATATATATATATATATATATATATATATATATATATATATATATTAAATTAAAGAAGATTATCGGCATATCTCGCAGATTGGTAGCAGCCGTTGACACGTTTCGAGGTTATTGGCTCTCCTCAGAACGGCGTAGCCAAGTTCTAGTTGTAGGAACCTAGAGGTGAAAAACACAAGAAGAAAAACTGAGAAAAACAGACAACCTCTGAAGGAAGTCGCAACATTTTATGCTACGCGTTTGTTCTTTCCGGATTGGGAAATTTGGAAACTGCTTTGCCCGTGAAGTGACTATTTATCCTTCAAAGTATGCTCTAAGCCAAACGTTGAAAAATATATAAATAATATTTGATGCGAAAGAAAATTAAAATGAAATGAGGAGAGCCAATAAGCTCGAAACACGTGTCAACGGCTTCTATCAATGTGCGGGATATGCCGATAATTTTCAATTTCATTTCAATTTTACTCCGCATCAAATATTATCTATATATTTTTCAACGTCTCGGCTTAGAGCATCCTTTGAAGGATAAATAGTCATCTCACGGGCGAACCAGTTTGCAAATTTCCCAATCCGGAAAGAACAAACGCGTAGCCTAAAATTTTGTGACTTCCTTCAGAGGTTGTCAGTTTTTCTTAGTTTTTCTTCTTGTGTTTTTCACCACTAGGTTCCTACAACTAGAACTTGGCTACGCTGTTCTGAGGAGAACCAATAAGCTCGAAACACGTGTCAAAGGCTGCTATCAATGTGCGGGATATGCGGATAATTTTCAATTTCATTTTAATTTTACTCCGCATCAAATATTATTTATATATTTTTCAACGTCTCGACTTAGAGCATTCTTTGAAGGATAAATAGTCACCTCACGGGCGAAGCAGTTTCCAAATTTCGCGATCCGGAAAGAACAAACGCTTAGCCTAAAATGTTGCGACTTCCTTCAGAGGTTGTCTGTTTTTCCTAGTTTTTCTTATTGTGTTTTTCACCTCCAGGTTCCTACAACTAAAACTTGGCTACGCCGTTCTGAGGAGAACCAATAAGCTCGAAACACGTGTCAACGGCTGCTACCAATCTGCGGGATATGCCGATAAACTTCAATTTCATTTTGATTTTCTTCCGCATTTATTATATATATATATATATATATATATATATATATATATATATATATATATATATATATATATATATATATATAGTCTAATAAATCATAGTAGTAGCTGTTTACAGTTGAATTGAAGCTAAGTCTACTTATCTTCTTAATTACAACTTCAAGAATTTGGTTTAAGCGACGAGCATTAAATTACTGATCAATTAAAATAATTGGAATGTGATGAATGTATTCCAGGTGTCGAATAAAGATATCTGAAAAAGTTGCAATGATACATTATCCAATTAAGAATGCTTCCATTTGAAGGTGGAAATAAATGTGTAAGTTATTATGCTCAGTTCAATGAAATGTCGATTGACATAAATTGTGGCCTAGTTAATCAGTATTTCAATTGGGAAGGATGTTTTTCTATCTCATAGTTTGATTTGAGGGTTTTCAGAAAGTAAATCTATGAAAGATAATTTGGTAGCGTTATTTGGAATTTTCAGTGGACAGAAAAGAAATGGGTATCTATAATTTAAAATTATCCATTTATAGGGAAATGATTTGTATAGGTTTACCTGGTAGATGCAGGATTCTCCAAAAATTTCCTAGAAAATATTATGAGTGAGCACTTGTTTTCATTCAATTTCAGTTATTAACATAAATAAAATTAACATAATAAATGTTTCCAATACAACTCTTCAGTTCTTTGGTAATTATTTCATTTGTTAGATGTGTTTGTTTATTTGAAACCATTTTAAGTTGACTCATCCACTTTATATATTTTGGTATTAATTATAATAAATTCTGCTATTATAAGCAAGTGGATTTTGAATTTTTCCTTCCCTCGTAGCAGTACTTCTAGTAGCTGTGTTAAGCAATAGAGAAGTACGTTCAAACAAAGCCTCCAATATTATTGATGAATTTACCAGTCATTCTTATGAATGTCTAGACTTCATTCATTTCTAAAAGGACATTTTACTGTTATTACAGTACACGCAAAAAAAAGTATTCAAACGTTCTGTAAGAATTGAGCAAAGAAAAGAGGGATGAATATAGTGATTTTTCGAAATAGTTTCACAACGCATAACCAATTTGAAAAAGCTATTGTTAAATAATTTGAATTAAACTAAGTAGTTTCTAACTTTCACTATAATTTAAACAAACATGACAATATTGTTTCGACAACACAGTGGCTTCACCAGATGTATATCATATTATATAGTTTATCATATATAACTTAAATAGTTTATCATATAACTAAGCTAATACATTGTGATTGAATAAATGTAAGATAAAATTCAAACACTGGAACTTTTGATTCACACTTTTATCGTGGACCGCTCATATTTATGCTGACGTGTGAAGAAGTTGCCATATAATACTTTCTTCTGTTTTCTTTTCTTCTTTTACTGAAATGAATTCAATAATGGAGAATGAATGTTGGTCATTCAATAAATTTCTATATTTCTTCCTATTTTTAATACAGAATGTCCACACGGAACCAAAGACCACAATGTATTAGCTTAGTTTATCATCTACATCTGATGAAGCCTCTGCGTTGGAAAAACAATATTGTCATGCTTGACTAAATTATAGTAAAAATTATAGGCCCAATCGATTAGAGCTATTGTAAAAAGCTGAAGATGTGAGGATAAATTGAATTTATATATTTCCTTTGAGATTGGCAACATATCTCTTATGGAAATGTAATACCTTGCATACAATTCCGCTAATGTCAAATACTTTCATTACGTGCAATTGATATGAGAATTGAAAAGAATGAAAATCAGCAAGACATTTTTCTCGAAATATTGAAAAAGTGACGAATGATGAATATGAAATAGTTAATTATTTATAGTTTGAGATTACTTAAGAGCCAGAGAAAATCAAATCAGTAGATTAAGAAGTGCATTGGTACAGTATACGTAAATAAGTTGGCGTTGACACGTCTTTCGTGCTTGTTGGTTTGTATCAGAACAGCATAGACAATTTTAAGTTATGGCAACTGGATGAAACAAACGTCAACCCTTACCAAGTACTGGCACATTTGTGCGGTTTCCAGATGTACTGTACAAATAAGCATTTTATTTTACATTACGCATTGAAACACTTCTCAACAGCTATTTGTTTATGATGTCTGTGTCAACGCCATTTTCATTTGAATTCATAATTTCCCTCATGATAAAACCTATATGTTCATTTAAATTCTGGGTTCGAGATTTCTTAAACAACATGAGTGGTCTCTATGACTAAGTCAGTATGAAATCTTCCAAACCGGAGAGTTCATGTGGAATCGTAAAAAATGAAAATATGAAATGAAATTATTACTTCAAAATTATTTAAATCGATATGTTTTCAAGCTATCAATTATTGCTAAGATTTTGTTTTTAAGAAGTTGCGAATCGAAAAATTGCAACTTCTTAAAGACGTCGTCAGAGTAAATATCTGATTTGACTGGCCAATGGCGTGTAGAACGAATTTTTTAATTTAAAAATAGTGGATAGTTAAATTCAACAGAACTACGGCTATTAAAAAGTATTCACAGGCGCTCAAGGAATTAAACTCATAGATTGTAATACAGGAGTTTTGGAGTTGTACGTACTTCGACTTTTGTGAATAAAACGCAGAATAAGCTAGTCGGCAATGAAGTCGAAAAGTGTTTTCGGTATTCACTTCATATTTTATATGAGGTGAATTCCAAGTGTACCAAATAAGAATTCCATCAATTAATTAGGAAAAAATCTGTGGCATGCACTTTTCAAAATGATTAGGGAACCCATATCCGTTAACAGAGCTATGTACATTGAAACGAGAGATAAACGTTCAACTGTCAAAAAAATAACTATCCGACAATTACAATGATTACCTTAATGTTTCCTCTCTCGATATTGCATAATGAGCTGCTATAAATTTCTCTAGAAGTATGGAAGCTACGAACACATATCATAAATATGCAATAAAATATGCTACAACATATGGCATTTCACATAATTCTCTTGTAATAATTTTCAGCAATGCCTATATCATTTTAATTTAAGCTATCTAGGAAATGAAAAGTAATAAAAACAGAAAATATTTCGAAGTACTTAGTTTGAGGACATGAATGCAATAGTAATTTTAATTGGAGTTGTTTTGTTGGCTGCATAATTAACATTATGAACAGGAAAGAATTTCTGTTACCCCTATTTATATTACTCATTCCTTAAGATCAAATATAAAGTATGAAAAAAGACAAACGTATATTTGAATTGTTGCCTTAATCATAACCATCTTAGAGGACCACTTCAACTTCTATCCCAAATTTTGAAAAGACTCGACTTGAACTTAATTGTTTGAAAAAAAGAACGAAATGCATTCGAATTGAAAATTGACGAATACATGAATTTCAAGTGTATTAGAATTTATTTATTTGATGTACAGAAGCCGATTTCGAAAAAGAGTGAGTGAAATTTGTGACAAAAAACAGTAGTTGTGCTTTTTATGAAGATGCCAAATAGGAAAATTCAATAAGTGATGAAGCCTATACATTGAAAAGTACAAATTTCACCGCTTTATCCTTTAAATAATTATTTTTGGAATAATATCCCTTCAAGGGATGAACGAGTGCAATTTTTTCAATTGATTACCAAAAATTAGATATCCAGAGTGATGTTTCTTTTCATAAAAAGAAAGAGAAAATAATATTTCTATATTAACAATTTCAGTATAATGCATTCCTATTGGCACCTGTCGTTTAACACTGTCAAGCATTTGGCTACCGAGTTACAAGTTGGTGGAATAACACCTGGTCTTGAATAGCTAGCAGTGAACTTTTCTTCTAGAAAACATTTGGGCTAAGATAGACACCAGACACTAGGTGGGGTGGTAAATCGATACTTTTTTGTCGATATATTCCTTCGTTATCTCATTAAACCAATTCCAAGCAAAGATTTACCCAATATGAAAAAGTTTTTGGTCCGATTTTCAAAATTGAAACAGTTTCAATAAATCTCTTGCAATTTTTGAATATAATTAAATTGCTTATCGATTTTAATTTTTTCAATCCACCGCGTCCACCGGAGTGAGGCAACGACTTCGATCTCCAAGCATGTTCTTATGACTACAAGTGAAGAACCTTCCAGTAATAAATACTTTACAAATACATCTATACTTCTAATAGGATCTTTATTTATTTTCTTTTTCTTCACTTTGAAACATAAGAAGATGCTTGTCGATTGAAAGTTGCCTTATCTCGATAGACGGGATGCAACTGACGAGTTCCTTGTTGAACGAAACAGTTGTTTTGCACTTCCATCAGGTGTGACATCGATTTCAATGTTTCTCTTACATTTCCTTGACAATCTTCGAGGGATAATGGAGGTATCACATCGTACACGTTCACTTAGTTAGCTCTACTATAACATTCTTTCGATTAATTTGAACTTTTCGAATGAATGTTCTAGTATGCTATATCACATTACAATTAAAAAATTAAATATTACAATTTTTAAAAGATTTAAAAATGACTGATCTATTCATGATTTCCTTTATGCTTTGGAGCAAGTTGTATTTCACAACTTAAAAATAACTATTTAAAAGATAACAATTCGAACTATGCATTTTTTCAACGACATTTTTATGACCAAATAACATATAATCAATGAGTATGTTTATTGTGTATGTGAATATTGTGTATCATTCAAGTAATAGTGCGTGTAATGTTCATTTTATTTAAAAGCATTTCATTTATAAAAAAGGAATTGAATCATTTGATTCAATGCACTTTTACTGCATATGCTTCTATGATAACTCTAGAAAAGTCAAGTTTCACGTTCATCTGTTCGCTCAATTTTCTGAAAAAGATTACAAAGTTTTCATCATTTAATATCAGAAATCTGGAGAACGGAACAGATACCACAGGATTGAAATGCGCGCTGATACATCCATTGCACAAAAAGGGGGACAAAATGGATATCAATAATTACAGGGGAAAATGGGCTCACTATAACAAAAAGAGGATTTCTAGAGGCGCCAAATTGAGGCATTATAACACAACGATTCTTCCAGAAGCAATCTACGCATCTGAAACAATGGTTATTGACGGTCATTCAAGAATTAGAGTAATAGAAAAACAAGAACGAAAAATTCTCAGGAAGATTTAAGGGCCAATCAGTAGAAACGGCATTTGGATGAAAATACCTCAGATTGAACTGTATCAAAAGACAAATACGATAACGGAAGAAATCAGAAAACGACGAGCAAAGTTCTATGCTCATGTCTACAAAATGAAACAGTCCAGAATACCGAAGAAACTACTCGATATAATTATGAAAAGTAAATGCGGAACAGAATGGCTAAAAGAGCTCCAAAAGGATCTACAACAGATCAATATAAAAAATCTCGAAGATCGTACTGAATGTCACTCTTCAATGTGAAGTCTGAGCAAAAGTCAAATCGTCAACTTGGAGTAAAATGGACAGATGAACGGAAGAAATAGCATTCAGAGAGGATGAAGCGTTCTTGGGGGACAAAAAAGATGAAGCAAAAGTCCTAATAATTGCGAATTCAAGCTCAGTCGCTCTCCTCATGGGGAACAATCGTAATATTAATATAAATATTGCAAGCACTTAAGAACCCTTGAATTTGGTTGCTTACATTTTAAAATAACGATACAAAATTTTTTCAAAGTTCGAAAAGTTTTGTTAAAATTATAATAATTCAAAGTCATTTATTCGTATTTCTCTACTGGAAAAAAATGTATTTGATTAGCTGAAATATATCTCTTGGCACTAACAGAGTACTGGTAGTAATGTAATTGTCATTTAAATTTACGCTGAAGTGGAAGATATCGTTAATGAAAACCGTTCATTAACATACAATTAAAATCGTTTTATGTTTCTTGTTCACATACTCGTCTGACAGAGGAGAAGAAAGCATGGTAAATGTTATCTATAAAAATAAGCCGCTGTAGTGTTACGTGTAGAATGGAGATTAACGACCACGCAAAATATGTTAATCTAAAAAACATTTTTCACCTCATATTTGATTACTATAATCCACTAATAACATATATTTACAGGAAATATGTGACTCTTTAAAATTTTTAATGAGAGATTTTGGTTTTCTTCTTGTGCATTATCTATATTATCACAATAGAGATTACGATGTCACGTCGTTGCAAAAATGATTGTTTAGCAGTGATTGTTGAAGTTTTGTTTAAACAAATTTTTCCTTAACAATGTTCTTATCCTTTCAAGTTTTCATTAGAGAAAGTCGAAACTGTGCTTTTGGAAACATTTACTACTATCGAAATTTTAAAACAGTATTTTATTCATATATGAAACTGAATGTTAACAAAGTTTGTCTTCAATATTTTTAATGATTTCATACAACAATAATAATATTATTCTATTGAATCGATAATAATTTTGAAACTGCCTGTATCTTTAAGAATAATTCGTTTTTAAATACACTATGAAAGTATTCTTTCGAAAAAATTTTTGAATTAAACAGAAGAATATCATAGCAGAACTGGCTATGTTCATATGTGTATTATAAAAGACGTATAAACTCTGTGTTCTCATGAGTAGGAATCTAGAACGGTAGAACGAGAGAGTTTATACGTCTTTTCTCCGATAGAGGGAGCTCGCGTAAATTTTCACTGAGAACTATTCTCACCATTCTGGTATAGAACCTATGGGCATTTTGAAAGTAATCAATTCTTGATTGATAGATTAAATATGGACTTATGATTCATAATATTGATGAAACAATTGTATGCTATTATCATTCAACAAGATCGATGAAATTTTCGAAACGCTCTTAATATTCACTCTCGAAAGTGATAGGTTCGTTCTCGTTGACAACATTTGTGTAGACAGCTCCCTGAGGGTTTTATTTGAAATATTACGATATTTCGATTGAGAGTCTTAGTATTTACTACATATATATATATATATATATATATATATATATATATATATATATATATATATTTATATATATATATATATATATATATATATATATATATATATATATATATATATATATATATATATATATATACTGTCGAACCTCCATATATTGAACTTCAAGGGGAACGAGAAAACTTCGAATTATCGAGTATTTCGATATAGGAAGGTTCGATTTATTGAGGTGATTTTTGACTTACTTCGATATGTAGAGGTTAGAGGTGCATGATAAAAACGTATATACTCAATGTAATTATGGAAATATGTATCTATTTCATTGAAATATACAGGTGTACAAGAATAATTTACGTCAATTGTTAAATTTATAAAAATGAGTAATAATTGACTTCGATATGTAGAGGTTTATTGAAAAATACTTCGTTATGTAGAGGTGCGGTGTAGGCCTAGGAATCTTCGAAAATTATATATCGTTATATCAAGTACTTCTTAACTAATCCTTCGATACATAGAAGTAAAAATAATAAAGTAATGGTAGGCAAATTCAAGGGGAATAAAAAAACTTCAAATTATCAAGGAATTCGCTATATCGAGATTCGACTGTATATATATATATATATATATATATATATATATATATATATATATATAGTACTTACTTCGATATTTAATTCATATAGGTACAGTAAGCTGAGCACGATAGCTACATGAACGCATTTATATGTAGGTATACCTATTCATATGAATTTACTCATATGGAATTTTGTAGCAAAACCATAACGACAAATGGAATTTCAAAATTTCTGTGTGTCATTGCAGCAGCAAAATATTTTCAACTCAATACAAAATTAATATGGAAAGTTGAAAAGTTTTAAATGCATTACATTATTGAATAGGTAAAAACATTTTCGAATGATTTATTTTGCAAACATAAACAAAAAGAACTACTTGTGAAAAGTTTAAATAAGATAAAGTTTTTATAATAAAATTTGGTAAGTATATACTAGTCTATATACTTACTAGCCTATACTACCTACCCAACTTCTTCAAGAATCAAAATCTGGAACAATAAAATTCGAAAAGTATATCAACAAAAAAATTTTAAATTTAAATCAAGAAGAACTTTCCTACTTCTAGGAAAAAATTTTGTAAAAATTGCGAAATAACAAAAATTTACCTTTTTATATATAATTCTACTGTACGTGTGTATGTTACTGAACTCCTCCTAAACGGCTGGATCGATTTTGTTAAAATTTTGTGTGTCTATTAAAGTGGACTCAAGAATAGTTTAGATATGCAATTGGACCCGGTAGGTGGTGCTTCAATGGAGTTTTTGAAATTTTCGAATGATAGATGCGTGAAAAGGACACAACGTCTGTCGGATTCGCTACTGCTGTTATAAATTGCCACTATTTATTAAGAATATTTGAATAATTAAATGAAGATTATTTACAGAGTACTCTGAACCTAGTTGATGTGCCCTAGTAACACATACAACAAAGTTAGACCATAGAGCAAACTACGACGAGGTACAAATCCTAAAAACTGAACGTTACTATCACAAAAGACTTATACATGAGATGATAGAAATAAGAAAAGATGAAAATTCTATAAATAAAAAAAATGACACACAAAACTTGAGTAACATATATAGCTACTTACTGGATATGGAGCAAGAGAGGAACCACGACAAAAAAAAAAAGAAAGGAAACAACTGGGATCAGATGATACGTGATAAGAATATACATTTAACCTAAAATAATATATTAGAATTAAATATTGAGATTAAACTGTAAATGTTGGATGAATTTGGAAAATTGCGCTTATGTTATTGCTGTTAAATAGTTAAATGATTGTAACCTCAACTCTCTTGTAAGCAAACATTGTATATTGTGTTGTAGATATTGATTGAGAGCAAGATATGGATAGGAGCAAGAAAGGAAACACGACAAAAAAGAAGGAAAAGAAAGGAAACAACTGGGATCAGATGATACGTGATAAGAATATACATTTAACCTAAAATAATATATTAGAATTAAATATTGAGATTAAACTGTAAATGTTGGATGAATTTGGAAAACTGCGCTTATGTTATTGCTGTTCAATAGTTTAATGATTGTAACCTCAACTCTCATTTAAGAAAACATTGTATATTGTGTTGTAGATATTGATTAAGCTTGTTTTATATATTTTAGAACCCTCAAAATTAGAACCTTTAGTACCACTGCAAATACTGAGTCAATAAATCCTTACAAATTATTATAAATAGTATCCTACAGACTCTTAAATAACATACAAATAAAATAGAAATGGGTATATATATGTATATATATATATATATATATATATATATATATATATATATATATATATATATATATATATATATATATATATATATATATATATATATATATATATATATATATATATATATATATATATATATATATATATATATATATATATATATATATATATATATATATATATATATATACATTACTGATTAGCGACATGTTTTGCGTAAGATGTATACGACAGAGGTTGTTACTCTCATCAAGACCCAAGACCTGGTTTACAGTTCATTAAAACTGTCAAGAAAACCGCATGAGTGGCACTATACTGATATGGTGCTCCGATAATAAACATAACAAGGCGTTTACTAGACCAAGAAATGTTAACAGCTGAGTTGACTATCCGGCTACTGAATGTGAAAATTTTACCTGTGATTTTGAAATATGCTTTTAGTGGCACGCTTGAATGCTTACGTAATGTGCCGCCCTTGCCGCACAAAAAGACTAAGCAGAATTGTTGGTTTCCTACTGTCACAATTTGGGCTTCCAGGAAAACAACTCGTTCATTCCTTGCAGTTCATATTGAGCACGTATTTCGGTTATGTGCTTTTTCAGAATACTTCAAAATATTTCTTGTTAACAATGACACAGCTATCCTCCAAATTTATCGTGGTAACTTTTGAGGAAACAATAATTATTTTTTATATTTATATTCAAACAATTGACAAAGAACAATTGACAGGTAAGTATATTAGTAACAACGTCAATGTAGAACTTATGATTCAGTTCAATTTTTTCCTAAGGTGCAGCTACTATCCGAAGTACGTGTACCCTTATTATTGTCGTGAATATTGTCCCCAAATTGTCTTTTAACTCATATTTCAGTATATTTCTTGTTATAACTACATCAATTTTCTAAAAATTTCATTTTTTGTTTGTACCTATATTTGTTCATAATAAATAGTGCTACGGTAATTGAATAAATTGGTTACATTTTATGAGAAATCAAGAAAATGTAACTCTTTCAGAAGAATTAATTTTAACACATTAAATAATATTAAAAAATTTTCTTTATATGATGTATATGTAGGTAGGTACATCTGAATTGTTCTAAAAACTTCCACAATTTTCCCAAATTTATTTTGTCAAATATTAGAATTACTTATCTGAACTGTAAAAACAATTTCAAATTCAGGAAATTGGTGAAATGACAATATGAATTGTCATATCGATATACCGCGTGTCCAGAAATTGGCCGACCAAACTGTAACTGCGCATATAGGTACTAGAAAATTCAAATTGACTTCCTTTATTGATGAATATTCACTCTCCAAACTTATGGATTATGTTTTCGTTGAGAACATTCGTGGTGTAGGCAGCTCTCTGAAATTTCTATTTGGATTATTTCATTATTTCTATTAGAAATCTCAGTTTTGATTAACTATGAGGTATTCACGAATCTTTACATATATATATATATATATATATATATATATATATATATATATATATATATATATATATATATATATATATATATTGCATATAACTTAAATTAAACACTTGCGGACCCGACAGACGTTGTCCTGCCATTATATTCCAAGCTATTAGGATAAACGAATGAATGCATATACAAAAATTTACTCAAGTCGATCCAGCCGTTGACTTGCAGTATAAATAATAAATTGAAATTGAAGCACTATCAACTCTACATATGTTTCGGGTGATTAGTCCCTTATGATGAATAATACCTAAATTTCTGATTTAAGATTTGAATTGATGTAAAATCAACATGCATTATTTCTAATTGTAAATTCCTGATTTCAATTTATTTCTAAATTAAAGCAGAACTTCCTCAATTTCTGAAATTATTTTGAAATCTCAGAAAGCATAATTTCTACTTGAAATCAGAAATTTCCAAATAGGAAATGATGCATTTTGATATTTCGTCAATTTCAAAATTGATTTAGAAATTAAGTTATTACTCTTAATAATGAGATAACCGTCCGGAACATACTCGTAAGTAGAGTTGTTAAGTTTCACTCAGGAAAATCAATCCGGAGTTACTCTGGCCTTACTTCTCTTGGTTATCACAAATAATTCAAGACCAAAATTAGTTAAATCGGTGCAGCCGTTCTCGAGTTTTAGCGAGACTGACGAACAGCAATTCATTTATAATATAATTGAATATAACTTAAATTCAAACACTTTATTGACTACATAGCATGACGCGTTTCGTCGTTACAAACGACTTCTTCAGATGCTTACAGAATAATTACAGAATTAACTTACAGAAAACGCCTTCACTATTAAATATTTATAATATATATATATATATATATATATATATATATATATATATATATATATATATATTTATAATTACGAAATTTACGGTATTTACCTGAAATTTACATTGCTTGTTGCTCAGGTAAATACCGTAAATTTCTCAACTCCATTTTCAATCTTATAAACCTTGTTCTTTATATATATACATATATATATATATATATATATATATATATATATATATATATATATATATATACATATATATATATATATATATATATATATATATATATATATATATATATATATATATAGAGAGAGAGAGAGAGATATATGCGATTTTCGAAATTTTACGGATAAATTATTCTGTTTTCAATCATTTCATATATAGTTAATGGGTTCAGAATTTCTAGTAGGTATAGATACCGCCGTATAGTAAAAAATGCTATACTTAATTAGAAGTAAACATGTTTTTTTTCTACGTTCCTTGAGCAACATACTAAATATATATCAACTGTTGAAGCGAGAACGAAAAGGATATCAGCAATTTATAAAAGTTGCTTTTTAAACATACCCATCTGGCCAGTCATAAAAAATAATATACAGAGGTGCTACCTTAAAAACTAGTGGCCAACATACTTAAAAATAATAAATTATATTCACACAATTGGGAGTTGCTCCTTTCAATTCGAAGAACAGGATTTCGTTATTTATTGGAGTCCAAAGTACGATTTTTCTGAGACTCTTCTCTTCTTTGGGTCGGCATTTTTACATTCAAATGTCCTCATACGGAGTTATTCACTAAAGACGCCACTAAATAACCGAATATACGGTTTCGATCTTGGTTATTATGCATAATAAAAAGATATTGAAAATGAATTGACACATTTCGTATTTTATAGTGAGAAAGATGATTAATACATTGATTAATAAAGTGTAGGTTATCAAGGTGTGCTATCGTCACCAAACCTATCACACCTCGATCATTTTTGTGGAAAATTAAGAACTTATGTGGTTATTATCTATTCCAACTGCAAAAAAATCATGAATTGTTTTACAACTTAGAATGTCATGAAAGTTGGTCGAGTTTGAAGGTCGTATAATATGAAAATCTACAAGATGTTCAGAAGTGCATTGCAGCACCAAATCATCGTGTTTTCCTTAGGACTATGTGAGAATATTTTTGTCATTGATTGTTTCGGAAAATACGAATGAAGAACAACAGTAACATCATTATTTATTCAAACGAGTGCATATGATATGCTACAAATAAGATACAAACTGATAGATAATTAGCGTGATACAGAATGGAATAATTATATACTTATATGATGTCGATTGCTTAACTAGCAATTTGATAAACCCGATAAATGAAATCTTGAGCAAAATTTCAAATGTGGAAACAGTAAGGTATTCCAGCAATTTTCAAAAGAGGTCAATATGTAAGGATATTTTAACAAAATTGAGAGAGAGAGAGAGAGATATTAAGTATGAATGTGCAGCTTTAGATTATTCACTCGAATCATGGCAGGAATATAAAAGTTTCGGAAATAAGCTTGTAACAATGCTGAGGGAGTCAAAAAAAGATTTCATTGACAATTTGGATACTGATAAAAAAAAATTTCAAAAACTATGAACAAATCTGAAACAATTATAACCAAATAAAACTGATAATCCCTACGTCATATGTCGTGGTTGATAACGAAAGAGTACGAGAGCATAAAATCTCTAAAAAAAATTGATTTTTTGAAAGGAATTGAAAGGAATCTATCGACATATGTGAAGTTATTATTTTAGAAATAAATAATAATAAAACTTCTTGAATATTGCTATACTCTGTTACTCGGTTTGACTAATGAAAAAATTCAACAATTACAAATATTACAGAATAGGACTACAAATTGAAAGTACAATAAAGATACCCCAGTGAAAATTATACTGAACTCCAGGAACTAATGTCTCTTAAATAGGGAATACTCTTTAATAAATGTAAATTATTAAATATGAATGTTCATAAAATTAATAGAGTTCATCAAATTTGAAAAAATTTGAGTTCGAAGTTTTCATTTGTCTACTTCATTCACCAGATTTACTTATATCAGAAAATGGGTTTTCGTCGAAAAGAAGGGAGAACTCCTGTATTACGACAACTGGGAATTTCGATTTAGAAATATAAATGAAATCAAGAAAAATTATGAAAAATAATACAAAAAGACCCTGATATTTTATTACTATTATGAGAAGTGAGACAACAAAAATTAAATACGATTACTGTACCATACGAGAAATCTATCCACTACTGCAACGTACACATTTAATAATTAACTCCTCTAAAAGTCTACTGTGGTTTAATATTATAACCGGTTGTATCAAAAAAGAATTATTTATCATAACTCAATTACGATCTAATGCTGCAAAGAAAATAGATTGAAATTTCGTTTCTAACCGCACCTGAATGAAAAACGATAAAAAGTAATCATCGCTCATTCAACCGCGAATATACAACCTGCCACTCACGAGTTAATTTGGGTGAAACGTCAAGTCTGGCAATTAGTGATTGTTGCTCGATCACGACTCGGAGCCTGCTCGGCTAGTTAGTCCTTAGTGACCGACGTAACATGGTAGTAATAAGATGTCAACTTGATTAATGATTAGGTACGTTTCAATTTAGACTTTTGGTTGATCATTTCGTAAGTAGATTCGTTTATTGAATGTAACTATTGAATATTTGACTGTTATACATTTATATTCATTGGACCAAAATGATCTCTGCTCTTTGTTACTCATAAAATTGTTATTAAATTATCGTCAATTTCTTGTTATATTATTGTACTAGCTATGCCGGCGAAATTTGTACGCCCATTTATTTTTCTCTGAATATTTTTCAAAAAGCCTGAAAGACCTGTTCTACTATTAGTGCTACACTATCTTGTTTTTAATGTTTATCCCGTGTGGAGCCAGGGACTTACTTACGAAGGGATTGCAATACTTCCTGTTATTTCAAATCAGTCGAATTGTCCAAAAATTCCTATATTAACAGGTCTGATCTATTGAAAGTAATAACCTGTCCGTTCTATAATTGAACGGCATGTTCCTAATTTCGTATTGATTACTTGTCCCATATATTTTATCATTAATTATATGAAATATTTGCTGCATATAAGTCAAAAAATGTTCAGAATTTAGTCCATTTCCGTAAACTAATGAATATAGTGGCTCTGGTGGCTGTACCAATGGCGTCTATTTGAAATGACTTTTCGCCCAATATTTTGTCGCATCATTGGTAGTATTTTCTTATCAATAACAATTAAACTTTAACTTGCAATATTTCCACACAACGTTCATTGGTCCAATAGCAACGATTTGCTGTGAACTGTAGTCTATTTCAACGTTATAATTGAATGCAGGTCGATAGGAGTTAAATGCCACCTTTTCATATTATTAATTTCGATTCCATGATTCCGTTCAACTTCATTCCGAGTTTCGCGTTGCTCGTCGCGTCGACTTGCTCTTTTATGTCTTTAACTAGCTGCATTGCGAGTTCTGCGACTTAAGTTTGTACATGTAATAGCTATCATTTTAAAAAACGAAATTTCGACTGTAAATTAAAGAAAACTATGTATTCTTCTTTATATTCAAATAATCATGTGCTATGTTAGTAACGTGTATGTTAGTCTGTTCAAACTTACCAAAATTTTATATTAAATTGAAGTTTTAATATTAGTCGTGATAGCTCTGAACTAACCAAGATGTGTGATAAGAAATTCAGTTTTTTTACATCCTCTTTTTGAGAGTTAATAATTATTTCTTACTTATAGCATTATTTAAGTATTCATTAATTTTCTAATTTTATACGCAATTTTTTAAATTTTTTCCCTAACAATAACAAACACAACAAAAAAAATAGTGAAATCAGTCCAGCTGTTGACTCTACATTTTAGTTAGAAAACGTTTGTATGGGAAAAAGAAATGGACTGTTTTTAGAATTTTCTCGGAATTATACGAATTTTTGCCGTAAAAACCATCCTTGGACTTCAGCGAACATTTTAAAAAAAGAATTGGCAAAATTGGTTCAGGCGTTATAGAGTTATATGCTTGCCAACACACTTAATTTTGCGATTAATTTTCATATTATAGATATTAATTTTGATTTTTACAGTGGCACAAACAAGTGAATCGGGCAAACGTACGGCAAAACTTCCAGAACCATTTTGTTTTATGATCTATCAACCATTTTATCTATCAACATCAGTTCCAAATTATTTGCAAAAATTTGAGAAATTCACTTTTTTTAAAAAAATTATTTTTACAATTTTTTCGAAGCTGAATGTCTCAGATGCTAACAAAAATAATTATTATATTTTAAAGGATAAATGAATCTAGAACATTTCAAACTTCAACGCCCCATCTCTCAAATTGTTGGACCAGCTCTGATAAGCACTATTTCTGAATAGGATGAAGGTCGGGATTGTGCAATGGTAGTATATATGTACGTACACAGTTGTGGTATCAATAGATTGTTACTTAATTGCCCTGTCTTTGGTTGTGCATTCATGGATTAGCGAATGATTTCGAAAAATATAAGGGTCTCTAAATCCCTTCCTTACGATTCTAGTTGTTTCCCCTGAAAAGCAATAATAGAGATTCTGTAATACTACGGATTACCTCAAATATTAATCCAACGAAGAAATTGCCATGAAGACATTTCAAAACGGTAGCTCTTCTATAAAAATATAGTAGAATGTAGTAAATTTGGTCAGCAAAACAGCGCTGTACGTTACCAATACTGAATACCAACAGCTTGAGTATGGCTGTCTGGTTGGGCGACCAATATGTAATTGTCGCGTAAAGCGCCTGGAGGAACTGCAGAGGAGGTTCTTGATATGGCTCTCATTTCGAGAGAATGATTTATATCCACCTAGGGTTTGTGAGCACGCATGTTTGCTGTCGAGGTTGGACACTAGGAGCCTCCACACCAGGAGAAGTTTGAATGCCTTGAAATTTTTATTCCATTTTGCTCAATGATTATCTCGACTGTCCTGAGCTTCTGGGTAAACTTAATTTCCTTCTTCCTCAGAAATGTACTAAACTTTGCCAGACATTTTACTTAAAAAGTGTCTGGCATATTCTATTACCCACAGAACCCATCATCTCTCACAATCGCCTCTTAATTTTGCATGTTCTATTGCAAACCAGGTATCAAGCTGCTGTGATCTGCACTGGGATTCACTTATTTTCACCATTAATGTGTATTCAAATATTAACAATTGTGATATGTTGATTTCTTCCGGTTTGAGTTCTGAGAGATTTATTATCTTGTTTAGTTATTACTCATTATTTAGAGATTCAGTTTAATAATTGAATATTTAGATATTGATATTATAGAATTAGATTATTATATTTGATAATGTTTTATATTATTATTATTATTTAATATTGTATATCTATGTTATTATTGATATTTTATATCAATTTATACTCGAAAATATATTTTCACAGGAACGTTTTCACCAGTTTACCGACATACTTAATAGGTGGAAAATCAATAACCAGATGGAAAATAGCAAATGCACTGTTTAGCATTCTTGTAATGTTTTATCACTACATAGTATAAAACAAAATCGCTTTCTCTGTCCTTATATCCCTATGTATGCTTAAATCTTTAAAACTACTCAACGGATTTTGATGCGGTTTTTTTAAAGGGAATAATGGTTTATATGTATAAAAAGATTCATTAAATAGTGGAGAAATACTGTTATTTTTGAGGTTTCAAAAATAACAGTATTTCTCCAGTAGTCGTAATTAACTACATTTTTCCGCTTACATTGCAAACGCAGGCTAAACCCTACGAAAATTATCAAAATAATGTAATAAGTATTGTATCCATTGAAAAGGACTACAGAAAACTCCGCTATGATATCTCTATCTAATGGTTATCCCACAATAACATTTTTTTGTCATTTACTTTTTACGACAAATAATCCTTAATTTTCGAAGCGATTTTTACCAATATAGCATTAATCCTTATCGAATTAAATACCTTGAATACATTGTTGATTCAATATAGATCTATATGGCCCTTTACAGCTTATGATTTAAATGAATATTTTCGAAGATATTACAGATTTACAGAGAAAGATTACGACTTTGTTTTATACTTATGTAGTGATATATATATATATATATATATATATATATATATATATATATATATATATATATATATATATATATATATATATATATAAATTAAAAACAAGGTTTGTCAGGCTGAAAATGAAGTTAAGAGTTTACGGTATTTACCTGAGATTTACGTTGTTTGTTTACATTCATTTACATACAAATAAACAAACAACGTAAATCTCAGGTAAATACCGTAAACTCTTAACTATATATATATATATATATATATATATATATATATATATATATATATATATATATATATATATATATATATATATATATATATATATATATATATATATATATATATATATATATATATATATATATATATATATATATATATATATATATATATATATATATATATATATATATATATATATATATATATATATATATATATATATATATATATATATATATATATATATATATATATATATATATATATATATATATATATATATATATATATATATATATATATATATATATATATATATATATATATATATATATATATATATATATATATATATATATATATATATATATATATATATATATATATATATATATATATATATATATATATATATATATATATATATATATATATATATATATATATATATATATATATATATATATATATATATATATATATATATATATATATATATATATATATATATATATATATATATATATATATATATATATATATATATATATATATATATATATATATATATATATATATATATATATATATATATATATATATATATATATATATATATATATATATATATATATATATATATATATATATATATATATATATATATATATATATATATATATATATATATATATATATATATATATATATATATATATATATATATATATATATATATATATATATATATATATATATATATATATATATATATATATATATATATATATATATATATATATATATATATATATATATATATATATATATATATATATATATATATATATATATATATATATATATATATATATATATATATATATATATATATATATATATATATATATATATATATATATATATATATATATATATATATATATATATATATATATATATATATATATATATATATATATATATATATATATATATATATATTTATCGGCAACTATATATATATATATATATATATATATATATATATATATATATATATATATATATATATATATATATATATATATATATATATATATATATATATATATATATATATATATATATATATATATATATATATATATATATATATATATATATATATATATATATATATATATATATATATATATATATATATATATATATATATATATATATATATATATATATATATATATATATATATATATATATATATATATATATATATTCATATGTAAGGAGAAAACAGCTGAAATTCCTGATATATATATATATATATATATATATATATAATATATGTAAGGAGAAAACAGCTGAAATTCCTGAACATTTGAGAAATTCTAATGAAATAAATGGATTCTTTATTGATAAAGTAGGCAACCCAAAGTCTGATGTAGATCTCATTAATTACTTCAGTTCTAATAGAATGCATGAAAACCGTTTTAATCAAGAAAATCACTATTATTGATGTAATGCAGCAAGTTGGTAAAATCGGATCTGACTCTGCAGGACTAGATGGAATAAATTTAAGAATGGTAAAAATGATATTGCCGTATTGTTGTGAGACTCTATGTCACTTGTTCAACTATTCCCTTTCTACCGGTGTCTATCCTGATGTTTGGAAATCTGCTCTGGTTATACCTCTGCCTAAAAAAGTTGTCCAGAAGCCTATTCAGATCTGCGACCAATAAGTCTGCTCCCGGTCTTGTCGAAAATATTTGAGAGGATTGTAGTTCAACAACTGAGACGTTATTTGGAAAAGTACAACATACTTCCAATCATGCAATCGGGCTTCAGACCGAACCACTCCACGAACACTGCACTCTTAAGTGTAACAAATAGTATTGCGTATGCCTTAGATCGTGGATTGCTGTTCATTCTCATATTGCTGGACCAGAGTCAGGCTTTCGACTTGGTGGAACATTTGTTACTTAACTCAAAGATGAAATATTTGGGCTTTGATGCGATGGTTTTGAAATGGTTTAGTGGTTACCTAAGTGATAGAAGGCAGGCTGTCAAAGTTGGGAACAATATATCGGACTTCGGTTATGTTAGATATGGAGTACCTCAGGGTAGTAATTTAGGTCCTCTGTTGTTTTCAATTTATACATGTGACCTACCCAATATTTTCAAGTACTGCCATAGTCATCTCTACGCAGATGATTTGCAGGTGTTTTCAACTTCCAAGCCTGATGATTTTGCAGAAACGATCAGAATAATAAATGCTGAGTTGGAGAATTTGACAACATGGTGTGATAAAAATGCTTTGAAACTCAACGCTAAAAAGTCAAAGGCGCTTCTTATACATAGTGGAGCATGTTCTGCAATAGGATATACAGACGTCTGCCATGTGAGGATCGGTGGTGAAAGTGTACCGTGGGTTACTGAAGCGAGGAACCTTGGTGTGTGGTTTGATAGTGAACTGAATTTTCGGAAACATTGTGTATCCATTAAACAGAACTGTTTTATGAGGCTGAAGGGTTTACAAATGCATAAGTATGAGCTGGATGAGGGTATCAAATTGCAACTTGTAAAATCGCTTATATATCCAGTTTTTGACTATTGCTGTGCGGTTTATTATAACTTTTTGAGTAAGAAAGACAAAGGCAATTTGCTCAAAATTCAAAATGCTTGCATAAGATTTGTGTGTTGCTCTTCCTACAGAGATCATGTCACACCTTTTAGAAGGAGATTGAAAGAGTTGAGTTTTGAGGAAAGGGCAGAATATCTCTATGTTGTTTTTTTGTACAAAGTTGTATATCAACAATGTCCGCAATATCTGTACAGTAAATTGGTATTAAGGAGCACAGCACATAGTTTAAATATCAGAAATAAGTATCAGTATAGTATACCTGTCCACAAAACAGCTAAGTATGAGGGTTGTTTCGAGTATGTGGCTCAAAGTTTGCTTAATAAGTACATTACTCTGGTTAGTAATAATTTTTCTGTTGGGATTTTCAAAAAGAAATTGAGAGAATTTATTTTTGGTAACAGTATTTAGCATATTAATTATTTGTATTTCTTTCAATTCTTTCCTTTTTGTGTCAGTTTGTGTTTTGTATGTATGTATGTATGTATATATATATATATATATATATATATATATATATATATATATATATATATATATATATATATATATATATATGTATGTGTATATGTAAATATTCTGTTTCTTTTGATATATTAGTTAGTTTTTTTTAGTTATCAAGTACTACTGAAAGTTTGGAGCTAAATTGCATATGTAAAATATTTATAGAGCAGCATATGTAAAATATTTATTTGGTGGAGTGGAAGAATGGCTTGCCAAACTCCTACCATTTGTGTAATTGAAATATTATGCAATAAATATTATTATTATTATTATTATTATATACCCGATACCTACGGGTATAGAAGATATGTGAAATTTCGATGCTTGGTGACTCTGTAATCTGAGAGAGGTGTTTTCTACTGATTTCTATAGATGGAATTGTAGAGTATTCATTACTCTACGATCTTTCACTTGAAGTCACAAGAAGATGCTTGGAGGTTGAAATCGTTGCCTCACTTCGATGGACGTGGTGCGACTGACGAGTTCCTTGCAGAACGAAACATATATGTCTCGCACTTCCATCAGGTGTGGCATCGATTTCAATATTTCTCAAACATTTATCCCTTGAAGGATAATGGAGACATCACATCGTACACGTTCACATATCTAGCTCTACTAAACATTCTCTTGATTAATTTCAATTTTTCAAATTAATGTTCTAGTGTTAATTTTCTTAAATATATATATATAATTGTTGTGGGTTATAGGCAAAAATAAGAGGCCACTATGAATAGATTTTATCCAATTTGTCTGCCTGGTCTATATTTCGACTGTGTTTACAGTCTTCATCAGGACTCTGAAAAAGATGTTTATACAATTCCACTGATAAAAATTATGATTTACAACTTACGGCTAACTAGGTATAAAAGGTACGGCCAAAAACCATCAAACAAGAATGTCTCTTTCTAAAAATTAAGCTGAATTAAATTATAGATGTAAAAAATATTCTTATGTACTAACTAAAAACAATGATAGGTGAATATTAGAATAGAAATGACAGGAGCACAGAAAAGACATTGACACTGAAAACCGAACACAGAGGCGAGAGAGTAAAATTACCGTAGTGACAAATGTCATATTGCACACGTAACACATAAAAGTCTATTAAAGTTATGAGATGTCTGCGACGTTGCGAAGGTTACCTGAAATGATTGGAGAGTAAATAACTGTAAATGCAACTAAGTCTGGAAACGTCCGTCTTCTTATTAATACTGTTGGAATTATTATTAATGTGGACCATTTCCAAAAAAATCCTTTTCTGGTAACTACCAGCTACATCCAGTATTCCTACATTGTCGAAGTTAAAACGATGTCCCTGTTGTGAGGAATGTAGTGCTAAGGCACATCTGTCAGGGCGAAGTCTAACATCGCTCTTATGAAGAGTTATTCTTCTTTTAATGGTCTGAGACGTTTGACCTATATATACTCCTTCACAATATAAGCAAGGAACACTGTAAATGCATTCTGATGTTAGAGATGGAGGTATTTTATCTTTAAGTCTTGTGAAAACACTTTTGCCAGTGATGAAGTTGTATTTGGCAACTTTCAGCTCATCTATTTCACTAAAAATGTGATAAAGTTTTGCCGTGAGAGAATGGAAATAAGGCAAAGATCTGTATCTAACTATTGGAGCTTGTGTGTCCATGTTAGGGTCTATATCAAGATCTGTTGTAGAGATGAGAGGTGGTGGTCTAATGACTGAATTTCATAGATATCTCCTCACAAGTGTTCTTGGATATCCATTGTCGATATATATATATATATATATATATATATATATATATATATATATATATATATATATATATATATATATATATATATATATATATATATATATATATAGAAAATGAACACTAGAACATTCATACGAAAAATTAAAATTAACCAAAAGAATGTTATAGTAGAGCTAGATATGTGAAGGTGTACGATGTGATGTCTCCATTATCCTTCAAGGGATAAATGCTAGAGAAATAATGAAATCGAGCCACACCTGATGGAAGTGCGAGACATATGTTTCGTTCTGCAAGGAACTTGTCAGTCGCACCACGTCCATCGAAGTGTTTATTTTCTTAAATATTTCATTTAGTGCCATAAGCAAAAAAACTTCTTTTCCTTATATACATATATATATATATATATATATATATATATATATATATATATATATATATAATAATTTATATGGCAAAACAACGTTGGTCGCGTCAGCTAGTTATATTAATAATTTGAAATAAGTTTCATAATAATATCATAAATCGTAAAGATCTTCAACTAGGCACAAGGATGTATCCTCAATTTGTTGAAAATTTGATAATCTAAAGAGAAACTTTAATATAATCCACACATGGTAGAATAGTTTATAGTTAATACATCTAAATTTTCATCATTATGCAAATTAGGGCATGTCTCGACGGTGGATAAGTCCATCTCAAGAAAGGGTCCAAACGGGTCTTCTCGAGTCGGCGATATTCAAAGGTTCCGAAGTGAGTTAAGTCGTTGTACAAGCCTTGATGTCCCATATCCAGCTACCTCGGTTCGTTATTACCAGAGGAAGGAATGAATGTGACAAAAATTTTCGGGTTGTGGCTTTCGAAAATTAATTTCGGGCCATTAATGCTTTCGTATTTTGAGCGCTGAATCATCTTTATTACGATGTTTTGGAAATTTTGTGAACTGAAATAACCTATACGACCATCATGTCTGAAATACTAAAAGAACTATCTTGAATAAAATTGCGAAGCGAATTTAATGTTGCCATCTACTCCATAACCTATGAATAAATGATAGTTTCGAATGGTAACTTAGTATTATTAAGTAATATTATTTATTTTTTCAATTATTCCAATGAATTCTTCGAAAATTGTTTTCTCGAAGTATGTTACATTGAAAACAAAATTATCGACGTTTCGATAAATGTCACTGTTACAGAATTATTTGAATCAAAAATTTATGGATAATCCTACTCACTGTTTGGTTAGTGAGTAGGATTACGATACTTGATGACAATCTGAATACATTTTTTAAATAAAACTCAAATATTTCAAATAAAAACTAAGTAGTTTTCTTTTATTCACTATAATAAATAACATCTATCAACATATGATGAAGCCACTGTGTCGGTGAAACAATATTGTCATGTTTGAAATTAATTATAGTGAAAATGAGAAAGCTAGTTAGTTTTATTTAGAAAATCCTACTGTTCTTTTTGGTACTCAAATACATTTGAAACGATATATATATATATATATATATATATATATATATATATATATATATATATATATATATATATAAATACAATTGCTTTGGGTTATAGGCAAAATAAGAGGCCACTATGAATAGATTTTATCCATCGGATAAAATTATTTGACCACAACAATTGTATTCAAATTACCAGGCAATACTCCTTTTATATATATATATATATATATATATATATATATATATATATATATATATATATATATATATATATATATATATATATATATATATATATATATATATATAAAATATCATCGAAATGTTTCAGTCGTAGTTTTGCTTTGAAAAGATAAAGTCATAGTGTTCGAACGATATTTTCAGATGATGAAAATTGAAAATAATTAAAACTATTATATTGATATATTTAAATTGAAATCGAAACTATTCATATAGAATCAGATAGAGATGAAATGAGTGAATTTAATGTTTGTAATTAAAATATATGAATTTTCCAAATGAAATCGTCTGAATTAATAAAAAAAGAACTATTCATAATTAATTTGATTCTTAGCGGAAAAGTGAACAAAAAATGTTCTACCCTCATTTGTGGGATTACTATCGCAAACAGAAATGTATATATTTATATATATATTTTGTTCGTTATTTTCAGTCATACCTAATCAATAGCTTTAAAACTGCATACATTTCAAAAAACAGCAACAGTTTCTAATTATTTCAAAACTTCTGCCAAAATCACAAGTATAAGTATGGAAGTCATAAATGGACATATGAAAGTGATAAAAATTTGAATCGTTTGGTTTTGACTATCAAAATTCCTAAGTAAAAGTCCCCATATTATTCATTGTATAAATTAAAAAATATTACTAAATCCTTCTGGTTTACTTATAAGTGATTTATTTATATCGATTGTAAAAAATTCGGTAGTTTATCTGTCAACAAATTTAAACTTCCGGTGTTGGCAAAAGAATAAATTAATAATAAACGATGTGAAAGGAGCAGCTTGCCAGTGACGAATCAATTATTATGAAGAGTAAATAGGTATATTTGATTTGCAGGGTATATACTGTTAAATTGGTTGTAATGTTAGCTGGGGTAGAATGTTTGTTTAGTAACGGAACACGTCGGTCCCTTCACAGCATCTCCGTTGTTCACAATATATTTCTAAGAGTTTTTGCAGGTAAACAACCACTGGCGTTTGAATATCTTCCTTGTTGGCATTTTTCGGCAATATTTTTCCTGTTTTTTACATGATACTATTTCTAATTTGTTTGAAAAAAAACATATTCATTAGAAATAGAGTAGAGTAATTCTCTATTTATTTAATTAAATTAAAATTTTTCTATTTTATTCAATTAAATTAATATTATTCTCTATTAGAGTTTATTCTCTATTGTAGTGAAAGTCCTTTTATACAAATGATAGAGGTTTGACGAATCATTTTTCCATTGTTCCAAAAGTAATTGAAAGTACTTCGGGTGAAAATTTCTATTGTGCTTAGATCTTGAAAATAAATATATCACTTGAAGAGAAAATAAGAAGCGAAATAATAATACATGAATGTCATATGGGTTTATGTGGACATCTACCATATGGAAATTCACTATAGTTACAATAATGAAAGACAATAATCTCACTTATCTATATAAGTGGAAATTGTATTGTTTTTTAATATTATAAAATCAGGATTGCCATGAAATGTCGTAGAAAAGGAATAAAACCGATATTTGTGTCATTTTTACTAACATGTTGTTCCTATATACGATAATAAACCCCCTTTTCAAAGTGGTAAATGAATTACAATAATTAAGTGACACCAATTTATATATATATATATATATATATATATATATATATATATATATATATATATATATATATATATATATATATATATATATATAAAACGTGGAGGCCTAGTAGTGGAGACTTCCTTTACAGCTGTGTTCACTATTGTTCATTTCATCTTCAGGCTCGTACACCTTGAACTTGGATACGCCGTTCTGAGGAGAGCCAATAAGCTCTAAACACGTGTCAACGGCTGCTTCCAATTGAGTTGCAAGCTATACCAAGAATTGTATTTTAAAGCTATACCAAGAAGTGTATAAAGACTTCCAGAGCACAAGACAATCTGGAAAGTAATTAAAAGAATGAGAAGTCTACACAGAAAATTTTTATATAGATGATGTGAATTTTAGTACACTCATTGAGAATTTTTTATTTTATAATTCCTCGTGCATTCATCCTTCTTGTTGTAATTTTTACTTATTTTAAAGAATTTATTGTTAGATAGGTGAATGAATTTTTTTCAATTCAAAATAAGTTGAAATTTTTGATGAAAATATTTCATTATTAAAAAAAAACACTGTAAAATAATACAATAATACAAAAACGGATGTAACAAGTAGCTTTCTAAAATTCATAATAATTTCATCTATAATTGTATCTCCTTTTGTTTCATATTTAATATTATGCAAACGACAGTAAACGAATTCCTCTGAATTTATGTTGTCAGATGTTGTCAAATATGCAAGAAGTAGGTAGTCAGGATATACAAAAGATATTGCAACACTGTTCAAAAGCTGTTGAAAACATTGTATTGAATGATTTGTACTGAACTTATATAAACTGCGAATATTATTTTCAATTTCCTAAAGTTTCCAACACATTTTCAGGTAATTGTTTATAAAAATATTTCTAATCAATGTTTCATTTTATTTTTCTTCACATTTATACAACACCCTACAAAATCTCTTTCATATGGATTCAATGCCCTACTAACCACTGAGTTAGTATTCAGGAAATAATAGTTGGACAAAAATAAGGGTGCATTGCATGTGGCTTCTGTTTTTAGGTCAGTGTGCGGTTTACTGAAGAAATCAATACTAATATATTCAAAGCCAACTCAAGTTCGGATTTTTTTCACAACTGTTGAAGAGAATGGAAAAGTTGCATATCTTTTCTTTTCAATGAAGTAGCTAAAGAAAATATTATTAGAAGTACCTTATTTTTGAAATATATTAAAAGACCCATTCGAATGAATTATAAGAATGTACTATTATTTTTGAACTTAATATACGAAATTTTCAATTTTTAGTATTGTCGATTCATTAAAACACGTGAATTCAATGAATAAATATTTTCACGAATAAGAATATTAGTGAAAAATGGCAAGAATTATGTTTCGTATTGATTGATATCTTCAATGATTTTCAGTCTGAATGAATCACATTCTAGGAATATTAACTTTTTGATAATCGATATTTAACATCAAAGGTTTTCATGAGGGTGTATTTGCTGAATCATATCAAACATAATTTCTAAAAGACTGTTAATTTTATATTGAAAATAAAATAGTACCGATAACGAAATTGTTCCAAAAGACCAAACCTCTTTTCTTAGATGAAAGGCACATATGCTTGCTCGTCATTTGAAAATACACATTCAAAAAGAAAGTTGAAGTATGATAGTGGACCGTTGGTTGATTTTATTTTCCCACACGATTTTATGGGCGTCCTTAATGAATCAAATTCAACATTGAAGACTTCACCCGTTATATACTTAACGATTCATAAAAAATGAAATTTATGAATAGCAAAATACCGCTAAATGTTCAAAATATAGGCCCAACAGAAAAAATAGAATAACGTTCTCACTGCCCTTGAAAAAAATTAAAATGGTTCTAGATTAGAGCACATAAATATTATTAGAAAGAGTTTTTCGAATAGAGCTTCACGATAGAATTAGCTGTATCTATTCAGGTCTGATAACTTGCAGTGGTAGTTGCCGATAAATGCAAGATAAGGGCATAGTTATATTTTTTAAACGTGAATGCCTTGTCTCTAAATATTTGCAAAACTTGTGGTTGGTTGCGTTAGGATCAGGTATTGGGCTAGTCAGTCCAATTCACGAGAATTTTGGAACAATCGTCCACCGTATGTAATAATCACAAGTAAAAAAAACTAACTCATTCACATTATGTACTCACTTTGAGCAAAAATGTCATCATGCAATAGAACCAGAATAGATCCATGTGGTACACCTAATGCATACTATTCATAATATAGAAAGAAATATTCGATAACTCTCACTTCTGCTGATGTGAGATATCTCGCTGCGTTATCAATGAAAGCGTTGAACATTAATTGGCCTAAACTGAACCATAATGCGAGATAAACAACGAAAACCTTTTCACTTTATCGACGTCGTAGATCTCTACCCGTCATAAAATGAACAAAATTAGCATCGTTTCGAGACGTCGACATGTGCCCCCAGAGTGAGATATCAAAAACGCCTAAAACGAATTCCAGAATACCAAATTCGGGCCAAACAGGAAATCCACGTCATTTCAACTGTCAAAACGATGGGGACAGGACACTATCGGTTTTTCTCGATCGATGCCTTCGATCTCAAAGGTTGAATTCGTTATAGATTTTCGATGTTATCGTCGACAAATCCATTTATATTGAGATTGAAATTTCTGTTATGTCATCGTCAATGACGACTCGCCTCTATTTGTGTATGGTTCTCTTCTTCTTATCCATTCTAGAGTTATCATGACCCCATGTCACGAAACATGACTTATTTTGAATGGTGGATATGGTATGTCTAATGCCCGCAAGAAGTAGTAGGTCGATCATTACCATTTAAGATGACTTCATTCTCGTATGCGAGATATACGGTTAAGTTCTACAAATCATTTCGAGTGATATATTGGTTATTATAACGCAATATGAATAATAATCTAGAAAAATCTTCTTTTTAGAATTTTCCAAAAACCTTTTCCAACCTTGTTCAAAGACAGGTAGGTATTCACTTATACCCATGCACTCACTTATTTGCATGAATGTCGGTTTCAATAATATGCCAATTACAGTGCTGTCAGTATTCTCAACACATCAAATTGGAGTAAGAACTAGTCATATATATTGTTTTTATTGATACAAATAGAATTATTATTACGTACTTACCTAATGGTTTCACTATAATTAAATTCGTTATTCAGATTCAAGTTAACGGAGATATTGCGATAACTAAACATCTTCTTTCTCTACTTATATGCAATTTATTAATATTTTTCATACCGGAAAAAGGAAGATTTTGTTCTATTGTATTCCTTTTTCCCAATACGTTCATCATATTGCTAAAGATGAACGTGAAATGGATATTGAAATAAAGAATACCTAAAATGAGGGTAAGATTCAGATCGAATGAAAAATACAATAAAACTTTTTGAATAACTCGATTATAATAATAATAATATCTAATGGAATAAAATTTATCGAGAAACATTCCTTACATTGTAAAATTACATTCATACAATTGATACAATAAATACAACTAAGAACGATCTCAAAAGGACTGAATTCAGTTTTGATTCTGATCTTCCATTCAGCCCCCGAACAAAAATATTGGTTCAAACAAAAATATTGGTCAAATTTATATTCACAATAATATACAACTTTATATTACATACATTATTGCCTACATTCGAATCATCGAAGTACTCTGCCATACTATAGTGTGCCTTTGTTGAGAGCAGATATTCAACTCTCCTCTTAAACAAATGAGCTTTCAGTACTTTAAACTTCGATGGTAAATGGTTGATGATTTTAAAACTCTGAAAATAGAGTGCTCAAATTTAGCTGTTTTATGCATAGGAATATTCCTTGTTGAATACTCATGATTACTATGCAATTTAATAAACCTATCTTCATTTTATATAACATATAACAAACATCTATAAATATATAAAAACGGCAAGAAGAGTATGTAATTATTCATGAAGATGAAGGTTTGCAAGATAATAACGTAAATAATGTAATAAACACCCTATTTGTTTCTGTAGAGAAGCCCCACAGAAGAATATTATAATTTGGATGACTATATACAAGACTGTAATACACATTCATAACACATTTTCTAGGTACGATGTTCTTAATTCTAAAGATTGCAAAAAATGAGTTACTCAATTTTCTACATAAAACATCAATGTGTGATGTCCATCTCAAATTTCTGTCTACGTATAGTCCAAGATACTTTGTTGATTGGAATGTTGATATAGTGTTGTCACCATCCAATGTAGTAATTCCATTGCCCTTCAGACAAAAATGAAGACATACAGTTTTGTCAACGTTCACCATCAGATTGTTCATTCGACACCAATTTACAAACTCCTTCACAATGCATTTACATTACAGGAGTTCTTCAGGAGTCCTGCCAGACAGAAGCACCCATGAATCATCAGCAAATATTGTCACCAAAAATCGGGACAACTTCGCAGGCAGATCGTTTATAAACAATATGAATAGAAGAGGTCCGCGTACAGAGCCTTGCAGCACCCCAAGGCCAACGTCATGTTTCTGAGTTTAACTCTCGCCTATTTTCAATACCATTGTTTTTTCTTCAAGATAACTACGTAATCAATTCAGAAAAACGTCTCTAAAACCTAAATTGTAGCATTTTTAAGTATAAACTCAAAGGATAGTGAATCAAATGCCGAAGATAAATCAAAAAATAACCCCGCCACAAACAAGTGTGTATCCAAACACTCGTAGACGAAGTAAAAAAACTTAACTGTAGCTGATTGGGTGGAGTGTAGCTTCTGAATCCATGTTACGTGGACTCAATTATTTCGAATCTATTGAGATAACTCATCATTCTGATGAAAATACTTTTCTCTATTACATTGAAAAACACTTAACACCTTGGATTAATAGATAGGCAGTAGAGGTTAGGAGTCGTTTATGGTATAAGGCGTAAGGGAAATGGCCACGGCCGTGCTGACTATTTTCCATGAGCAGTTTGCATGATTGTGATTGAATTTCGTTGACATAGCTTCAGTTTTCTCATTTAATTGAATGAACTGCTTTAGGGGTTGTATGACCCTCGACACCGTCTTGTTGAAAACACTTTAAAAGTGTCATCAGAAATATGAAAAAAAAATCATTATCATGTTGATATATCTAGTACCAATAACAATTACTTCTTCCGCAGCATTATTTTCAAAAACGTGTAGTACAATGTTGCATTTGGCCCACAATCCATAGATACGAAACTGAAGTTACTATAGATTTGTATCTTCATATATAGGTTTGTTTTTCAACTATCACATGTGGTTACCTCTGAGCCGCAACTTAGGCAACCTTGACAAATAATAGAGCAATAAAGATGAAAATGGGCTAGAAATGATTACTGATCAAAAAATCAGCATCCATCCAGTATTTAGTGCTCCACTTACTGAATACCTTTTTGTTTACCCACTTACCCAGATACCATATTGTTGGTATTGATATTATGAAATCAATCATTTTAGGAATAAATATTTTTTTTTATTTTGTATGCTCTAAAACAATCAAACTATTTTTCTTCAAAGCATTTGATTACTATTTCTCTCCTCAGGAGCAAAAAGTGAATTTCCAGAAAATGATGGATTGATATTTCATAATATCTGAATCAGTTTCGGTTCCTGCTGAGATTGAACTGAAAACAAAACTACACATCACAGCTGGTCACTGATTGGACAATACAAATTATCAATTAACAGATTATCAATAACAGTATTATCCTTGATATTACCGTTATGATATGTAGATACCTACTTCTAACTCCCATCATGTATGTATTAATATTATCCTGTGAATTATTGAGTGATAATGAAATCATCAGCTGGAAAGATTTTCCTCTTGATGAGGCTTATCAAAATATATTTCAAATCCTGTCATAGGAGAGGCTGGTTGATAGGAGAGGCATTGCTAAACTTCTTAGTAATCCAAAAACTCAATATTCTTCCAATTAATCACCTATCAGTTTCAAGTTCGAAGTTCCTATAGTCGTGACAGCATTCGTTTATTTTTACCTTGTTGTACTCTCTTTAATCAATTTAATTTTAGCAACCACAAAACACTGTTCCCCTTCGATAGAAAGCTGACGAAATTCGCACTAACTTAACACTATCCATTTACAACTCCACCCATTTGTATGTTGTTCCATGAATTGATTTCCACACCGTTGTTGATTGAATTTTCGGTAGTAGAATTCAACCCCAATGAAATGTGCAGCACAGGGGTTGAAATCTGTGATTTCAACAGCTGCAAGGTGCTCTGTCCGATAAAGTATAGCAGACATGTAAAATGGGTACGTAATATGAAAGTTGTCAAATTTTGAATACGACTACCAATGTGATATCAATATACCTACAATCACTTTATATTGGTAGTGATACATAAGTTGAGTGTAATATATATTCACGTAGAACAGTATGAAACAAATATATGGTGTTTTTTTTAGAGGTATAGAAATTTAAATTGCAATAAAACAACGATGGATCATTCGATTGACAAGAATTCTTTTATTCGAAAGATAATCTTGGGGCATTACATTTTGACTATGATTTCTGGCATATGACCGCCATGGCTGGCTCGGATGTAGTCCAATCTGGAGGTCCAATTTTCGATGACTTTTTCCAACATTTGTGGCCGTATTTCGGCAATAACACGGCGAATATTGTCTTCCAAATGGTCAAGCGTTTGAGGCTTATCCGCATAGACCAATGACTTTACATTGCATCACAGAAAGTAGTCTAGCGGTGTTAAATCACAAGATATTGGAGGCAAATTCACAGGTTCAAAACGTGAAATTAGGCGGTCACCAAACGTGTCTTTCAATAAATCGATTGTGGCACGAGCTGTGTGACATGTTGCGCCGTCTTGTTGAAACCACAGCTCCTGGGCATCATGGTTGTTCAATTCAGGAATGAAAAAGTTAGTAATCATGGCTCTCACCGATCACCATTGACTGTAACGTTCTGGCCATCAACGTTTTTGAAGAAGTACGGACCAATGATTTCACCACCCCATAAAGCGCACCAAACAGTCAGTTTTTCTGGATGTAACGGTGTTTTGACATACACTTGAGGATTATCTTCACTCCTAATGCGGCAGCTTTTTTTGTTGACGTAGCCATTCAACCAGAAGTGCGCTTCCGGTGAAATGGACGTAGTGCGCGATACGTCACAGAACCATTATTTTCGAAATAAAATTGCAATATATACAAGCGTTTTTCAGGCGTGAGTTTCCAAACCAAACTGAGAATAAATCACTTCTCAGCTGTTAAATCGGTCGCCATCTTCAACAGTAATGCCAATTTAAAGTTCTATACCTCTACAAAAAACACCCGTTATAACAAATATAGTTACTTGTGTGTGACCATTTCCATACGTGACTTTGTTAGAATTGTTTTTCAAACAATTTCAAATAAATCAAAAGAATTTCATAGTAGATAAGAGTATGTGAACATGTACGATATAATGCTTTCCTTGTCCCTATGAAAGGGATAAATGGGTTTATATCCCATAAAAGGGATATGTGTTAGATAACATTGAAATCAATGCCACGTCCGATGAAAGCACGACTCAGACTTTTTCGTTCTACAAGTAAGGAACTCCCGGTTGTGTCACATCCATAGCCAAGTGAGGCTAGAATTTCAATCTCTATACAGCTTCTCGTGACTCCAAAGTAGAGAACCGTCAAGTAATGTATACTTCATACTTTCATCAATAGAAATCAATGGACATTTCACAATAGACACACCAAGCAACGATTTTTCACAAGTGAATACCCGAAACTATCTACTACATTGCAATATCTATTGGACAAGTTTGTATCATCATATGATATGATATATATCACTAAGTAGCGCTAGTAGTGCCGTCACGAATGTTTCCGTATTTTTTGGACAATATACCGATATGTATTCTTTTTTGTTATACCAGATACAAAACAATAAAAACAATACAATACTCAAATAAATTATTCTATTACAGAAATCATCAAATTTAATAACTATTAGATATAATATGCATCTCGAAAGAAGTAACAATGAGTGTTGGTTGCAGGCGCTGGAACTAAGTTTATGTTGGTGATATCGGCCACAAACACGTTCAACAAATTCTAAATATAGGTATGTCATATATTTCACGAGATCTTGAAAGTTTACTTAGGTATTTAATCTTTGAATGTGCAAATGTCAAATTGCTCCATTTTATAAACAATAAAAATTTAGTATGCTAAAATTGTACCACCACAATTGGTGGGATTATGGTAGCAGTGAATTTTAAATCTTTTATAACCTCACTCAATGTAGGTAAGTTATAGAGGAGTATCTTTACAAATGCCATCGCATTGTTACATCATATTTTCCAGGTTCGTGAGGAAGGTGAAAAATAAGCCGAAAGATTGAACGTTATAAAGTGAAGATGGGGAGACTGTGCACAGTTATGCCATGGACAAGTAGTGAAAGTCGCTTTAACAGCAAAACGAAACGGAATGCGTGAAAGGGTGCAAGACGAGGAAGAAGCAAATGCATGTCTAAACGAGTTTCTGGAGTTTGCGTCGAACAACGCGCTACCCTAACGTGAGCAGGAGCCTACATTGCTTTTTGTTCAATTTATTTTGATATTTACTATCTATTATTTGTAAACAGGTAGGTTATATCATATAATTTTTTGTTATAAGTTGAACATTAGTAGTTAACTAAGAGTGATTATTGTTTACGTATGCAAGTTTTTACTTGCATGAGTAATTTACGTAAATTTTACGTGTTTACTTAGCCCAGTCATGGCGATTGTTTTGTTTTCGAGTAGGTATGCGTTGGGTACGGTTGTGACAAATGTTGTGGCTACAGTTGTGACATTTGATTTTCTTATATTTTTGTTTTTGAGTGCCTAAAAATAGCTTGCGGAAGATTGGAAGAAAAATGGAAACATGTTATGAAAGACGGAACTTCTTTACTCAAAGCTGACCTGTCTTCATCGTGATTTGAAACCGGTAGAAATCAGGATGAAGATAGCATCAGTATGGGATATGTTGCTCATATTTTCTAAGGAACAAGAAGACGAGCTACATCATACATGGATGTGGAAGCTTTTCATAATAATTTTCAAACTGGGCATTTTCATATGAGGCATACAATGTTGATAGTGACATCATACAGGTGTCACTATAGGTAGGTGCTCTGCAAAGACCAGATAAATAATTGCAAAACTGTCATACGGCAACTGAGATCAATCCATGACTTCAATCATAAATTAAATTCAGTCAACTCTATCAACCTCAGCAAAAATACGCTAGAAAAGAAAACCGGTGGACGCTGAGCAGATAAAGAGAAATCTAGCTGAAAAAAGTTTCAGAATTTTTTTTTCATTTCAAAGCATTCTAGTCAATGCAAGTTCTTTTTTCAGAAATTCTCTGTGCTTCTCTGAAAGTTTACTACCCTACAGTTTAACAACGATTCCGAACGGACCCAGAACACAGTGAAATAGAATAGTGATGATAGATTGAAGTTCATTTGATTCAATTATGAATGTTAACTTTTTAGATAAATCAATTATTTTATGTTATGTTATATACTCTCAATGATCAAATCAATTATAAATCATTTTGAGTATGTTTATGTCTGACCCTATGTATGTTTATTGACCATTTTGAGTATGTTTAGTCACAACCGTCCTTGCGGTGTGGTCGTTTTTTTTTGTTTAACTTGATGCTATATCTAATAGGGCGTATTTACGGACAACATTTTGGTATTTTTACGTTGACGGAAGAGTATTTAAAAAGAAGTAGAAGAGTATTCAAATTACTCTTCTATCAACCAACTAGTAAATTAACAAAATTGTTGATGATCAAACCAAAATTGTCAAAACTGTACCCAGTCTCCCCTATCATTTGGACCTTAATTGACTGATATACCAATAAATTCAATTGATAGAGTGTAGGTACTGAGGTCCCTCCTATGCATATTGGAGCTGTAAACGGAATTGCTGACAATTAGATCATGAAATGCTAGGCATATTCAATAGCTTCTTCAATTGTCAATTAATGTATGGTATAATGTGTACCATGTACCTACATATACAGTTAGAGAAATGTTTATATAAACTTCAACATATATTATAAGTTTTTGTTGATCTAAATCCTTAAGATCCAATATTATACCTATTTATAACTAAAAATATAAAGAAGAAAATAAAGCATAGACCTTTGCCGTTCATGAGATTTATATTCCAAGAGTGATTAATTGAAGTGTTCATCCATTTTTAGTCAATTTGTGAGTTTCTTGATGATTATTCTTACGTGGTTAGGTATCATAATAATGCGCATAAAAGGGTTACATTTCTTTAAATGTTTCATGTTTTATTTATCTAAAATATAAGTCGTCTAATGCATTCAAAACATTCCCCGGAAAGAACGCAGAACTGGAATACTTTAAAATCGAATTATTGGGAATCTTATGGGTGCTTGTGAAGCTGAAAAAGACAAAAAAATAGTATTTATAAAATATTACCTTCAAATACACATTTAAAAGAATTTACAAAGATTTACAAAGAAGTGGAATAAATTTGTATTACAAATAAGTACCTACATGAACTTCCACATGACACCTCTTCAAGTTCCACATGCTTTGTACCTATTTCCTCTAAATCTTTCAGACATTCTCCTATCAATGTCTTTCTTTGTTTTTTGAGAATATATGGTCTTTCTGTAGCATCTGATGTTCGTTTCCTTCTATCTGGTTGACATTGAAATTTAGTGGGCATACACCCCGGTTTCATGCGGATCTTTGACACGATCCTACACGATTTGACGATCCCATCAGATGATATTCCATATAATTATCCATATCATTTGGTAACTGAAATTTGAATAAAATACATAATATAACATCAATGAGATGAAATTTCGAGGTTAGACCTCGAAATAGATTGTTTATATTTTTACATTTAGACCACTAAGTGTAGGTTCAGGCAGTAGATTTGATTGCTAGATATCTGATCATAGATCAGCCATAGAAAAAGCAAGTTTCGAAAATCTGCAAAAACGTCTCAAATTTCTTACTAATATGACTCTTGCAGAACCATTTTGTTCGAGAATAATTTTGATAACTCACATTAATCCTTATATTTTGTGCTTAGTTTCATTCAATATATTGAAATCAATGCCCCACTCGAGGAATTAAGGAGAAACTTGTGTTTCCCAAAGTCAATTGAAAGGTTACATATGGAGGTATATTTAAACAACAGAAACATTCATCCGAAAAGTGATCATACCTCCTTTTGTTACGAAAAAAGCATATCGAGTGCAACTCATTAGACGTGGAAATTCATTGAATAGATTCTCACCTTCCAAAATGAAGAAGTTGATATTCATCAAAACCTTCATGCTGATGTTTTATTGATCCTTATTAGATTTTTTTGTTATCTAAACATATGTTTTTGAGTATATTTCAACAGAAATGAATAAAAATTATACAAGCTTCGAATGTGCAATATTTAAGACTATTAGGTACGTATGTCATATAAGAATTTCGCCACTGTGCGAAGCATGAAAATATTATTTACGGATTCAGTAATTTAGTTACGGTTTAATTGCCTATAAGATATAGATTTTACATTTGTATCCATGAATTTCTTGCATTAGTGGTTTCATTCTGGATTTACTTTAAGTATTTTCAAGAAGTTAAAGATCATTCCATCCAAATTAGCATATATTATTCAAATATGATGCAAGCATGTCATATTTTTTAAATATGGTAGAAGAAATCAAAATTATATCTCATTTCACGAAATTTCGGAATTATTTAATTCAACTTCCAAGTAGACGAGTTACACTTCATGTTTGAATGCCAAATGATACCTGGATATTGCTCTATTTTGGAAGGTATTGACCTCCTGTATTAATTTTTAAAAAGAGAATAGAAGATTGTTACAGTTTCCTCCTTAATACTTCCTGCCGTTCACAATAAGCACCCATAAGACACTCCACCAATTGAGGGTAAAATCAAATAAATCTAAATACCTAGCACTGACTCACCTGAAATATTCGACCCGTCGAATAAGTAGTCTCACTCTACAAAGTCAATAACAAAAAGCGTCCGGAATCACCGCACTTTTCCAACTCACAAATAAGTCAATTCACGATATTTATGCGCGATTGCTTACGCAAAAGTCTCGAAAAACCATTTCAAACTAACATTTAGTTCTTCACACAAGCGTACCAACACTGCGAAACGTCAACTGTACCGCGTGGAAATATCTTCAAATATTCAGTGATCAATTTCCTATCGATTTCGGTCAATTTTCACGAGAGTAGTTACAAAATGCGTGTATTTGATAAGTTCAGTGACTATCTGCTTGATTAGTTCGGAATTTCTCCGTAGAAGCGCTGCGGTAGCGCTAGTAAATCCGGTTTCAATATGGCGCTGATTGAATTCGCGCCATTGGCCGGATTGGCCCCTCTGGGCGGGGACCGGACTTTCCATTCGTCTCCGGTTAGTACAAAGGGGGAATCGATCCCTAAGGTAAGTAAATTTCGTATTGTGCTTTTTTGTCTCATCTTATAATATGAAATATTAAAGGCATGTTGATATCCTACATGCTATTTTCTCCTGGGTTTAAATAACTCAATTTATTAGCTCTGCGCTTGCTGGAAAAGTGGAGGAATAAATTTTTTAATTATTAGTGTACTTGAGATGTTGTTTATTTCGTATCTGGATTTTGATGCCTTGACTTGATACTGAAACCCTTCGGTTATTTTTTTGTTCGCATAAGGTTTTTTTATTGTAATTATTTTTCCTGTTGTATTTTGTACCTACTCGTATAAATCCGAGATTATCTAAAATGAACTGAAGCAATTCGTTTACATTTTCTATCGAAATTCTGAATTCTTCTCGAAATTTAAATAATATTATTGATTCTCCATATACCTAAATATTATAATTTCGACTAAAAAATTCTTAGATCTGCAGAATGTATCATTTTATCTTTCCAATAATGTTCAACTTTTCCTTCGTACCTGATTGTGAAGCGAATTGATAATATTATTCAATATATTTTATTATCAAAGAATGAAGAGCTTGCTGTTGTTTTTCAAATTGAGATTCTCCATCGCTAATGATCATCATAAAAATCTAATCAATATAATTCAAATTATTCCATTAATAAAATAAAAGCAAGAAGATAATACCTAAACTGATAGATAGGTATGAATGATTCTATTTGGTAGCTACACTCTAGTAATACATATAATTTAACATTAAAATGAGACAGGAGGACCCCTTTTCGATATAAAATATCGAAATCTAGATAACAATTTTTGGCTCATCCTTCATTCCGGGCGAAATTCAAAATATCTATATTTTATTTTTCGTTACTTTATTTTCTTTACTATTATATTTTTCATGTTACTAAAGAGAAAGAATGAATAAATTCGAATCATTGCTCAAAAATTTGGTTTGTTGTGTTTTTACTTTATTTTTTGGCCCAGAAATTACATTTGAGAGTATGGCATTAGGCACTATAAAATGAAACTTAGATTCAAAAAGGGCCTAAGAGAGGACATGTAGAGACCTGGTAGCGACGGGAGCTGGCAATTTGTTTATATAAAATGTCAAATCCGTACGAATAGATAATGAAATGTTCGAACTGATGTCAATCACTATAAACGATAAATAAAATATTTAAGTAAAATAAATATGTTTTCAGAAAATTTAAACAGTAAGACTAATTAAAATGCATGGTATCGTCTTGTTCAATAACGACAACCATTCTGAAAATATGTTAGGTAGCCGGTCTCCGTGGCTACCTAACTCCTACCGCTATGCGGTGGAACTCGGGTTCGAACCCCGCTGAAGGTATGGATGTTTACTTTTGTCTTTGATTTACTTAGTTTAAATAATGAGATATGCTGGGTAACGTACATTGATTACAAGCCCAATGGCCGTTCATAACTGGCGTTAAACTGTAGGTCCACTGAATTTAAAATTTTTTTTAGGTAGGTACATGCATGTATTTTAGAAACGAAAGCTTTAACTTGATTGCTATAGTTACAGGTCATAGTATAGTGTCACAAATTCAAAAACTTGTTTAATAATATATTTATAATTATAATACATTTATTTCTAATAGATATACATCATTTGAATAAAACTGGTTTTTTTTCTGGATACTGATCAAGTATCGGCCCAATCGATCAATGAGATATACATCCAAAAAATAACAAATTGTACACAACTAATAAGAAACAACAAAAAATTCAAGAAAAAAAATATAAAGAAGTGAGTATAAGCGAATATATAAGTACAACGGAAATAAAATTAAAATGAATTGAAATAGCATTAAACAATAACTAAAAGAAACAAACTAACATAACTAGATAACAAAATACGTCACACGTAGTCAACAGAAGTTAATGCAATGTAGTTGATGAAGTCAACGAAAATTTAATTATTTTATTTTATTATAATACGTTATAAAAAGTGATTTAGCGTACTTCATTCGTATAAGTAAAGACTTTATAGAAACGTATATTTGAATAATTCAGTTTTTAATACTTCTTTAGTCATACTACTAGCTAATGCTAGGCAATATACTTCATTTATTCAAAATATTCATTTAGATACCTTCATTCACCTATTATTACCTATACTTTAAAGCTAAACAAATTCTTTGATCGCTAAGACATATATGTTATATTCCTATTGAATCAGTACTTCTCTTCTCCAGTATAAAACATTTTCATGGTTCCTTTAACATAGTTATCATTTGTTGCATCAATGGAAATGGGTGATAACTGAAATCTATCCTTTGAAATTATAATCGATGATTTGATAATACGGTTTTAGAAAAGTTCAATTGTTTTTTTTGTAACAAATTCGTAATTAATTTCATACTTTTTCACTGAATCTAAGTAGGGGGAAAATTATAGTACCTACACATGAATATCAATATGATTCATGTGCGAATCAATTGATATTCATAAATCATTCAACGAATGATTTATGTGTTATTTTAGATGTCATATATAGGTAACCCTCATTGGAGAAACCATAAAAATATTTTACTTATTGGGTATGTAATTAAAAGTCAGAAATCTCAACTTCGATTGAGCAAAGAATCCAACCTTGATTGGATATCAACGATATTAAGTATATATGAACATATAAAATGAATTACCTAATTGAATGGAAGAAGCATTTCAATACCTGACAACCTCCTAGCACTTAGCAGTCTGTTAACACATCGTTACTACAAATGGTTTCAAACATTACTTTATAGTTAAGCTCACCTGCTGAATTCATAATTATTGAGAATGATCCTTCGGTAGTATTGCAATAAAACGTAAGTGCAAAGTAAACGGATGACGCCTTGAATATTAAACACTTTTGACTAGGTGGTAGGTATTAACTTATATATCCATTTCTTATTATATTCATTATAACGTCGGTAGATTCATCGTACAATATTTGTTTCGGACTGCAAAACCATTATCAAGAGTTGTAATGAAATCTTGTTAATGTGTTATTAGCCACACAATTGGCGATATTCTGAGTTTACTTAAGCATTGTTTGAATTAAGTCAACTGTTTTTGATTATAGGTATTGGTACGATTATGACTGCCAGATAGAAGAACATATCTTGTTTTTCGATTTATATCTGTATTTGAAAAGAAAAATTACATTTGTTTACAAATCCTTATTTTATTAGATATATATGTAGAGGTATATTTAGTAGGTAATTAACGCCAGTTATTAATTTTAAGATGAATCTCAGACTAAAAACTTTAGTTGTAAATCAACACGTTAAATATGAACGAAGGTGGTTCACGAGCAATTAATCAATTAATTCAAAATTTGGTACAAAAATAATATCTACTGTACCTATTATAAATTCAATCGTAAAAAAATTTAACATAGTAGGTACATAAAATAAATTCAAACCAAATTTATCACCTCTTCTTGAGAAGGTTTTTGTTATATTGTGATGAGAAATCATCACAAACTTTATTTTAAGAGGAAGAAAAAAATTATCAGTCTTATTGAAATAAAACTGCGAACAGTTAATTGTATAAATATTTAATATTTCATAAATTATAAAATTAAAATTAACACACTTGCCTTAAGTTTCACTGAATGTATTAAAAACTCTACATATGTTTCGAGTGGTTAACCAATTATCAAGAGTATACAATATTACTGCAGTAATATTGTAATTAATACAACAATTAATTAATTACAACAAGTAATGACTTGTTGTCGTAATAAAACGGTAAGTTTTATCAAAAAAACCTCAAACTGAAGTTTTATATATTTAATAGTGCTGGCGTTTACTTGATGTAAATCCATTATAATTGAATATAAACTTAAATTCAAACACTTGAACTTTGATTTACACTTTGTTGACTACATAGCATGACGCGTTTCGTCGTTACAAACGACTTCTTCAGATGCTAACAGAATAATAACAAGAAATTATGAAAAAACAGGTATAAATATCAGTGAATTTGAGATTCTATCAATTTGGGTTTTTCCTGGAATTTTTCAGAATGGAATATCTTTGGTAAAACCCAAATTCATAGAATCTCGAGTTCAATGATATTTATACCTGTTTTTTCAAAATTTTTAGTTATTATTTTAGCATCTGAAGAAGTCGTTTTAACGACGAAACGCGTCATGCTATGTAGTCAACAAAGTGTAAATCAAAGTTCAAGTGTTTGAATTTAAATTCATATTCAAAGTTGTAGATCTTAAAATACTCTACAAAAATGGTTCACATAATTTTTTTTAAGAGCTACTATTGGTACGATATCATGATTACACATTTTACATGATATGCAGATGTAAGTCACGTATATATATATATATATATATATATATATATATATATATATATATATATATATATATATATATATATATATATATATATATATATCAGGCACTTAAGATAAGTATAAATGCCTATTTGTATCTCTTTTATATATATTATACTATCCTATTTATAATATAACATTTATTCAAAAGATAGCCAGTCCCTAATTGAATCCCCTCTATCCACGTGGCCTTGAAAAATTCCTTGACACTTCGTCAGCAATGTACAAAAGGGGCAAAACGTCCGTATTAAAATTATTCGAAAAAAACGATTTGACTGACTGCGATAAAGTACGAGTATTTACAGAAATTGATTGCAGACCTGAACCAATAACTACGGAAGGAATACGCTTTCTTCTTGCGGTTTGGGGAGCTCCAAAAAAAAATTGCTTGCATTGATAAATACCAATACTTAACGTTTGTAAAAAATACGCGAAACAAGAAACAGGTACAACTATCATATCTTCCTTCAACTTAGGCATATGCTATTCAGCACTTGTATCGACTATACCATCAAGTTTAAACATGGCTGGGCAATCAACTGAACCCAAAAGACTGGGGTTGGAAATTGATAGATAATACTCTGGAACCGATTAACACTTTACTCCCACCTGCCCCAGAAAAACTTCTCAACACTATTTTTTGCAATTGCAAAAAAGGTTTTAGTGTCAAATGTGGCTGTAAAAAAGTCGGGTTTCTGTGTTCTGCAGCGTGTACCAATTGCCAAGGTCGGTCTTGCTCGAATGTCCAGTTGAGTACAATAAAAGAATAATTCTGAGATTTTAATGAAGAGACCAATGTCTCGGCACATTTGAACAATTTATGAACATCCAGCAAGACGAAGAGGAAGAAGAAGAAATCGAAGAGTATGAATCTGATTAAAATATAAAAAAAAAATCAAAACAACAGTTAACTCAATAATCAATAGCAATATCAATATCAATAATAAGGTAATATCTAGAAGTTGACGGGTATTGTTCCCTTAAATTATCCTAAAGTTGTCATGACAGTTAGTGGAGTAGGCATACGAGGGAATCCACGGTAAAAAAAACCGCCGAGTACAGTACCATGGCCACCTTTAATACAGGCCATGAAAGGAATATCTGTCATAGCTTAGACAGTGGTCTAACAATCCCGCCATTAGTTGAGCTGGTATACTAATGCAAATAGAACGCTCTCCAAAGCTTTCGCAGCTTGAAATTAAATAATTTCAGTAATACAAGTGTTGGTGTTGATAATTTGTTGAAATCTCAACATCAAACTATAAAAAACAAAGTGTTTAGTTTGTTTACAAATTTCAGTGAAACTAAATCAATTTTGTGTTGTCTGCGACTTTCGTAGTTTGAAGTTGAATATTTTACGAATGTGAATATGTGCTAGTGTTGATAGTTTGTGGATAACATAACATCAAATTATAAAAACGAAGTGTTTTGTGTGTACCGATTTAATCGAATCGAATTTGTGTTGTGTTTTGAGTACGGATTACTTACAAATAATTTTTTTGTGAAATATAGTGTAGAGGATAGGTATTCCGTAGATGATTCAGTAAGTTTCAAGCTTGGAATAGGTGAGTTTCTAATAAGTATATTTTCTTAAAATGACGAAAACTTGTTGCATTCCTGTTTGTAAATAAAATTATAACAGCACCCTGCGGACGGGGGGCAACTAGTATCGACTTTCAGTTTCCCCAAAAATTAATTTTTATGGAGTATATGAATGACATATATACCACGAGATAATTGGGATCCAACAAAATATTCAGTTGTTTGTGCCTTACATTCTCTTTGCATTTATCAATGTCTTATTTCACATGTGTGCCATATTTGAAAAAAATATTGATGACATTGCTCACGAACGGACCTTTTTGAATAATATACACCAGAAAGAGATTTTGTGTAACCTCACTATTTTCTCACAAGCGTGTCATTGAAAGTCCTTGAAAAATTTTTATTGTTGCTGTTTACGTGGTGAAGAAAATGAAAATATTCTGAACATGCTGTGTTCCATTTTTTTCTCTTGTATCTCAATACTCTTCGTATGTTTCGGGTATTGGTAACTTCAATGTTAATAAAATTGTTTACTCTTGATAATGGAGTAACCACCCGAAACATATGTAGAGTTTCTAATATATTCAGTGTAACTTAAGCCAAGTGTATTAATTTTAATTTATTGTTTTTAACATAATGTTTCACTAAGAGATAAGCGAGACCTCCGTGTCATTAATTTTCTGTTTTTTCAATTCTTGATATTTCCATTTAAAATTGTTCCTCTCTAATTTTCATTTCTGCTTTTAAAACTTTGATTATTGTATATTCAACTCATGTTCAAAGTTGTATCAGTCATAAAATATCTCTTGAAGATTTAATATGACAAGTGTTGTTTAAGAGTCGTAATTTAAAAGCGTTGGAGTTTACTTGATGTAAATCCATTATAATTGAATATAAACCAAAATTCAATTACTTGAACTTTTGATCACACAGCATGACGCGATTTGTCGTTACAAACGACTTCTTCAGCTGCTTACCGAATACTGTCCGAATTCTGTTAGCATCTGAAGAAGTCGTTTGTAACGACGAAACGCGTCATGTAGTGACGCGTTAATGCTATGTAGTCAATAAAGTATAAATCATAAGTGTTTGAATTTTAGTTTATATTCAATGAATATTTGAAATGGTTCAAACGAATAATTTTGAATGAGTTCTTTATCATTCTGTGTCACCTCTTCTATCTTTCGCAACGTCTTATATTTGAAGACGTCAGTATTTTTTCGGTAAACAAAAGGTCGCTTTGATGCGTAGCAAGTGTGAACATTTGATTCCTATGCTATTTCGAATGCCTCAGAGACTCAAATTACATCTTTTTATGTGCATTCCACACCGAAATCGAAAAAGTGACCTAGAGAAAAATGAATGAAATGCCAGATGATAGACAGCGCTTGACGAAGGTACGATGCAGACATTGTAACTTGCGTCCCTTCGTTCGTCAAATAAAATAGACATATTATAACCTACATGTCTCCGACTCTCCGGGCAATTGCCTTTCATTCGCCGGACAAAGGTGTCCCGATATAATGTTTGTATACAGTCGGTCCATTATCGTGGCAATTCTCGCTTCACCGTCAACACAAAAATAATTTCCGATTGTTTGCGTGCCGGTATATTCGATGTTTGAGTTCACATGTCCACGGTATGAATGAATGGTTAGTTTTTGGGAGTGAGACGTTTCCAAACGTTGACAGCTATCACAATTTCCCTGGTTTGCTTTTATAGTGCAATGTTTGTTGTCTTTGAATGGTGCGGATAATGGTTTAGTTGAAGGAATATATTGTTAAGATGTGTATTCGAACAAGGGCTAGAATGGCATACTCTATTTTTGTGAAGGTATCAGGATCGCTACATAGTATGAGGCAGAGCATCCACATATTTCCCTAATTGACTCTTTTCATTTATATGCTATTTTTGAATATATGTGAATATATATATTTATATATAGGTAAATACATAGGATGCGATATTGGGACACCCATTAAGGGATCGATTGGACATGAAATTCATAATTTTTGAAGCTTCTGCTTCAGCTTTTTTGTCTCCCAAAAACACTTCTTCTCTTCGGAATGCCTCTTCTTCCGTTCCATTCGTTCTGTCCACTCCATTCTAGGTTGGTGAGATGATTTTTGCCTAAACTTCACTTGCGCGATTTTATAGCGATACTCCGTTCGATCTTCGAGTTTTTTTTATTGTTTTTTTCATAATGTTGATCCATTAGACTTCTTTCAGGCAATATGTGCCGCATTTACTCTTTGTTACGATATTGGGTAGTTTTCTTGCTAATTTGGAATATTACATCCCGTAAATAATATGTGTATAAAACTTTGCTCGTCGTTTTCTGATCTCTACCGTTATTGTATATGCCTTTTGATGAAGTTCGTTCTGAGATCTCTTGATTCATATACCGTGAATCTTTCTGAGAATTTTTCGTTATCTTGTCTTTATGCTTCTTTTTTTTTTCGACTGACCGCCAATCACCATTGTTTCGGCCACGTGAATTACTTCTGCATGGGATAAGATTTGTGTTATACTGCCTCAGTTTTGCGACTGTGGAATATATTCATAGTTTCCAGATTCACTAGACACGTGAAAACAAAAAAAAAACAAAGAATAAGGCGAAACAGAGTAAATACAAGTGAAGGAAAATTCAGGTCAAGAAAATTTATAAACACTTATTGAAGTTAATAATATTTACACAGATTACAGAAAAAAGTGCAAGTTTGTAGTGTACTTTGAATTTATCAATTACTTCCTGGTCACCTACAATAATATCCCTGTGGATGGAAAGTGAAGCTAGTTCGTTAGGCCTATTTTCGGATGTTCTGTTTTTTAGGTATGTCTTCACTCTTCTAAGGCTGTAAAAACATCTCTCCACGCTGGCAACGGAAAGAGAAAGAACTTCACAACACAACTGAATAGATAAAATATATAACAAAATTAGATATGTCATATATAGTTGATATTGCTTCACAACTCGTCAAAACTTTTGAACGATAATTTTTTGGAAAATATTGAAATATTTTATTTTCCACTTCATTGATTTGATTCTGGAAATATGAAGCATTTCCCCTATTTTTAGATATCTTTGAAAATATTTCCTTTAGTCTTATATGACGTTTGACGTCATATTTATGCAATATAAAATACCAAACCGGTGCAACTAAAGTTGCATACCTAGACCACTCAGATTCGTAACCGATCGAATTATTTGGGTTTTTCAGTGAGAAAATGGTCAGAAATATTTAAAATGTAGTCCCATAAAGGCAAAGAGACATGCACGCTTGGAATCACGAAGAATCGGCTGAGAAGTTACCAAGTTCATTGAGTATTTGAACAAAATCAATTTATTCATCAAATTATGAGAAACTAAATAAACTTTTGACAGGTTGCCTATCAAAATTTGTAAGCACGTAGATTTAATTGGAATATAATAATCAATTAATTTCTTTTAAAAAATTTGCGTCACTTTTCATTGATATAAATTATATTCGAGTTGAAATCAGTCATTTAATCAATAAGCTGGAAAAGTTTTGAATGCCATGGCACACTTGGCCGCAACCTTCTCGTAGCTGAGAGTAGACTTTGGCAGGTAGTCTTTTGTTTCATTTATAAGTTCATGACATTTATTTCCTACTGTTATACATCAAATTGAATCTAATTTTATTCGAGTATGATAGAATACCTCCCCTATAAAATTGACCCAAAAAAAGGGTTGCTGATAAAGATAGATTACAGTGAAGAAAGTCGACACTACAGGGCACTCGTCAGACCAAAACAGTGAAAGCTAATGTGTGAATATTTTCTAATTTTCAGTATTGAAATGATCAGTATATATGGACACATAAAAAGTTATTATAAAGCTTAATTTATTATGAAACTTATTACTAACTATAAAATTTTTTTTTATGAGACCTGGGGTTTCATTTCTTAATCATATATGATATTGAAAATACAATATACAAATTTTCGAAACTTTGTTGTTATGAAAAATGAATACATTGAATAGTTCTGCCACTATTTCTGAAACCTATAAATTATAAATAAGTTACTTTTCAATTTACAGAGTTTTACATTATGTCACTCAAATTATAGCCTCATACTTGAAGAGAAGATAATAAATAAATATCACTTCTAAACTCTTATTCATGCCAGAGATACCATTTAAAGGTTATATTTGAAGTAATTTATTGGTTAATGAGGTGAACCTCTGTTGCACAAAAAGACCAAAATCAATTTCAATATTAATGAAAAGCCTACAAGATCTCCAACTCGAACTACCGAAGGTACTGAGCATGTACTATTGCAACCAGTTCCCGCTGAGGCGGGTTTACCCAGAAGGCACATGTAATGGACAACGTCTATGAATTAAACTACACTACGCATTTCTTTTCGAGTGATGAATTTAGGACAGGAAACTACTGGCTACTTACAAAAAATTCATGAAGACTTTTGCAGGACATACCCTGAAATTATTGTGATACAACAGAAAATGGCCGATCAGTACCAAGTTATTCTGAGGAACAGACTCGTGTCAGAAGCAAGAGTCAGCAACATAAAAAATTAGATATCACGAGAAATAAACGAACAAAGAAGCAAGAAGAAGATACAAACAAAGAAGAAGATACAACCGCAATTAACGACCATCTCGTGCTATGACCGAAATTGAAACAACCACCAACATAGACAGAGAAATAAGTATTTGAAGAAGACCAACAAAATTGAACAGGCGTTAACAAGCATGCTTCAGGGTGAGATGAGAAAAACAATTCGGATGTTCGGCAATACAGATCCCCTTAGCAGGCCAGTTTAAGCTCAGTTCTTCATAAAAACTAGGTCATATAGTTAACGCACTTAATGAAATTGTAATCCTCTAGTTTGTTGTTGATGCTCTGAGTTTGGTTACTTGTACTGCGTTGTTTGGTGCTTCTACTGTGCGGCTGACTCATAAGCAAATTGAATGAAAGTCAAAATATGTGAGAGAAAAACACACGCAAACAAGAAGGGAAATTCTGTCATCAAACAATATAGAAAAAGATGAACGAAATAAGAAAACACATTGGCCATTCAACACAATACCAAACAGGAACAAGAACACAAAAACTCGAGAGGAGCATTGCATCCATAATAGTGACAAATCAAATTCATGCACGTTACGCTAATAAAAACATCACCGCCCAGCAAAGTCTTGACACATTTCCATAAAAACTATCCGTTCACGAAAGTCGTTTGAAAAGGTACAAAGAAAGCAATGGAAGGAAAATGGAAATTGATTTATTTGTGAGAACTGAGAGATCCGTTTACAGGTCACTCAACGAAATTGGAAACCAACGACAGAAGGTATCCCACCCAAGAAGGCAAACAGCTTTCCTGGATTGAACAGTTAGCTTAACCTGCTTATTCAAATCGTTGTGTGGGATCAATAGACGAGAAAAAGATGGCCGCCAAACCTATAATGAGATGAGACAACATCCACTCGCTCTAGAGAAACTTGAAGTTGTTATTGGAAATAGTCACAACTGGAAGGCACTTGGACCTGACGGACTCTATAACTACTGACTCAATAACTGCGGTGCACTCATGCGAAATTGACTGTGTTTCTCAGTGTTGTACTGAGTGATCCTCAAGCTATGACGCTATACGAAATCATCAGGTCTTATATTGCTGATAAAATCTATGAACCCTGCTAGCGAAATAATAAATTTGCCAATCAACAGAAGGAATACACAAATATCGCTAAAGGTTGAAAGGAACTACTCATTATAGACTCATCAATCGGCAACCAAGCATACTACAAAAAGAGCAATCTGATTATGGCATAAATTGATTACAAGAAAACATTTCGATATGATAATTAGCAGTCAGTATATGATATATCGACTGATGCCATAACAATAAAGAGAGGAATATGCCAGGGAGATTTTCTGGTTCGTCTTTGGTTCTGCGTGGCCATGAATCCTCTATAGCAGAAATTAAATTCTACCAACAACGGATTTTCCACCAAACATAACAACCCAGAAGCCATCAAAGTCAATCATCTATTGTATATGCACGGCTTGAAGCTAAAGACCTGCAACAATTGGATCAAATGCTTGATATTGTAGATGAATTTGCCAGCGATATAATAATGCATTTTAGTATGGATGAATGTCGCACCTTAAGTGTTAGAAGAGGCAAAATACAGCTGGAAGAAATTCAAATGCGAAATGGAGAGCGCATTGAATTAATGCAAAAGGGACACACATAAATGCTTGGGAATGAAGCAATGAATTCACAAAGCGAGTGAGAGAGTGCTGAAATCAAAACTTAACAGTAAACATCTCTTCAAGGTAATCAACACTTACTCTTGTTCAGTTATTGTTTGCTCATTCGGAATAGTAAAGTAGAGCAGAACTGATGTTGACAACCTGCAGCGACATATCAGAACAGAAAGCGCAGTAGAAAGGACTACTTCACCAAGACATGAAGATGGTAGAGGATTGGCAAACATCGATAACTTGTTGGAACTGCAAATGGGGAATCTTCATGACTTATTTCCACAGGAAGTCTGTTAACTCGCATCTGCACAAAGTAATCTGCCAGATTGGTAACTCAATTCCTCTTGAACTGAGTGAAGGCCTGCAAGTTATCATCACTCTAACTACGAGAAGCTACAGAGTTGGAGAGAAAAACCGCTGCACGGCAGGTACATTAATGAGACCATGAAGGAAAATGTCCACAAGGGAGCGTCGATTTACTAGTTGGTCTCACACAGAATGTTTCCGAAAGTAAACAAAACTCGTAACTTCCTGAAAGACATCGTTAAAGACGCAACAGTGAGCAACGACAGGTCCCGACATGGATGCCAAACAGCAGAGACAATAGTAAATATAACAGGGAATGTCAAATATTCGCACCAACGGAATACAAAGAGAGACATGACGCTGTAGCAAAATTTCTACATGTACAACTGGCTTTGGAACTACATTTGTTACAGAATGAAGAGGTATCCTACTACAAATACATGCAAGACCCAATTTTGGAGAATGATCAGTTTGAACTCTACTGGGATCGCACTATCTTGACTGATCAAACAGCTCACCACAATAGGCCGGACCAGGTCCTGTTTGCAAAAGAAGCAGGAATACTACGTTTATCGAGGTGGCCATTCTAATTACAAACAACCTAATTGAGAAGAAATCCGAAATAATCCCAAAATATCGAGAATTTGGAGTGCGAGTGCATGGACAGTGGAACGTGGTCAGGACTGTTACAGTTATCTTGGAATCCACTGATATAATACCGAAAAATCTTCTGAAAAATATCAGAGAACTAGGACTCGGCGGACAGCTCTATATGGAATTAGAAAAATCGGTTATGCTTGCCATAGCAAGGACTGTCAGGAGTTTTCTCGAATATAAAGGAAATATCGTTAGTCCATTGGGCCCATACTTGATGAAAATCTGAATACACAATTTAATAAAAACTAATTAGTTTTTCGATTTTTACTATAATTAATTCAAAAACATGACAATATCGTTTCGCTAACATAGTGGCTTCATCAGATGTTGATGGTAAACTGAGCTATTACATTGTGGACTGCTTGTATTTATCCTGAAGTGCGTGGGGTGGGAAAGACCATAGAACACTGTTCTTTTTTGTAGGGGAATGACTGTAGAACATATTTCTTATGAATTGTGGAGGATGACTATAGAATACTTTTCTTCGACTGCATTTTTACTGGAATAAATTTAATAAAGGAGAATTATTGATTGAAACTTGATCATTTAATAAGCTGTTTGATTTCTTCCTCTTATTAATTTCCATGGCTTCTAACAGGGTTAGTTTATAACCTTTACCGTCCGTATGCAATATTTTAAAGTTGTTGTCGAATCCATGGTTTCCTTCTAAAAGATATGTTGCATGCGTAAAATCGGTTTAATTTTTTGCAAAGCATCTTTGGTGTTCAGATGTCTAAGGCTGAAATTCCTGCCAGTTTAGCCAACATATACTTTGGGACAAGTACCGCAACTCAACTCGTAGATACCCGATATATCAACAGGCGAAATTTTATCTTTCGCATTTCTGATGTCTACCCACGGTATTCTGGGTTTTGAAAGCTATCGTTAAATTTCTATGAGATAAAAACTTCGTGATTTTTGATAAAGGGTTGCCTGAATACGTTAATAAATCACTGATGAATCCGAATAATAAAATTTCACAAATATTAATAGATATAAAACAGAATATTAAATTTTCAGCTAACTAGGTTATTAAAAACTCCTTCCATTTAGTTAATGAAATTAAAAATACTACCCTATCTGATAATACGAATCTTATATCATTTGACGTTAAAAATCTTTTCCCTAGTATAACCCCAAAAGAAACCATTTTATTATTCAAAAATTTTTTAGAAAGAAATAATGTGAACCCTTCAGTTAAGGAAGAGATTTTACATCTGTTAGAAATGAGCTTAAACCAAAACTATTTTCAATTTAATGATACCTTTTACAGTAGTAATGAGGGATTAATTATGGGATACCCTCTAAGCCCTCTCCTAGCGGAAATATTCAGGGATAATATAGAGAATTCTATTCATAGCAGCCAACTTTCTGAATGCCATTTCTCAAGTATATCCTAAAGTAACAGATACTCAGTTTTTATCTCATAGAAATTGAACAATATCCTTCAAAACCCAGAACACCGTGGGTAGACACATCAGAAATGCGAAAGATAAAATTTCGCCTGATGATAAATCGAGTAACTATGAGTTGAGTTGCGGTACTTGTCCCAAAATATATGTTGGCTAAACTGGCAGGAATTTCAGCCTTAGGATATCTGAAAACCAAAAATGCTTTACAAAAATAAAACCAATTCTACGCATGCAACACATCTTGTAGAAGAGAACCATATCTTCGACAGCAACTTTAAAATATTGCATAAGGAGGGTAAAGGTTATAAAGTAACCCTGTTAGAAGCCATGGAAATTAATAAGACGAAGAAATCAAACAGTTTATTAAATGATCAAATTTTAATCAATAATTCCCCTTTATCAAATTTATTCCAGTAAAAATGCAATCGAAGAAAAGTATTCTATGGTCATCCCCCACAATTCATAAGAAATATGTTCATTAGTCATTCCCATCCCACGCACTTCAGGATAAATACAAGTAGTCCACAATGTAATAGATCAGTGTATCATCAACATCTGATGAAGTTACTGTGTTGGCGAAACGATATTGTCATGTTTTATTAATTAATTATAGTGAGAATCGAAAAACTACTTAGTTTTATTTAAATTATAAAGGAAATAAACGCCTGAAGAATGCCGCCATAGGGACCGCCACCAAGGGCTAGATATTTTGGAAAGGGCCCACAAAAAGCTTAATACCCCTGATATATAACATGTAGGATAAGAGAAAGTTCAATCCCTTTGAGGGATTGTGAAAGCCGTAATGCTTGAAATCGGGGATAATAATATTTATTGTGAAACATTCCTAAAGTACATATTACATTCATTCAATTAATATAATAATAATGTAATAATAACCTTCATTTTTTTGGTCCCAAAAAGTGAGGTCGCTATTAACAGGATCTAATACTTAGTTTACAACAATAAAAGAACTAAAATAAATTGTAATTTCTCTCCTCGATCTATTTTCATATAAAAGGAAATCTGATTCATTTTTAAAAACTAGCATATTTGAATTGGTCTGTCAATTTATTGCAGATATTAAATATTTCTTAAGGTTATAGCTAAAGTTAGGAATGTTTATCACATATCCCGGAAGAGAGTTGAATGCTGATACACTGCTGTATATGAGAGAGTGTTTATATTTTCTGGTCCTCTGTCTAAGTTTCTGTCGAACATTATACATGTATATTAATAACATGTAACAAGAATGCTCACAAAGGAACTGAAGTCAGTTTTGAGTTTGATCTTCCATTCAGTCCACGGAACGAAAATAAATTTATATGGAATTCACAATGGTAACGACATTTGAGAAATGAAAAATGACTTAAAAATATTGATCCTTTAAGACAATTTCACCTTGTGAAGGAAAGTCGTAGAATAATACGGCTGAAGTTTCCAGGACAACAGTGAACCGCATAAAAACACTGATTTCATGACGCAAAGTCACTCTTTTCAATGAGTTGAGAAAAGTGCTTTTACACAGTTCAGCGTGGTAACTTCCTTTTACATGAAGTGTTATTTTGTTTCCATATCCAGGTTTTTATACCTTGAACTTGTTTACGCCGTTCTGAGGAGAGTCAACAGCTCGACAATGGCTACTTGTGACAATGGCTACTTCCAATTGCGTGCTATACCGATAATTCTGATTTTGGTTGTACTTTCTCCGGCAGTATCTTCTTCCATTTACTATTCACATTCTCGATTGAAGATTTCGTAAAGGATAAATAGTTGCCGCAAAGGTGAAGCATTGACCAAATCTCCCAATCAGGAGAATTCATGTCGAAAACTAACAGTGGTGACTTCCTTTACAGCATTGTTCTTTTGTTTATGTTTTTTTTCTCATTCCCAGATTCGTATCCTGAACTTGGCAACGCCATTCTGAGATGAGACAATAAACTCGAAACACATGTCAACGGCCGAACTGCGGGCTATACCGATAACACTAGGGAAGAATTTGTAATATAATTTCTGTTGACTTTGATTTTTAGGCTTTTTTAGAGGTAAATTGACATGCTGATTCCAAAACTTTAATTAGTTTTTTGTGTCACGTCAAGTTTTTTTCTACGTTTTGCGTATACTATTACTCTTCGTGGAAATGAACCTGAATTACAGAGAGCTCTATTGCACTCCTGTCGGAGGAAATTTTTCCAATAATGACTGAAGGACATAGGTAATGGTGCGGTGCAATAGGCTTAGATTCGTATTGTCTAAGACTAATTTGGTCAGTTGCGAATGAGATACTGCAGTAAACAGGTGTTCAATGAAAGAAATGGGAATTTCAGACTATAACGCAACTGAATGCCGATTTTTTATACCTAGATAGCCCAAAACGTAGCTTGAAGTGTGTTCTCCTCCACAATGAATATATTGATATGGTGCAGTACCAATAGGTCATTCAGTTTCTTGGCAGAAAGAATACGAATACATAAAGATAATCATTGACTTGTTGCAATATAACTTATACCAATGGATCATCTATGTTGACCTTGAAATGGTTTGTTTCCTTCTTGGCCAGCAACGCGGATATACCAAGTGTCCCTGTTTTCTATGTATGTGTGACAGCAGAGCTCGAGAGAAGCATTGGGTGCAGTCAAAGTGGCCACTGATCTGAGTGGCAAAGATCTGACCTGAAACCCGGTAATCCAAACATTCTAAATCAGCCACTTGTCGTCAAAAAAAAACATTATATTTCCGCCTTCGCATATAAAGTTAGGTCCCATAAAGCAATTTGTTAAAGCTTTGTCAACTGATGGGGACTCTTTTAAGTATATCATTTCGGCATTTGCTAGCTTGTCATATGATAAGATAAAGGATGGTGTCTTTGATGGGCCACAGATTCGGCAACTTATTAAAGATGAACGTTTCATTGAAACAAAGACAGAACTTGAAAAGAATGCTTGGTTGGCATTCAAAAGTATCGTCAAGGACTTTCTTAGAAACACACGAGCCCAGAATTACATGGAAATTGTTCAACAACTCTAACAAAGCTTTGTTGTTGCATGAGTATCAAACCGCATTTCTGACATAGAGATCTGGCTAACTCTCCAGAAAATCTTGGCGCTGTTATTGATGAACAGGGTGAGCGATTCCGAAAAGATTTAAAGGTAATGGAGGCAAGGTATCAAGGTAGATGGGATGTCAGTATGATGATTGACTAATATGTGAGCATCAAGCGAGAATGTCCCCAGATTAAATATTCTAGGAAAAGTTATAAGCGAAAATTTTTACCCTAATATCTTTTTTTATTTTTTGTATAAACACAATTCAACTTTTAATATTATAATTACCTTTGTATGAATAAAATATTCTAAAATGTTTGGTTAGTACCCACTTTATTTTCCTCTGTGTGCCCATTTTGTATGGCTTTTAGGGTAATGGGAGGGTATCCTGTAGTTTAAAAACTTGATGAAAAGAAAAAAATTGATAACATTTTTGAATTAGAACAGATCTAAGACAACAAAATTGCTGTTTCTACTTTATCCCACCTTAATTTCTTTCATTGTATATGTGCTTATATTTGAATTTATTTCTAGTGAAATTCTGTATACAATTCTACTAGTTCCGCCTTTTCCTATCAAGAGGTATTTACTCTGATCAAAATAAATTGAATAATATGAATTGACTTTGTGCAATTCATGTAGAAATTATAAACTGCAACTCCATACAAAAAATAATATTGCAAGGACTACTGTTATGTATTTATTTGAATACATATCACAAATTATATACGCTCGAATATAAAAATTCAGACATACAAGTATAAAATCATTATAAAAAGCTATCTTACCTAAATTTATAATATATTCATAAATATAATTCGATAATATGGACAGTTCAGCAAATTCATAATATATTACAGAGAGTATAATTAAAGAATATGTACAAAAATGACATCCATCGGTTCATAAATTACTAGATTACTTACATTACATTATGAAATAAGTTTTGATAAATACTTATCACTAGAAATTGTAAACACTGATTAAGTACAAAAACATAATTATATAATTATTCTATACTATACAACAGTCAACAATCGAAAAATCGGGAACATTAGAAACAAATTTATTTGAAATAAATTTTAAAAAATAAAAAAAGTGATACAGAGAAAAAAATTTCATGTGCATTATAAAGATGAGCCATCTACTTAAAAGAATTATTTGCGAAAATGTCAATACATTCTATTTTGAGAATTGAACATTAAATGAACAAAAAATGAAAATTATGCTTACCAAAATTATTAGAAAATGTTTCATATTGATGTTGCGTATATAATTTTACAATATATAATTCATTTTATTCTTCAAGTTTCAAAAAATTGATTCAATAAAATAAGATTTTCCTTCATGAAATTTGGAAGAGGGTTAGGTTACACTTTTGGAAAAAATTAATGTTAATGACGGTACTTTAGAAGAATATCTTCAGGTAATGAAAATTATTCTAATATCAGTCCCTGTGAAACATTCAAATTAGTTTGAAAGATTGTTTGATACAGTTTTTCCTACAATAGTTATTTATATCAAATGTTTCAAGCAGGTTGGCATTGACATTTTGATAGAAGTGATCCTTATTTGAAGTTATTTCCTAATCTGATCATTGGTCATATTTTCAGATATATCAAATTTTATTTATTAAATCAAGATTGATTCTTTTTATCGGGAAAATTTGGCAGTATATATGATTATCATTTTTACATAGTAGAAGTGAAAACATAATCACCTAATTCTGGTAGCAATAACTTTGGAAAAACTATAAAATCCCAAAACATTTACAATTACAGTTGTTCTTATTCAAATGAAAAAGTAATGCATTCTGACGTTTTATGTTAATGTGTAGATATTTCTCAAGGAGATAAATTATTCTAGCCTCAGTCAAGTATGAATTGTTTTAGAGATTTCGTTTCAGAGTTGATTTTATAAATATTGCTTTCATTAGTAATAATTTATGTTATATACAAACAATTCTAATTCCCTTCAAGTTATAAATTACACAAAAAGTATTTTTGGATATTATGGTTAACAACAACTAGTGAAATTTCAGTTTTGAATAATACGTAAAATTATAAAAAACTCACGTCTTAAAAAGTCATGTTGAGCACGTCAAACGACCGCGTATAAAATTTTCGAAGATTGGAGATATTTTTGGCAGTGTGTTGTAGCGAATCTGACGTCAAATTTACAGAAAATTACTTGTTTGTTTATTAACGCTAATGATATGGTTTAAAACACATCTAGTCTAATCAAATGATATGTACAAAAAAATTAGTATCGAAACGAGATCATTCAAAAAATATTCTGCCTCCGAAGCAAAACGTGAAAACTCCAATGGCTATAAGGCATCGTAAATGTTTTCTTCATAAATAAGTAATGGAAGCTTAAGATTATCAACAATTACAATTCACAGGTGTATAAAATTCGGCTTCGCGTCCTAAACGTTATATATTTGACATTTTATCTTATACTAATACAGTTATCAATAAATTACCTAGAAGAAAGCAGACAGTTGATTTCGATCTTACTTAATATTGTGGACAGATAATCATTGAACAATGAATAAATGTGAGATCGCTTCATAATTTGATTCGTTAATTGCTACACTGAGATTTCTATTTTATAATGATGGTATGTATATTCATTACTGAGATACAAATTCGAAGATATAGAAAAAGTACAAAATCCTTGAGGTAATTTCACATACATATTTCGCAAGTGCCTTCAACTTGAAAACTTCATTCGCTAGATAGAATTGAGTACAATTCAACATTCAAACCCTTTGAATGTGTTCGAAAGACAACGTGGTAATGTCTATACTGATAATTTTGGAACCTATTTTTATTTTATTGAGGGAAAAAGCATAAAGCATTTTTGTTGTATCAATTCAAATTTTAATTTTTATGAAAATGAAACAATTCACATTTAATCAAAAATTCTTGTCTTTCAATAAAGGGTAGAATTTGATTGACATACATGTAATATTAGCATTTAATGATATTAGAAAGGTTTTCATATTGATTTATTTCAATGAATATTGGAAATCCTGTTATGATATTATAACCGTATCAATGACAGTGATCAGAAACTGAAAAATTATAACAAGTAAGACAACAATATATGATAAAAAGATCAATGTGATTTTTAAATTATTTAATTCCACGTATTCAAGATTTTAGTCCTACATATCTTAATCACATCTCTTCTCAAAAAAATTTCGACATTTCAAGAGAACCTTATTATAGAGAGGTTATTACTGAAGTCTGGTAGAATGTGGCTATCCAATAAATAGATTTACCCCTAAAGACTTCTTAGAACATTCTCCAAAATTAATAAGGTGGATAAGTATTGAATGACCTTAGATTTATTTAGTCTAGAAAAATTTTCAGTGTCATACTCAGTACGATCACACCCTAAATATTTTTCAAATATTTTCAGCATTCCTTCAATAGTTCATATATCTTAGACAATCAACTGAATGATTAGCTCACTTTAATCAACATACAAAAAAAATTGAAGCTAGTATTCCTGATGTAATACGAAAAGTGACTCATTTTCCAGAAGTATTATAGATCCTGTAAAATGTTATTCCTTGTGAATTATTCCTCATATCATAAAAGATACTGAGCATTGACTTATGTTGTTTGAATAGTACGCATTTTCTAGTTTATCACACAGACATTAAAAGCTTCTTCACGTTCTTACTTTTCAGAGTGTTTCTTTACATTTTGGTGAGAGCCTCTGAAACACTTTTCACTATTTCTGAGAAGGCTGGCCTCTTCTGGGGATCTACATCAAGACAATTCATCTGAAAAATATAATATTGATTAGTTTTGAAGATGATATTCTTTTGAAAGTAAACCTATCAAATAATTACAACTCGTTTTGAAAAAGGTGTATTGGTTGAATTTTAGAAATGGCTTTAATAGGTTTGCAAAATTAGCCTGAACTCAATATAAATAATAATCAATCAATGAATCTGTCTATAATTAGTGACATTCAAATGATAATTTTTCTTGAATTATTTTATGAAGTAGATAAATATGTAATAAAATAGAACTCATATTTTATTTCTTGAAAGCTTTATATTCCAATCATTATAAAGAGTTCCAAAAAACTGAACTAGGTTTATATTGATAGTAAATTTCTACATTTCACTGTTTTTTCACTAAAATATATAACTTAGAAAACCATTCGTTGGAAATTGGATGAAATACCTTCATTCTTAATATCCTCCATAAATAAATTCAAATCATTTATAAAAAAAAATACACTCATTTAATACTATTATAAGTAAAGGTAAATAAGTAAAGGTAAACTATATTTTAAATTCTCAAACCGCTGTATTGAAAAACAAACCTGTATATTTGCAATATCTTCAGGTGTTGAAGAGTGCGCCTTCCATTCAAGTTTCTTCTCTTTCAATTTATTGAGCACACTGTTGTCATTAAGCTTCGGGAATGGTAATTCTCCTTGACTGAATATCTCCCAGATGACTACTCCAAGAGCGTACACATCACTCTTTGTAGAAAATTCATCCTCATATACCGCCTCGTACGGCATCCACCTCAAAGGTATAATCTGTTGAAGAATAAAGCAATGTTATATAAATTTAACACAGAAAATTAACTATCGATTAAAAACTTCGAATTTCCAACAAAAACTATTCTAATTGTTGATTACTTTGAACATTTTCAATTTACTATTCGAAAAAAATTAATAAATTGTCAAGGTAATTTACCTGATTCATATGCTTGCAGTACTCTTGGCTGTATGGATCTCTAGTAAGCCTAGGAAGACCAACCTTAACAACTAATGAAGATGTGACTAGACAATTGCGCGCTGATAAATCCTTCATAACTATTCGATTTGAAGATATGTAATCCATTGCCTTTGCTATTTGATGAACAACTCCAGCAGCTTGAATTGGAGAAAGGGGTGGAGGGGTTCCTTTTTGAGTAGCCACCAAAAATTGCTTGAGGTCACCCTGTATGAATATACATATACATAATAAAAAATATGTGAGCCATACATAGTAAAAGAAGTAAAAAGTTCATAGAAGAAAACTAAGAATCCGAAAGTTCATTCGCAATATTGTTTGTGACCAAAAAGGGAAACCAGTAATATTTCTGTCAATCTTTTTAGTGCAGCAGCATTCATATAAAACTCGTCATTATTTCTAATAAGTTGCTTATCCTTTACACAGTGAGAATAACAATTAATTCACTGCGTTACAAATTTTCAAAAAATTTGAGTACCCACTTTGAAATGTCATGATTTTTTATTTATACTTATCGTTTAATAAACATACACATCAATTTTCTTTCCAGCACGTCTCATTTTTTTTCCGCAAGAAAGTGCCATTTTATATTAGAAATGAAAACGTCAAAACATATTTTAAAGAAATCCTATAAAATTAACCAATTTTTTTTGCATTAATTGAGCCTAATTTTTTCATTTAAGTAAAAAAAGTTAACAAAAATATTACCTATGAAATTTTCATAAAAAAATATCGTGAAACTTCAACGTTTTCTTTTGTGCTTCGAATGATCTTCTCGTTTCAAACGCCAACAGTAATCACCTAGCATAGTTGTGTCCCAACGACCTTGAAACCTCTGACACTGCTCATCACTAACTGCACCAAGATTAGATGGAAAAAATGAAAAATGAGAATGAAGGAAGTGAATTTTTAATGACATTCTGCAACACAACTTTTCGTATGCTTTCAACATGTCGTTCACTAGATGTTCCCATTTTCGGATCTGTGGTTCCCTAAAAACACTTTTATAACTGCTTTTAGTGACAACCAGGCGTCAAATTCCGTATTAGCAAGCTTTTGTCAAAATTTGGGTCGTTTATCAAAGTACGTATTTGTGGTCCCACAAATATTCCTTCTTTGAGTTTGGCGTCACTTAACTTTGAAAATACTGTCTTCAAATATAAAAAGCCATCTCCCTCTTTATTCGTAGCCTTCACAAAAGTTTTCATCAAACCAACTTTTGTGTAGAGTGGTGGTAAAATAACATTTTTAGGATCTATCAATGGTACATGTTTCACATTAGATTTTCCGCATACAAACTCTGACCTTTCTGGCCATACTTTTGTAATGTAGTGTTTTTCTGTGGCTCTGCTGTCCCACATACAAAGAAAACAACAGTATTTAGTAAATCCGCCATGTAATCCGAGCAAAATAGCTATAAATTTGAGATCAGCGCATACTATCCAGCTGTAGTTTTTGTATTTTATCAAATTTAATATTGATTTCATGTTTTCATATGTTTCTTTTGAAACAGTTGAATATGCTATTGGTACTGACGCATACTTGTTGCCATTGTGCAGCGATACCGCCTTCAGACTTGTTTTAGAACCATCAACAAAAAAACGCCAGTCTTGTGTTTCGTAAGGAATATTCAACTCACTCATCAGAGTTTGTATATCGTTTCAATAACATATGTATTCAAAATTTGAAAAAAAAGAAGCCAGTTGTTTATTACGTTTTCGTTACACAGATACATTTGTGTTAGGAGCTAACAAATTCCGCTCTTTTAATCTAAATCCTAGTAGGCTATTTTGTCCTAATTCAGCTTGCCTAATTGATAAAACTAAGCCTCGTATTAAATTTATATGCTGACATATACCTCGAAAACTAGACGTCATGGATACCACATATGTTTGGAACATTTAATCTATGACTCATTACCTATTCATTCAAGCTAACAGTTAAGAGGGTACCAAAATCGTGTAACGCAGTATCTAATGGTAGGTAAAACTAGACCAGAAATACTTCACCTTCTCATTTCCATTCATATATATAAAATTAACGAACACAAGTTCAGAAATTTAATTGATATGTTGTCCAGGCAAAATATATTTCAAACTCTATCATTACAATTTGATGGAGATAACAGAAAAACAACGTGCTTTTTTTCTCTATTGCAGTGTTACAACACAGTTGATAACAGAGTGCTTGCCCTTCATATATTTATATAGCTTTCAGAACTATAAAATATTAAACGAATAACTCAATATTAGTTAAAAAAAAGTCTTTAAAAGTTACTAATCAAAATGGTTAGTTATATGTTATAGAAAAACAGAACTTCATCGAAGTACTCAACACAAATACTCCACAAACTGACAATATTTCAATAAATTCGAAAATTGAGGATAAACCCATAAACATAGAAGATTAGATGATGAAATATAATATGAGAAGGTATGAAATTGTCGATATATATCCCTTGAAAATGTATTTGTTCAACTAAATACTCAAATTTTATGATGAAATTCACTGATCATTCGTGAATATTTTAAATTCATAAAAAATGTGATTCTTGAATGTTGTCATTTGTGTACAACTTAAAATTACACAAGTATATAATTACCGCTTAAAATTTGTTATGTATAAAAACATATAAGGTTTTCACATCTACTTTCACTATTTCTAAAACAAATGTAAGAAAATTTTGGATAGGCAACCCATAATATCAAGAAAAGTAAAATGTGTTGTAATATTGTTTTTAATTGGTATTTGCCGTTTTGACATTTCTATTAACTATGAAAACATTTACTATGGATTATATATGCCTCATTACAAATTTTTTTATAAATAGCAAGTTATGCAATGACAGGTATTCAAGAGCTACATCGTCGATACATTTGCCATAATTCAGTTTGCCCAATAGTGTATACGAAAAAAGCTTTTCTGTAAATTGTTGTTTACGATTTTGAAGAGAAATGGTCTGTTACCAAGATATATTGTTTCCTATTTATTTCACTAAGTCGACTTAACTTAGGAACACACCCTGGAACACAAAACTTACCCAATCCGTATATTCCAACAGCATATAATGAGGATCAGATTCCCTGCATAATCCCAGCAACTGTGTGATGTTGTCGTGAGATAATTTCAGGAACATATCGATCTCCCGTTTGAACTCCGTGAGACAATTTTCGTCTTTGGTATGTGTGAAAGCTTTAATTAGAACAAGTATTTCTTTGTCTTCCGTTATCCCGTTAGTTGCGGAATGTCTGTTTTCTCCAGTTGGAATAACACTCTTCGAAACTTTGCCCAACATTACATCTCCAAACTCTCCTCTACCTAGAATGAAATTTATGTCAAAAATAAGGATTCATTTTCCAAATTAAGTTCACTACCTTACACAGAAAGAATTAAAGGAAGACAAGAAGTTGAGGTAACATCTCGTATACTTTTACATTACATTGAATATCAGCTTGTAATGTCTTCAAGACTAGGATGTTAAGTTCAGTTTGCAACCAAAATGAAAAAGTATTATTGCCTCTAAAACTTACAGCGACCATTTTGTTTTACGTCTGAATCACTGAACGATTAGGTTATGGTCAATTTTTTTTAGGCAATTGAAACTTATTAAAGTATGCTTTTGAGTATTATTTTTATTATTATAACATATACGTAAATATTAAGATTCAAAAGGTTGCATAAATGTGCTTACATCTAGCAGTCAAGAAGTTTGGGTTGATTGTGCCACTTGTATACAAAATTCTGGGGAACAGAGACCGACTGTTGAAAATTAGAAAAAAATTTGATTAGCCAATGAAAAATTTCGATGATGAAGTGGGAAATGGAAATCAATACTATTAGAAGGTTGAACAAAATCTAAATTAAAACGAGATTCCAGAAACAATGAGTTCATGGTATGACGGAAAAATATGAAGATTTGGGAGTAAAATACTCGCAGCTGAAGACAATCAATTGGTAGAGGGACAAAGACTCCGTTCTGTTAAAAAAAAGAACATTGAAAACTCACTCATAAGAATAACTTACCAATTAACTTTCTTGAACAAGAGGTTTTGGTGACATAGTATAGTTGCAAGAATGGAAATTAAATATTTTATGAAGAATATGTATAATTCTTTTAATGCTCCGAAAAATATTTCACCAATTTTCACAAATTATTCGATAGTTCCATCTCAGACTTGAAATTCTATCTCAAGTCTGATATATTTAAGTATTCTTCCTATTATTATTATTTTTCCGAATGAGCTCAATTACTTACCTATGAGTTTTACATCGTTGAGATGACTCTTAGGCACAGCTATTTTGTCGTAGTTCGATTTTGATTTTCGAGATTGACCCGAGCTCTGAGAATGGGTAGTTTCTGCGCCATCGCTTTTTTGTCCATCCTTGTGATTTTCAATTCCATTCATTCCCTTCTTAGAGCCATCAGAGGTAATATCTTCTTTCAGTTCGGTGTGATCCACCTCGCCATTTTCAACTTTACCTAATAGGTAAACATATAAACAAGCATTACTGAGAAAAAAGTTCCGTATATCCTGATCACAAATTTTAATGCAAAAAATAAAAATATTTTTACATACCATCAGTAACCGGAATTTTTCTTGATTTTCTTCTGTAGCGGCACCACACCATCAAACCAACGACCAGAATGATATATGCGGCGGCTACTGACATGGTAATTAAGACAGCTTTTGTAACAGTGGAGTCGTCGGAGGCTGAAAAAATCCTTCATCAGAATCATTGAATACACGAATTGAGATAATTTTAAATTTAATATTTCTTTTGTTACATCACGATGTAATCACGTTTTGCATCCCATCATTTGATGAATTTACTACTCAGATGTATCTCTTAAGGTAGAGAAGATTTAAGTATGTCTCAATTTTTCATAACAGAAAATGTGAAGAATCTGGGTTGTTGTAACGAAATACTATTAAAATAGGCACTTTTTCGTACTAGAATGGCAACTTTTGCCAAAAGACTGCAATTTTTGAATATTGACCAACTAAACTTGATTCGAATAGTTAAAATTTCTTTATAATTTTCAATAGATTCTTTTTGTGTGGGAATGGATGGAAGAGGTGAAACAATGAGTCTGAAAATTGGATAATTAATTGGTACTCATCGGGACCCATTCATTTTATAACATATATTACCTATTTGATTTGAATAACCAAGTTATTTTAGTCTTTCAAAATTCTTAATGAATTTTACTTCTGCTGAATCTTCATAATCTCCTGTATCAATTTGAGAATATTATTACATCTTCTATACAATATCACATTATTGCATAATGTGATATTGTATATGAGCACTATGTGAATCACATAGTGCTCAGATAAGTCATCAATATTTCTATTCACAAAGAACAATACCAGATTGACTCAAGTAAACAATTTTCAAATGCTAGGAATTTCTACTCGGAAAATACTTATACATAAATATATGTATATATATATATATATATATATATATATATATATATATATATATATATATATATATATATATATATATATATATATATATATATCAAATTGAATATTCAATATTAGTCGCGATAGCTCTGAACTAACCGAGAGGTGTGATAAGATATTCAGTTTTTTCACATCCTCTTTTTGAGAATTAATAATTATGTTTTACTTAAATTATTAATTAAGTATTCTTTAAGCATTTTACAATTTAATAAAGAAAAAGCAAGCAGTAACACTAATAGTGAAGTAGTGATTCAAGTGGTAAACAGGAGTATAAAAACCAGTAACATTGGCACAGCTTGATATTACAATATTAATACCAATAACACGTTTGAGGAGTTAATTTCTTTCCAAAATGTAAAGCCGGGTATTAATAAAAAGTTCAACTTTTGAAGAAAACTTGAAAGAAGAATGATTAAATCCCAAAAATCGCCAAAATCCAAGTCTTCGTTATTTTTGTGCAGTTTACAAGTTTCACACTGAAGTTATTGATAAATTTAGAATCCGGCGCTCTGATCCATCCTTTAGCGCATGCTCAATAGTCTGGTATTGGCGATGTTATTTTCAGTTTACTGAAAACCATCGAGTCTGGAAATCAGGCTCGTGAATACCAAAAGTTATCGTTTACAATGAAGACAGACTTTGATCAAACCGATTCTGACGTGTTTTCCAACGACTACATATGCGAAAAAAATGAAATTATCAAGGATAAAAGTTCAGCTGTCCAAAGCTATTGCAACAACTTCAAGAGTGGTTATATGCCAGTGAATCCAGATTACATTACCAAAATGCAATTTACAGGACGTAAAACCTTCGCTTTTTGGACTCTCGTAATAATCCTTATCGTATTAGCCATTGGCAACCTATGCCTAACATTCATTATACTGAGTGTTCTTCGTCTAGGCGGCAGGATGGAATCTATTGAATTTATCCAAAATCAAGATACGACAAAATTTTTCGGAGTAACGGATTTGGGCCATCTCTATAAGAGGAATGGAAAAATTGAAGGATACAAGGATTTGCCAATGGAAGTATCATCTCAAGATAGCGCGATAATTTTCAGTTTGTCTTCGAAAATAGGAAGAGTCTCCACTAGATTCAAGATGAATAGCAACGTCAGTATCTTCGAAGGAATCAACAAATTTGAAGTACGGGGGGAAGACAACAAGTTGATTTATTCGTCTGTTGATCCGACGTTTAAGTCGATCAAAAGTGCCAATAATTTGAAGACTAAATTGACATTAACCAATCGAATATCGAGTCCTTTGAAAGAAGATTTGAATGTTCATGGAAAACTAGTTAATTTGAAAGGAGCAGAGGGGACAACAGTAAATGGAAAATTAATATTCTGGAGTGCAGATCAAGATATACATTTGAAGACTGTTAATGGTTCGATTATTATGATGAGTAAGAAAGATGTCTTAATCAACATGAAAAATGTTCCAATTGATGTAACGAAACAAAATAATCACATGAGGACTCAGTATAAAATATGCGTGTGTATGCCTCAAGGAAAATTATTTAGAATACCAGTTTCCGGTACGAATTCTATTCTTGCATGTAACCATGTAAATTTATCTCCACAGCATAATCCTTGCTTTTAGATTTCATGTTTCAAATTAGTCAATATGAAAAATTTTATCGAATGCTTGAAGACATACAGTATATAAAAATTGTAGGATTATTAAGAATAAATCCATTGAATTTTTATCATTGTCAGACCTTCATTTCAACTTAATAGTGAGAACATGTGTCACATCTCTGTTATGTTTAATCAATATAATTAACATATCTGTCAAACTTCGAAATAAAATTAAAAACTAATTAAAACTGAAAATTTTCCATTCTTTTACCGATACCTGACATTATAAATATATACCTTTATATACATATATATATATATATATATATATATATATATATATATATATATATATATATATATATATATATATATATATATATATATATATATATATATATATATATATATATATATATATATATATATATATAAATGAGAGGTATTAATAAATACTTGTCTAAAAATCACTGACTGAACAATTCTTTATTCGACTAATGCCTTAGTTATATTTAATGCCTAATAAAGGCATTAAATATAACTATTTAATGCCTTTTACAGCATTATCAAGAAGAATGATTCTTCTTGATAATTCCGTAAAAGGCGAAACTACTCGAATAAAGAATTGTCCAGTCAGTGATGTTTAGACAAGAATTTATTATTACCTCTCATTTAAATATGAACTTAATTAAAATAAATTAAACTCTTGGCTTAATGTTTCACGATTTATTCAACAATATGAATAGACTATTCACATTGTTGAATAAATCGTGAAACATTAAACCAAGAGTTCAATTTATTTTAATATTCAATTATGTTTCTCCAAGAGTTAAGCGAGAATTCAATCTCAGTCATTAAATATGAACTATCACAGAGCTGATTCATCGTCCATTGAATTTATATATATATATATATATATATATATATATATATATATATATATATATATATATATATATATATATATATATATATATATATTCAAATATATAACAAATATTTACAGTTGCCGTTCCTTCAAACTTTGTCCAAACTGTAGAGCCAATGAACGAAAGTTTGAAACTCCAGTAATGCAAAGTTATATTTTTGATGTTTAAATGCGCACTCAACTTGTATAGTTCATTTCAGTAATACAAAAAAATGATCAATAATTTACATATAATCAAAGATTTTTTGAATAATGGATATGCCTATCAGTTAATTTCTATTATTGAATGCCTGTATATTAATTTCTCGAAACAATTCTCATCATATTCTCGAAAAAAACTTTGCTAAAGATTGAGAAGTATGTACAAAGCAATACAATAATTTGGTGAAATATTCTATAATTCAATTTTTTGTGCAATAATGCATATTTCTTGTTAATAGAAAAAATTAATTATTTCACAATGTAAAATTATTAGATTTCATGAAATATTCAAAATCTTATTTTGAGATTAAGGGAATTATAGGATTTTGAAATGATGAATTGGGTAGTTCACTTGCGTATGATGTTTTCTCTTCACCTCTAAACATAGATATATCAAGGTTCAAGCTTTTTACTGAAGTTTGAAAAAGTTTCTGTGTATCCACACAGAGTAATATGAAGAAAGAACATAGTGATTACAAAAATGTCATCTTAAAATTCTGTAATGATGACTGAGATGTTTCATCCAATCTGTCATTGAAATGAGAACGTGCGAAAAATTTTCCTCTGCAGCAAGATTATATTGGAGAGCCCTATTCAGCATTATCTGGCCGTTAACGCTACTTTCCATTATTATCATAGACGATAGTCGGCCCAGCAAATGCCTTTTCGTCGTTTTACTCATGATAGGATATTGGATAACAGAAACCCTTAACATTATTATAACATCCTTCCTCCCTATAGTGCTATTCCCAGTTCTAGACGTTATGAGTACTGAACAGATTTGCAGTAGTTACATGGATGGGGCTAATATGATGTTTTTGGTAGGAGTAATATTAGCAAGTGCCGTGAAATATTCTCGTTTACACGAAAGAATTGCTCTTACGTTGATAACTTTCATCGGCTGTAGTCCCAAAAAATTACACTTAGGTATTGTAGTAATCTCTGCGGTGACTTCAATGTGGATTTCAAATACAGCCACCACAAATGTTATGATTCCTATAGTATCATCGATTTTAACTGAATTCGAATCACGTGGACTAGTTACTTTGTTTCACCCAGATTCAGATCAAAGCTCTTCGCAGCCTTATTCAAGAGACATGAGAAAACCCACCGCAGCCACCATGTGTTATTATATCAGCGTAGCTTATGCTTCGATTATTGGTAGCATGGGAACACTAATCGGCACGGAAGTTAATATTTCTTTCAAAGGAGTCTTCGAGTCAACGTTTAAAGATGCACCACCAATCAATTTTGGATATTTTATGCTAGCAACAATACCTATTGTAATACTAATACTCATATTCTCGACTTTAATGCTTCAAATATGGTTTTTAGGTTTGTTCAGGCCAAACTCTAAAGAGGCGCAACTCTTTGCCGTCGGAGAAGAAGTAGTAGCAGTGGCTCAAGCAATAATTGATTCAAAACGAAAAAAATTAGGATCTATAACTTTTCATGAAATAGCAGTTTCGTTCTGTTACTTATTGGCAATATTTTTATGGATAGTGAAGTCTACAAATAGAGTTTCAGGTTGGATCAAGTCAATTAAAGTAAGGCTGGATGACAGTACCATTGGTGTGGTTGTGGTAATCCTGATGTTCTGCATTCCTGTCAAACCAAATTCAATATCTACGGATAGAGAAAGAAATAAATCTAAGCAAGTTATAGTTCATGGTCTCACCACGTGGAAATTCATTCGAAATAACGTACCATGGGGGGTGGTGTTGTTAATTGGAAGTGGTGTAGCCTTAGCTAAAGCTATTAAAATTAGTACAATGGACGATTATATACTCAATTTAATAGGAGATTTGAAATATACTAATCCGTATTTAGTATTAACATCAAGTTGTATCGCAGTAGGTTGTTTGACCCAATTTTCAACAAATGTAGTAGTGGCCAATATATCTCTACCTCTAATGGCAGAACTAGCTCAAGATTTAAATATGAATCCGTTATTTTTAATGTATCCCGTAACATTATCGTGTTCTTTCACATTCATGTTTCCAGTTTCTGCAGCTCCCAATAGTGTGGCCGCTTTGACTTGCAATATGCCAACGAAAGAAATGATTAAAATTGGTATTATTCTTTTAATTATTTCTTTAATGATTCTTCTAGTCGTTACGGCAGTTATTTTTAGTGTAATTTTTGATAGCAATGTTTTGCCACATTGGGCTAGAACCTATACCTGATGAAAGTTGAAAATTTTTGTGTATTTATATATTTAAACGTATTTATCAAAGGAGTATAAGCAAACAGAATGTTTCTCAATATTTTAAATCTATCAATTATTTTTTAAATATACGATATCTGAGAAAAAATGTTTTAAATATCAGAATTACTTTGAATGAAAGCATATTCGTAAAAGACGAAAAGTAAGAAGAAATATTCAAATAATTATATATATATATATATATATATATATATATATATATATATATATATATATATAGTATTTTTCTATTTCATCATAATAATATTTTATATAATCCAACCATTATTGTAATCTTATAGAAAGAATGAATTTTTCCAAAAAAATCTCTACATGTAGGTACGATATTATTGTTTGTATTAAAATAAAATAATATCATAATTAATATTAAAGTGTTTCATATTGTCATTGAAAATTTCAATTTAGTTTAGGCATCAATTATTTTGAAAATTCGATAAAGTTTAACAGTTTGTTTTTGTAGAGCAGGTGACAGATCATGCATTTTGCATAAAACGTCAAAAACAAGTCAGTCTGTAGTTTTTCTCTTCCGTCAGTCGAGCGTTTTTGGAAAATTTATTGTCTGAAAAAAATGCAGCATCAGAAAATAAACCATGAGCATATTCTCAAATCGAGGAAAATTAATTGGCTGTCTTAATGGCCAAAGTAACCGAGGACAGTAAAAGAAAGAAGTAATAAACTTTCAGCGGCAGAAAATATGTGAGTGGCAGAATCATGTCATACAAATAATGACTATAGCTACGACCATGTCAAGAATTGACAAATTGTTTTATATACTTTGATTATTAGTAGAATTTAAATGAAATGGAAGAACTTCCTCTCTGCAGCGCGATTGTACTGGAGAGCCATATTCAGTATTATCTGGCCATTAGTGCTCCTTTCCATTATTATTATAGAAGATAGCCAACCCAGAAGATGCCTCTTCGTTGTTTTACTTATGATAGGATACTGGCTAACTGAGGCCATTCATATCATCATTACCTCATTCCTTCCTATACTCCTATTACCAATCCTAAACGTACTAAGCACCACTGAAGTATGTAAAAGTTACATGGATGGAGCAAATATGATGTTTTTAGTGTCGATAATATTAGCAAGTTCTGTGCAATATTCTCGTCTTCATGAGCGAATCGCTCTGGTGATGATAAGTGTAATTGGATGTAGTCCCAAAAAATTACAACTCGGAATAGTGACAATAACTGCATTCAATTCGATGTGGTTATCGAACACTGCAACTACCAATGTTATGATATCCATTGTATCATCGATTTTATCTGAATTCGAATCGCATGGAATTGTCAACGTGTACGATACTAGTGAAGAGAAACCAAGTGCGTCTCAACTAGAACTAGAAGCCATGAAAAAACCCACACAAGCAACCGAGTGCTATTATATCAGTGTAGCCTATGCGTCGATAATTGGCAGCATAGGAACATTGATCGGTACAGAAGTTAACATCACATTCAAAGGACTATTCGAAAGAACTTTCAGAGATGGGCCAACCATCAGTTTTGGAAATTTTATGCTGACGACGCTGCCTGTTATAATAATTATACTAATGTTTTCAACTTTGGTGCTTCAGATATGGTTTTTAGGTTTGTTCAGGCCGAACTCTAAAGAGGCTAAGGTGATTGCTGTTAGTGAGGAAGTCGAGGCTATAGCAAAATCAATTATAGATTTGAAAAGAAAAGAATTAGGACGAATAACTCTCCATGAAATAGCTGTTTCTTTCTGTTACTTATTGGCGATATTGTTTTGGATAATAAGGTCTTCTCATTTGGTGACAGGCTGGATAAAAACAATAAAAATCAAAATTAATGATAGCACTATTGGTGTGGCTGTCGTAATTTTAATGTTCTGCATTCCCATAAAACACAAAAATATGGTTACTGGTTTGACGACGTGGAAACTTGTTCACAAAATTATGCCATGGGGAGTATTGTTTTTAATAGGAAGTGGTCTGGCCTTAGCTAATGCAATCAAAGTTAGTACAATGGATAATTACATGTTTTCTTTAACTGGATATTTAAACGATACTAATCCATATATTGTCCTAGTAATAAGTTGTATTTCGGTGGCTTTTTTGACTCAGTTTACAACCAACGTAGTGTTAGCTAATATAACCTTACCAATAATGGTACACTTAGCTCAAGATCTACATATCAATCCGTTATTCTTCATGTATCCTGTAACTCTGTCTTGCTCTTTTACTTTCATGTTTCCAGTTTCTGCACCGCCTAATAGTGTAGCCGCTATGACTTGCAATATGGCCACCAAAGATATGATTAAAGTTGGGTTTTTCATTTTGATTATTTCTTTGTTGATTCTATTTGTAGCTTCATGGATTTTCGCTGTATTTGTTTGGGATATTAGCGTATTTCCAGATTGGGCTAAAAATACGACTGCATCTAGTATACTTGACAAATCACAAGAAGATTTTTAAAATGTTGTTCGATTTAGCTCATAAAAAAATTATGTATGAATAGATTTCGATAATCTTTCATTCAATTAAAACAAATAAACTGTTTTTTGAAAACATTAATTTTTCTCTCTTGGTCAATTTTTTCTCAAAGTGGACTATTGCCAGGTCATTTGTGTTAATATTCTATTCATATTTTCATATTATTTCAGAAAGCATAATAAGATGATGGAATTGGTGAGCTCTTTTCTTAAGTGAGCTTACACGCAAGTGTACAAGCTTTAGATTGACGCCAGAAATTTTTGTAGAATTGAGGATGTTGGTCTACAATTCTTTAGATAAATCTTGATTATCTTTGACAGAACTTTTATTTTAATTTGAAACGCTCAAGTGAAAATTTTGATAGTTCAACTTTATACCGTGATAAACAGCCAATATCAAACAGACCAGTTTAATGTTTCACAACATAATAAAATGATATATCGAATGAAAACAGTAGATACTATTTATTCGTTACTGCATCAATATCATCCTTGTGATTGAAAATCTCAAAGATTACTTTTTGAAGTATGGGCATTGGTTATGCATGGAATTTTGTGTTTATGTGGTCACTTCAAATAAATTGCCTCAATCCTCGTTGATTAAAATTATGCTTGGCACATACATGCAAATAGGTATAACAAATTCTATTCTCTATGATTTTTATATTATATCTATCGTCCCAATTTACCGTCATGAACTGTCACATATCAAATTTTTCATCATGAGTTTCGTTAAATCACTGCTTTTAGGAATAAAAATATACTGGAAAGCAATATTCAGCATTGTCTGGCCTATAATACTGCTTCCTCTACTCCTTGTAGATGACTCTATTCCTAAAAGGTGCCTATACGTTGTTTTACTTATGGCAGGATTCTGGATAACAGAAACTATCCATCACACCATAGTATCTATATTTCCAATTGTTCTCTTTCCATTACTTAACATCATGAGTACCGAAGAAGCTTGTAGGAGCTACATGGCCGATGCAACTATGATGTTCGTATCAGGATTAATATTGGCCATTGCTGTAGAATACTGTCATCTGCACGAAAGAATAGCACTTATAGTAATGAATGCAATAGGATGTAGCCCCAGAAGACTGCACTTAGGTATGGTAATAATCACGTCATTCATATCCCTTTGGATAACGAATACCGCAACTACAGCCATTATGGTACCAATTGTATCATCAATATTGAAGGAATTAGAATATAACGGAATTCTTTCGTTATACAAAACAAGATCCGTGGAAAATCCCGAAGAAGAAAAAGAAGATACGAGAATTCCAACGAAAGCCACATTATGCTATTTTGTAACCGCAGCTTATGCTTCTAGCATTGGTGGTATGGGAACAATTATAGGTACAGGAACTAATTTGGCTTTCAAAGGGTTATATGAGACAACGTTCAAGGATGCACCGGAAATAGATTTCGGATATTTCATGTTAAGTACTGTTCCGTTTGTGGTAATACTCCAATGTTTTTTAACAATAACACTTCAAATATGGTATTTAGGCTTATTCAGACCAAATTCTGCTGATGCCAAAAATATAAATATAGGAAAAGAAGGTGAAAGAGTGGCAAAATCAGTTATTGAATATAAATTATCTCAACTAGGACCTATGTCGTTTCACGAAAAAGGTGTGCTGGTTTGTTTCGTACTTGCAATAATACTGTGGGTTACGAGAGCACCACAAGCGTTTCCTGGTTGGGCCGAACTTGTAACAGATACGAAAGTTAAAGACAGCACTGTAGCCATTTTAGTCATAATGCTTATGTTTTCTATCCCAGAGAAACCTGAATTCATTTACATATTTAGTGAAGACGATGAGAAGATGCCAAAGGGTCCCTCCGCGGGCCTTTTAACATGGAAAATAATACAACAAAAAATGCCCTGGGGACTGGTGTTTCTGATTGGAAGTGGTTTTGCGCTATCTAACGCAGCAAGTACTAGTAAGATGAACGATTATGTAGTTTCATACCTTGGGAAGTTAGAAAATTTTCCTCCCTTTGTGGTATTGGTTGTTAGTTGTGTTATGATAGGTTTGATAACGCAATTTACTAGTAACGTAGCTATTGCCAATATAACCTTGCCTATAATGGCACAATTAGCAAGGAATCTCAAAATTCACCCATTGTATCTGATGTATCCGGCTTGTTTAACTTGTTCGTTTGCATTTATGCTCCCTGTGTCGACTCCACCTAATGCAATAGCTTCAGCGCCATGCAACATGCCAACCTTGCAAATGATCATCATTGGATTCATCACTTTAATCATATCCTTGTTGACACTCTTTGCTGTAGTTCCATTCATTGGAGGATTAGTTTGGAATTATGGTACATTTCCGGCATGGGCAGATAATTCATATGTCAGCGAGAATGATAAAAATTAACCTCATATTCATAAATTATAACATTTAAAATTCACTTATTAGGGTTACTAATAGTTTCTCAAATGCACAATGCAACTTTCGTTTTATTATGAATTCAAGGAACAGTACAATAAAAGTTTTCACAATCAATAAATAATGTATTTATTTTGGGTAAAAGAAAGTATAATAATATACTGGAACTTGTACTGAAATCTGTAAGAACATATGTATCAAATATATTATATATATATATATATATATATATATATATATATATATATATATATATATATATATATATATATATATATATATATATATATATATATATATATATATATATATATATATATATATTAGTTTCAAGATTCACAAATCATTCATTCTAGTAAATACTGAGACTCTTAGTCGAAGTATCGAAATATTTGAAATAAAACTTTCAGGGAGCTGTGTACACAAATATTGTCAACGACATGGAAAAGATAGGTTTATTCTCGTTTAGAACATTTCTGTAGACAACTTCCCGAGAGCTTTATTCGAAATATTTTGATATTTCGACTAAGAGTCCCAGTATTTACATATATATATATATATATATATATATATATATATATATATATATATATATATATATATATATATATATATATATATATATATATATATAAATACTGGGACTCTTAGTCGAAATATCAAAATATTTCGAATAAAGCTCTCGGGAAGTTGTCTACAGAAATGTTTTAAACGAGAATCAACCTATCTTCGTATATCTATATGTATATATATATATATATATATATATATATATATATATATATATATATATATATATATATATATATATATATATATATATATATATATATATATATATATATATATATATATATATATATATGTCATCAAAATTTGTTTGGTTGCCTATTATATATAGATATGTTTACAATAACCTAGTAATAGGTAATAGTAACTAGTAATAGGTAATTCTTGTTCTGTTTCACTTTTGACAATTTCTATTTTTAAGTATAATGCTGTTTAAAAACATTTAGCCTGTAATAATTATCGAAGGCGGTAAAAATTCAAATGAAAATTGTGGAAATACGCAAATCAAGTAACTTGCATTTCCATATAACCTATCAAACTGTTCAAACCATTTGAATTATATCTACCATCACCTAGGGATATTGGAAACGCAGTTTGGAAAAATGTCTCATAGGCGAGCTCAGAAATCGGAGCATCTTTGTTTATGTCAAATGCAATAGAAACAGAAATTTCCAATTTGATAATTTTATTTCATATCTTCGAGTGCAATACGGAATTTCACTTATTTGTACCTAAACCAATTGAAAAAATTTATCACGTCTTCCCGTACAATACTTGATTGTTGAATATATAATGTTTAGTTGAAAACTTTAAGGAATCCAGAAATTGTGAAATTTTAACTAGTGTTTCTAATTTATTAGAGGATATACCTATATGACAAATTTGAGTGATTTTTCATTATTCCAATTTATTTTACTTTGAACATAGCTATGTATAGAAATATGAAATATTGACATAACTTCCTGTAATATGTAAATATTACAGGAAGTGAAGTAAATATTACGATGTGAAAGTTCTTCATGCTTAAAACCACACCGTAGAAATGAGAAATTTTCATTCTGAAATATGTTTATAGAATTTTTTCCAATTATTTTTAATGCAACTATAACCTAACTACAAAACTTAAGGAAAAAGACTATATTTAGTATATTCCGTAAAACTCGATGTAATGACGCATATTGGTAACGTAATCTTGAAATGTTCTCACGTTTTCTGAAAACGAAACTAAATAAATTGAAGAAAATAATGGAAATCGAAATTTTCGACTAATTCGCATCACAAAAAAAAAGGAAATTAAGTACTCTTCTGGTGTTTAAACTTTACTGTAATATGAAACAACCTACAATACAACAGAAAACTGCATTACTTACCTATAACAATCAACTGCGCCTCCTTACGGTTCAAACCTGCACTACTTCCGGCTGTACATCCGTACTTATTCTCGTCATCTTTCCGCACTTCAGAAATGAACAAACTTCCGTTCTCAAGTACGCTGAATCTTGGTTTATCGAAATCATTCATTACCAAATTTTTATCCCAGTGAATGGTTGGCTTAGGATCTCCCTCTACCACGCAATCTATAACCACACTTTGTCCTTCCATTGCCTCTGTTGGATTTTTTGGAATGATGTTGAACTTTGGAGATACTACAAAGAAAAATTTCATAAGTGATTCGTATTTGAAGGAATTTGATGATAATTCAGACCGTATGAGATTTCTTCTACTAATTCTGAACTCCTTCAGTATAATTGAAATAGTCACAAGTATATTTAAATTTTTCTGAAATAATTTCATTTCGAAATATTTCACAAGTGAATTCGAACTACTTGCACCTATTATTATATTACTTTATAATAAAAATTACATAATACAACATTTAATGTTTCCATGTACTGAATTTGCGTTGAGCTGACAGAACGCAATTTATTGTTGCTTACCCACAACGTCAATTGTTATCGACGCATTAATGGTACCCTGTGTACTGGAAGCAAAGCAGTTGTATTGTCCTTTATCTGCTGCTAATACGCCATTGAAATGAAGAGTACCGTTCATATCCGTAATATGGCTTGGAAAATTGTCGGACGTAGTGCCGTTTTTCTCCCATCGAACATTTGGTGGAGGGGTTCCTTGAGCTTTACAGTGAACTTTGGCGACGCTACCAAGTTCCAAATTCCTGTCGACAGGTGGCGGCACGAACCTCAAAATTTCTGTAATAAAATTGGAAATGATTTATTTATTCAAATTATTATTATGTAAACTTAATATATCATTTATTTATTTATATTTAAATATTTCATTAACATATCGCATATGATTATAAATTTTCCATTTATGTAATTGTTCTGCAGAGTTAGACTTGATATTATTGTGTTTTGTGGCGTATATTTGTGATATTTTGAAAATTATAACTGTGTTTTCAGCAATTTGACAAACTGCTAATCTCAAAATTGTCACTCTACATATTCCAGGAGCAAAAAATAGTTGTTCCTCATATTTTTATTGACAAACCAAATTCACTTCATATAAGTGATAAATTTCAAGTATTTTCTGCTAATTTCATTTAAACCTTTGTCATAGAAAATGTAATGAACATTATAATAGATATCCTACATATCATGTGTACTTTGAAAATTTAATCCAAAATTAGCGAAGATACGTTGAAATACAAACACATTTGAATTCATCATTTTGTATTTCTTTGCAAAGAATAATGTTTTTTCATATTTGCTGAACGAAAAATACAATCAGTGCCATTTTATTAGATGGCACTTATCTAATTTTTCGCTACTTTTATTTTTGCTGCTTAAGAAAATTATAAGGTACTAATACTATACAAGAACTATTATTGTGATAACATTTATAACCGTTAATTTTTTTAACAGCAATAAAAATAAGTATGGATTTCTGTATATGTGTAAACTTACCTATAATTGAAATTTTGGCAGGTTTTGAGACTACAGGGGCAAAATGATCGGTCAAAATTTCACAAATATACTCTCCGCGGTCTTGAGGCTGCGTATTATGGATGAGAAGTGTACCGTTGTTGGCAAAAATTTTAATACGCTGATGATGATTCATAGGGTCATAATCATGTTTTAGTACTTTGCTGTCTTTTCTCCATCTCACCGTAGCATAACTTTTAGACGTACTTTCGTATTCGCATTCTAATTTGGATTCTTCATTTTCATTGACGGTAATACTCCTGGGTTGTGTAATAATCTCAGGGAGAGCTAGAATGAAAAATTATGAAACACCGTATGTGACAGAATCAGTAATTTTTTTGCACTTTATTCTACGCATAACAATGAAGCACTCTGGGGTAGTATTTGATGATATTAGTTTCATGAATACATTACACATACCTAATATAATGATACTCGTATATTATATAATACAAATAATAGGTTATATAAAATAATGATTTAATTTTACAGTTTAATATTTGTACTTCAACATTTTTATGAGTTCACAGAGAAACAAGAAGAAAAAATGTATCTAGATTGAATACAACGCTGTGACTATTTATTTCCCGTTGTACTCTTATATTTCTTTTTTATTTCTAATTTACTTATTCTTCTTAATGGTAGTAACTGATGAAAGGTACTAACATCTGGAAACGACTTTCATTTTAAAGCTCTTCAAAAAGGTTTATATATATATATATATATATATATATATATATATATATATATATATATATATAGACGTAATAAGAAATATTTTTCGAAAAATCACTGACTGAACAATTAGTTAACATTAAACATTAATTAACTTAGCCTGTTATTGCTAAAAACATTCAAAATGATAATATTTATATATATATATATATATATATATATATATATATATATATATATATATATATATATATATATATTTATATATATATATATATATATATATATATATATATATATATATATATATATATATATATATATATATTTTTTTTCGTTAAAAGAGGCATACTCACTTGTAGCCATTATTTCTATAGATTTTTCTGTTTTTCCAGCTGCATTTTCAGCGACACAGGTATAGTTGCCCGAATGCTCCATTTTTACTTTGGAAATGATTAAACGGCCGTCATCGTCTACTTTCACTTCTCCAGAATCGGAAACCTAAGGAATTCATTTTTAAAGATTTATTCGATGAAAAGAAGGCTAAGTAGCAACTAGGCTAAATTGCAAACTGTTTTGCAATTGACTAATTGAATATAAAATTCAAGCACTTGAACTTTTGATTTACATTTTTATTGAAAACATGGCTTGACGCGTTTCGTCGTTACAAACGACTTTTTCAGATGCTGATAGAACACTAATGAATGAAAAAGTTAGTAATTATGGCTCTGTACCGATTACCATTGACTGTAACGTTCTGGCCATCATCGTTTTTGAAGAAGAACGAACCAATGATTCCAGGAGCCCATAAAGCGCACCAAACAGTCAGTTTTTCTGGATGTAACGGTGTTTCGACATACACTTGAAGATTATCTTCATTCCAAATGCGGCAGTTTTGTTTGTTGACGTAGCCATGCATCCAGGATTGCGCTTCATCGCTAAACAAAATTAGCTTATGAAAATCAGGAACAACGGCAATCTCGTTTTGGGCCCCTTCGACGAATCTACGCCTTGCTTGATGATCGTTTGGCTTTAATTCTTGCACGAGTTGGATTTTGTGAGCACGCAAACCAAGATCCTTCCGCAAAATCTTCCATAAAGTGGATGGACACAGATCCAATTCCTGTGCTCGATGGCTGATGGACTCGTTCGCGTCTTCCTCAATGCTACGTTCCACAGTAGCGATAGCTCCTTCTGTACTACGGCGTCTCTGGGGATGCGAGTTATCAATAAGAGTAAACGTGGTGCGAAAACGTTCCATGGTTAATCGAATTAACTGCTCTGATGGACGATTTTGTCGACTATAAAATGGACGTAGTGCGCGATACGTATTCCGCACTGAATCATTATTTTCGAAATGAAATTGCACTATTTGCAAGCGTTGTTCAGGCGTGAGTCTATTCATGATGAATTGCCACACCAAACTGAGAATAAATCACTTCTCAGCTGTTAAATCGGTCGCCATCTTCAACAGTAATGCCAACTTGAAGTTCTGTACCTCTAAAAAAACACCCGTTATTAGCATCTGAAGAAGTCGCTTGTAACGACGAAAGGCGTAATTCTATATTTTCAATAAAAGTGTAAGTCAAAAGTTCCAAGTGTTTGAATTTTATCTTAATTTGATTATAATGGATTTACATCAAGTAATCGCCAATACTATTTGAAAAAAAATTTTTACAAGGATTTTTGAAGACTGGATGTGTTTCAAAGATAACATAACACAGAATATCTCATTTTTTAATTTTAATTCTAATTTATACAGAAATTTAAACCTCATGGCAATTAAGTCGTTGTAGCATACATACAGGTTCAATCAACATAATTATACACTGTACCCGTTAATAAAAAAATCAGCTTGATAATTTATATTGTATATATTGTAGATATTAAAATCATAATAAAAAGTGAGCAAGTGAAAGTTCAAACTATCATTCCGCTTATGGAATCGTAGTTTTATTTACAAAATTGGAATGGATTTTCACATCTTTGAATCAGTTAGTACGAATCGTACTCACCGTGTGCCCAGCAGGATTAAGCCACCATTTTTTAGCTTCCGGAAAGCTTTTCGGTTCCAAGCAAGTCAGTTGAAATGAGGTACCTTCGGCTAGAATGAACTTTCCTTCGTTAGTCAAAGATGGCTCGAAGGAGGTTGCACTTAAAGAACTAATTTCTGAAAATAAAAATCGCAAATTACATACACAGAAATCCTTTCATCAAAACAAATTTTTCCTGATGTTTAAACTTACGAGCTAATTTCAATTCGGCAGTGTAACTTTGAGGCACTTCCGTAGATTCACTTTTTATTCCTACGCAGTTGTAAAGGCCTTCGTCAGTCTTTTGGACGTCTTTGATCTCCAGAGTCTGATTAGGATGTATTGTATATCTGGAATTATAATTAATACATTTGAAATATACTCTCATAGAAAATGTTAATTGGGGTAGCAGGGAATACGTACATATTATTTTTTATGTCTGGTCCTGATGACATAACAAGTTTTATTGTGAAAGATTGTATTTATGCAATTTTGAATCCATTAACACCTATTTTTAATCTTATAATAAGCAAAGCCACTTTTTCTAAAATATCGAAATCGGCAAAGATAGTAACTGTCTCGAAAAAAGGTTATACTTCTGTTGTAAACAACTACAGGCCAATATTCATCTTATCAAACTTTTCCATTCTTTTTGAAATTGTGGTCTATAATGCTATATATCCAGCCGTCAGAAATAGCATCAAGATTGAGCAACATGGATTCATGTCAATGAGATCTTGTTCAAGCAATCTAATGCTGTTTTCACAGTACGTTTCTTAGGTACTAGACTCCACCGGTCAAGTTGATGTGATCTACACAGATTTTCAGAAAGCATTTGATAAAGTTGCTCATGCGCTCCTGGTACAGAAATTACGCAACAAATTTGGATTCTCTGATAGCCTCACCAACCTGTTTCATTCTTACCTGGTTGACCGACGTCAGTTCGTACTGCTGGAGTGTATACAGTCGTCTGAGTTCATACCTACCTCTGGAATACCTCAAGGGTCTAATCTTGGACCACCTTTATTTATTCTGTTCGTAAATGATCTGATAGATAATATTCATTCTCCGCCATTGATGTTCGCAGACGATTTCAAACTATATCATTAAGTTAGATCACAGGACGACTGTGTTCAACTTCAGCTCGCGCTGGACCATGTTGCTAGTTGGTGTGAGGACAATTATTTGAGTTTGAGTGTGTCAAAGTGTAATGTTGTTTCTTTCACAAGAAAAAGAGACCGAATTATTTGTGATTATAGCGTCGGTGGTCAGTTTCTCTCTCGTTCAGATAAGGCGAGAGATCTTGGTGTAGTCTTCGACCAGAAGCTTTCCTTTATCCCACACATCACCCAACTTTCATCTGCTGCAAAAATATATGGCTTTGTTATACGTAATGGCAAACATTTTAATAATTCTTCAACATTCATAGGAATATTCAATACCCTAATACGTAACAAGTTGGAGTAAGGCAGCACAATCTGGCATCCCATTTACACTTGCCATCAACGCCATCTTGAGGATATTCAGAGAAGGTTCTTGAAATTCTCAGTTTAGAGGGGGGATAAAGTTTATCCACAGAGAGGAGTCAATCATTACGAATTATTGAGTCGATTTAGTTTTATCTCATTGCAGAGCAGGAGAGAAAATTTATCACTCAAATTTTTGTACACATTACTGCACAATAGTATTGATTGTCCTCCTCTCTTGTCTGCTTTGAAATTTCGTGTTCCTAGGCAAAATTCTCGTAATACCTACAGAATTATTCCACCTAGAGACTACGAGGACCAACTCCCTAATAAAATCCCCATTTGGTTTATGGAGTCTACATTCATAATAATTGTGACATTCACTTTGACTCCATAGAATTTATTATCAGAAGTTATATGAACAACGAAAATTGACTAAAATGAATTGATTGAGATTGAGTTATTTGTAATATTTCATTGAATGCTATAATGTTGTTATAAGTTAGTATTTTTTTTAGATTAGATTGAGCTCTTTGTTAATTTTTTTTTTAATTATTTAGCTGAATCTTTTTTCCTTTTTTGAAATAAACTCTCATAGAAGATGTTAATTGGTGTAGCAGGGAGTAAGTATATTTTATTTTTTATGTTTCTCATTTTTTCAATACAGAAAAAAATATATTGAATATTTCAATTATTCAATTATATTCAATTTGTTGAATTCTAAAATTAAAAGCTTCATTCATTAATATAGGAAAAGTATTCACTTATTGAAAATTAGATTTAAGTATCGATGTATCGACATTCTTACGCGCACACACTTCTATAATGACAACAAGATCAGCAAGGCTATAGCGACACAGTGATCGGGTCTCTTTTTGCTCATTTAACAAATTTAGCACATTTCAGTAAGGTGACGAGTTCTACTAATGAACCTTGTTTCTCAAACCGAGATCTACTTACTTTTCCGTATTTTGAAGAGGACCGACATCCTTGAAATACCACTCAGTCACATCGGCAGCTTGATAGATGCAGTCAATAAATGCCGACGATCCCTTCTTTGCTACTTGATTAGATGGAGGGGTTGCTATAGTAGGAACATGGTCTCCTAGTGAAAATATTAATTTATTTTTAGTTAAATCATACACATGTTACTATACATAGAACATTGTCAACATTTCCTCATCAAATTGAATCGAAAGATCGATATAAAATGTTATGTCTCATATGTTTACATGTGCAAACATTCAAATCAAAGCTTTTACTATATAATATAGTGGAAACTTTTCGCTTCATTACAAATAAGTATCAAAAAGTTGGTTCAAATGTCAAATACGACTTTCAAAGGTCTTAATGTTTAATAATGTAATAAGAGTATCACCATGCAATCCTAAGTATATGTTACTGCCTCATATTAGTTATACATATAGTGAAAATAGATTCTTGAAACTTGTAAGAGAGAATTACCCTGAACTGCTAAAACGAAATTTTTTGCGCTGTATCTAATTCCAGCTTCATTTTTAGCTCCACATCTGTAGATGCCGTTATCTATAGCTTTTACAGATTTCAAGTGAAGACGTTTCTTCCGGATGTCCATTTTGGCAGACTTCGATAAGCGATCACCATTCCTATAATGAAAAAAAATTGATAATATTGAACAAAAAACATAGTAGGTTATAAAAATATACATGTCAAGTTCAACTTGTTTTATTATTACTTATATCTAAAATTGAATTAAAAGCATAAATATTTAGATGTAGGCAGAAGTTTCTGTACGGTTTGAAATATATTCGGTGAAGTCTTTGATTAATATGGCCTGCTTATGACTAGAAGGCACCTAAGTAATATTTAAGAAATACCTACTTTTTGTAAATATTCAAACACTGAAAGGGATGCAGTAATAAATTCATACTCAGCTCATTAATAAATTCATTCAACTTGGGTGAAATCCTTCGATTTAACTTGTTTTGGACTTAATAATAATAATAATAGTAAGAATATATTTCCAACAGGTAACTACCCAATTACAGGAAAATATATAATGAATAAATATGGTTACTAAAAATATCAATAACAACATAGATATACAATAATAAAAAATAATTGAAGGATATGCCGAAAAACGTTCTAAGCGACAAAAATTCAGATGTTGGGATTTTGGGAGAAAAACGTTTTTTAAAAACCATTCCCTACACGGGTGTAGTAAAAATTTCAAAAATTGTAGTGTTGGCACATAGAACGTTTTTCGGCGGATCCATTCAATTATAATAATGAAAAACATTATCAAATATAATAATCTAAATCTATAATGTCAATATCTAAATGTTCATAATAATAATTAAGAAAACAAATCACTCAGAACTCAATTCAGAAGAAATCAAGATCCCTCACTGTTAAGATTCAAATACATTCATGATAGAAACAAGTGAGTCCCAGTGCAAATCACAGCAGCTTAATTTCTAGTTTGCAGTAGAACATGCAATGCTAAGCGGCGATTGCGAGAGAAGATTGGTTCTATGGATTTTTGAGTGAATTGTGTGGCTTATTTTAGTACACCTCGGAGGAACGAAGAAATTAAGTTTACTCAGAAGCTCAGGACAGTCGAGATAATCATTGAGCAAATTGAATAAAACTTTCAATGCATTCAAACTCCTCCTGGTGTGGAGACTCCTATTGTCAAACCTCGATAGCAAACAAGCGTGATCACAACTCCTAGGAGGATATACACCATCCTCTCGAAATGAGAGCCATTTCAAGAACTTCCTCTGCAGTGCCTTCAGGCGGTTTATGTGACAATTACATATTGGTCGCCAAACCAGACAGCCATACTCAAGTTTACATCTCACTAAATAATCTAGCATTGTGGACGATGAAATCATAAACTTTGCTCCATGATAAAATTAATTGGTTGATATGAGGTATGAATGAGAAATTTTGATCAAATACTATGCCGAGATCCTTAACCTCCAAAAGTCGAGTCAGATTAACACCTTCAATGTTGTAATCAAAAGATATCACCTTTCCCTTTCTAGTAAAACTCACCACATTACATTTACAGTAATAATTACATTTAGTAATAATTATTTACAAGTGTAAATAATACACTACAAGCTGATACAATCCACGTAACTTTCTAGCCTCAAACAATCATGCTTAGATTACAAGCTCCTATTAATTTTAATATCGTCTGCATAAGCCACCTTCATGCAGTCCACCATCTCTAAGAGATCGTTAACAAACAAGATAAATAGTAGGGACCCAAGATTGAATCCCTGCGGCACTCCCGAAGTTTCTAGAAATTCTTTGGATTTGCAATTGTCAATTTGTACGAATTGGTACATTGGGTACGAATTGGAATAGGACGCCATGAGAAGTGATAAATTATTCGCAAATCCAATTCCATTGACTTGACAAAGAAGAGAATAAAAATTCCTATGGAAGTTCATAATCTCAAAAATAACGTAATTGCGTAATAATACTAACAATCGAATAGTGTAATATTATGGTTTCGCTTCGTCAATCAATTTACTCTCATACCCAGCGATAGAAACATGAAAAGGGAGACAGTGAATGCCAGCATGCATTTCACATTAAAAATGAAATCCTAAGAGCCGTAGACAAAATTTTTTGCTACAGAGATCTGCAATCTTGACAAATATACAATAACAGAATTATATTCTACATGACATGATAGAAGATATGATAGAAATTCGTGGATACTCTTCATTTGAAATAAGTGCTATATTTTAAAAGTATTCATCAATTCATTCTCCAGAAAATTTGTGTAAATTTTTTTAAGTATTCAAACATTTGAACTTATGATTTACACTTGACGCGTTTCGTCGTTACAAACGACTTCTTCAGATGCCGAAACGACTGAAGAAGTCGTTTGTAACGACGAAACGAGTCATGCTATGTAGTCAATAAAGTGTAAATCATAAGTTCAAGTGTTTTAGTTTAAGTTTATTTTCAATTAAAATGGATTTACATCAAGTAAACGTCAACACTATTAAATATTCCTACACATAATAAAACGTAATAGCTAATTTCTGAAAATATTTTACAACGTACACATTGCTTTCCAATGTGACTTCGGAACTTAAATGACCTTCAGTTGATTAGTCATTCAGTTCATTTATTATAGATTTATTATAGATTCAGTTCTGTTATTATAGTCATAGGAAATGTTTTGCTTTCACCTGATTGGAGGTGAGTATCAATTAATTGATAATCGCCTTTGTTTTGGTCAAGTCTGATAACTGTTCATCATCCTTGAGATCAAACCAGTTTTTCAGATTCCAAAAAAAAAATCATTCTTCAATTTCACTCCTTCCATTAATTTTTTTTCACATACTTTCAGAAATATACGCTTCTTTTTTTGTTCGTGATAATCAGTAGTTTTCTAATCTATCAGTAGTATTCAGAAGTATCCTCTCATTCTCCGAAAAACTTCGAGGATAATTACTTTACCCCTTCAAGACATTTTCAGAATGCGTTGATACGAAGATCTTCTGAAATCATTCAAACGAGATTAGCCTTTTATTCAAGGTTTCGTTTGAGAAATGTGTTTCTAGCTGACTTATTTTAATTGCTTTCTATCTAAGCAATCAGTAGTATAAACCCAGATAATTTATCTGGGCAATCATTACTATTTGCTGACCAAGCGTCCAAAAGTACCATTTTCATTTTGATCTTTCCTACTGACAGTTTCCCTTTTTTGATATAAATGTAAAATTCTTAGATCTTATTAATTTCGTTTCCTTCATTCAGACATACATTGTATTGTGGCTGGACTGGACTACAGATCTTGCTGTCGGGGAGCATATAGAGAACTTGGAATATTGTTGTTTCCAGGGCTATATATATATATATATATATATATATATATATATATATATATATATATATATATATATATATATATATATATATATATATATCTACGAGTGTTTACTCTATGCCAGATCAAATGTTCATTGTGTCACTCGAAATGGCGATTTTCACTCCTATAACACGAGGGGAGGAAGTGATGTTAGATCGTCTTCTTTAAGGCTGTCCAAATCCTTATGGTGCTAACTTTATGAGCTGGAAGTTCTTCAATAAACTGCCTGTGAGACACTATTGAGCTTTAAGAAGATCGTTGAGAAGTTTTTGATTGACAAAGTCATCTATTCTATAGATGACTACTTTGAAATTGACTTTAACTCCATCTGATGTTATATTTTGCTATTCTTGCGCTTTGTATTTGTTTATGTTAGTGTTTCTTTTTTCATAAACATCTGTGATATGCGGGGTTTTTTCCGGTCCTGAGAATATTATTCTATAGCTACATTGCTTGATATATTCTATATTCTGATTTCTTGACGTGTGTAAGACATTTTGATGTTCAACATTTTATTTTATATCTGTATTCTTTTTACTGTTGTTCATCATACGTTTATAACATAAATAAACTTACTTACTTACTTACTTAAAAGTATAATTAAAAATTATGTTTTTTTTCCTCACTAGTGACTACAAATTCAAAAATTTGTTTCTTATGTATCTCCATTACAGTCATTTTAGGGTTGATTTGAGTATTTCTTACATAAATAAAATTAAATATAAAATATCTTTCTTTTTTTGATCATGCATTTTTAATGATGAAAAATGTTTTGTATAAATCTTGGGCTGCTTCAAATATATTTTTTGGAATTTCCGAAAAAATCAATTCGCAAACATCTGGCTGAATAATGAACCCAATAAAATAATATCTCTCTAATATTTTCATTTTCTCATATATTTAATTCATACATATGAAAATTTCGAAACTCGGAAAAAAATATTTCGTTTGAATTTCAATTTCAAAAATATTGGGCTTGACACTTTCACAACACCGTAACAAGGAGTTACTTTTGTATTTAGATAAACAGAAAATGTAATCAACAAATTTTCAAGGTGACTCAATATTTACTTTTTTGTCTTTAAGATTAATTGTTATACGATAATTCTGACGTGATGAAACACCTCAACCTATTCCGTATAACCCTCAACCCCTGAAAACCATAAAGAGACAGTCCCCAGATGCAAATGTAGGAAAGCTTCATAATATGCATTCATAAAGTGTTAAGTTGAGTGTGATAAATTCTGAGTGCCTAATTTCGATCCTTGTTGAGATCTCACCTGAACCACTCGTAGTGCACGTCTCCGGAAGCATCCAGATGACATCTTAGTATGACGTCGTTTCCCGCTTGGATGAAGGAGGCCGCCTCTGGTTCCTGTAATTGCACGGACGGGTCTCCGATCCCTGAAACAATAAATTAGGTATTTAACGTCTACCGATAACATCTTCGGGGGCGGTTTGAAATTTACCGCCGACGCTAACTAATTCGATGATACGTCTGTATTCCGCACATGCCGAGGGTTCAGAAATCCAAATCGATTCGTTTTGGATTTTTCACTCAGATGTTTTGTTGGAAGAAAAGAAATTATAGATATACAGAATTTTAATCGCAAAAATTCGATATTTCGGAATTATATGGCAGATGTTTCAATAAAAATATTCGAGAGAAAATATCGTTGACTGTTTTACTACCATTGAATAATATCAACTTTGTTCATATTATTTATCAACTCGATATAAAAGACTTGTATATAAAGATATACAAGAAATAAAATGAACTGAAAAATTCTAAGATAGAGAACTTTGTTGATTTGAATAAACGAATCGCTCATTTTTGATAACCACATTAACAGTCGAAAAACACCAAATGAATATGTATTGAAAGTATGACTTATCGAATACTGTGCAAGGGTAACAATATATTGAAAATTGAAAAAATGCCTTGATGGATCACAAATGGTTAAAAAAACGGAAACAGAAAAAAAAACGAAACTTAAACAATATTAATGAATGTATGAAAGTGAAAAGTAAGAGGCTTAAGAATAGCAAAGACCTGAGTAACAAATATTTGCCAATTTTATTTTGTTTGGTTATATATATATATATATATATATATATATATATATATATATATATATATATATATATATATATAGTTATATATGTAAAATGATAAGATACTTTTCATATCATTTGTATATAGTTATATTATAGTTGTATATAGTTACTGTAAAGAAGAATAAGAATTGAATCTGAGTATCTTTCATGAGGAAGGAAGAAACTTCATTTCAACAGACAGAATTGAATAGATCCCTTTTCAAACTGAGAGAGATATAGATAAGATGTAGATGTAAAATAATAGAAATAGATAGTGTTAAGATTGTATAGGATATAAGGACATTAAATTGATTTATAAGATTGTACTCAGGTATATCTCAAACGATTAAACGATAAACGATATTTAGAATAAATGTAACGATTGATTTATTCTAAAAGAAATATAACTTTTATTTACAATATTCATTAACATTATAAATTTTAACTTACCTAAAAGAAAAATCAATTTAATGTCCTTATATCCTATACAATCTTAACACTATCTATTTCTATTATTTTACATCTACATCTTATCTATATCTCTCTTAGTTTGAAAAGGGATCTATTCAATTCTGTCTGTTGAAATTAAGTTTCTCCCTTCCTCTTGAAAGATACCGATTCACAGATATAATTCTTATTCTTCTTTACAGTAACTATATACAAATGATATGAAGAGTATCTTATCATTTTACACACACATAAATATATGTATATATATATATATATATATATATATATATATATATATATATATATATAAAGAAATGAAATTTTTTTGTTCTTATGACACTGAATGAAATATTTAAGAAAATGAACACTACAACATTCATTTGAAAAATTCAAATTAACCAAGAGAATGTTATAGTAGAGCTAGATATGTGAACGTGTACGATGTGATGTCTCCATTATCCATCAAGGGATAAATGTTGAAATCGATGCCACATCTGATGGAAGTGCGAGACATATATGTTTCGTTCTGCAAGAAACTCGTCAGTCGCACCACGTCCATCGAAAAATGAAATCGTTGAAAGGGAGTAAGTTGTTTAAGATTTGGGTATAATGTTAGATGATAAATTGAGTTTCAATGATGAGCAATGAAGAAAACTCTAAAAAAATCAACTTTCTGGAACGAAATGGAAAAACTCTCACGACATATATGAAGTTATTACTGTTTCAGTCAATAATAATACCACACTTTGAATATTTTTGCACTCGGTTGTTCGATTTGAGCAAGGAAATAAACCAACAACTACAAATGTTGCATAATAGGATATGCGAACAATTATCCAACCGTAAGAATGTTTAAATGCTTGGAACTTATGTCCTAGAGGACATGATAGAAGTTCGTGGATATTCTTCATTTAAAATAAGTTATTTTATATACTATAATTTAAAATTGTCTCTAATTCTTTCTCCAGAAAATTTGTGTGAACTTTTTTAAGTATCTATTCATACAAATAATTAAACGTGATAGCTAATTTCTGAAAATATTTTACAACGTACACAATGCGTCCCAACGTGACTTCGGATTCCGAAGTTCGGAACTTAAATAACCTTCACTTCTGATTATAGTCATAGGAAATTTTTTGCTTTCACCTGATTCGAGGTTAGTATCAATTAATTGATAATCGCCTTTGTTTTGGTCAAGTATGATAGCTGTTCATCATACTTGAGATCAACCAGTTTTTCAGAATCCAGAGAAAAAATCGTTCTTCAATTTCACTCCTTTCATTAATTTTTTTCGCATTTTTTCAGAAATATACGCTTTTTTATTTGTTTATTATAATCAGTAGTGAACTTATGTCACTTGAACAGAGAACACTTTATGTTACACTTATATTCATATTTAACATCAAATATTTTTTTTGTGTTTTGTGCACGCTTATAAAACACTAGAGATGCTAACAGTTTTTGAGAGATATATGCTTCTAATACTATCAAGAAAAACATATAAAAATTTGAAGTTTCCTAAAATATGTCAGACAGAAGTATTTATTCCCAATTTTCAAATATTACACACTATTGTATTTGCGCGGGAGTAAGTGTTTTTCAGTTGAAAACCAGGAAAAAATAACCTCAAAGAAATAAAAATTCATATAAATTATTCATATAATTCATATAAATGAGATATTATATACTTTATTGAGTGATGACATGAATCGAAATTGTTAATAATACGAGTATTATTATCGAATCAACTGAATTCAAATTCGTTTAGAGATAAAACATTATTTTCATATCGTTTTTGAGTACGTATAATAATATATTTCAACATATCAAAACGTCAGCTTTTCTAAACTATGTCTTTTTCTCCCCCCAAATTATCTCACCTTTTATACCTGCGCAGTACCGAACCTACCGTGACTTCGCAAAACTAAGTCCCATTTCATGTATGGTAGGCACAACTGTCTCTCTGAGAAAATTTTGGGCTTACCCTAAATATGTGCTGTCAGATGTTTACTGGCTCATAGACTATAAGATATTATATCGCGCCTTGAATACTGTAAGATGGATCACAGAATAATATAGGGATTACAGAATTTGTGATATGGTCTCCACCGTAACATGATACACTTAAATACCATAACATTAGTTCATAGTCCCCTAGATGGCGTTACATATATAGAAAAACATAAAAAAATACAAACATGAAATAAATTTCAAAAAATTTAAAACATTTTTGAATTTGCGAGTTTGTTTTAAAAAGAAATATTTTTTTATGTTAACAACATTTTAACATAAACATCGTCTTCATGTGAAAAAACAGGAATATGTTTCAAAGGAAACATTTCATTACGATGAATTCATCCACGTTTACCTACATGGTAGTTGATTATTTGTATTTCAGTAACGACACCGGAATTCCAAGTGGGAAAATCCCAAACACCTCCTTTCAGTAAGTTTTGTGCTCTGATATATTTTTTGCCTCAGATCTAATATTTACAACACATGTCTCTATACGACTCTTATGCAGTCATTTCGAATATTCTGTCGGTACGTCTCAAAGACTCCTAAAGTTCTAAAACGAGAAAGTTAAAGTAAACGCAATCAACGGTTTCCTCCAAATAGTAAATACAGTGTGCATATCCCGAAGATTGTGTAAATATACAATACACGTTGGCAGCCATCTTTTAACACGTTGTCTACCATCTTTCTTAGTAATAAAGCATAACAGATTCACTTAATGCCGCTTTTATCGTTCAGTCTTTAGCACCTTCGACCGACTTCTTTCAATGCCTGTTCAAATAGGAGTTCTGCCTGTATCACACAGTTCCTTTACCGGTTCAGCAGTGCTGAAACGAACGGAAATAAACATCTTCTGGAAAATATACCTTATTCCTAATGATTGAAGTTTTCGTTGTATTTCAACAAACTTTAACGATACAATGATAGGATGAAAAATAACAAGACAGGTTATTTTTGAATACTTTTGCAATAAAATATACCTGTTAATAAACATTTCAGAAAATGTCTATTGAATTAACTAACAATTAGGTATCAATGTGAGTCCAGACGAAATAACAATAATTTCTACTTGGTCCAGCAGATAATAAGTATATACGAAAGTCTTAAATACCAGATTTAGTGAAAAATATAGGTCAATTGATAAGGTGGAGACATGATAGAAATTAATATATATATATATATATATATATATATATATATATATATATATATATATATATATATATATATATATATATATATATATATATATATATATTAATTATTTATCATTTAACAATTTATATAATTTTGAAATAATTGATCTATCATTAGTAATGTTGTTAGTACCAATGTAAAAATGCATTTCGAGAGGTGCCAAATTGAGGCATTATAACAGAACGATTCTTCCAGAAGCAATCTTATTAACTGAAATTTATCATAAAGTCTGCCCACTGTTATCTGTCATGAAGATATAATTAAGGAACTATAATTTTCGTATTCGACTTAGAGATAAGTCAGAATATTCAAGAGGTTCTTCTTCAATTATGTGTCAGTTTTTGTGCGTGAATTACTGATGAGATCTAATTATATCGAAATAACGTCCGCTAGTTTTAAAAGTTACTTCTATTTCAAAATATTTTCTATCTTGTTCCAAATATTTTCTTTATATTCAATTATTGTTGTAGTAAAATTTCATTTCATTATGACTGAAATGTTCAAATTATGAATCTAAATGTTAATTTTTATAAACATATTTCTCGATACTTAATTCCATCAACGAAATATTCAAAATTTTAAAATTTTATAGCAACACTCAAAATATATATTACTATGCAAATTTATATATTAAAAATTGTGTATAGATTTAAATACAAATTTGGAACTCAATATTGAACGTTAATTCATACAAAATAATACAAAAACAGGAAATCTCGTCTATTATAGTTTAATGGTCGGCAATATTTCAAATATAGATACGTGAATTCGTAAATCAGAATCGTTGTTATCTGCGTTTACAACATGTTGAAAACGGTCGTCGCCTCCTTCAGTAGGTACATCCGATGCCACATTGCCAAAGGGGAATGCTTTTGATGTTCACGTTGGACTCCTTTATGGATCACATGGGGGCTCTCAAGCAGGGCCTCTCTACTTCAAACATAACTTTCATCATGCCAGTGCGAGTTTTTTGTGAAAGGATCGGGTTACTCTCATCCGGGACAAAAAAGTGTTATCGGATATTGAGACACACAATATGAGACCATATTCTGATTGAATAAACGATGGAGATATCGTGTAAAGGGTATAATGCCCATGCAAGAACTCTTAAAAACTTTGTTTCCCCTATTGAAGGTGATCCATCAAGCGTGATGACATTTATTCAGTCGAAAGTCCGTGTGATGTATTGGTTTCTCGTTAAAGGTAGATAAAAACGGCATAGAACTACTTAGACTGCCTATTTAATAAACATCGCCGTTAATTGGTGTGAAATTCGCGACAAGTTTTATTCTCAATTTTGAAACTTAAAATTCAACAACAATATCTTACGTTATTAATTTATAAGTATAATTATTTTAAATTATTCACATAAATATGAAACTTCACAAATTTTTATAAAAATATGCTTATATGGCAAAATTTGAAGAAATAAATTTGTTTTGAACGAATATCTTTCACAAAGAAAGTGTTAATCGACTGCCTAAGTCCTGACGTCACCGAAAGGAGCGGATTCAAAAATTGACTCAAAGAAAAAATCTTTCAAAGATCTATCAAGTCGCATAAAAAATAATATATTAGGTGTTTTCTTATTTTTGGCGATACAAAAAACTTCTTCTTTATATATTTTGTTGTGGAACCCATGTTGTAAACGAAAAGCTTTCAAGCCGAATCATTTAATTAAATTAACTCAAATTTGGTGAAAATGGAATGGATGGAAAAAGTTCTTTTTCTATCACCTAAAATGAGAAAACACTAAATTAAAAATTTTTATCGGATTTTACAGTAATAAAATCATTTGTTTGGAGTCCACTTAGGCAGTCCATTGAAAGAATTCTTGTGAAATGTCAAAGAACTCTGTTAACTTGGAAATATCATTTCCAGTATGTATCCATTAGTAGCACTCTTCTTAATGTTAAATAAGCGTCTATTTTTCGTCAGAAAATTCCTTTATCGCAAATCCGTTTTCACAGCATTTAAAATTAAATTCTTTTTTCAAATTCATATATTTTTGTTCGCTTCAAATTTGTAGCATTCATTAAAATCGTGACACAAAAAGTTATAAATATAATTAAAAACTTCAAATCTCCTCTGGTTAATTCAGGGTATTCGAATCAATGATAAAATTGTGTAGACAAGCGAACAATAAAATTCATTATCGCTGCATATTTAACCTCATTTTTTCAGGCTTTGTTGGAAGCTGCTAACAAACAAAAAATATAAACGGTATAAGACACTGGTGTGGCTCGATAACATTCTTTAATTTTTCTTGAAAATGAAGGAAAACAGAAGTATTTACCTTACTGTCCAGCATGGAACGAAAGTTGACAAACAAGAATTGAATAAAAGTAAAAATTGTGTTTTTAATGACATGTATGTTTAATTTGTGGGGTCAAAATATTCAAAATGAAGATTACATGTGAAAGACAATCAAAATGCTGCAGTAGAGCTTTGATTATCCGAACGTCGCTCAATCGAACGACCGGTTATCCGAACAACTATGCCCACCCGAAGTACATACATATATGTTTACCTAGTACATATGTACATGTTTCACTACAAGATAATCTGCACTTTTTGTTACATTCTCATTTGTCATTAGATAAAAATGTAAATATAGTTTTCATTTACATTTTTATATGTTATGTAGTTATGTTTAAATGTACATATAGGTAGTTCGATTATCCGAAAGCACCACTTTTCCGTACAACCAGGTCCTCAAATTAGTTCAAAGAATCGACGCTCTACGGCAATTAAATAAATAATTGAGAGATAATAAAAATGGAAAAGTAAATGAACTTAGAAGCCCATTGTTCAACATACTGCTAACAATTATATAATTTTTTGATAATGTTAGTGTACAATTTCACAATTATTCAATGCCAACTTCTATTCGTATTCTCTTCAAAGAAATGAATATATCTGTCGGGTTTAACTATCGATCAACTAAATCATCTCTCTTTATAACAATTCGAAACTGAAATTAGCACGGCTAACCCTGTGATCTATACTTTGTACAGAAATAAATCAAATTTTATAAGAAATGACCATTCTGTGATTGGAAATTGTTATTTAAAAGCTGACTGAACTACCTGCATCAACTTAATATCAGTAGAACATAAAGATGTCAATGTCGTTACAACGAGAAGCAAGAGTTCACCGAATTCAATAACTTCTTTTAATTTTAATGAACGAATATTTCAAAGTGAATGAAAGAAAAGATTGACAAATATAGAACGTGTTATATAATGTGAACATAGTTGTGTACGAAGATGTTAATACTAATTTATATTCTACGAGAATGACAGTTAGGCTTGGCAACGCCAATGAAGGCTTTCGACGATGGAAGTTTTCGCTTTTTTATTTGAATTAAGAAAATGATAATTAGTCCTTATATGAAATTTGAGGTTAGAGTTCAGGGAAAAACTAATTTTCGATTGAGCATTTTCCCTTGTAAACAAACTGACGCTTGATCTTAGTTATCTGGAAGTTGTACAAATAATTCATCTATCAGGAAACTGGGAATAGAGAGACGAAAAATATGGTAACTGACAAATATCTTTGTCATTAAACTTTGTCATGGGTTTTGGATGTGAGAAAACTGGACCCAGCAACATCTCCGCCTCTGTTTAACTACCTTCGTGGCAATGGCACTGCTGCTATCAAATTCATCCAAAGCAGACATTGTAGGGACGTTGTACTCTACATCGATAGTTTATTTATACGATATGCATGCACATTCCCGTCGAGGTGGCACTTTGATTCGCCATTCGTTCATTCCTGCAAAGATCAAAAAGTCCGGAGAGTTGTTTCAAATCAATCTGATAGCATTGCGATAGCGCCGAATTCAAAGGTTATACCAAACAAGTTTCCTCCTCGTTTTATGTCCGTATCGCGCTCTTAAAGTTTAAGATATGGCCGATGAAGGATGCAGCTTCATAGAGCTATAAATATACAGTTCGTCAGTGGTAACATAAAACATTTGGGTTGTTAAACGCCTTTGCTTAGAAGAAAACGTAAACAAAATAGTGTTTCTTCTATGTAATTCATATGACGACCAGATACTAGATGTTGATGCGATAAAATCATAAATAAAATTAACAGAACTACAAGCTTGTCTTCGTCCTACTGAAAATGCTTGTAATTGTTTCCGAATATGCTAATATTTCCGGATTATTTCAATTGAAGTGTATAATAAGGGCAATCTCCTTCTTGAATAAATTATATATAACTGATAAACTGCATCATATATCTTGTCAAATTATACAATGCCTGTAATCAAACATTCAAGAGTTTATTCTCTAGATCAGTGTTTTTCAAACCGTGGGTCGCGACCCCTAAGGGGGTCGCTATGCGTTCTTAAGGGGGTCGCGATGCCTTATTCGGGTGATCGATGGCGAAAGAGAAATGACAAGTTTCTACACTACACTACAATAGAAATACAATATTAGTGAGAAGGATGTGTTTGTTCATTTTTCAAAAAATTCTCAAAGCGTTGTACTATTTTAGAAACATAGTCTGTTTTTCTTTTTAGTTTTAATGTCCACAAATGAGGAGAATGTTAGTTCGCACAAGTATGAGGTGTCAAATGACACTAATGATTTCAGAGCTTCCTTTTCCAGCTCTGAATATCATTGTTTTCTTTTCATCCAAAACATGTCAATACTTTGCGAATGATATTCCATTTTAAGCACGCCGTCAGAAGCTAAATCCACAAGATTTTTCTTCAATACCTTTCCTTTGGAAATACATCTGACTTCTGTGTGATAAGGGAGATTGTGATGAAGCGAACCCATGTCTTCACAAATAATTCTGAACAGCCTAGTTTGTAAGGCTTTACTTTTGATAGAATTCACAATTTTTAACACACGGTTAAATCAGGCGGTAAAACTTTAGCTGCTAGAGTTGTCGATGAGACATGATGCATTTAGCGTTATTAATTTTAATCTCGCAACGAGTCCGCTTTTTTGTCAGTCATGGTTTTCGTTCCATCGCTCCAAATGGCAATACATTTTTCCCAATCAATGTCGTAGTTGCATGTACGTATCAAAATAGAGTGAATGGTAAACATACTCATTTAAATTAACATAGTTTTGTCTGTATATGTCTTAAGGGGTCGTGAGAATTTTTCATCCTATAAAGGGGTTGCGCATACAAAAAGATTAAAAATCAATGCTCTAGATTGTTCGAATAATATTCTCCATTATCAATTTGTTTGTTTCGAGAAACAATAACAAACCGAAAAAAACATGAGAGAGAACCATTTTATTGAAAAAAAGACATATATCATGCTTTTAGACTGAAACAGCAGATTTTCAATTAATTGATTTTTGTAAAATCGCGATTTCGTCTCATTGTGGAGAGTATACCACAGATAAACCTATATCAGTGGCTACGTTCTTTTTTCCCTCTCATTTATTTTCAAATTATTTTTCATCGGAAAAATAATTTATAAATGAATGCTCTGAGAAGTGGAACAAGTTATATAGCTAAAATGTATAAAACAATAGACATTTTTTCAATTAAGAATTTATGAGGCTGATATGTTTTTCGATGTACCACTTCTTCATGAGATGTTAAGATTACAATTTTTTTTCAGTTACTAGCTTGGACCCGATAAAGAACTATCACTTCAGAGAGCACTTCATGCTTAATTATTATAACATAATGTGTTAATTATAATATAATTAATTATCAATAATTATAATATAATTTCCATACTGAGCAACTGTTGTTGATGTTATTTCATAATAGGTTTGTGTTAAATTTGTTTTGTTGTATTAACGGGACATTTCATCTAGTTTAGTAAGTCTATCGGCTGAGCCGGCGCTAGGGTTTGACAAAACTGGGCCTCTTTCCGCCACAATCTCACAGGGTGGCCCTCGTACTTCGTAGTACTGGTGAGCCTTTCTGCTCACCGCATGGAAAGGTTTAGGTTATCTTTTAATTCTTGTTGTAAAGAGCGGCATTTGATCGTTTTGCTCGTTACGTAGTATCTGCTAGCGCTGGTTCTGCTTTCGGTTAGTTAGTTACGAAGTAATTTGAGATGAAATCATGTGAAATTGAGTAATCACATGATTTAGTTCTTATTTCAATGACTCATTTTTTATTGAGTAGTGTCTATTGAGTGTTATTTTTAGACTTTACAACCGAAATTGAGCACCCATTTATAGCTTACTTTAAATTTAATATTTTATATATTGAATTATAATACTTTAAATAACTTATATTTAAATTATCATCATGTCGTTTTTCATTGACATGTATTACTTTCTTTCAATATTCACTTAGGCTCCCTCTATTTCACTCGGTAAAATTGTCCTCAATTTGGTATAGGACATATGTTCGTTTTGAAAGTCATCGATTCTTGAATGATTGATTAAATATGGACTGATGATTCATAATAACATAATAATGAAAAAAACAATTGTATCCTATTATCATTCAACAAGATCGATGAACTTTTCGAAACGCTCTTAATATTCACTCTTGAAAGTGATGGGTTCGTTCTCGTTGACAACAATTGTGTAGACAGCTCCCTGAGAATTTTATTTCAAATATTTTGATATTTTGATTAAAAGTGTCAGTATTTACTAGTACTGAATGACTTGTGAATCTATATATATATATATATATATATATATATATATATATATATATATATATAAAGACACAAGGTATTAGTGGGATAGCAGTGAAGGTGAAATAAGAAGACTCTTTTATCCTAAGCTCGAGCTTTCGAAACTGTATTGTTTCTTCTTCAGGAGTGCTACAAGTTAAATTACAATCAGTTAGTGAAGTAGCTTACATCGTAAATATTACCTACTTACGATAGTGAGATTCAAAATATAACGATGTTCATTAAATTCTACTGAAATTAATTTTTCAGACCACATGTCATAGCTCACATCACTTGGCAATAATAATAGGTTATGACTGACACTGACAGTAGTTATTATGAAGTAGTTATTATTGATAGACGTGAACGTCAACGTCAAACCTTGAACGCCCAGTACACGTGAACTGCATCACTAGTCCTGTTATCTCACTTTATGATGTCAAAACGAACCAGCCCGATATCAACCACATCACAAATTTACTATAAATCGAAATTCACAAAAATACATAAAAACATAGACGTTACAAAATTTTACAAATTTTTATAAAATGCCAAGAATTACTAAAAGACTTTCAGTCAAGCAAAATTATCAGTAAAATACACATGAAAAGGGACAACACCACAAAAATACTACAAAAATACCATCAACACAGCCACATCTTCTTATTTCACCTTGACTGCTATCCCACTAATACCTTGTCTTTATCTTATATATATATATATATATATATATATATATATATATATATATATATATATATATATATATATATATATATATATATATATATATATTATCAATAATGGGTAAGTAACCCAAAATATTCATCGAGTGTATTGAAAAATTTTGTCTGAATTCAGGCAAGTATTGTGGATAAATTTCGAAATGTTCTACTTAGTGTTATGCGAAAAATCGATTAACATGAACGAAATTATTCAACTTAATAAATCATAAGAATTGAAGTTAAAAACCAGCTACGAACATAAGACTTTTACAAGCATTAGTAGAAGCCATGATTTTTTTTCTATAACCATTCGGAACAAGAAGTACTAGATAGCAAATATAAATATCTGATTATCGATATTTCAAAGTAGATAAAGTTCGAAAAAGTAACGGGAAAACTTCAGGCACGACAAAGTGAACTGGAAAATCCAGAATATAATTTTTTCAGCGGACAAATTGGAGCGACACGCGTAGCGGGAAATGAGAAAATGAAAAATAATAAATAACGTCAGGGAAACTCACGCGCTAAGGTCCCAAGCCACGTCTCTTTAGAAAGAAGACGTAATTCGCAGTGGGTCGTGTGCTGCTGTTCCTGGAGGATTCAAGGAGATTACTTTGACCCAGCCGTGATCACGGCCAGTACAAAAACTCGTCTGACTTTTTTCGCCAGGACATGATGAAATCTGCTTGTATCCTATAGTTTCCTGAATATACAAGGGTCGTTCTGGAAATATTTACATCTTACAACACATTTTTTTTTTGAAAAACCAATTCATGAAAATGGTTATTCTGTAAATTACTTACGAATTTTTTAGATCATAATTTGATGATTTCCTACAAACAATTTTCTGGGTATACGAAGATTCTACGAATATATACGATGGGACAAAACCAAGAAATGTTTCTGTTGAGGGAAGTGAAAGATCACGTTTGATTTATTTGACAAGGTGTAATTGAACCTACTGGTGAACCACACATTGATTTCTGAAAAATCAAGAGTCGTTTTAAAAATGCATTCCGGCTGCACTGAAAATATTGGAACACACACTGCGTTTTCAGTTCCTACTAGCAACATCCTCAGCCTCAATAATTTCAAATGAAAGCGACACCGAGACATAACAAAAAGTAAATTCACTTCGGATAATTGAAGTGGGAAACCATCTGAAATAATAGTTTTCGTGAGTAATTATTGATATTATTATATGATATATGATATTATTATGATATCAATTTCTCATACGAAGTGAGGAATTAATGCCAAAAGTGGTCAGAAAAATCACAACAAGATTCTGAGGAAAAATTAAGAGACTAAGAAAAAACACAAAATCAACATTGGACCATTGAGATCCACTTATTGGTTGGCTTTAGCAAAACATTCAAGAAAAGACGGACCCTACTTTAGGAAAAAAGATATATATATATATGTATATATATATATATATATATATATATATATATATATATATATATATATATATATATATATATATATATATATATATATATATATATATATATATATATATATATATATATATATATATATATATATATATATATATATATATATAGTAAATACTGAGACTCTTAATCGAAATATCGAAATATTTCAAATAAAACTCTCAGGGAGCTGTCTCATAATTTTCGAGAGTGAAAATTTCATATTTCGATTAAGAGTCTCAGTATTTACTAGTATGAATGATTCGTGAATCTTGAAACTAGCTATCCTTTTGCCTGCAGGTGCGTGATCTGGAGCGATTACTCGCACTAATGTTGTCATGAGTTTATACGTCTTTTCTTCGACAGAGGGAGCTTATGTAAATGTTCACAAAGTGTTGTTCTCCTCATTCGGATTAGGATCTGTGGGCGTCGTTTTGAAAGTCATCGATTCTTGATTGATTGATTGAACACGGACTGATGATTTATAATAATGATAACAATTGTATCCTATTATCAATCAACAAGATCGATGATTCTTTCGAAGTGCACTCAATATTCACTCTCGAAAGTGATAGGTTCGTGCTCGTGTTCTCGTTGACAACATTTGTGTAGACAGCTCCCTGAGAGTTTTATTTCAAATATTTCGATATTGCAGTATTTATTATATATATATATATATATATATATATATATATATATATATATATATATTATGTATGTGTATGTGTATGCTTATATATAGAGTATGTATATATGATATTCATCAAATACAGATTATCAAATCGAATTTTCAGACTGCTTCAGTGATTTAACGCTGCTCTAACTCAAATCGTAAGAACAAATGTTTGAATACAATTCAATTTACTGAATTAAGTTCATTAAAAAATTTATAAACTTTTTCGATTGAGTACACAATTAAATGCTCCTAAAAAAAAGAAAAAGCTTTTTAAAGTAGAAATTTATCCAGTAGGAACTTCATATTACGATCTTTCATTTTCAATCTACATGCCGCATGAATAAGAATGATAAACTCAAAATGCAATGTAGCGTTCATTATTGCCTAACTAACTCATAAAATTCATCCACATAAAACTTTCACATAAAATGAATCCCTTAAATTTAATTAAAGAGAGAAAATGGAAAACCACAATAAAATATCAATCCCTAAATGACATGCCAGTTCGGTAGCAAACTTCTGCACTTATATTTCAACGATAAAGAAAGGTTATCGTCCGATTCGACCGTACCTTACCCCCACGTTAACGTACGCCATTGAGTTTTACGAGCGTCTGTCAGACATAACGGCGGTACCGACGGCGCGGCGTCGACCGTTGAATCACAGAGTCAAGACGCCGGCTGCGTGCGTTCACGGCAAAGGCCATAAAATTTTATGGCAAAAACATCGACCCGTTTCTATGGTTACGCGCACGGTACAGTACAGTACAGATGATTTCGGTTCTAGCGAGCACGTGCTCGTCGCTGCCGCGAAGCGATTTTGACGCCGATTGTACCTGGCGAATTGACACGTCTTGAATTTTGATGTGCCGCTGTCTGCTGGAGGAGAATGGATTTGGGATGAGCTACATTGGAGATAATGGAAAAATAGGGGGCATTAGAGGAATGTGGGATGTGCAGCCAACTGGACCTTAAAAAATTACACCCACGAGTAAAAGGTCCGATACATAGCTAATTTGAGAAGGCGCACACGTTCTTATCAGCCATAATATGTTTACATAATGTAAAATTTCTAAAGATATCAGAATATTCCCACAAAATAAGTATAAAGTGAGCCAAATCAATAATTCAAATATGAAATTATTAGGAAATAAAACCCACCCCACTGTAATCAATCTTTTTTGTTAGTGTCAGATATGTAGAATTTTATGGCAGGTCCAGCAAAAAAATGTTTCATACAGATCTCAGAATTTTTAAAACTGTATTTAACAGAAGATTCTTAGTATTGGAAGGAAGCAAGTGAAAAAAGAAAGACGTTGGTGGAACATTGGGAATTAAATCTAGTTTGCCTACAGATCAAAACTACAAAATCAAATTTAAATCTTTACAAACATATAGACCATAAGGAAGGCAAAAGCCACATCGAAGGTAGCAGTTCCCAAAGTGGTCCAGGTAGAGCCTAAGGAGTTCACAGGACACTCGTAAGCGGGGGTTCATGAAATTAATTTGGTTTCGATAGTGAAGAACTGAAATGGTCCTTATCGAGTTATTATTATCCCTTATTCCTTATTATTCCTTATTCAGTACAACGCGTCGAGACTTGCCGTCCGCAACGCTTGTTTAGGCGTGCAAATTAATACGACTTGTATGGTGTATGGTGCTTGCAATCTTGCATGAACTTGTTTGGCGCTTCACCAATATGAATACAAATGTCAAGGATAAGCGTTACTCATTTGTTTCCGGAATTTCATGTAGAAGAGGTGTAAATCGATATTAGTGTTGACAATAACGGAATTTGTTTCCAGACTTTCGCAAAGAAAAGTAAGAGGAATCGATATTTAGTTACTGTTATATGGTATATAACAGTAACTGGTACGTAACAGTAACAATAATTTAGTTACTGTTATATGCATATGGTTTCATTTTATATATTATTTATTTTACAATTTATTTCAAACAAAAAATGTAAATTGAGTGGAAATAACTTTCTTTCAACCAACCTGCAACATGAAGTAGGTATATTTATAATATATTTTTTATGGAAGTATATAATTAAGTTCAGTATTTAATTTTTACTACGTACCTACCACACGCAAAAATTACAAACACATTACTTATTTCAATACAAATTTTATATTGTAATATCTATATATATATATATATATATATATATATATATATATATATATATATATATATATATATATATAATATATATATATATATATATATATATATATATATATAAAAAAAGGAAATGAATGAAATATTCAATAAAATGAACACTAGAAAAATTTGAAAAATTTGAACATTTGAAAAATTCAAATTAACCGAGAGAATAATATAGTAGAGCTACATATGTGAACGTGTACGATGTGTTAGAGAAATTTTAAAATCGATGCCACATCTGATGGAAGTGCGAGACATATATATTTCGTTCTGCAAGGAACTCGTCAGTCGCACCACGTCCATCGAAGTGAGGCAACGATTTCAACCCACAACCATCTTCTTGTGACTCCAAGTGGAAGACCGTAGAGTAATTAATACTCCACAATTCCATCTATAGGAATCAATAGAAAACACCTCTCAGATTATAGACACATGAAATTATAGCATCGAAATTTCACACATCTTCTATACCCGTAGGTATCTACTAAATTGCAATGTCTATTTGACAAATATCATCGAACGATGTTTTCAAATGTCAATAGCTTGCGTTAGTAATAATAGATTTCAATATTTCTCTAACATTTATCCCTAAAAGGATAATGGAGGCATCACATCCTACACGTTCACATATTTAGCTCTACTATAACATTCTCTTGATTAATTAGAATTTTTCAAATGAATGTTCTAGTGTTCATATTCTTGAATATTTCATTCAGTGTCATAAGCACAAAAAAATTTCATTTCCTTAAAAATATCCCCGTATAGGCCCCTGAAATACGGGAATAAACGCGAGCGTACTACTAACGCTACCTATTGACATTTGAAAACATCGTTCGATGATATTTGTCAAAGAGACATTGCAATTTACTGGATACCTACGGGTATAGAAGATATGTGAAATTTCGATGCTTGGTATGTCTATAATCTGAGAGGTGTTTTCTACGGATTCCTATAGATGGAATTGTGGAGTATTCATAACTCTACGGTCTTCCACTTGGAGTCACAAGAAGATGCTTGGTGGTTGAAACCGTTGCCTCACTTCGATGGACGTGGTGCGACTGACGAGTTCTTTGCAGAACGAAACATATATGTCTCGCACTTCAATCAGGTGTGGCACCGATTTCAATATTTCTCTAACATTTATCCCTTGAAGGATAATGGAGGCATCACATCGTCCACGTTCACATATCTAGCTCTACTAGAAAATTCTCTTGATTAATTGAATTTTTCAAATGAAACTTGCGGCACTAATTGATAGTTTCAATAACATCCATTTGTTCAATTTGGCACATTAACACTTCAAACCTGGAACAAGAAACGATACCGACCGAAACTGAAAATTCTCACAATTTTGATTGAATTCCTTGTAAAAAAAGTCGAAAGACATTTTTGAAGAAATGTCATCGATTCTTCAAGATTTCAGGCCATCATATACAATGGTAAAAAGATGGGCTGGACTTTTTAAACAAGGAAGAGAGAGAGATGTCAAGACGACCTCTGCCCAGGCCTCCCTCTGACACTAGTGACCGAAGAAAATGTTCAAAAAGTTGAAAAATTAATATTGACCGATCGGAGAATAAAATTGTAGCAGATAGCTGAAGAGTTACAGATAAGTAAAGAGGGAATCGGAGAAATTTTACATCTAAATTCACACATGAAAACAATAAGTGCGCGTTGGGCACAGCAAATGCTCACATCACTCGACAAACAACGACGACTGGCGTGTTGTAAGGATTTTTTGGAGTGTCAAAACGATTTGGACAAAATTTGTAACCGCATTGTGACAGTAGACGAAACCTGGATTCATCAGTATGATCCGGAGTCCAAACAAGAGTATATGCAGTGAATTAAAAAAGGAGAAAGATCACCAAAAAAGTTTAAAGTGGAAAAGTCGGCCTCTAAGATTATTAAGACTATTTTCTAGGATAGCGAGGGAATTTTATTAACTGATTACTTGCCTAACGGAACTTCTATGAATGGTCAATGCTACGCCAATATATTGAGGCAGGCACGTGAAGCGGTCGTACAGACATGAACGAAGTGTTGTGTTAAGTGACTGCAAGGTTTGAGGAAATTGCCCCTGGTTCCAAGCTCTTTCCTGTCCACAGGACTTTTTCAAGTCCAGCAGCCGCTTCTACAAATCGTTCTCCATACATCGCCAACAGAAAGGTGCAAGCGACGAGACTGAGTGTGAACACGGCTGGTGACCACGCCCACTCGAGAATCTTTCCTTGAACTCATCAAATTAACCCGATGATACAGCGATCTGGACCACGGCGAAGACAGCAGCGAGTTGCAGCCGCAATATGCAGAAGCTACTAGATGTCTTCAGTACGTGGGCGAGCAATTGGAGAGTTACACCCAATCCTAGTAAAACCCAAACAATTCTTTTTCACCATTTTAATTACACTTCGTCCCCTAAATTCCAAAGTGACGACGTCCGCCTGACGCTCTGGGGTGAAAATCTCAGACTTCAGGATGAAGTCACTTATTTGGGTGTAACATTTTCTAAATTCAATTCGTGGAAATCTGACCTGGAGAAAACTCTCAAAAAAGTCCGTAATAGAGCAAACCTACTATACGCTCTCCGAGGCAGAATCCGGGGATGTAATCCCCGTACTCTGCTCAATACATACAAGACATTCCTTCGTCCTGTTATTTCTTATAGATGTTTGCTTTACGCGACTCTCCAGAACCGTTACATCAAACGAATAGAAAACTGCGAAAGATCTATCTGTCGCAGTATCTTCCGTCTTCATTATCGTTTTCCCTCTCGTCTTCTACATGACCACATCAAAATGCCCCCCATCTTTATGCATATGAAAAAACTCCAAGCTCGATATGCCCTGCGTACTTTACAAGGACCTAATCTTGAAGCCCGAGCGACGCTGATGGCCCCATGGTACAGGCGCCGACGTGTTCTCTGCAGGAAACCGAAAAACAAATTTCCTTTCCCGCCAGCTCGTATCCTGCGAACTTTACAGGAGCCCGACAACGAAGTTCTCGACCATCTAGAGAACATACCTCTCCGTATCCGCTAGCGTGCGTGATAAGTGGCGTAGTGCGCGAATATGTGCAGTGCGCTAAAAGTCAAATGTGCGTGAGTGGATAAGCGTGAAAAACATACACCGATTAGTTTTAAGATATCTGTTAATTTTTCTTCCTTTCAATTAATTCTTTCTCAATTCTTCAAAATGTCTAACACAACACCATCTTACGTGGGTAAAGTTTTCTGTGGTTTCCTTTACCATCAAATGTCTGACGAATTGAAAATCGGACATTTGACCAAATGGCACGTAATGTATAAGCCGGCCACAGACGCAAAATATTTCATAAATATTTCATGAACACTCGAAAAGAGTATATGTTGAAAAAATAAAAATTTTTTTTTGTTTTTTTTTCCATACGTTTTAATGTGAAAATAAATTCTGTTTTTCTTTTTTTTTTTTGTACCACTTTACATCATAAAATACAGGGGTTGAAGAGAGTCGCGAGACTCTACAACTTCCCATTTGTAATTATATATAAACCAAATGAAATGTAATATTACTTTAACACAATAAACGTTTTTGATTTGATTTGATTTGATTTGGTCGTACAGAAGAGACGTGGCAAGCTGACGCGCGGTGTGTTGTTTCTGCAAGACAACGCTCCCGTTTACACCGCTCGAGTTTCGAGGGATGCTTTAAAAGCCACTGGGTTCGCAGAAATTGACCATACCCCTATAGCCTGGATCTGGTTCCCATTGACTTTTTCCATTTTTCGAAACTGAAAAAGGAGTTAAGAGGGCGAAGATTTTCGGATGACAATGAGATGAAATCAGTTGTGGAGAGCCATTTTCAAAAGAAATCTTCAGAATATTATTTCAATGGTTTAAGGCATTGTATTCACGGCGTGATAAGTGTACTTAACTTGAGGGTGATTATATTGAAAAATAAAAATGAATAAACTGAAGTTTTCTTTCATTAAGTACCCTAGCTCGCGAACTTATCATATATAAAATATTGAACTTACTTACATACTTCGATTAAAGAACGGAAAGCCCAGAAAGATTGAACTTATTGTGCATAGTTCTTTTTTACTACCTATCTAATATATTTAATTATTGCGGAGTTTTGATATCAAAATTTTATTTGAAATATCGACAAACATCAAAAATATTGTTTGGAAGTTTATATAGAATTTACAGAAATACATTGAAATATATATAATACGTAAATGTGATAATAATTTTTTATCACATTAAAATAATTTCAACCGTTTTCATAAAACTCTATTATGGATCTTAGCGATTTATTGCTTTCAATAATTATAAACAGTTTGCCGCCGGAACTTTGTTTATTTCATAATTTATATAATTATTGATTAATTATATGCGGAGCATAAATTGACATTTCAAAGAGGGTATCTAAAATATTGGCTGAAGTAAAGCGTCATCTAGTTTGTGGTTGTAGAATCGCTCGTTGTCATTTTTCAAAATATGTCAGAGTGAAAACACTTCAAGAAAAGAATTCTGTAGTGCCTGTGCTACGTTATCGCAATTGTAGATAATACTACTTATAGATATTCGCTATCAAAGTGTACATTATAACGTTCTTTCGATAATTCTTGACGAATTATTCCAAAGAATATTATATCGGAGCTGGCTATGTGAAACATGAACAATGCGATTTACTTCACTTCAACGCACTTTACTTCATCAAATTAGATGAAATTGTCTCAAAAATCTAAATTTGTAAAATGTAGTATCTTAATTGATAAGGACGTGTGAAACTTTCAATGTAGATGTCTTCATGTGCTTTTCGTTGATTCTAAGATTTGAGATGTACGTTAATCTATGCATTATATAGGCATAGACTTACTTTATATTTCTGTCTTAAAATCGACTAGAGGGTATGTAAGGATTGAAATCTTTGCCTTTCATCCGTTGAACGTGGCGTGACTGATGAGTACCCTGTAGTACGAAACAGTATACTGTCTCACGTTTTCAATAAATGAAGGCAGCGATTTCAAGATTCTTCAATATTTTCCCATGAAGGATAATGGAGAATATATTATTCTCTAACATTGATCCCTAGAAGGACATTGGAGACATCGTATTGTTCATGTTTCACATAGCCAGCTCCGCTATAATATTCTTTTGAATAATTCGTCAAGAATTATCGAAAGAACGTTATAATGTACACTTTGATAGCGTATATATATATATATATATATATATATATATATATATATATATATATATATATATTTTCGAAAGTTTTTAGCAATAACAGGCTTTTTTTGATATGAAAAAGTTTATTTTTGTTGACGTTTCGTTGTTATATTACAACTTTGTCAAAACTAATGAATAATTGAATTTATGAGTTACTATAGATATCAAATATCAAACTCATTTTTTAGAAAAATCAAATTAGTTTTTTTGTATCTTCACTTATTGATTTTCATTATCAGAGGAAAATTTCTGGCTTAGCATTCGCTTCGGAAGTTTTAGTCTTCTTCACCATGAGGAAACCTCTGAAAAACTCATGGTAAGCCAGGTGATTTTAATAAGTGTGATTCATATTTACATTTTATAATTACATATAGTTTTTTATATACTTATCCAGAATATGTATATTGTTGGTTTATATGTGTGAAACTGAAGGAAGATCTGGAAAAAATGAGTGTTGAGATGTGATGTTTGGTGATTGTTGTGTGTTTACTTTACGAGTGCTATTTGTGAGGTTTATTAAGTTGTTGTAAATCGAATTAAGATGTTTAATGTCTGTTCTTTCATTTACTGTGTTTGCTAAATTTTTACGATTTCTAAAATTTCTCTACTTTTTTTGTCCCTTTCAGTTGCCAAAATTTTCGTATTTTTGTAATCAAAATCATGTTTTTCTGTTATTTTATGTTTATGTAAGGCTGTGATTTGAGTTTTCGCGTATTTATGCGCTTTGATTCTTTCTTCGAGGTTTTGTTCTGTTTGTCCGATATAGCTTTTATTGCAATTGTTACACGGAATACTATAAACTGTATGAGTTTTTCTTTGAGTTACAGTTTTACTTTTTAATTTTGTATATATTTCTTCGATTTGATTTGTGGTAGTATGTGCTATCCTTAAATTATAAGGTTTTAATATTTTTGCAATATTTGTACTTAATTTTGGAATATAAGGTAAGGGAATGTAATTATTTTCGTTAGATTTACTTATTTTTTAATGTAAAGTATTATATGATTTATGAATTCTATTTTTCATGATTTTGTTAATTAAATTTAATGGGTAATTATTTTTCATGAGAAGAGTACGAACTTCTTCAAGTGTTTCATGTCGTAAACATGATGATGTTAATTTAAGTGATCTATCTATAAAATTAATTATTATACCTTTTTTCTGGGAATAGTGATGATTACTTATATAATTTATGATTCGTTGCGAATTTATTTCTTTTCTGTACCATCTTGTAAAAATTTTGTTATCTTCCCTTATAATTGTTATATCAAGAAAATTTAATTTTTTATCTTTTTCTTCTTCAAGTGTGAATTGTAATTTATTATGAAAACTATTGAAACGTTCTAGGATATTATTAATTTGATCTTTATCTGCTATTATAAAACAATCATCAACATATCTTTTATATAATAAAATATTTTCTTCCAAAAACTTCCGAAGCGAATGCTAAGCCAGAAATTTTCCTCTCATAATGAAAATCAATAAGTGAAGATACAAAAAAACTAATTTGATTTTTCTAAAAAATGAGTTTGACATTTGATATCTATAGTAACTCATAAATTCAATTATTCATTAGTTTTGACAAAGTTGTAATATAACAACGAAACGTCAACAAAAATAAACTTTTTCATATCAAAAAAAGTCTGTTATTGCTAAAAACTTTCGAAATAAAATATCTCAAACAGGCAATAAATCAATTTTAAGAAATATATATATATATATATATATATATATATATATATATATATATATATATATATATATATATATATATATATATATATATATATATATATACCATCTATTTATTGGCATATTCCCACAGGCACTGTGCCGCGCAGCGCACTATCTAATTATCAACTTATTGAATTAATTGATAATAATAATTCAATAAAGACATTCTTTGAAATTTTCTGTTTAAAAGTCCTGAATATACGTTTCTATATCTCAAGTATAAAATTTATATCAACCTAAATCGCAAATATTCTAGTTTCTAGATAATATATCACTAGAAAGCATAAAATTGCCAGTTCACTGGAATGATTCGCAAAATCTGTTACTAGTGACTCTTAAATATAAAGATCAGATTATGATTGATTATCACTACCCATAAACTCCAAATAATCCTTAATTTCTCTCTCGAATATTCCTTCCATATAATCAATTCGTTACAGCTTGCGGAACACCAACCTGCTTTTCAGAAATGGGTTAATTAGACCTCAAAGGACAAACTACCACTCGGAGACATTTCCTATGTTTCCTACGACTTTGGTATAAGTTTGCCTGATATACGATACTCCTAATTCCCCTTTCGAAAATTCGTTACAGGCAAATGCATGAAATTGTCTGTGCATAAATAAGTACTTAAATTGTTGAAGAATAGAACCTGGGTCTATTCATTAACCGTTTTATTGCCTTTTCGTGTCTCGCTCCGAAAGTGTTTTCATTAGTCTCAGAAATACTGCCACAGATGTGTAGTGAACTTCACAAAGTATCTTTAACTAGATAAAAGAAAAAATTTCCTTACTGATTCGTTTGAAAAGTGCATAAACAGAGATATAAATTCTTGAGTAATATGACTATTCGCTGTGTGCGAAGTCATGGTAGGGAGAGCCAAATCGACACTAGCGTTCGCAACGGTTAATGTAGACAATAAAGGACGCTGTTTCCCTGTTTCTGACGCCCTTTGTCCCTTTGTACGCTTTAATCTTTGAAACTACGCAACGGATTTTGATGCGGTTTTTTTTAATAGATAGAGTGATTCAAGAGGAAGGTTTATATGTATAATAACATCCACTAAATAGTGGAGAAGTACTGTTATTTTTGAGGTTTCTAATGTGATGTCGTAAATAATTACATTTTTTCCGCTTACATTGCAAACGCAGGCTGAACCCTACGAGTTTTATCAAAATAATGTACTAAGTATTGTACACATTGAAAAGGTCTACAGAAAAGTCCGTGATGGTATATGTCTATCTCTTATGGATAACCCACAATAACTTTTTTTTGTCATTTACTTTTTGCGACAAATAATGGCTAATTTTCGAAGCAATTTTAACCCATACAGCATTAATCCTTAACCAATTAAATATCTTGAATACATTGTTCATTTAATATAGATATATATGGCCCTTTACACCGTATGATTTAAATGAATATTTTCGAAGATATTACAGATTTAAAAATTGCGGCGCGTAGCGTTTGCGGCGTGCGAAGCCGGGGCGGGTCGGTAGTGTAATATAAAGTAATACGATTTATGATAAATATGCTTAGTTTTATTTTTTACTTATCCACAGTGAGTATTTATTAAAATATTAATTAAAATTTTCAAATAGATTATAACACTGTTTTTAACGTAAATAAAACCTTTGCATAACATTTATGTAAGATAGTACTCTTTATAATAAATATTGAAAATAGGTAATGCACATTTTTCGTAAGAAACATTAAAACTTATTTTTTAGTTATTAAGAATCAACATCTCGATTATTAATAGAAAATAATTTATTTCTATGCTATGTTATTGATGTTTTTTGTTTTTATGTTATATTTTGATGTTATTGAAGTATATTATTAATAAATGAACATTTTACAATCTCTTTTACTATATCTCTGCAAAATATAGTTCTAGAAGTATATCCTTATTTTCATTCCTTGTTTTCTATTTAATTTTTAATCTCTGTTATGCTTAAAATTGACTTTACTTAACCTCTTCACAGTTTTAAATAATTATTTCATTTTTTATACTCACATTTTTTTGTTGTACTCCAGTAAATATAAATTAGCAACTAATTTTACTTTTCACTGAGCATTTTTTCAAATTTCATATATTGTTTATTTTAGCAAAAAAAAATTGTTTATTATAAAGTCCCATAAGTGTACAGAGTAAACAGCGTCCTTTAATTCATACTTCATGGTGGCGCTATCGTCACGCACAGAGCGAATACTATTCTTTAAATCAATACATGATTATTCAAAATTTAAATATATGCCTCTTTCGATAGATGGTTGAAATAATTTCGATGATCTATTTTGAAATGAATTATTGAATTATTCCTCAGTTAGCATTTTCTTTATATCAATACATGATTATTCAAAATTGAAATATATGCCTCTTTCGATAGATGGTTGAAATAATTTCGATGATCTATTTTGAAATGAATTATTGAATTATTCCTCAGTTAGCATTTTCTTTATATACCGCTAAAACATAACAAATGTTTCGTCAATACATTATCACTTCAATGACAACAATGAATTTCAGAAATTGATATAATGAAAAGTGAATACTTTTATTTTTTTAAATTGTATTCATTATTTTATTTATATATTAAATATGGTATAGGATTTTCATCAAGTACCGTCGTATCCAGTGATTTCAAAGTGAAATAGTCTGCCCAATTCTACCAACATTAAATGATCTCAACATTTTCACTAGAAATTTTAGAGGAAGCCATGTGTCATATGTAGCTACTAGAATCATAGAAAAATAAACTTGCTTGCTAACATTTAAACCGATATCACAATGGTTCGAAGCACACCCCTATTTTTTTTACAAGGTTCTCGTCGATTGCTATAAAAGTGACACGATTTCAAAATTTGTTAACTCAGTTATAATTACCAAAGTAATCTTGGCATCGGTATCTTTTATGTAATATTTTCAAATGATCAATGTAGTATTTAAAACTGAAACCATCAATTTCTCCTTCTCTAGAATGCCTTAAGTGTCTGCATTAGGTTGGTCTATCAGTTGCTAAATGGCCTTATACAGTATACACATATAACTGAATATTCGACATGGCTACTCGATTTTGTTTCATTTCCTCACTAAATTTATTTTTCGTGATGATGTACAGCTTCCTACCGCTGTAGGATATAATCCTGTTTCTCTGCCTTATATATTAATGGCGTTCTCATTATTATTCTTATTTTATTCTTGAAGGTTTATATGACAATAGCCAATTGAATTTTATTCTCGATATAGAAGAGTAGATTTCATCTCAAAAAAGTGTTTCTTTCGAAAATATATTCAATTCCAAACCTCCTTAATTAATTCTGAAAAATTTTTCAATAAGAAAACTATTTCCTTATTGAATTTACACAATTATTATTCCTGCAAATATTATTCCTCTTTCATCACAACTTGAACAGAAGCTCAATTCGAAACGATTTGTGAGAATGCGATATTCTTCATTTGACATTTCATTCCATTGAGATAGGACACGAAACATTTCGAAGTCGTTCTTCACCAATGTCGACTAACAGTATAGCCAACTGTCTGACAAATTTATCCAGAGTAAATTGAAAGTCGGAAATGTACGTTTTATCTCTATTGCGTTCAACCACGTTCAACTTTAATTTGACAGGCAACATAAAGAAGTAGTAGATATCGCTTTGAGATAGAGTCTTCACATATCAAATGAAATTTGCAGACTAAATTTTTCTTTGTCGCCACTAAATTTCTTGATCATTTAAGACGTCTAAAATTACCGCCAAGGATTCTCATATCTGAAGAAAAACAATAAAAATTATCACCTACATTAATTTATTACACAGACCTACAAAAATTTTTTTTCTTGCTGCAGTTTTGTTTGTGCCTATGGTCGATGAAGTAGGTAATGTACAATATATTGAAATATGTCATTTTAACTCATCAGCTCTAGTTTTTCTACTACCGTCATTTTAAATGTTTGCCGGTCTTGTTCGTAAATAGTCATTATTACGATAACATGGATAAAGTTTGTGTTACTGTTTCATTGTGGCTAACTCGTTCAGATTTTGTGTAAACCATCATGATATGTTTTGTTATGTTTGTGGTGAATATATACTGAAAAATCAGTATAAATCGATCACAAACACTGTGAATCGTTTGTATTAGCTTACTTCGGTATTTAAAATCGACACAAAAAAAAAGTATTGGTCGCTTCATAGTGTATGTAAAATATGCATTGAACATTTGCGACAATGGGGGAAAGGGACACGTAAGTCTTTGAAGTTTGGAGTGTCTATGATATGGAGAGAACAAAAACAAAAAAATCATTATGACGACTATTACTTTTTATGACTAATATAGTGGGCATCAACAAAAACAATCGCCATAATTGGCGATTAAAAACATAAACAATCGCCTAATATTTCTTCAACAGAAAGACCTATTCCTCATTCAGAAAATGTTCCAATACCGGCTTTTCACCGGGTATTGTCGAAATCTCAGGAGGATCAAGCTGAAACACCTATTTCTTGTCAAGTAGATGACCTTGAATACTGCGGAAAAACATCAAATCCTAGAACATTTGCGCAAAATGAGCTTAAGGACCTCATTTTATTAGCTATAGCTAGGCGCTAGAGTTAATAGCGTCAAGATTAAAATTGTCTTTCCTCAGACATTCGAGTGTCTACATATCGCCCGAGAGAACGATGCTTATTTCATTTTTTTTTCAAAAAAATCACATCATTGGATTCAAAAAAATTGGCCTATGAAAAATGCTATTATTGTTGAGGAAAGAAATGTTATCAATAAACTATTAGTTTCAAGAGAAAAAATCATTCTTCTGACATTGTATATATAATTAGGGCAAGTCGTTTTCAATGTCGCTTTCAAAGTCGTTTTTTCAATGTTTTTAGTTTATTTCACAAAAATTTCCTCGTTTAAGTACTGAAAACTGAAAACAGGTATCTTTGACGCACCTCAAATACGTCAATTAATGAAAAACACCACAATTTTGAGAATTCAATGAATGATCTGGAAAGAATTTGCGTGGAAATCATTTGTAGCAGTTGCACAAAATTTTTTTGAAAATAATAAGGCTGACAACTATATACAATTAGTAGAGGAAATGCTAGTTAAGATTTAGGCTGTAATATGAGTATAAAATTACACTATCTCAATAGTCATATAGATAAATTCTAACACATTTCACGAGATTTAAGCCAAGAGCAAGGAGAACGTTTCCACCAAGATATAAAGACGATGGAGAATAGATACTAAGGAAAGTGGAAAGTGGCTCATATGATGGCCGAGTATTGCTGGGGAATCATGCGAGATTGTCCATATGTCAGTTTCACTCAATAATATCACTCAAAAATCCATTTCTTGAAGTTTAATGCCAATAAAATTATTTTTTTTTTTTGTGAAAAGTGTATATTTCTTCATCTCGGACACTAGAGCTGGTAGAAACGAACCGCTAACATTTTTGATATCGCCATATAGGACATACTTAAAATCAGGTTTAAAAGCCCCGGCACCAAAATCGTTGTAGGCCTGTGGTTATCCCGAAAAATGGTAAATTGGGGTAAAATTTCAACAGATCTTTCGATTTGAGCAGATCCCATCAGATCAATATGAATCCTTACTCAATTTGATCAGACTAAATCATCAAGCGATTGCATATATTCTTGTATGCAATATGAAAAAACCTGTAAGTTATTAGAAAACTCAAAATTCATTCAATTATAGATCAAAAACTTTCGAGCAAAAATTATGTTGATTTTCAGGAAAATCTTCATTAGGACTAAGAAACATCCCAACTATAATTTAATATTTCCTTCCAACTTTTATCTAATTTCCAGCCCAACTTTGTGAATGAATAAATAAATCTGTCAGTGATTAATTATTAGTAGGACGGTGGAGTGGTCCTTCAGACTGTAAGAGTTTCGCAAAAATCACAGTAAATTCTTTATGAGATTGAGCTGAAGTACCTACTCGTAACTTTCCAAATGGCATTTCATCTGAAGTTTATACCTATAGCAGAAAGGAAATATAAAAAAGCATTGCCATCAGAATTTTTAAGAACTATTGAGTACATAAATAGTTAAACTGAAAATTTTAATTTAATTTGTGGTTTCACTGAAAGAAAATTATGAAGAACATAGGTGCAGCATAGGTTGATTTTCAAATCATAATTTTGAAATATTCCATCGAAAAGTAACCTGAAAAATATAATTATATTGAATGCATATACTATTGAAGAAACAACTAGATAAGAATGATTTTCTACAGGAAAATAGAGATAGAAAAAACAAAAAAAATCGAATCAAAACCCAAATCCGTACATATATAAAGTTTCAGACTACTGATTGAATGATATTTCAGAGAAATGCAATTTTTGCTAATCGATAACTAAATTTGAAAACTGTCAAATATCTGAGTAAAAATGTTGTGCAAAATAACAATTCAAAATATATCTCAACATTGACTCTTACATAAAATTTCTCAACTGTCCAAGTAGTGTGGATGAGTGAATAAATTGGCAGTTATAAACTGCCGATGCATGAAAAACTTAGAACTTTTAGTATTGAAATTTGAAATTTCAGAATGTTTAAATTGAATTTATGACATCAATCTGGTTTTCACATCTACTGACCATCCGAGCAACAATTATATGCATGTTTATATGGATTTTTATGTATTATATTTTTCAAATATATTAGGAGCCGTACAAGATCATGACAAAATATAAACACAATTTAATTGGAATAACAATTAATATACAATTTATGGAAATTATTTCTATTTTTAGCATTCAACATTACTTTTATTGTTTGCATCATTGCCATCTTTAATTTCAACAAGGCTTAGAGTTTTAGAACAATCATTAAATTGTTCTCTAAAATTGATACAAAATTCTGATGGTAACGGAATAAGAAATGATGAACTGGTTGACTGAAATTTATCCAAGTACAATACGTCATCTGTATAGCTACATATATGGGGCTATAAGCATGTCGGTAACGTAAACGCATGGTATTTCACTCATCAAACAGCGTCTAAGGTGCACAACACATACCATGTCGGTGACGTGTGCGCTATGAGATTTTCCTATAAGTTGATGTCAGTTAGCTTCTCAAAAACTTATATAAAAATGAATTTAAAAACATATAGTCAAAGTTGATTATATGTTTTACTGTTCTATTACCTAATTGGATCACTTCAATTGCCCTAAATTCAAATTTTGACTTAACCTACCTACTAAGGATTCGGTAATAGAAACCCCACCAAATTCCATCACACGTATGACATGAATCCTAAGACTAAAATTATGGGTAATGCGAACACATTTGACAAGAACTGTAACCTGTCTGTTCAACTTGAAAGTAGTGCTTCATTTTTTCGTGAAAATGTATCGAAATCCTTTACATCGACAACACATTTTGTCGGTAACGATAAAATGAAAACGGATCATTTACTACTGCTTTTCATCCCTGTATAAAACATGAATTTGGTCGATTACATTTTTAGTTTCATTTGAGAGGTAGTTCAAATATAGACATTAAGTTTAATGTATATTTGATATGTATTCTATAGTTTGATCATTTTCTGCATGTTTTGTAAAACTTCGTAGTAGATGATTTGTAAGTAATGGAAGACAGAAAAATAAACAATGCTTCCAAATAAAGTTCAAGCAGAAAACAGCCAACCAAGCTGATGTCACAAATGAATAAAATATTGAAATAAATCAGAGCTTCAGGATTTACATTCGCTGAAGCGTTTGCACATTATAAGGAGGGTGGATTGCTGAATAAACAGAGTTGGGGAGATATTAAGATGCGATGAGGAAGGAATTACTGAATTCTTCGTACGTATTTCAATATCATAAAAACAAATCATTCCAGACAAAATATAATGGTATAAATTGATGAGTCAATATTAATAGGCAAAACATTGAGTACTAATAATTTTGATACAGTAAATATTAATTTCACTACTTTTTACTCAGAATGTAATAAAATAAGTAGTAAAATTTTAGCAGTTTTGGAAAATGGCGATGCAGTTATATATAGTATTTATAATAATCGTCTTATTTGAAACTGATTCAGATTGGATATCGAAATGTGAAGTGTAGGTAATCAGTAAAAAAGTAGCTACTGATCAAATCTGAATAGCCAAAATTGTTATAGGATTATGTAAGACAGTTGAGAATACTGTACATTTTCAGAAAATACGCAAATCTTGAAAAATTGTCCAAAAACAGCAGAGAGCATGCTAGAGATATATTCTACATGAAATAATTATTACACATATAACTACAATTGAAAGGATTATTGCATTGATAATTGCAAGTTTTTCATTATTTTATTGTTTTTTAACCTCCAGTGGAACACCGAAGTGGAAAAAAATTGATTAGTTATCAGAAACATACGGATATCGCTGGGTTGATTGCATCACACTCAATTTTGTCCTACTGGATATCCAGAATTGATACCTCTAGATTATTTCGTATTGGACTATCAACTGAAGTCTTCTTTCTGCTTTCCTAGGTACAGTCTGTTGTATGGACAAATATTATATAATAACAATATTACAAAAGGAAGGAAGTTTTTTTAACATTCAGGTTCGAATAAGAAACTGTCTATGTTGTTTTGTATAAACATATTGTTCCTATTCCTAGCAAATACTGTTCTCCCGGTATCTCGAACCAAAGACCTTCACAAAATATTCTAAGAACGGATAAATATTCTAAAGAAAAATATTACTAATCCATAATAATAATAATAATAAAACGGGTGTTTTTTTAGAGGTATAGAACTTTAGGTTGGCATTACTGTTGAAGATGGCGACCGATTTAACAGCTAAGAAGTGATTTATTCTCAGTTTGGTTTGGCAATTTATCATGAATAGACTCACGCCTGAACAACGCTTGCAAATAATGCAATTTTATTTCGAAAATAATAGTTCTGTGCGGAATGCGTATCGCGAACTACGTCCATTTTATCGTCGACAAAATCGTCCATCAGAGCAGTTAATTCGATTAACCATGAAACGTTTTTGCACCACGTTTACTCTTATTGATAACTCGCATCCCCAGAGACGCCGAACGGTGCGTACAGAAGAAGCTATTGCTACTGTAGAGAGTAGCATTGAGGAACACCCGAATGAGTTCATCCACCATCGAGTACAGGAATTGGATCTGTGTCCATCCACTTTATGGAAGATTTTACGGAAGGATCTTGGATTGGGTGCTTACCAAATCCAACTCGTGCAAGAATTCAAGCCAAACAATCATCAAGCAAGGCGTAGATTCGTCGAATGGGACCAAAACGAGATTGCCGTTGTTCCCGATTTACATAAGCGAATTTTGTTTAGCGATGAAGCGCACTTCTGGTTGAATGGCTACGTCAACAAACAAAACTGCCGCATTTGGAGTGAAGATAATCCTCAAGTGTATGTCAAAACACCCTTACATCCAGAAAGACTGACTGTTTGGTGCGCTTTATGGGCTGGTGGAATCATTGGTCCGTACTTCTTCAAAAACAATGATGGCCAGATCGTTAGAGTCAATGGTGATCGGTATAGAGCCATGATTACTAACTTTTCCATTCCTGAATTGAACAACCATGATGTCCAGGAGCTGTGGTTTAAACAAGACGGCGCAACATGCCACAAAGCTCTTGCCACAATCGATTTATTGAAAGACACGTTTGGGGACCGCCTAATTTCACGTCTTGGACATGTGAATTGGGCTCCAAGATCTTGTGATTTAACACCGCTAGACTACTTTCTGTGGGGCTATGTAAAGTCATTAGTCTATGCGGATGAGCCACAAACGCTTGACCATTTGGAAGACAATATTCGCCGTGTTATTGCCGATATACGGCCACAAATGTTGGAAAAAGTCATCGAAAATTGGACGTCCAGATTTGATTACATCTGAGCCAGCCGGTCATATGTCAGAAATCTTATTTAAGATATAATGCCACAAGAGTAACTTTCGAATTAAAAAAATTCTTGTCAATCGAATGATCCATCGTTGTTTTATTGCAATTTCAATTTCTATACCTTTAAAAAAACACCCTTTATCTATCACACTAATAACAACTAATACTAATCATAGAATTGGCTAAATTTTTAAAAAATGTTTGATTTTTATGTTTTGAAGAGTTCTTAATATACGTGCAGAAATTCAATCACGTTTCATGGAAATCAACTCAAATGATATCTATTATCATACTGTTCAACAATGTTCTGGAAAGTATTGTACAGGAAATAAATTTTGCTAAACTCCTTCTGATTTCAATACGCAAACAAATTTCAAACTATTCAGACGAGTTTATTCAGAGTTTCGTGATGAAAAAAATCGAATCGTCTTAAATATTTCTATCAATAATTGATAGCTGAAGTTGTGATAATCCCAATTTACCCCAACGAGAGTTGAAGAGTAGACTGCTTATTAAAACGAAAAACATATTACTGGAATAGAGGTACTAATGAATACAATAGTCGAGATAGAAGAAAAACAAAGAAAGTTAGTTTTAACTTTCTGGTATTTATAATAATAATATAATAATAATAATATAAGTTTATTAGCATCAAACAAATTCAAACAAAATTAACAAAATCATTCATATCCTAACATTCGCGAATTAACATAATGGCAGAGACTTGAATGAAGTCTGTACGCGATATTTCCCATATCCCCAAATACATAATCAAGATTCTGTTAAGCTTCAGAAGAATATCCACTGAAGCAAAAATTGGACAAACCGTTTGAGAATTTGATAACTAGACAATATAATGATGTCATATCTATTTATGTATCTTCTTCATCTCAAATGTATGCAGACGTTTCGCAAAAACACTATTTGAAATTCAAATTAATCCTCCTACTCATCACAAAATGAACTAATTCGTAATCCCAATAATAGCACGAAAGGGATGGTTTTAATTATAATAAATATAATTTATGCATCCAATGACGATAAATAAAGGCAGTTGTCGGTTTCGCTATATTAGCCTGAAACAATAATTTACGTGCTCCAAACACGAGACGGACGAAATTCTGTATATCAATTTCCGCGTTACTGGCCGCAAGAGTGCATCTCATTAGTATTCATTATAATTTAACGGAGACCCCCACATGTTCATTTAACGAGTGCATTTCCCTATATCCACAAATGCATTATTATAGTCCGGCGGTTCACATGTTACAGTAACGTTCCTAAAGGCCATATCCTGCGAATTACTGCTCGGGGTCCGCACGATTCGAACGTAGAAGATTAAAATTGTACGGGAGTCGGGGACACGTAGATATTATACAGCAGGCATGTTCTTTATGACCCAGTAAAACACCCTGACTAACTGGGGTGAGATTCGTTGGATAGTCCTTAGGTATTGATCTGGTTTTTATTGGTTGTACGAGATGGGATTCCCGGAATTAGCTTCATATCGTTTTTTTAACAGGAACAGCCTACAGTTTGAACGGGATTTCATGGATTCTCAAAATTTGGGGTGCACTGTAAGAGCAGCTGACAACATGAGTTAACTGCTTCTATGAAGAATAACAACAGGACGAAATTTGCAGTCATCGACGACGGGACGATATAAAATTCGAATAAGTTGAGTTATATATTATGATCATAATTCTTAATGTACCTACTCTTGATGATACACCGACTTGAGATAAATATCAACAGTATTGGAGATTGAGGCTTCAGGAACAATACTTTATGTAAAGTAATATTAGTTGAGTTGCAGGAAATAATCGAAGAAACACAATAGTCTAAGAGCCAGTAAAAAACATCTGACGACACATATTTTATGAAAGCTCAAAATTTTCTCAGTGAGACAGTTGTACCTACCATACATAAAATGGGACTTAGTTTTGCGAAGTCGCGGTAGGTTCGGTACTGCGCAGATATAAAAGGTGTGATAATTTCGGAAAAAAAGACATATATTAAGAAATATATTATTATACGTACTCAAAAACGAAAGGGCAGACCATTCCCACGGTTATTTCCTTGTGGCAGACCATTTGAAAAGTTAGAAAAAAAACTTTTTTTGACATACTTTAGGAAACTTCAAATATTTACAAGTTATTCCTGATAGTATCAGAAGCATATATCTCTCATGGCAGACCGATCTGGCGGTTGCTTTGGGAGGGATTTTCGTTTTCTCTTTATTCTTCCTAATATATTACTGTAGTATTCCTCCTCTTTCGATCCTTTTTGATGGCAAAATTGACATATATATTAAGAAAAAAAAACTAATAATATGAAAATAATTACGAATAGCTTTGAACGAATTTGAATTAAGTTGATTTGATAATAGTATTATTAACAATTTCGATGCATGTCATCACGCGATAAAGCACATACTTTCTCATTTCACCGATCGGTAAACCGTTCTGTTGGTTGCTTATAGGTACCTTAATATATACGTCGTATACGGAATGAACAAATTTTCGTTTCCTTTCTTCTTCGTTATAATACGACTGTTGTCTTATTTCTTCTCTCTCTCAATTTTTTTTGACGACAAAATTGACACACATAAAGAAAAAACCAACCTGACAATAATATTTCATCTTCGAATGAATTTTGATTCAGATATGTATTGACGTTTTGATATGTCGAAATATATTATTATATCAAAGAATATTTAAAAATTCACATAAATTTTTTTCAAAGTATTTTAGGAAATTTGAAATTTCAATGTTGGTAGTATCAGAAGCATTAGACTTTCAAGGCAGAAGGATCTGCCAGTTACTTTGACCTGGCAGACAGCAGCATCGCCCTAGCATAAATATTTAGAAATTTTTTTTAATATATGGTATTACGTTATTTATATTTAGTGACGATTCTTGGAAATGATATACACTTAAAAATATTTCTTGAAAAATAGATTATAGGTATTGTCATGTATAAGGGAAATCTGCAGTTACAGATCTTCATTAATGTAATAATATAGAAGACGTAATAATATATAAATGATTTTATTTTTATTTAAGGTTTTCGAGGTTGTGATGGCTTCGTAAGCGTAATATATTCCGACATTTTTCCATAGTTTCGTCAGTGAATAAAAATATTTTGCTTCTATGAAGATATATGCTTCTGATACTATCATGAATAACATATAAAAATTTGAGGTTTCCTAAAATATGTCAAAAAGAAGTTTCTTTTCTCACTTTTCAAATGAACTGCCACAAGGAAATAACCGCGAGAATGGTCTGTCCTTTCGTTTTTGAGTACGTATAATAATATATTTCAACATATCAAAACGGCAGCTTTCCTAAAATATGTCTTTTTTTCCCGAACTTATCACACCTTTTACACCTGCGCAGTACCGAACCTACCGCGATTTCGCAAAACTAAGTCCCATTTCAGGTTTGGTAGGTACAACTGTCTCACTGAGAAAATTTTGGGCTTTCCTAAAATATGTGTTGTCAGATGTTTACTGGCTCTAAGACTACAACTTTATTGAAGAAAATTCAAAGATGAAGATAAAGATCGACTTTCAATATCGTAATATTGATCGTTTTTCATTGAGGAGAGCCTATACTTAATTTTTAGTTGGTAACTGGTGTCGTTATCTATGAACCTCTGGCATCATCTATTTCTAAGGAGTTTTCCCAACTGCATTTCGTTTCAATGCAATTCAATTCCAAAATACCAGAACAAATCAGTTTTTACTGAAGATAGTAAACTTTTACCATAGTTTCAAATTCATAATAGCATAAATTAATATCAATCGTCAAACTTTCTATGCAGCTTGAGTTGAAACGTCATTTTTAAACTTTTTTCATAGTATCCCATGATTTTGAATTTTAGCCATCAATTTTTCCGATATATAAATGTTTTTGTGAGAGAACGATTCGGTTTAGCTATTAGCCTATTTAAATTAGCTATTAACCTATTCGGTTAGAATTCTCTAGCTATATAATTCATTAATTTCATTTCTTCATGTTTTTGCCCTTGACGGCAACCTCTAGAAATGTAAAGCCGAGCGTTTCTACTATCGCATGCTAGATGGCATTAGTTCATCAAATTATATGAAATTGTTCACAAGTTCACTATTTATGCAAAATAGTATCTAAATTGTTGAGAACGTGTGAAATTTTCAATGTTAGATGTATTCATGTTTTTTCTATTGATTCCTAAGATTTGATATGTATAGCAATCTATGCGTTATATATGGATACGACTTTACACAATATTTTTATCTTCTGATTTGTAAGAGCATTTTTGAGAATTGAAGTCGATGCTTTTTGTTTATTGGCCATAACGCAATTAAAGTTTCGTGACTGTATTGCATTTTCAATATTCTGAATAATGAAAGAATAATAAAAGAAAAATGAAAAAAATTGTTCATGTTTCACATAGCCAGATGTGCTATAATTTATAGATATTGATAGAAAGTCCCTCAAGTGGGAACTGAATAAATGAACCGCCTTGGTATTACATGGATCTCACAACTATTTCACTCTAGAAGAACTGAGTTTCAAGACTTTTTACAAGTTTTTTTTTTGATGGCATTTCATTTCTTTCTGTAGAAAGTTATAGATAAACAGGTGTATTGATATTGCAAGTGTAACTTTGTAATCCTATGTTTTATAGGGGATTACAAAGCTGTATAGTTGTGGAATTGAAAAGTTATTATTCTGAAACTGCAAGTTCAATTTGAATGGAATTTTAAATATACCGTGTTTATACAATGCCTGCTTGGCCTACTGAAAATGAAGGCTTCTATTTTTATTCACAATGAAATTGTAAGACATCGAAAATTGCTTGAACTACTTCAAGAAAAGGATGCATTTTCTGCTCGACTTGACGGGGGCAGGATCTATTTAAGTTACTTTTTATCGAAATTTAATTTTGTGTTTGAAGTAGACAAGTAGGTACTTAATGTAAAACTTTCATTCTATTTCCATAAACGTGCAATAATTTATGTAATTGAAATGAAAGGCACATAAAACGAGAAAAGAAATACAAAGACGTCGTTTCATACTGCTGGGCCGCACAATGCGTAAAATAAATCTGATGTTAAAACAGAATAAATTATCTCGCATCTCGACAAATAAGTGGTAAATGTGTACGCTAGTCCTGTATTCCTTATTCATGTCGTGTTCGCCGAATCGCTCCAATGAAAATAACAAATACACAAAACACCAACACGAAAGGAAACCACTCCACTTAAGTGTGGATAGTTTTAATGCACGACCGTTGTACACGCTGAAAAGGAGATAATTTGTTTGCACAATACTAAACGCCGACTGTACTGCATTGTCAAACCGGTAATAAAGATCTCGCATTGCTCGGCGGTCAAGTTCAGTACCGCTCGCGGTGGCTGCAAAGCAGTGCGACGGTCGTTAATGGGCTTTTCACGTCCGACAAAATTCGACATGTCCAACGAAGTTCAAGGCTCGGAACTGGTGCTGCTCCGCAGTTGGCATCTTATATTTTTGCCACAGATGCTAAAAAGCTGGTGGTAATTGAATCAAATCAATTTTAACGTCACTATCTTTGGTGAAACCAGTAATAATTCATTATCTAATTTCAAAACCTATCTACTTGAAATTTATTGAATTAGTGACTTGTCCGAAAAGATAAAGGAATCACAAAGGTATATTTTTGAGATAAATAGCGAAAAAAAATTGGGACAAGATAAAATAAATCATTTTAATTGAAAACTCTTAGCTAATTTAGCTCTACCTCTTTATTGAAAACTCATTAGATCAATGCATTCAATTATTATTCTCACTAAAGAAATTATTAGAAATTAAAGAATTATTTTTCTCACTAACCTTGTTTGAAGTTTGAATTTCAGTTCCATCTGAATTCTTCATTAACTGACCAAGTTTGATATAATTAAATATGTTGAATGAATTTCAAGGCACGAGAATTTTTGCGGAATAACTTCTATAATATTTTAGTGTTTATCTTCAGTCTTAGACAAGGTTTTGAAGATCAACGAAAGTTTGAAACTGATATTACGCAAATATTCCTATAACATTTCAGTATACAATAAAAACATTAACTAAGATCATAACCAACTATAATAACCTGAATGAGTACTAGCTGGCCCGGCGAACTTTATACGCCCATTTATTTTTCTCTGAATATTTTTCAAAAAGCCTGAAAGACCTGTTCTACAATTAGTGCTACACTATCTTGTTTTTAATATTTATCCCGTGTGGAGCCATGGACTTACTCACTTACGAAGAGACAGCAATACTTCCTGTTATTTCAAATCAGTCGAATTATCAAAAAAATTCCTATACTAACACGTTTGATGTATTGAAACGTATCAACCTATCCGTTCTATAGTTGAACGACATGTTCCTAATTTCGTTTCAAGTACTTTTTCCATATATGTCATCATATATATGAGATATTTGATGGATGTAAGTCAAAAAATGTTCAGAGTTTAGTCCATTCCCGGAAACCAGTGAATATAATGGCTCTGGTGACTGTACCTATAGCGTCTATAAGAAATTACACTTCGCGCAATATTTTATCTCATCATTGGTAGTATTTTTTTATCCACAACAATCAAACTTTGCCTTGCAATATTGACACACAACGTTCATTGGTACAATAGCAACAATCTGCTCTGAACTGTAATATATTTCAACGTTATAGTTGAATGCAGGAGTTGAACGCAACCATTTCATATTGTTAGTTTCGATTCCATCGATTCCGTTCAACTTCATTTCTAGCTTCGCTTCTCGTCAGATTGACTTGCTCTTTTATATCTTGGACTTGCTGCATTGCGAGTTCTGCGACTTAAGTTTGTACATTTAATAGCTAACATTTTTAAAAACGAAATTTCAATTGTAAATTGAAGAAAACTATGTATTCTTCTTTATAATAAAATATACCACGTGCTATATTAGTAACATGTAGGTATTACATGTTACTAATTATTAACTATTATAAGTCTATTCAAACTTATCAAAATTTTATATTAAATTGAAATTTCAATAATAGTCGAGATCTGAACTAACAGAGATGTGTGATAAGATATTCAGTTTTTTACACCCTCTTTTTGTGAATTAATGATTATTTCTCACTTACATTATTAATTAAGTATTCTTACATTTTCTAATTTCAAACGCAACTTTTAAAAAATTTTTTCTGTTAATAACACAACAACAAAAAATAGTGAAATCAGTCCACCCGTTGATTCTATATTTAAAAACGTTGTTCTATGTTTAAACCCGTTGATTTATATGGTAAAAACCACCCTTGGACTTCAAAGAACATTTAAAAAAAGAATTGGCAAAATTGGCAACATTTTGCGATTCGTTTTTATATTATAGATATCAAACTTGATAGTTTTGAATTCTGGGTGTTTATTGAATTTTTATAAAGCTGAACTTGGTTTTTGTCTAATATCCTGAATATCTAGGAGCTTGGGTAATTAAAAAAATATAATTTGCATTTTCGATTGAGAAATGAATGATATTTTTTATTATGTCGATAAATTATGTGATTCAAATCTTCCAAAGAGCATGTTCACGTGCTGGTACCAACTGCGACACATGTCACGTTTGTTTTATTTTAACGCGTTCAACAACTTTGACTACTCTATTTCTATTCGGACTGGAAGGCCAACCAACGTTTCGGACCCTTTCAATTCACAGCTTTCCGTGGTGCTTAAAACAACCCCCTCATCCTATATATTTCTATTTCTTGACATTTATAGCCGCATTATTTAAGCCGCTTTATGTCGTTATAGCGAGCACACACATCCAGTTATGATTCATCAGCGAAGGTTGCCCTCCACCCTTGCATGTGATATTATTTGGGAGTACATAGGGTCATGTCGCGTACGATCAACTCCGATAGGGTGTGAGAATTTAATAATTTGATCAAAGAAAATTTGAGATCGATCAGAATAAGGTTGGATAATCATTGACTTATATTATATAGTAAGACGTAATTCAGAAAAAAAGAAAATTGTATCCGTTCCACTTTATTTAAAGTTGGTAACAATGGAAATTTTCTAGCAATTTATGCCAACCACGTCTCCTTAGTGGGAAAAGCGTATCGATTTGTTCCTTGAAATGTACAAATCTGGATACATCTGTGTGTGATATGCGCGATTCAAAATACCCCTATTTCAATTGCCAATATTAACAAAAAAATTTGACACTATCCGTTCAGAGTGACAGTTGATATTTGAACATTTCAAAATATCAAAATTGTGCTACATACTTACTCTATGGTCCTGATATATCAACCAGAAATTGAAGATGATACTCACCTGAAACAAAGATAAATTTAATTAATTCAAAATCACATCATATAGGGCTTAATATTAAATTTCATTTAATTCCTGCCTTTGGTTTTGAGTGTTGGGAATATTCTATTCCATTATTGAATGTTCGACATCAACATCTACATCAACATCTCATTTTGTAATCAATGGAGTGCAAGTATATTAGAATTAATTAGTGAGATATGAATATAATTGAAGTTTGACAACTTATTTATGAATCTGGACTAATGAACTTGAATACTTTTAAAATATGTGGATATTTCAAAGAAAAATTGTAACAATCATGGTTTATTCAACACAAATGAATACATATTTATATACGCTAGTGTATATTTAAATACGGATACCTAAACGGTGTTTGTTTCTCTCTACTATGGAAATACCATCCCTGCAAAAGCATAGTTTATTTGATAATGTTTTAAGTTTCGAATAAAATTTGCACAAATGCCTAACATGGGTTGAGGAACATGGCCGGTATTTTATTAATCTGGACATATCCACACAGAGAATACAATCCCCATCTCCGAGATCTCTTGACATTTTTCGAGATATCAATCCCAAAGCATAATTTGATAACGAAGATGATGAAACCTCGTTACGAGATCGACATAATTGGGCGGTGGTAGTCAAAATCGCTACACACATTAGAGAACACAAAAAACGCAGATAAAATTTTTTTCAAAGATTTTAATTTACGTGCTGCTGCTATAAAAACTAATACAATTCAAGAGTAATAAAGAGAGACTCTGTGGGCATCTGAAAGTCCTTTTCAGTGTGTCTTTGAGTTTAGATAGATTGGTTACTCATAAAAAAGAGATGGATCTATATTAATGTATAGCAGTGGTTCTCAATCAGTGGTCAAAAACCTAAAAGTGGCCCATTATAACGCTCTGTTAATTCCCGGGTGTTCTATTATAGTTCCAACAGAGTACTCCTTGATTATACTATGTCTCAATTATAGTATGTAATAGGCTATAGAAGTTGTTGAATTTATGAAAAGCGGTGCACTAAAATACACATCTTTTCAAGAAAAAGTGTCATGAAATGAGACCATTTTATAGAGAAGTACGTTGGTTTTCGAAAAGTCACATATTCGAACTCAAATCAAAGGTTTTCTTTATTGAGTGAAACTTTTATGATAGGACATCTCAAGTGAACATAACTTATCTTCCAGTCGTGGTTTTTATACTCTCAAATAAAAATTGATCTTACAATTACAAAGTTCCGGGAACAAACATTGTGGAAACGTAGGGAATATTTTCGTCTTTGGAGATAAATTTCATGTTTTCATTTGTAAACTATAATCAATATGAAGCAGAATTGGAAAGAATAATTACTCTATATTCGCTACTTCAGGAGTGTTCACTGAAAGCACAAATGCTGATAATATCGGGCATAACGTGCGAGAAAATATAAAGGATGGTTTAAAATGTTAACTGATGATTGACATCGTTACTTTCCGGAAAGTATATATAAATATATAATTGATATATATATATATATATATATATATATATATATATATATATATATATATATATATATATATATATATCATTTGAAAATGATCTACTTTCAGATTTTTTCACTTGGTGATCCCTACCAACGTCAATCAATTCCAAATGGTTCCTGTTCATGAAAAGGTTTAGAACCACTGGTGTAGAGAAAGAAATGGTAGTTTTTTACTGTTTTAATGCGCTTATAATTGTGTACCTACGATGGTGCCAAGCAGTGATGAGACAAAGAGCACATTTTTAGCTGGTGGACCAGTAATAACTTACATGGGATGCCTCATTTTCAGCACTAATGCAGCTCCTACAGCACTCTCAATACTCTTTGTTTTTTACGAAGCTATTTTCAAAACTACCCCTCAATCTAGAGTTTCTTCAAACTTGTTGACCTAGACTTTCTCTTTTTGAATGTTTTTGTTCAATTTTTTGATTTTGTTAATTTCTGAAAATACGGGTAGTCAATTTGTATGTTATTTACAAGTTATTTGTAGATATAGGGTTTTTTCACTGAAACAATATTTTATTTTGATTAAGCTCGTGATCACAAACAAGCAGTTTTCATCGTTTTCAGTCATCCTAACAATTCCGAGATCTTTTCATATTAGAAATTATATTTTCGTGAGATTTCGATTGCCATCTAGAATCGAGATTGTATTCCCTAACCGTTTATTCTGACTCTATCAGAAGATTGGATGAGAAAGAAACAAATTACTGGCGTTTGACAAATATGCGTCTGAATACTACCTCCATATAGTTAAATCTCAGCTGAAACTATCTCAGATACTTCTGAGAAAAATAATTCAGATATTTCTGAGATATTCAATAGTGTTGGCGTTTACTTGATGTAAATCCATTATAATTGAATACAAACTTAAATTCAAACACTTGAACTTATGATTTACACTTTATTTACATAGCACGACGAGTTTCGTCGTTACAATCGACTTCTTCAGATGCTAACAGAATAGTATTCTATTATACGCTGCAGATTTTAGCTATTCGATAACAGTATATAATAATAATAATAATAATAATAATAACTATATTTTTCTATTGTGAAAAATAAAACACTGAACTACAATCTTTTTCTAACAAATAATCAAACAAAAAACAAAAATTATTCTATTCACAATAAATAAGATCGTATAGTTAAAACTGATCTTCCATACGACCTTCTCACCACAATCTCAATCAGAAAAAGGAGCAGTTCCATTAATCTGACATGCTATCTTGCCGCAACAAAAAGGAAGAAACCAAAACAGAAAATCAACAAAAAATTATCGCCACCGTGCTTTATTCGCCAGACCTATTGGCTATGAGACAAATAGCTCCTCAATTCCGCAGCAAATCTTACTAAAGATAAACTCACTTTAAATTTTTGAAGCAAAACATTCATAGTCCTGCATATGTCGTATGTAAAACTCTTCTGAAAAATGGCAGTACGGTGTTGTGGGGGTGAGCAGTCCTCTGCTTCTTACATTCAACGTATGCACATCCGAACGGAATCTGATTTTATTATAAAGATACGGAGGTGTCTTATACTTTATAATTTTGAAATACAACATCGCCGAATGTAGCCTACGCCGATTCTCCATGGTGAGCCATCGAGATACCCGCAGTTTATATGTCACTCTGTCAAATTTGCGTATACCCCAAATGAACCTCAAACAGCTACGCTGAATCATCTCAACACGTTTAGCATCGAACCTTGTCAAAAATCGACCATAAACAACATCGCAGTAATTGAAATGGGACAGAACCCATGCATCACAAATAGTTTGTTTCAAACTCTGTGGCAATATGTGTCTATGTGGAAACAACATTTTTAATTTAACAAAGGCAGCCTTCAAACATTTATTTATATGGTCGCTAAACTTGAGTTTATTATCCATAATCAAGCCCAAATTTTTGACACTTCTTACTGGTGTTAAAACATCATTACCTATACTGATTTCTAGCTGTGTATGACACGTCGTATCATTGAAAATGATCAATTTGGTTTTACCAGCATTTATATTGAATCCGTGCTTCCTGGAATTGGACAGAATAATTTGTATATCAGAATTAATTCTTCGTGAAGCCAACTCAGACTCCTTAACTAGGAACGAATGATACAACTGTACATCGTCAGCATACATGTGACACCTAGATGTTGTTACACCCTCTATCAGAGAACTCGTATATATGCTGAAGAGAAGTGGTCCCAATATAGAACCTTGAGGAACACCACGATTTATCCCTTTCACCTGGGACTTTCCCATTGAAGTCTGCACATATTGTCTTCTTCTCAGCAGATAAGACGATACACAATTAATAGCGCCGTTGGAGAATCCACAGTAATGCAGGATGGCCGTCATCAGCTGATGAACAATCATATCAAAGGCTCGGGAATAATCAATCAAAATCAAAGCTGTGGCATATCCCTTATCAATTGCTCTAACTATATCATCAGTGATGTCGAGTAGTGCAGTATCACACCCACAGCCCTTTCTGAAACCTGACTGATTTACAGGTAAAATACTGTATCTCTCCAAATGAACCTGTATCTGATCGCACATTATTTTCTCCATAACCTTAGATAGTGTGGGCAATATACTTATTCCACGTAATTCACTGAACAGCGTTATACCCGCCGATTTCGGTAAAGGCACAACTCAGCTGGTTTTCCAGATTTCTGGGTAAATGGAACCTGTAAGACATGTATTTATGATATGCGCAACATACGGCAAGATGTAAGGACAACACAACAACAACATGGTGATCGAAATATCATCCACCCCAACAGCATTCGATCTTATTGACAATAATTTCTGAAATATCACATCTTCATCCACGCATTCAAACTTAAACAACATTTTGAAGTCAGTCTTTAAGTTAGTCTGATAAAACCGAAAGAGGGCCGGATCGAAATTACCATGGTCACCCTGGGTTGCCGCCAAATAATCATTTATTTCATCAGGTTTATTGAGTTCGCCTGGCAAATCCAGATTCTTCTTCCAACGTATCTGCAGCTCATTCAAAGATTTCCACATCAATTTGGAGTCCTTTTTGTCAATTATATGTTGCAGGTATTGCCTTTTTTCAGCCTTCACAGCTGAATTAGTTAAATTTCTGATAGACTTATAAAAATTCCAATCAGCTTGCCTCTTAGATATTTTAAATTTCTTCAGAGCCCGGTCACGTCGTGTCACCATTTCTCTTATAGTATCGGTCAACCAAGGCTGATATTTTCTTTTCAACACAACTGTTTTCAGGGGTGCATGAGTATCAAATAGGGCTAAAATGAATTCATTAAATAGTGTAACCTTATGATCAATATCAGTTATATAGAAAATACGCTGGAAAGGTGTAAGCCTCAAGTGATCATCAAATAGACCACGATCAATACGTTTGAAATTCCTCAAGGTTATAGTCTCTGGAATTCCCTTAACACCATCCTCTCCACATATACTGCAAGATACTGCAAAATGATCAAATTTATTCACATCATCACTGATGTCAAAAACTTCTACTGAGCTGGATACCAAACCATCAGATAACAACACAACATCTAGCAACGATGCGCGTGTCTCCGTGACTCTAGTTGGCTCACCAACAACCTGCCTGAGACCCAATGACTCAACAATGTTGCCAAAATTAACCTGCGAACTGCCATCCGTATCCAGCATATCCACATTTAGATCACCAACGCATACAACCCCATCACAGTTCTCAGACACTACCCTAATGACGTCCTGAAAACTCTCAATAAACTCTAAAAAATTTCCACGAGGTTCTCTGTATAAAACTCCAATTGCTACCTTTTGCCTTTTCAATACTAATTTAATCCACACTTGTTCCATAGAGTCAACTCTTTCAAAATTCATAACCTCAAACTTGAATCTAGAGTGCACATACAAGCATACCCCACCCCCTCTGGACCCACGATCTGTTCTAATCAACCCATATCCAGGTACATCCACATCACTATCACGAATCAAGTGGGTGAACCACGTTTCTGTTACTGCCACAACATCATACGATTTAGAAATAATTAGGTCTCTAACTCTACTGAAATGCGGAACCAAGGATCTGGCATTTATGAGAGAAATTAGCATCATATAATAAAAACAGTAAGAAAAATTAGTCTCATATTAGAAATAGCCAACACGTCATCAAGATCAAGCTCCACCAATTCATTTCAGAATATTTCTTCATCAAACTGAAAAAAACTGGATTGAGAGTAAAAATGTTTACAATTTAAAACAAAAAAAAATAGAAATGATCAGTCCCTAGAAAAAAAATTACTTATAAATTTATATTCTCTTTAGATGAATTCAAACTGTGGTGAACGAGTGATCTGAAGAAAATTCAGCAAGGCGCAACAATTCATACAATCTTCCAAAAAATAAAACAACTATATCAAAAACAAACTAAGCAATCAGTTCCAAAAAAAAAATTAATAAAAAAATACCCTATTAAGTATAAAAATTAATTATATATCACTAATCAATTTAATATATTAAGCTTAACTGAAACAAAATCGAGATCTAAGCAGCACTCTACCCCTCGGCTAACCAAACATCCAATTCACTGCTATCTCGCACCTCCCTCTTAACATTACCAATCCTACAGTAGACTTTGCCTCCCATACTCCAGCCATTGTTTTTTCCGGCTTTGTTCCAAACCGATTTGAGCAGGTTATATCGGGCCTTCGTAAGATCCTCGTTTACAAATATTTTACTTCGCCCTAATTTTTTTCTATTTCTTAGGATTAATTCAGGATACTTTCGACTACTGAATTCCACAATCAAGGGCCTAGAAATGTCATTTTTTTCAGTAAATTTCCTAGTAAACTTCATACGATAACACCTCTCCAATCCATGATCACCCACATCAAGACCAATTTCTCGTTTCAGTACATCATTGACCAGTTGTGCCACATCCTCGTTTTCATTCTCGGGAATTCCGTACAACCTAAGTGTTTTCTCTTTAGTTTTTTGTTCCAGTGAATCAGCTTGTTCCTTCATCTTCTTATTCTCCTTCCTCAGTACACCCATATCTGATTGCAGCTGTTCTATTTTTTCTTCTAACTTACGAAGTTTATCTTCCAAAGTCTTCGAAACACGTTCTGCAATTTTATCTGCAATCGTGTCAAGAAAATGAGACTCCCCAAGATAAGTTTTTACAACCGAATTGATATCATCCACTTGTTGCCTTGTCAATCCCATGTCTACTTAAGATTACGAAAATTGATATTATCCCCTTTCAAATGTACTAATCACAAATCCTCAATTTAACAAACCGAACACTAGAAACGTGCCGAACTATCATACAAAATTTCACAAAAATATATGGTGCGCAAATATAACTTTTCAAAGACTTAGCACAAGAGGCGGAGAAACACGTCCTACTCTCGCGGCATATATCTCGCAATCAAATGAATAAGTAATTAACAATATTGAATATAAATATAAATTAAATATATTCACGTGTTTAAATTTTGCAGGTGTTCAACAGCTAATTTCAAAGAATATTGATAATATTCTTTGAATATTGATTCGAAAATATCGAACTAAATAAAACAGGGCTCGCCAATGTGGTGTATATAGACCTCCATCCTGAGGGTCTCAGAGGTCTTTTCAACAAAAGCAGGGGTTTATCTGAGCTAAAGAGTCGAATGGAGGTCAATGAAAGGATCGATTGGCGATCGAAGAAAAAACAGTTCAAAGCACGCAAATTACACATACCTAATGGAGTATGTGATATTTGCGAACTCTTTGAAATTGACTTATAAAAGTAATAATCGTTTAAATTATCATTACTATTATAAATTATAATATTAATGCAATATGAACCATATGTTTTATTTATAAGACTTATTTGGAGAATTTAATGGTGTCCAAACAGGGCTGCAAGGAAAAAATGTAACAATTCTCTAAACTCGAACATTACTTGGCTTCCAAAAAAATAAAATTCATTAAGATTTTTATTGCTACTTGAAGATCATATGTATTTTTCAAGGCTGTGACAAATAGAAATTAAAAAAAGAATTCTAATTATAAACAGTTCATCTTCAAAAATTCAGCAAAGATTTTAAACTACGCTTTGTTCGTTTTGAAAAATATTGACAACCCTGAACCCTGCAACATAATAATGCATCCTGCTTCTAAATATCTGCTAATAAAGCAAAAGCGCTTCTTGAAAATTTAACAATAAGCAAGTTTTTGACAAGAATAAAATTGATCAATTTGTAACTCAATATAGCGAACTGTGCAAAAAAAAACCATGCACAACCATCTCATACATTAAGAAGCAATAAATCTGTAGTTTACTTTACTTAGGTATTATTTCTACTTATTTATAATTACTTATCATTCAATAAATATCAATGTATTAAAATTTCAACATTAATATATATTAATACTATAATATATATTATAGTATATGTAACACGGAGGTTTCGCTTACCTCTTGGTGGAACATTAGGTTGAAAGTCAAGTGTGTTAATTTTTAATTTTATAGTTATTAATATATGTTTCATAAAACTATTGCCACACAATCTACTATTACTTTAATAAATGTTTAAAATCATAAAATAAATTTACAAACACAAGATCTAATAGCGTTTACTTTTAATTAAAAGAAAATCATTCCAGTAGGGGTTCATCAAGATTCCGTAAAATTATAAATGGGTCGATGATCAAAAAAGTTTGGCGACCCCTGAGCTAAAATAACACATGACAATTATTCAAAACTGATAGTTTCACGAATGTGAATTCATAAGGCTTCACCTTGAGATCGGTTTCAAAAGTTTCAGAGATATGCCAAATATAATTATCATATTGAAAATATTGAACGAACACTGACAAAAATGAATTTCGATATCACATCTTCAAAAGTTGTGTTCCACAATTCTTTCGAGTTTACTCAATCTTATCAGAACACCATGACTCACTTTAGTATATGCTGGGATGAGGTATAAAATAATCATTGTATAAAAATTCTGAGTTTAGAGGAATGATAAAGTTTATCCACAGAGGAGTCAATCATAACGAATTATTGAGTCGATTTAGTTAAATCTCATTTCAGGGCAGGAGTGAAATTGTATCACTCAATTTTTTGTACAAATTACTGCACAATACTATTGATTGTGCTCCTCTGTTGTCCCCTTTGAAATTTCGTGTTCCTAGGCAAAATTCTCGTATTAGAGAAATATTCCACCTACAGACTTCAAGAACCAACTCGCTAATACAATTCCCCATTTTGTTTATGGAGTCTACATTCAACACAGTTAGTCTACATTCAACACAGTTGCTATGAAATGTGACATTCACTTTGACTCCATAGAAGTTATGATTAGGAGTAGTGTGAACAAGGGAAATTGACTAGAATGAATTGATTTAATTTGAGTTCTTTGTAATATTTCATTCAATTTTATTATTTGGTTATTAGTTACTTCTTTAGTTTTTTCAGATTAGAATCTAGTTCTTTGTAGGTACTATTTCTTTTCATTTTTTTCATTTCATCATTTAGTTATTATTCAACATTATGTTAATATTTTCAGTAATTAGGTATTACACCTGTGGAGAATAAAGAAGTTATTATTTTTATTATTGAAATAATCGAAGGAACTTTTTGTTAAAGATAATCGAGCCTGTTAACTCCTGCTCTGAGATTACTTGCAATCAAAAATTATATTAATCATTCAAGTTCATCAATTAATTGAAGAATTGAACTTCTCTGAAATGATTCTGAAGCTCGAGTGTAGGAATTGCAGAAAAGTTCAACAGTCGCATGTTTTCTAGTCATCGCAATATAAAATTCAACTGTATTGTAGTTCATTTCCTCTTTCCCATTTATATATTTCAACTAAAGTTGAACTAGAATTCCTTTAAAACAAATTCCATCTATCGGCCACGTTTCCTCGCTATTTCCAACACTTATTCTTCATCATTTTACTTAACAATTCTAAGCAATACATTTTCTGTCGGAATCTTCTCTCGGGAGAATCTTAATTAGATCGGCAAAGACAAGAATTACAACGAGAGAGGCGTGCTGAGCGATCGGCGTACGGTGATTATAAACAGCTGTGCGCCCAACCAGAAGAGAACCGAAGAACATCATTCTTCTTTTTCAAAGAGTATTTGTTTATGTGGATGGACGATTCGTCTATCCGTGTCGAACATGAGTGGGAAAATGGCACCATTTCTCTGTTGTGAATTTCCATTAATATAAGTCCCCTTGTCGCGTTCTATTTATATTTTTCAAAATAGAAATTGGCAGGAAAATTTGTTCGATATTTGGTAAAGTGGTTCCATAGGTTAATACGGTTAGGTAATAACAATAATGAAAAATTAATAATAATATTCATTATTATTATTTATTTCATATTATTGATTATCAATTATTGGCGTTGTTTTCAAATCGGGAATATTCATTTATCCATTCAGACATAACGTTAATGTATAGGACACGTCACATATAAACATAATACCAGAAATAGAAATTGACGAATAGAAATTGAATTGATAATAATATAATAATGTAATTCAAACAAAAATTAACTGAGTTCTGTGGAAAAAAAATCATTTAAACTGTAGAAACAAAACATAAATAATATATTTTTAATCTCTTTCCTAAAGTTTATTGAATTTTGGGACTTAATCCATTGGGGAAGATGATTATATAGTTTTATTGGTTTTATTTATAGGTAACATGTATAGGCCTACATAACGTGTCCTTATTCCGCGTATTATATTCGTGAAAACTAGTAATTTTTTTGATTCAATAACCTGTTTCGAACAAACAACAAACAATATTTAATATAAATAGAAGGCAATAGGAGTACTTTCTGCCGATTGAAAATCGGTCGGCAGGACTTTTGTGGTTTCAAACTAAAAAGCAGTCAAATTAGGCATATCTGTGCCAAAAAAATTCTTTCACTGCTAGTGAAACAGCACAACATTGTAACTCAAATGACTCTGCATCTTATTCAACACTTAAGTAGAATGAAAATAAACCAAGAAATAGCCTGGTAATATTCCATTGTACAGAGTAGGGTGTAGTTACCTGAAAACTCTTTGAAGAACACCAAGAAAATTCTCATTTAAATTCTACTATTCATTATAGTTATTCATTTGAGAGTTTATGTTAGTATTCCTGCAAAGTCAAAGCTCTTAATACAGAGTTCAATAATGCTAGTTAGTGGAAGTTTCTAAATAAAGAATAAATAAACAAAAAATACTTTTAATAAAACAAGATTTTAGAAAATAAAAATGAACAATTGACTATTATCGATACAATAATATAGTTATATGAAAAATGTTGCAAAAATGCAAGTTTTATTTGAAAAAATTTCCGTAAATTATCCCTTTTGTTTATTTTAGGAGATTCACATTGTTTCCGGTCTTATTGATTCACTGGATCTTATCAACGAGGAATATTGGAACCTTCTGAACGATACGTTTTTTAGTTTTTAGAGGACATGAATATAAATAATTTAAATATGATAACTGATTGGTTGAAGAATATTGTGTTCAAAAATATTAGCACTTCATTTTTTCAACAACTAAGACCGTTGGAATAGTAGTGATGAAACTGATGCAAGAGACTAAAACTCTTTGATTACTTCGTGAATAATTATCTAAAGTCGATTACACTTATGTAATCAGTATGAAATATGGGAAATTGCGGAGCCGGATAATTGCAGAGCGTGACATGTCCCCCATGTTAGAAGAATGCTGCAGACAAATATGATCCTGTTATCATTCCAGCCAGGTAATTCGATAGATCCTCACTAATCCGGGACCGCACAGTGTTCATACCTTCTTAAACCCGGATTAAACGAAAATTGATGAAAAATGCACATGTGAAATATCCTAAAGTTCATTCGAAACCAAACCAATCGATTTATTCTCATAAAGTAACAAATATAGCATACGCCCACAATTATTTTCGCCCCATAGGCCTTGATATGGTGAAATACTGGTCCATTATTTTGGGTTCCGTAGATCCCTTGCATGTAGGTACAATGCCAAAACTTTTTAAATGTCAAATTTGTTAATAATTGATGATTCGATGAAACATGGTTTAATACAAATTGAATAGTAAAAACACTTGGCTCAGTTTCACAAAATAATATCCAATGTTTGACAACTCTTTCGGGGAACGTATTCCATATTCAAAAAATGAACTGAACTGATACTTTTGAAAATGGGAAAACACTCAAAACAATTCTCAAGAAAACAGTATAATTCTGTGAAACTAAGTCAAGTGCTTTCATTCAATTTATCTCGTAAAAAAATATTTCGTATTAGGATTTTTGAGAACCTCTACTAAGAGTAATTGATTCTTTCAGTAGTTTCAACGAGGAAAAGTTTTATTTATAATTCGACAAACAAAATGATGAAAATTTTAATTTAATACTTGATTTCTGGTATAGTCTTTAACATTTTTTCTTACATAATTTGATATTGGATTTATTCCCACGTATATCAAACAATAATACGAGAATCCAATTCTTTGAATTATAAAACTTCACTAAAGTCATCAAAAAACTATAAAGCTTCCACCTCCACCTGCTGGCCACAAATATTGACAATAAATCAACAAGATCGAGCAAGCTTCTTAATTCAAGCACTTAAACAAGGTAGAACGAAATTAAAACAAATAGGTCTAATTGAGTAGATCAGATTACTTTACGCCGTCTCTAGTTGATATTTTTTCATCTCAAAGCAACTGGTTTAGTGATCTGATAATGAGAGCACTAGCTTTCCGAAAGGCAAATTAGTAACGTATTTACAAATTACATTTCGATAATGTGCTCTTCGGGGATAATGAAAGAGTAACACTTGAACGTTTAATTAAAAGGATTTATAAAAGAAGCGGATGCAATAAAATTCTTAGAATAATATTTTATAAGTTTAAATTATAAAATATTATAAAATAAATCATGAAATAAAATATTTTCGAATATTATATTGCTACTGCAGTAACTGTATCTGGCAGAATTCGAACTTGGGTGCTATCACGGCCACCTACAATACAGGCCATGAAATGAACATCTGTTAAAAGAAGATAGTGGTCCAACACCCTGCTATTAGTTGACCTGGTATACTAATGCAAATAGGACGCTTCCCAAAACTTTCGCAGTTTGAAGTTAAATAATTTGAGCTTTTGGTATAAATTCAATATTTTTCAATTGTGTACAGTGTAATACAAGTGTTGATGTTGATAATTTGTTGAAAGCTCAACATCAAACTATAAAAAACAAAGTGTTTAGTTTATTTACAAATTTCAGTGAAACGAAATCAATTTTGTGTTATTTAAGACTTTCGTAGTTTGAAGTTGAATATTTTACGATTTCAGTTCTAATCCTCTATTCATCAATTTTATATAGTGCTATTTAGGTGCTAGTGTTGATTGTTTGGGGATAACATAACATCAAATTATAAAAACGAAGTGATTTATGTCAACCGATTTAATCGAATCGAACTTCTGTTGTGTTTTGAGTACGGATTACTTACAATTTTTTTTTTTTGTGATAAATAGTGTAGAAGATAGGTATTCCGTAGATGATTCAGTAAGTTTCAAGCTTGGAATAGGTGAGTTTCTAGTAAGAATATTTTCTTAAAATGACGAAAACTTGCTGCATTCCTGGTTGTAAATCAAATTATAACAGCACCCTGCGAGCGGGTGGCAACTAGTATCGACTTTCAGTTTCCCTAAAAATAAATTTTCAAAGAGTAAATGGATGAAATCTATACCACTAGATAATTGAGATCCAACAAAATATTCAGTTGTTTGTGCCTTGCATTTTCCTGAAACTGTTACCATCAGGGAAAAGAAATTCGTTTCAGCTAGTGGGATTGTAAGCATACCTACAAAAACTAGTTTAGTCTCTCACGCGGTTCCTTCAATTTTTCCAAATTTACCGCATTATTTGTCAAAAATTATGCCCTTACCTAGGAAAACCCCAGAGGAAAGGCGGACAAATTATTTAGCTCGCAATGAGAATTTGAATTACATATTTGAAAAATCAGATTTAATTGTCAATTTTCAAGATTTAATTCTTCATTACTCCAGCAAAATAAATATTCCTGATTGTTGGAATGTTAAAACGGGTTCAGTTAACGAGAAAATTCATTTTTATTTTCTTAATTTAAGTGAATAAATTATTACCATAAGTAACCAAATTACAGTGAAAGAAGACATGTTAGTAACAGTATTTTTGAAAGGAAAAAAGTTGTTGTATACTGATTTAAGTTAGATTTTGCCTATTGACTTGAAATTGGATAGGTCTCAAATAGAAAATTTGTTGATAAGATAAGGATATAGTTTGATTGGTGTCGCTTGTAATAACAATTCGTTAGCCACAACAATTTTGAGGTTCATGATTTCTGCAGCTTTTGGTAATTTTTCAGAAGTGGTAAAATTATTATCAGTTCATAATATAAAATGTTCAGAAATGACACCAATCACAAAAAATATTATTACTTCGGTACAAAATGCTGGTTTCATTGTTTTGGATACTATAACCCATAACTATCGAATAAACAGATGGCTATTCACAAATCTAACTAACAATAACACATTCTTTCAAAACCCAAACTTTCCTCAAAACAGAATATTTGTAAGCTATGATTTTGTACATTTATTCGAAAATATTATTAATAACTGGAGAAATTTAAAGAATTTAGATAACACTTTTCAAATATAATATTTATTTATACTTAGGTAAATAATAAAAGCATTAAAGGTGGCCGTGGTGCTATGCAAGCCCATTAATGAAACTATCAATTTGACAGAAACTTTCAAATCCTGGGTGGTTGTTCAATATTTTTTTATTACTTTTATAATTATTATTCAATAGACTTTATATTTTGGGACTATTAAATTTGGACTAGTAAATTTACCAGTAATATGCACATTAACTAGATCTTAGGTTACATATACTGTTTCCGCTGCGAATGGCCTATATATGGCAATGCTTATACAAATATGCTTATATGCAAATATGCATATAATCTGGTACCTAATAATCAGGTTGTTTTTTTAGTTACTATTGGTTGAATTTCCAGAAACTTGGAAAGTGTGGCTAGCAGAACCATACAATACTTCTCGCCACCATGTCATCCAATTAGGTGTTATATCGTATCATATGAGTAACAAAATGAGCAAGACGCGAAAATTCTGAACAACCCATGTATATCATCACATATTAATCTCAATTAATTACAAAGACGTGCAGTAACGCTTGCAAAAATTAACAACCTGCAAGCGTAGACATTAAAATTCAGAGTGAACTAGGTTGAAAAGCGCGTTTATTGCGAATTCTAATTCAAAGGAAATTTTTAACGGCGTGTCGACTGAAATCATGAGTATTATCATATTCATCCCTCGTTATATAGGGCTTTTTACTTCCCAGAAGTTGCGCCGCTAATGCTTCAGCCGCATCAGCTTTGGTATTATCCACTAACCATTTTCTCCGGCAGTTCTCGACAATAAAATATTCACGCTTTTAAGTGGGGAGACTCTACGGAACCAGAAGCTTTGAGTAGAATTTTTCCCGGATAACACCTTGTAACGAATGAGTTTTTCTGTTTGATGTCTCCGGAGTAGAGTTATCGCATTTACATAAGTGGTGAAATGCGTAATGGAACCGTTGCGTTCGTGTTGTTCATTGCTTTCAGAAACCTTCAATGCTTACTTCGCAAACTGACATTGACTGTTCAGAATGTTACAAGGATTGCTTAAAACTTTAAAGCGAATCATTCAACTCTCATTCGAGCAATAAATAATAAACAAATATCTCAATGTGCTATCGAAATTCCACTCTCTCAAACCCCAAGTCACGACAGTATAACACCCCAAGAAGTGCACTCGCGAAAACAAGATCAAGTGGACCCCGTGACAAAAAGAATTTCGTGTACCTTGCGCCTTACGAATGATTGAAGAGACCACTCAACATCAAGATCGATGAGCATTAACTGCACATATATCGAGGTTACATCTTTCCTAGTTGATAAAGCTTAGTCGAGCAAGCATGTACGAAACACCATGTAAGACAAGGCTAGGATTGTTCACAGAGAATAAGATCGGCGAAAGAGGAAGTTCAAGGAGGTAGCGTTCATACAAAGAAACGATGGAATATTGAACAAATCAAGTATTGAAGTGCTCAACACTTTTCATGAATCCTACTACGTGTAAAATCAATTTCCGAACATGAACTCGTGCTGCGAAACTCATTTAATTTGAACTCATTCTCATAAAAGTTTCATTTGAAGAGCGCAAAGTTTGATCCAGTATTCTATATCTACTATTTTTATATATTCTTTTTTATATTCTATAACATTTATCAAAGATTTACACCCACTTCGTCACATTAAAAGTTTTTGTAAAACACGCAATTCCCTTGCAGCATTGGATGGTATTGGTCCAAATATCGAGGAAATATTAGATTTCGTAAGATCGACATTTTGAAGAGAGATACATTCTTGGATTTGTATCCAATTTTGCAATGCCTATTACGTAATTGATAAATTTGGCGATTAGTGTATCGAGATGTGAAACTTACCGAAAAGACAGTAAAAGTTTCTTTTCATTTATAATAAATTATAATCTAATTTATAAAGTATATTTCTTTTTCAAATTTATTTTTCTATAACTTTTTTGTAATTTTCATTAAAAATTTTTCCAACCTGATTTCCCAATTCACCGCAATTTATTCAACTCAAAATCAGCCATAAAATTTTGAATTATACGAATGAAAATCGAACATGTATGAAAAGAAGCGCGATACTGACGAGAATTTATGACCGCTATGGGCGAAATCCAATCATCAATGTGTTCAGTAGAATGAAATTCACCCTTTGAAACATGAATTTTTATTTGGCAACATTTTCAATGAAGAATGTTCTGCTGTGAAGCAATTTTCAAACTTCCTGGATAATGAGGATATACTAGAGCCACTTAGAGTAAAACCAAACTTTATGAATTGAGCACCAATTCTACTTGGCACCATGAATGCTTAGTAGTCCTGGTATCAGAATGTTAAAAATAATACTGCATTAATATATGTGTAAATCAGTTTAACAATTGTTTTATTATGTTTATCGATTTACATCAAGTATCGGCCTCAACAATTATTAATTATCAGAATGTTGTTTGCACGATTCTGTTGATTTCACAAATTTCCTTTTTTATAATTATATCTAAGTGTGGCGTTTTTAAACGTTAGAAAGCGTTATTTTGTAGGATTATTCTTCAAGTCAGCAACAGTAAATTTCAAATCAATCTGTTCAAATTAAAATAAAAAAAAAGTTTTGTCGAAAACTGGATCAGTCTGTAGTCGACCAGTCAGGCTATCCAAATAAAATGATGAATTCTTCGCTGTCTGCATTTAATTCCACTGCTCAATAAACTGTATAAAATGTTGATATTCCAGTTGAGTCACGCAATGTGATTAGAAATGAAGAATTCAACATTATAGTCAGAAATAATGTTGGGCAACGATTTGAATAAAACAAAGATAGATGAACATTTTCTTATTCGTAACGAATTTAAATTCAAAGGTTACAATTTTTTGTACCAGCAAAATCCGCCAAAAAATTTGGAATTTTCCTTTTATGAACCAGAGAACGCTTTCCGGTCATTTGATCAATTGTGTAGCAATATTCTGCCATATTATTATATTACAAATGTTCGATACAGTTTTGTTTATTGATAAATAATGAATAAGATCAATTGAACCAAGAGAGGTGTCCAGCATTTATGTTGGTCTTTATTATTAATAAATTTTTAGTCTCTAGCACAGCCACGTCAAATCCAAAGTTACTGGTGGGTCAAAAGAATGAAGACCGTAGACTTGATGGGCCGCAAAACTAGAAGACAACCTACTGAAAAACTTAATGAAAAGGGAATTATTATAGGACAAATATATTTATGAAATTTTCAAAAAAAAAGGATATTACAAAAAAGTACAAACATTAACTTCTGTTGCCAGATATTTGACACCTTTTGTTTCCCTCCATCAAAAAAAATAACTGTTTCCCATAGGTACTTCCAAACATTCACAGGATTTTACAAGAAAATTTTCTCATTTCTTGGTATTGAAGAGGCTTATAAAATTCGAATAAACCAACACCATCAAATTTTTGTTTTGAATGGGTCTGACACTGAATCTCAATCACTTCCATCTGCAAGTGAGAAGGAACTTTATGAATATCGATAGTGAAAAGACCAGTAAATAACGAGAAATTGTTTTCTTGAAACCTGAAATCCTGAAAACGTCTTTCATATTCCGCCAGAAGGCTTCCCTTTTCCTCTGCATACACTTTGTATGATATCAGGACACTTGTACATTCCTGATACATCTTACAAGTTAGAAAATGTGACAGATTATCCACTGCTAACTGTTTTTTCCACAGCATCATCTTACACTTGAAGACTTTCTCACGATCGTGCATATCTGTTATAACTTGATGCGGTCCTTCCAATTTTATATTCAACATCGTCAAGTGTTTTGTGATATTTACCATGAATAAATGATTTCGTGAAAAAGATACGTCGGTTAATAAGCTGACATCTTGTCTTTTCACTTCCATAAAAGGTCATATTTCTTCTTGAAGTTTCCAAAACAGATCGAGAATCCACAGAACACGAAAGCCATCTCACATCTGCATAATACAGTAAACCAGTTTACTCACTTTCTAAATCATGTAAAAATACAGAAAACTGTCGTTGATTCAAATCACGTGACCTTATAAAGTTCATAACTTTTTCCACTGATTTTAAAATGCTTTCCAACTCGATCACTTTGGAGCACAAAACTTCTTGGTGGATTATACAATGAACATGATGAAGAGCTGGTTTGTCACTGCCCGTTTTCTCTGATCTTTGTCTGTAATATTTGAATGAAGCCGTTATTTACTCCATGGATGTAAGGGGCTGTGTCTGTTGCAACACAACACAATTTCGACAAATGTATATTGTACTTTTGCAGAAGTTCATAAACAGCATTGAAAATATAGTCCCCAGTTGTTGTATTATGCAATGGTAATTGGATTCCAGTAATTTTTCAAAAACATTTATATGTCTTTCAACAGCACGAAGAGAAACAGCAAGTTGCGCCACACTACACACATCTACACTTCCGTCAAATGTAATACAAAATGCAATGAAAGAGTTTGATTTTGTTTTTATCTAATCACTTATAATGTCTGCCAACTCAATAATTCTTTCAGAGACAGTATTCCTGTGCGAGATGAGATATATTTTGAAAAGCCTTCACCTTCCCAGGACTCTGCAGCCTTCACAAGGCATTCTTTTATGAATTCATCTTCAACAAATGGTTTTCAGTGTTTTGCAATCAACTCCGCCAGTACGTAGCTCGCATGAACAGTGGATCAATTATCTTGCTTTGGACGTGTAAACATAAGCATAACATAAAGATAAACATAAACACAAGTTGATGTTTTAACTGTGATTTTGACTTATTCAACTTTTTGTTTCTAATCAGCCTGAATACTGGTCAAACTTCAGTTTATTACACTAATAGTGACGATTTACATTATGAAATTTTAGGATGCTGAGTGTACTGTTACAAATCAAGTTAATAACATTGTGAACTAGTGTTGTCCTGGTTCGGGTCTAAGGGCCGTCGTCGGTAGGAATTTCTTCCTAACGTTTCGCTAGCACGAGAGGCGAGCTTCTACAGACTCTGAAAGTTCCACTTCCAGAAACAGAAATGGAACGACCTCTGAAGAAGCTCGCCACTCGTGCTAGCGAAACGTTAGGAAGAAATTCCAACCGATGACTGCCCTTAGACCCGAACCAGGACAATACTAGTTCAACAACTGACCGCGAAAGCTTCAACCAATTGGTAGTAACTTCATATTTTACTTAACAGCAAAAAAAACTCTAATTCCCACTTTTCTTAAGAGATACGATTGTCATCCACGAGTTTCCCCTTATTTACACATTGTTTTGAAGGGGACACGTTGATAACTTTATCTTAAATAAGTAACAATAAGTACTAATTGTTGTTACAATAATTATGCAACTGAACTCGCCATTATTTCGCAACTACTCACAAGTGACTGAACTCAACCAAGTGGTCTTGACTTATATACGAAAATGTGACATCTCGACAGTTCTTTTCTAGAATGTTAGTTATGTGTTTTTTACGCAATAGAACGTTCTGGAACAAGCCAGATGACATTTGGCTTCAGTTAGGTTGAGTATGCGCATCTCAGTTCATCTTCTTGAATATAGATGGGATTATTTGGTCCATTTTATACCAATCGGAATAGTACTTTACTTTCGAGTTTCATAACGATAAAAAGACAAAAAACATTAACTCTTATAATTATTTATGATGGCTTGAATCAAAATAATTACAAAAATATGTTTTAAATTTACTCCTCCCTGAAAAATGATAATTGACTTTCATCAGCACTCTCTTCTTGTGCGAAAGTTGGATCTACGGTTGGACACAGCAAGCCAAACGCGTATAAAGTCATCGCTCGTATACCGCTCGGCAACTCAGCCTCCAGAAAATATACAACTGTGACTGTGTCCAAGCAGCAAGGTGATACAAGTAATCAAAATTTCTTATTTTGTGTAATGTTGTACCAAGTTTCCACACTTCTAAGGAGATATTTCGCTGTTTTTTTGTCAATTTCATGTCTATTGTAAATTTCAAAGGGGCTATTCCATTACGTTAGAAATCGTTGTCATTTGTCAGTTGTCATTTTGGATACTGTCTCCATACCGAACGCCACTGTCCAATAGTAATAGGCAATCATAATAATTGGAAAACACATTTCTACCATTTCATTCTGAAAGTGTGAGTAATTCCGTTGTCGCTCACCCCTAAGTGTTCATTTGGAAGGTTTAGGAATTTTCTCTGACGTCCGACCCGCAACACTGACTCCGGGGTAGTTTTAAGAAACCGCGCCTCCCCTTTTACTCTACTGATTCATTCCCCGCGAACGGAATCCACCCATTGGAAACGAGGAACTTTCTCAATTAAGCTAAATGCTACTGCAGGCAATTCAAAGGAACTTAGTGAGATCTGATTACGGAAAATGTGGAAGATATATTTTTCCGGATTGAGTGTTTCTTTCCGAGTACAGATTTGCATGAGACGGAATTCGGTGGAGGGATTATGTAAAACAAGTATTAACTTAAATTTCCTCTCCCATTTGCGCAATATAAATTACGAAACATAAAAATTTATTTAACAAGGCGATAATGATGGAAGTTAGTCGAAATTAGGTAATATCCAAAATGGATACAGACTGGAAACAATGTTTTCATTCAATATGAAAAGAAACACTTTTTATGATAACATGTCGAAAAAAGAAATATTTCAATTGATACAAAACTAACTCAAGTTTTTCATCAAACTTCCTTTATTTTTGTTTTAAACTCTAAAATTTTTTATACTAGCTTTTGATAATTGCGATTGACATTTCCAATAATAAATTCCATGATGTTCACTTAGAATTTTACTATGTGTAACAGCATTAGAGAATATTAGACCCAATGGTGTTAAAACATGAAATCTCTTTCGAGATCCCGAACAAGTACTATAAAGCTGTATAATAGAAATTAAAATACAGTAGAAAATGAATTCCAAAAGGAAAATTTTTTCGTAATTAGCTTGACGCTAATTACGCTTATTAGCTTGGCGTTAACTCAGAGGTATTTCATTATCCTTTTTTATACATTAAATTTATAGTCTTCAAGATATTTGAAAATATGTTTTATTTATTTAATTTTCAGGTCTGATGAAAAAGAATTAGAGTTGAAAGGAGGAAAGAGTTCAATTTTTGCTAAGTTCTTATGAATGACATTTCTCTGAATGTTGTAGGAAGGACATTGCCAAAGTGTATGATTCAGTCCGAATTTTCAAAACCGCAGTCACATAAGGAGTACTCGATTATGCAAATTCTTGCTAATGACGCAGCTACATGACGGTTGGTTCTACAGCGATTAATTCTGACTACTACTTTTCTAGGCAGATATTTTTCCAGAACCAAAGCTTGGTATTTTCGGTTGTGGAACTTTCAGAATAAAATGCCCCTTTGAGACTCCCTATGCTTTCATTTTATTGTTTTGTGTTAATAACGGATTTCAGTTCGAATTCCTGATTGAAGTTAATTTGGAGTATCCTAATGTTGATATCAGGTCCTTTTTGAGCTACGCCTCTAACTAAGAGGTCTGCTTTTTCATTTCCCTGTATACTACAATGAGATGAAACCCAGTAGAATTCTATTTTACCTGTATTATTCCTCCTTTTTATGTATTGGAAATAATTTTCCTCTTTAAAGAAATATAAGTATTGATTTTTATATACAACTTATTTTCTGTTATGTATTTCAATGCACTAAGAGAATCAGTAAGGATTCCGTAGTTTTTAGTTGTATGGGACATAGTATTGGTGGCTTCATGAATTTTGACCCATTCTGCAGTGAAAATTGTTCTCCTAACTAAAATAAGTGAAGTAGTTGATAAAATAGAGTAAATAAATTAATGATAAATCTTGAAAGATAATGAAGAGGCAGTTCTATTCAAAAAATGAATTACCCAAAATGAAAATAACAACCCAAAAGCTCAAAAATAACTATAACACAAAACATTACAAAAGAAGTTGAAATTTCGAAATTACGAGGGAGAAAGTGCAAACAAAAGCAGAGTTAGCGGTACTAGTAAAGCCGCAATTGACCAAATATTCCAACCCGGAGAGTTCATGCGGAATTCTCAGTGATGACTTCCTTCAGAGGAATGTTCTTTTGTTGTGGTTTTTTATTCTCCAAGCTCGTACACCTTAAATTATATATATATATATATATATATATATATATATATATATATATATATATATATATATATATATATATATATAATGCCGCTAAAAAATCGCACATATAAAGTTTAAGCAGAAAGTAAATCGTCAACCTGGAGTAAAGTGGACAGATGAACGGAAGAAAGAGCATTCAGAGAGGATGAAGCGTTTTTGGGAGGCAAAAAAGATGAAGCAAAATTCCTAATGATTGCGAATTCAAGTTCAGTCGCTCTCCTCATGGGGAACAATCGAAATAATAATAATAATATATATATATATATATATATATATATATATATATATATATATATATATATATATATATATATATATATTATTTATTTATATTTTGTATACTTTCGAGCTTGTTGGCTACGCCGTTCTGCCAACAAGCTCGAAAGACGTGGCAACGGCTGCTTCCAATTGCGACACCTACAACTCTGTTTTTATTTGTAATTTCTCCTGCCTTAACTTCTTCCATTGGTAATTCACATTCTCGATTGAAGATTCCTTAAAGGATAAATAGTCGCTGCAAACGCGAAGCTTGAGTAAATCTCCCAACCCGAAGAGATCATGTGGAAACCTAACAGTGGTGACTTTCTTTACGGGAGTGTTCTTTTATTGTTGTTTCCATCTCCAGGTTCGTACAACTTGTATTCGGTTACGCCGTTCTGAGGAGAGCCAACAAGCTCGAAACACTTCACAGCGGTTGTATCCAATTGCGGGCTTTACCAATAACTATGCTGTTGTTTGTAGTTCCTCCCGCGTTAATTTCTTCGTTATTAACATTTTCGGTTGAAGATTCCGTGAAGGATAAATATTCACCGCAAAGGCGATACGTTTATCTCCACGTGAAATCTCCACACCCGGAGAGTTCACGTGGAGGCCTAGAGACTTCCTCTACAGGTGTGTTCTTTTGTTGTTTTGTACGACAGGTTCGTACAATTTGAACTTGGCAACACCGTTAGGAGGACAACCAATAAGATCAAAACACGTGTTAACGGCTGCTTCCAATTGCGGGCTTCACAAATAACTATGCTTTTGTGTATATATATATATACTAGCTTTTACCCGCGACTTCGTCCGCATAAGTTTTTTTGTTTCTCCCGGCTGTAAGTATCCCTGCAACAATGCCCCACTATCGTGTTCCGGTCCTCAACTTCACATCAACTGAACTGATTACCTATCCTGAATTGATTACTGGGCTCAAAGTTCGTATAAATGTCTATCTAATTACCTCCTCAAGTTTAAAGCGTAGCTAGTTATGTAGTACTATATTAATTCTGTGGTGTAGGTAATTAGATTTTATCTGTATGTAATGTAACAGTCAGTTGAATAAAAAATCGTATACAAATCATATCAATAGTTTTGGCGTAATGTGATTCTAGACAGAGTTTTAATGTGGTAGATAGGTAACTATGTATAGGTTCCTGTGGGAATGAGATATTTTCCCGAAGTGAAAAGTAGTCTGAATTTTGGTACCTTCCTACCCTATAAGTTAAGTAGTGTGATGGAATGTCGCTAAGTTTCGATCCAAGTAAAACTGTTAAATAAAGACAGTTGCATCAAAATTTCATCATAAATTCCCTAAATGATATCACCTACTACCCTCTAAGTTAGAAAAGTGATCAAATACTAACTTGAAGTCTTAGTAACACTCAGTTTAAAAAAAAACATCAAAATCATTTCAGTAGCTATGGCGTCATGCGCTTCTTGACTCGATCACGCAAGATTTCCGCGGGAATGAGGTATTTTCCCGCCGTAAAAAGTAGCCTGTGTCCGTGCCTAGGATCCTATCTTTAAATTAACCAAGTTTTATAAAAATCCGTTCAGACGTTAAGGCGTGTGTGAGGTAAACTTTTGAAACAAACGATTAAAAATCACTAACTTAATTAGTTTTCTGCCTACTGCCTACGATAGCATGAATATTAATAGCCCATATCCTTTTCTAGATTACTCTCTATCACCTAACTAAATTTCATCAAAATCCGTTCAGCCGTTTAGGCATGATAGAGCAAACCTCCCAGCAAAAACCATAAAAAATCACTAACTCAATTCAGTTTTCTACCTACTTCCTATTCTCTAAGTACGATGACGTGATCATTTTGATCTTATATCCGTTTTTAGGTAACCATCTATTACCTCACTAAATTTCATCAAAATCCGTTCAGCCGTTTAGACGTGAAAGAGCAAAAGTCCCAACAAAAACGACTAAAAATCACTAACTCAATTTAGTTATCTCCCTACTGCCTACCCCCTAAGAACGATGGCGTGATTATTGATAGCCTATGACCATTTCTAGGTTATCGTCTATCACCATACCAAATTTCATCAAAATCCGTTCAGCCGTTTAGGCGTGAAAGAGTAACAGACAGACAGACAGACAGAGTTACTTTCGCATTTATAATATTAGTATGGATATATATATATATATATATATATATATATATATATATATATATATATATATATATTTATATATATATTACATAGAAAATTGCATATTCCTGTTCTGGAAATGAACACGATAACTGAAATTTTACTAAAATATTGAGAGGTAACATTCCTGCGTTCCTGAAGAAGAAGGCACTCAAGAAATATGTCGTCAAACTTTGGTGCAGCTAGATGGTACTTGATTGAATTAATTAGAAACTGAATAAATCAGCTGACTCTATCTACGCTACTTAGTTGATTAGAACGTCCCTTTTCATATTTCCCAAACGTTATGCTATTATATAGATTAGAGTGAATTCGGCAGAAATGAGTGTTTAGCGAATTTCCCAAATCAAAACAAAATGATCACCCTACACCAGCAACATTTGAGTACTTGGAATTCACAGCGCAAATGGGAAACATAAGGTCTAGTTTACACAGCGGCATCATGCAAACTCGCCCCTTCTGCTACAAATCCCTTGAGGTTATTGGAATTATCAGGTTATACTCTTCTTTATTGAATAATGGGGAAGCATGTAAACAGAATAGAGCTCTCTCAAATATGCGATAAATATAGGGATGCAGACCAGTTGTCTGGAGTTCTGTCAGGAGTGAATCCCAAGAGATATTTCATTAGAACATTGTTTGCCATAACTGAATAAATACCTAATTATATACAGTGAAATAACAGCAGAGAGAAGCCATTCATTTTCTGGGCGAAGATGTCCATTAATTTTCTGCGAATCTAAAATTAATACTGAAACATGTTTTTGTGTTTTTTTATGCAATTAGGTTTTGAGTTCAACATGAATATATATATATATATATATATATATATATATATATATATATATATATATATATATATATATATATGTATACATATTCGTGAACCATTTTAATTATATTGTTTAAATTCGAATCTTGAGTTTTTTGACTCAATTAAAACAAAATGATGTTAATTCATTTCCAAATTACGTTTCGGTTATTATTTTAACATTTATCAAGCTGATATAATATATCTACATATATAAATATATATATATATATATATATATATATATATATATATATATATATATATATATATATATATATATATATATATATATATATATATATATATATATATATATATATATATATATATATATATATATATATATATATATTATAAGATAGAAATATTTATATGTAAATTTGGAATCTAAATTACACCACAAAAGTTTTCAACCAAGACTGGGATACGAACCCAGGTCTCTCAGGTTTACGCCCTGTTGCTCTACCAATATAATAATTCGTATCCCAGTCGAGGTTGAAAACTTTTGTGGTGTAATTTCGATTGTAAATTTACATAATATTTCTTCACATACAATATGTCCGTACGTGCATATATATATATATATATATATATATATATATATATATATATATATATATATATATATATATATATATATATATATATATATATATATATATATATATATATATATATATATATATATATATATATATATATATATATGGATATATTTATGGAGGTTAAATTACTACAAAGTTATATTTCAATCAAATTAGAAAAATATTTTGTGCAGTATTTTAAAATAGATTGGATTACGATTACTGCATGGTAAAGGTCAGTACTAGTCCATTGAAATGTTACATTGAACCTTGCATTTATCAGAGGACGCAATTTTATTGTTGGGACATGTGGGGGGTTGCTAGAAGCTTAACTCTGAGTTTGTGAGGTTGCAACCCTTGTCCCGCGGCCGCCATATTGGAAAAAGGTGTAAACGCCTTTTATCCATATCTCTTAAACTATACATCTCACCAAAAATTTGTGGAGACATAATTTGTAGAAAATCGCTTGTTCTCTACAATTTTGTTTATTTAACTTTTTCCGATAAAATTGAAAATAAAAAAGTTATTAACAAAAATATGTGAAATTTTTCAAAAATTTCCTTTTTTTGTGTTATAACTTTTTTTTTCAATTTTATCGGAAAATTACCTCAAACCAATATTGTAGGCAATTCGATAACAAACAATTCGACTTTATAATTTTTTTTTTTACATGCATTTGCGGTTTTTGGAGCGCTCCAAAGCCGACTACTCGCAACAATCTGGTCACAATGGAACGTCAGATTTACTTTTTATGTATTATTCTTTTATTTTAGATAACGTTCTTAATATTATTTGCAACATTATTATATTATTATTTAATTCTAACTGACCTTTTTTCTTACCATAATACTTACAATATTATTCTTTTTTACAATAATTTCTAATGCGACTGTACATTTTACATAGAACTAGAAGCAGGTAGAAAAGGTCCAAGTTACCGTTTGGGGACAAGTTAACATCTGCCTGCTATTTTTTCATTATTTGCCTTTCAAGGTTTAGCTGTTTTCTCCTCCTCTATTTCTATTTTCAGTTGTGCTACGTATCTTGCCACGTATATATATATATATATATATATATATACATATATATATATATATATAATATATATATATAAATACGCCTTTTAGCATAAAGAAAACTAAAATACTACAAAATATATATATATATATATACTAGTTAAACTTGTAATATATATATATATATATATACTATATATATGATATGGAGGTTATAACTTACTACAAAGTTATATTTCAATCAAATTAGAAAAATATTTTGTGCAGTATTTTAAATTTCTTTACGCCTTTTAGCATAAAGAAAACTAAAATACTGCACAAAATATTGCGCAGATTGTACAAAATAATTCATAAATGAATTAGAAACTACTAGTTAAACTTGTAATAATCGAATATAAGAAATTACTTATAGAAATTACCCTGTTATTACCAGAGGTATTATCTAAATTGGAAAGCTATCGTAACATTCTTTGTTGGGATCCGTTGATCCGTTCACACTCCGTTGAAGCTCCTCTTTACCTTCGAGGATAAACCTTTTCGGGGAAAAATGCCCTCACTTAGATAATTCCGACCTCGCACCTCGAATCCCATTATAGAATAAGATTGTGTTTTTCGTGAAAAGCAGGCCACTTCGTTGAGTGAAGTTTGGGTTGCAAACGGAGAGCAGGCTAACGGTTTATTCCCTTTAGCATTTTCCACCTGAAAATGCTTTTCATCGGGTGAATATCACGTAAGCAATTTCATCGCATCTATCGGGAATATTTCCGGTCGTTGAGTTTATTCAAACAACAAATTTTAATCAAATATTATGCATTTAATGAAGCACGAGTGGAATAAGAAAATAATTGGATAGTTTGAAGAAAATAATATTCATGACACAAACATGGAAAATTTGACGAATAAACAGAAAGTTAAAGAAGCTCATGGAGTGTTAAGCGTAAATCCACTACATTGAGTGAACGTGAAAGAAATAAAGAATGTTAGAGGTGTATTTGTTAACTCAAAAAATTTTTTTGAAAATTATCCAGAAACTTTTGCCTTTTTGATTTTCTATTGACAGCTTTCAAAGATCTAAGAATCTTCAATGGATTAAGCTCTTCAGTTTTTCTATTGTGAGGTTCAAAAAATACACTTTTTGAATATAACCTTAAATTCGAACACTTGAACTTATGATTTACACTTTATTGACTACATAGCATGACACGGTTCGTCGTTACAAACGACTTCTTCAGATGCTTACAGAATAATGTTTATGAATATTCTGTAAGCATCTGAAGAAGTCGTTTGTAACGAAGTAACGCGTCATGCTATGTAGTCAATAAAGTGTAAATCATAAGTTCAAGTGTTTGAATTTAAGTTGATATTCAATTATAATGGATTTACATGAAGTAAACGCCAACACTATTAAAGAAAAAATACATATAAATAAATATTATATATATATATATATATATATATATATATATATATATATATATATATATATATATATATATATATATATATATTTCTTGTCATGAACAACAAACGAAAGGCCTCGGTTTCAACTCCCAAAAATCCTCTCATGAATCAAAAGACATATATTGTAAAGTCGTATGCATATATAGTGCATAGATTACTATATATCTCAAATATCAGGAATCTATAAAAAAAACATTAATACCTCTAACATTGAAAGTTTCACACATCCTTACGAATTGGGATACTACATTTTACAACTCTAGTTTATGAACAATTTTATCTAATTTGATGCCATCTAGTTTGCGATAGTAGAGAAAACGCTTGGTTAATTTATAATTATCCAAGTTCGATAATTTTTCACGAATTATTCACAAACAATATTATAGCAAAGCTGACTATCTGAAACATGAACAATGCGATGTCGCCACACATGTATGCTTCTAGGGATAAATGTTAGAGAATACTGAAATCGGAGTCTAAATTTGTTGGAAACGCAAGACAGCTACAAAGAGTACTAAACAAGGTACTCTTCGGTTGCGATTTGAATATTTTCTTACAATTATTTCTTGTAGGATAACTGAGACATGACATTGTATATGTTTCACATAGCCAGTTCTGCTTTAATATTCTTTTTTATAATTCGTAAAAAAAATTTCGAAAGTTATAGTGTACCTTTAATATTGAATATTTAAAAGTGCTATGATATGTGCACGATAACTTCAGAATTAATTTTATTGTAGTCTATTTCTTTATATATTTATTATATATATATATATATATATATATATATATATATATATATATATATATATATACATGTTTTATTTTGAATGTTTTTAGCAATAACAGGCTTCTTTTGATATGAAAAACTTTATTTTTGTTAACGTTTCGTTATATATCACAACTTTGTCAAAACTTCGAGTTTTGGCTGACAAAGTTGTGATATACAACGAAACGTTAACAAAAATAAAGTTTTTCATATCAAAAGAAGCCTGTTAATGCTAAAAACATTCAAAATAAAATATTTTAAACAGGCAATAAATCAATTTTAAGATATATATACATATATATTGCCCTGAGTTTCAGTATTGTTGTAAGTAGTAATCATTTTCTTCTGCATTATTCATGAAAATTACCCTCAACAATACTCGCTCCCTTTTGAGTTCAGCAATCAGTTGAAATACGAGAAAATTAATTATAATAACATTCAATACACTTCAGAAACATATTCCACCAAGTGTAAAGCAATTTCACAGGAATTCTACCAAATTGGGAAATTTTTACTAAACCGCCTCATAAAAATTCATGAACTGTTCGAGATGAATATTGCATTCATTCCTAAACATGTCTGAAAGAGTGAACTCGGAATAGGAAGTTTTTTCGCTATTGAAATGGAAATCGTCTCTATCGATACGTCGGAACTTTCAGTTTCGATCAATTTTTGGCGGCGCATCGGTTAGAACTTGCGTTCTTGCGAAATGACTTATTAATACGCCTCTGCGTCCTCCACGAAAGAAATTCGAACCTGTCTGGAAAGTTAATTAAAAGAGGCCCTGGTGGCTCCTAAGCAAGGCGCTCGACCTCATATTCTGGAGCGGCGGGGCCCATAAAAACGGAAAGGTTGTTGAATTACAAGCATGTTGACCACCGGACTCGTTCGTCATAATTAGAGGCAGTTTTGTACGCTCCTCCCCATCACGAATATCTGTTATACGAGTGCAGCCCGATTAGCCATCAATGAAAATCCGCCGAAGTTTTGTGCAAATTGAATCTCAAGGACTCGTGACCGAATATTATTTGGGATAATTCTGACATCATATCTCAATTTGGATTTGGTTTAAATTAATGATATATCTTTGAGACTGCGATGATTTTACTACTTAATTTCTTGGGGACATTCCATATTCTAAACTCTAAAGGATATTCCAAAATTATTTTAACTATGACATCCTTTGAATTTTGACATTCGTTTCGTCCTATCTTTGCCCACTCTGCCCTCGAAATATCTACTCTAGTGTGTAGTTCTAGGCCAGTAGCCAGTGATTGAAAAACTCAAAGCAACATTTATAAATTAAATAACTGAATAAACCATAACAACAATAAATAAAAATGGGTACATATATATATATATTATATATATATATATATATATATATATATATATATATATATATATATATATATATATATATATATATATATATATATATATTGTCTTGGTACACTACCAAGAAATACCCTAAAGATTGCTGCAACACCATATGGTGCCTCGACGCAGCGTTCTGATCAAAAACTGAGATTCGATATCCTTTTTATTGACCAACTTGATACTTACTATGTTCAAATTTATTTTACACAAAATTTAAAATTACTCTTATATCGTTGCCAAGCTTTCGCAATTATTTCTTCGCTTCGATGATATATTTAAAATATATGTTTAACCTCAAATAGATTGAACATACTTACCAAAGATTGACGTTATTTACGAAACATAACAAATTTGCTAACATCAGAATCAATACTTTCACTATGAAAAGATATTACTATAATTTATTATGAGTAAGTTTCAAAAAATGAAATATCATTTATCAGTTTTGTTATTAGTTGTATACAAGTGACAAAAGAATATTTTTTTATGGTGAGTTATGTCACACATGTTCTAAGATCTTCAGGCTATAGCCTGCTTTTTGGCTTCTTCATTCATTAAATTTTTCTTCTCTCTTTGAAAGTTTTCAATTAGTGTAAAGAGTATAAATTCCGATAAATTAGTGTACTGAAATTTGAAAATAATTATCAAAAAAGAATCATCCATGATTTAACGGACATTTAAAAAAGCTAATATAAGTTGAAAAAACTGATACCCAAAAGTTGAGCACTATGAAAACATAACAACTTTTGAAATTTGTGTACAACAAACCAAATTGCTGAAATATATTTATTTCATTTGATTATACCTACTTAGAAAAATAAATCACTTTTATAATAAAAAAGTTGAAAATTTTTGAATATATTATTGTTGTGAAAAGGCCTTGATGAAACAATAAAATAATTGGAAGAGCTTTTATTTTTTTTTACTAAGGATTTCTCTACAACAAATAGAACATATAGATCCCTTTCAAATTTTATCAATAATTATGTATGTATATATATATATATATATATATATATATATATATATATATATATATACATACATATATATACATATATATATATATATATATATATATATATATATATATATATATATATATATATGTATAAGTCAGTTAACAGATAATTAATAAGCTCCAAAGCGCCTACAAGCTAACATGGGCTCACTATAACAAAAATTGCATTTCGAGAGTCGCCAAATTGAGGCATTATAACATTATGATTCTTCCAGAAGCAATCTGAAACAATGGTTGTTGACGGTCACTCAAGAATTAGAGAAATAGACAAACAAGAACGGAAAATTCTTAGGAAGATTTACGGACCATTTAATAGAAACAGCATTTGGATGAAAAGATCACAGAATGAACTTTATCAAAAGACAAATCGATAACGAAATAAATCACAAAACTACGAGCAAAGTTCTATGCACATATCTACAGAATGAAACATTCCAGAATAGCGGAGAATCTACTAGATGTAATTATGAAGAGTAAATGCGGAACAGAGTGGCTAAAAGGCTCAAAAAAATCTACAACAGATCAATATAAGAAATCACGTCGAATCACTGAGTGTCAAAATCGCATAAATGAAGTTTGAGCAAATTGCCAACCTGGAATATATATATATATATATATATATATATATATATATATATATATATATATATATATATATATATATATATATATGATATAACACAAACACACAATTTTCGGTATAGCCCGCAACTCAATTGGAAGCAGCCGTTGACACGTGTTTCGAGCTTATTGGCTCTTCTCAGAACGGCGTAGCCAAGTTCAAGGTGTACGAACCTGGAGATGGAATCAACAATAAATCTCCAGGTTCGTACACCTTGAACTTGAAGAACTCGTACACCTTGAAGAGCCAATAAGCTCGAAAGACGTGTCAATGGTTGCTTCCAATTGAGTTGCGTTTTGTCATTTGTAATTTTCACCGCAAGAAAAATTTTCATTCGTTGTTAACTTTGTCGGTTGAAGACTCCTTAAAAGATAAATAGTCGCCACATTGGCGATACGTTGACCAAATCTCCAAATCCGGAGAGTTCACGTGGAAGCCCAGCAGCCTTTCCTAGAGACTTCCTTTAACGGAGTGTTCTTCTATTAACAATCCATGTTGATTCCATCTCCAGGTTCATACACCTTGAACTTGGCTACGCTGTTCTGAGGAGAGCCAATAAGCTCGAAACACGTGTTAACGGCTGCTTCCAATTGAGTTGCTGGATATACCGAAAATTGAGTTTTTGTCATTTGTACTTTTCACCGCAAGAAAAATTTTTATTCGTTATATATATATATATATATATATATATATATATATATATATATATATTATATTAGTGACAATTATAACGACAATAGAGAAAAAGTTATCTCTTCAAATTGCACTCCATCCACACATTGAAATCCCAAGCCACAACAGACAGATGGACAGTCGACTTTGTAATGAACCGAATAAGCCCTACTTCATATCCGTGCGGGCACATCACGTACTGTAACAATGGATGCTGTGTAATCTATAAATGTAGTGAAAACATATTGATTTTTCCATCGTCCCCCCGAACCATGCGGGGCGAGGGTGGGCGAGCTCCAGCCGGGTATCGAATAATCTACAAAGAAGTTCCGATATGTGCATAATTTGAATTCGACTCCCGTCGCATTGGAAAGTATTTTTTCCGTTTCTCTGTTTGACGCACGGGCTCGGAATAATAGAGTCGTGAATGCTTTCCCATACAAAACATGTTCATGACGAAAGGAGAGGTAGCAAGGACAAAGAGGATTCCATTTATAATTGAATCCTGACGTCCCGCATTCTGCTCAGTTCGAAAAAATGGTAAAGTATATCACCTTTCTTGAAGACTGAAACATCAAGTAATATGGTACAAATAATTGAAAGAACATTCCCTTAGATATCAAACAAAGCATATCGAATGAAGCACACATATATACAGACACACACTCATATTGTAAGTAGATTTATCATTTTCACATACGTTATTATTGTGGTGATTAATGTGCATCTTGTTTTTCTCCTAAAGAAACCACAAAAAGTGTTAGAATATCGTGAATTATTTCGAGTAAATGTTAAATTGAATGAATATCTGAAGATACTTTACCATATAGATTAATTATTCCGGTTACATAAATTCTATATCGTATATTTTTGAAAGAAAATATAATGAATATAATGAAGAATATATTTTATTATATAAAATATATGTTGATGATTGTTCAATAATAGTAAAACGACCATATAATATCATACTAGAACGTGTTACCTACATGATAAATTACAAAATTAAAATTCATACTTGAATAAGAAACAAATGAAAAATTTAATTTTCTTAATATAGCAATTTTGAAAAATACAACAAATTTTAACAGATTGGCAATCAAAAAATATAACAATTTTTTTATAAACTGAGAAAAACAAAAATGGAGGAAAATTCTAGAAATGTTACACATTCGTCAAAATTTTTCACATTCATTCATTCATTCGTCTTTTTTATTCCTGATAAAGCAATCATAACATAAATCGCACACACAATCCTCCAAAGTGAATATTAAAATATAAATTTTAATTTATATATATATATATATATATATATATATATATATATATATATATATATATATATATATATATGGAAATGAAATTGTTTGTGCTTATTGCACTAAATGAAATATTTAAGAAAATGAACACTAGCACATCCATTTGAAAAATTCAAATTAATCAAGAGAATGTTATAGTAGAGCTAGATATGTGAACGTGTACGATGTGATGTCTCCACTATACTTCGGGGGATAAATGTTAGAGAAATATTGAAATCGATGCCACACCTGATGGAAGTGCGAGACATATATGTTTCGTTCTGCAAGGAACTCGTCAGTCGCAAAATATAATTAAAAATATCGCCGAATAGGACCCTGAAATACGGGAATAAACGCGAGCGTACTACTAACGCAACCTATTCACATTTAAAAACATCGTTCGATGATATTTGTCAAATAGACATTGCAATTTAGTAGATACCTATGGGTATAGAAGATATGTGAAATTTAGATGCTTGGTGTGTCTATAATCTGAGAGGAATTTTCTACTGATTCCCATAGATGGAATTGTGGAGTATTCATAACTCTACGGTCTTCCACTTGGAGTCACAAGAAGATGCTTGGGGGTTGAAATCGTTGCCTCACTTCGATGGACGTGGTGCGACTGACGAGTTCCTTGCAGAACGAAACATATATGTATCGCATTTCCATCAGGTGTGGCATCGATATCAATATTTCTCTAACATTTATCCCTCGAAGGATAGTGGAGACATCACATCGTACACGTTCACATATCTAGCTCTTATATAACATTCTCTTGATTAATTTGAATTTTTCAAATGAATGTTCTGGTGTTAATTTTCATATATATATATATATATATATATATATATATATATATATATATATATATATATATATATATATATATATATATATATATATATACCTATTTAAAATTATTACTTCATTCAAGTTTTCATTTTAAAATGAAGTGATCAAACTCAAAAGATCCCCAATTTAATTTAGATCTCAAAGCTCACATGTTGAATGTGTATAGAAAAAGGGGTTGTCTACTTTCATGTGGACAAAACATGATGTTACAAGCCCTTTAGTATCTTTTGATTCGTGCCGACAAATTTGTCCTCCTCTCGGCGTCAACCCCGTTATACAATTAAATTACGAAGAGAAAGGGACATAAAAAGAAGCCTCATTCATGATCAACAACAAATTTCCGGTTTACCCTAAACATGGACCTTTTTCCCTTTGATATAATTGCGGTTGAGTCAATTAGAAAGTTAATAAATCAAATTTTTTCAGGATGTAAGACAATAATAGATAGTAAGGTAATTGATGTGTAATTTAAGATAATTGGATTATATATATATATATATATATATATATATATATATATATATATATATATATATATATATATATATAATCGAAAAATTTCTATTCTGTATTTTATTTCTCGAATTCTGATACATTTTACACCGGATTTACTTATGTTTGCTGTTTACGAAGGTACAGTTTTAAAAACAAATTCTACAGGCTGGATTATTAATGAGGAGTTCTTTATATTTATCCAGCATTTTATCAAGAATGTTAGGCCTAGTAAAGAATCACCAGCTCTGTTTGTTTGAGTTAACCACTCTTTACACTTATCTGTACCCACACTAGATCTACCTAAAGAAAATGGCGTGATAATGCTTTCTTTTCCTCCACATTGTTTTTGTTTTTGGAAAAACAAATACATTTTGGATTTCCACTGAATCATTTGTAGTTATCATTTCATGAAACCCTTTGAAATTAAGGATGAAATATTGGACCTTTTTACCTCGTCGCTGACCCTTTTTTCCCCAACTGTGGGGCAAAAATTGACTGATGAAAAGGTATAGAAAAACAGTAAAAATATATATTTCTATAATGGTGAATCAACCGAGAATTGAGCCAAACATAGTTCGATAATTGTTTCTTTCATATGTGTTGTTTGTTCTGAGAAAGCATGTTTGGTTTTCACAGTACAATTGCTAATTTTCAAATTGGTCCCTCCCTATCCAACAATTTTTTTCAAACTGCCGAAAACAAAATTCAATTCCTACAGCCTCTGAAGGTACAGAAATTCCAATAATGAATACCAAAACAATGAAGAGAATATGTTAAATATTTTCCTCATCATAAAATCAATGCTGTTCGTTAGTCTCGCTAAAACTCGAGAACGGCTGGGCCTATTTGGCTAATTTTGGTCTTGAATTATTTGTAGAAGTCCAGAGAAGGTTTAAAAGGTGAATAAATATGAGCATGCTCGGAATTAGATAAAAACAATACTTTTGTTTTTCCTTTGGTATGTCCCCCGTCGTTCAGAAATCAAATTGATAGAATAATTTCAAATGAATCTGTAATATAAAAATGAATTGATATGAAAATGCTTGGAATCAAATATGTGTCCCCGTCGTTCAGAAATCAAATTGAAATAATAGCTTCGAATGAATAACCAATTAGAATTTTTATATCTTTCTTACTACATATTCATTCTTAGGGGGTAAAAAATGAACTAAATTTTAGCTAACTACAGTTGTTAACTATCTATCAGATTATTTTTATGTAGATTTATAAATCCTAAGGTTTGTCACAAATTGAATTTCTGAAAGCTACCATAATATTTGTCATTTGACAACCAACTAATATATCGATCTATCCTCTATGACATAGAGTCTATGTCGATCGATACCTCATACAAAGAGTGCATCCTTCTATCTTAGTGAGTGGCGATTACCACTATGTGTGCGAGAACTTTCTTTACTTCGGTGATCCTTTGTGATAGTCACATTTCAAGTTATGTGCTCTTTTTTGTGGACCTTTTGTGATAGTGACAATTTACCTCTAAGTGCGCGAGAACTTTCTCACTAACTTTCTCACTTTGATTAATTACAATTTACGATGCCGAGGAGAAGACGATCTGACTTAGGTCGTGCAGTCAATCAAATGTGCAGTCAATTAAATGTGCGAAGAGCTACCTAACAATATAATATATTATATAATAAAATAATGAATTAAAACATTTGGATTGAGTTTCACTGAGTGAAACTTAAGAACTCTACTAACGAGTATGTTCCGGGCGGTTATCCCATTATTAAGAGTAATAACTTAATTTCTAAATCAATTTTGAAATTGACGAAATATCAAAATGCATCATTTCTATTTGGAAATTTCAAAGTAGATTTCAAATAGTGATTTCAAGTAGAAATTATGCTTTCTGAAATTTCAAAATTATTTCAGAAATTGAGGAAGTTCTGATTTAATTTTGAAAAAAATTGAAATCAGGAATTTACAAGTAGAAATAATGCATATTGATTTTACGTCAATTCAAAAATTAAATCAGAAATTTAGGTATTATTCATCATAAGGGACTAACCACCCGAAACATATGTAGAGTTGATAGTGTTTCAATTTCAATTTATAATTAATATATTGCAACTCAACGGCTGGATCGACTTGAGTGAATTTTTGTATATGCATTCATTCGTTTATCCTAATAGCTTGGAATGTCATGGCAGGACAACGTCTGTCGGGTCCGCTAGTTATTGAATAATAATTCAGTCAATTATTGCCTTCACGGGTTTACACTATTATTATTATTATAGCTCATAAAGTGTGCGTTCTACTGACAAATACTTTTCAGTGGAATAAAGAAAATTATGCAAATTGTCACTTTATGTATCCAATATATCACTTAGCAATAATTAATTTTGAAACGTTGTCATGGCAGCAGAACTTTTATAAATTTGGCAGCGGTATTGAGTAACCAATATTTTCTTCTATATCTATATCAATAACTTGGACAATTGAACATAATGAACTTCAAAAACATCGATATTTAATCCGGAAATAGAATATGAGGAGCAACTACTTAAAAATGAACGACAATCTCTCAAGTCTACTCCTTGTGGAAAAATTGAAAACAAAATTTTATGCAGTAATTTATATAATAAATAATAAATATTTCACTATATTCCACTGGAATTTCGTGAACATAAAAAGATGAAGCTGAAGAAAAAATTAAGTTCCAGAGAATTTAACATTCCTCAACAATCAGAATAAAAAATAAAACCTAATAATTGTGAACCGTGCAGTTTCTGTGAGCAAAACTGAAGGCTATGAAGCATTTGCGCGACCCTAAATTGTTTAAATGTGGTCAACCAAATTGCAAATTGGTACAAAAACACAATTCTGTAGACCGAAGATGAATATTTAATTCTACATTTCAGTCTTGTTTGTTTGAGTAGATAGATATAAAAGAGATAGTGGAATAATTGATATAATCGCAGAAGAAACCTTTGAAATATTTTGAAAGAAACAGGTACACATACACAGAAGGGCAATTATCTTAATACACTAGACAATCTTTTTTCAATAGAACATCTACGAATTAAACCAGTGTAACTTAATGAATATAAAATATTGGAATTATTCAAATTTACATAGATTTTTCGAAAAACTTCCAATAATTTTTTATCTAATAAATTCACAAAATCCGTATATGAATGTTTTCACGTTGATTTGTCCACTTGCGATATTCAAGACATTATATCAATGAAATCTTATTGCTGTTCACTGCGTCCAATTACAAATACCCATAGTTTAGAAAGTCGAATTCTATGGCAGCATCAGAAACCTGTATTCAATTCAAAAACCACTCCAGCCATGAACATCCAATTTCCGGTGTTGAATTACTAAAATATACAAGAATATCACAATTATAGCCAATAAAATCAACACTAGTTTCAAATAATGGAATAGGTATAAAATTGAAAAAAATAATAACAAAAATCGTCAAAGAAATAGATGCCTGAAAAATGGACATCTTTCCACGCCTAACAGAACATCGCCATCCGTAAAACAACCGTCATAAATACCAGGAAATAATTACCACGTTTGGAACTATAAATCATGGGAACAGCATGAGCTTGTGAAAAGAAAAGAGGTAACAGGTAACTTGATTATTATGAGCAATCATTAAATCATCCAGGGTTCGGGCGCTTGGTCGCTTTCGTAATTTAATACCCTATTAAAGTCCCTTCTGGGATGGCATCAAGAGATGCATCAAAATAATGCCAGTTGAAAAAACAGGGTCGGACAGAAAAGAAATATCACTATTGAAAACTCCAATATATTGATTTTGAAAGGAACGAATTGATTACCTGTTTTCTTGAATTCTTTTACTTTCTCATAAGCAGTACGGTTTTCGCAGGAAGAAATCCACGCAAGACGCTATCTTGTCACAATATCAGACTATATTAGATGCCTTTGATAACGGGAGACGCTGCGTTGAAATCTATTTTGATCTGAGTCGTGCTCTTGATACTCTTGATGTAAGCATATTACTCAAAAAACTTATTTTGATGGATTTTATGGAATCAGAGGCACTCCTCTGGATTGGTTGAGATCGTATCTCACTGGAAGGTCTCAGATTGTACGAATCTTAGAGAAAGGTAGCAAAGTTTTGTCAGACCAAGTTTTTCTGGAGACCGGTGTACCACAGGGTACTACATTGGGGCTATCCTGTTCATTCTGTTTGTTAATGATCTCATCTGCCGGCTTGATCGGGACGGAGTGGTAGCGAGCCTCCATGCTGACGACACATCGGTTTTGATTAGTGAAGGCAATGCTGTTGAATTAGCGGAGAAGTCAAACCAAAGCGTGGTACGTATGACGAGGTACTGTAGCGAAAATGGGCTAGTACTGAATTCTAAAAAGACGTTTAATTTATTCTACTCTCCTTCAGGAAATATTCCGGATTTTAGTCCCTTCATTTGGTCACATAACCGACGTAGTGTAAGTCAATCGAACCATGGCAAGTTTCTGGGTGTGTCGTTCGATAGCCATCTAACATGGAGGGATCACATTTCAGGGGTTTGTTGCTCATTAGCCTCAAGGAATTTCGCCATGCGGCAGCTTCGCGCATTTGTTGATTACAAGGTTCTGAAAATGTATCACTTTTCTTCAATAAACAGTATTTTGGAATATGGTATACTTTGTTGGGGAAACAGCACTGATATGGGAAAGGCTTTTGTAGTGCAAAAGAGAATTATACGTACGATGCACAATAGACCAATGAATTCATCTTGTCGCCTTTCATTCAAAAACAATTTTTTTTACTTTAACGTCATTGTACATCTATCACTGTGCATGGCACATCAAAAAAATATAAATTCGTTTCCTCGATGTGAAGATATAAATCTGTACGCAACGCGATCTGGTCGTGACATATACAAAAATGACTCAGGTGCAGAGGGGGCCCCATATTAATTCTATAAAAATTTACAATCACTTGCCCACAAAAATAAAAAATATAGAATGTGCCAGACCTTTCAAAGCTGCTGTCAAACGAATGCTTCTCGCGAATGCATTTTATTCAGTTCGGGAATATCTTGTTACATCACTTCAAGATATTTAAGTGTTTGTGTTTGTTGAAATTATGTTCATTTATAGTATTCAATTGTGAAACTTTGTTTTATGATTTTGTTTTATCATGTAGTATTGTATAGACAATTCATTGACATATTTTCCCATACAATTGTACTACATTGTCAGTGGAAATAAAACTTTTTAATTTTTTTATTTTTATTTTATTAGGCTAAACACCTCTTCTTCAACATATAACAAATTGTTGATCTCAAAGACAATTTTGCTTGTTTGTATATTTATATATTTTTTTTCATAAACTGAACTACGAAAAATTTATTTATTTATTTGGAAATACAACACCATTCGTGAATCTCGAAACTAGTTATCTTTTTGCCTGCATGGGTGTGATCTGGAGCGATTAGGCATAAGACCATTCTTACACATTACAGACGAAGCTCTGGGGTGTAAGAATGAAATGTCTACAAAGCCTCTACGTACTCTCACTAATAATGTCAGGAGGACGAGTCTAAAATGCTGGGGAGAGTTTATTCGTCTTTTCTTCGATAGAGGGAGCCCACGTGATTAGTTCACGAACTAATGTTCTCCTCATTCGGATATAGGACCTGAGGGCGTTCTGAAAGTCATCGATTCTTGATTGAATGATTGATTGAACACCACTGATGATTCCTAATAAGGATCAAACAATTGTATCATAATATCATTCAACAATTTCTATATATTTACAAAAAAATTTATGTTTTCAACGAATAACAAATTCCAAAATTGAAAATTAAATTTCTTTTCTTGTCAACATTTTGCAACGAATTATAGCTTTCACAAAACTTCAACACAGATAGTTATCCAGAAAAACTATTTGTTTCAAAGTTTTGACAGAGCTATATATATATATATATATATATATATATATATATATATATATATATATATATATATATATATATATATATATATATATATATATATATATATATATATATATATATATATATATATATATATATATATATATATATATATATATATATATATATATATATATATATATATATATATATATATATATATATATATATATATATATATATATATATATATATATATATATATATATATATATATAGATGGCCATATTAGTAGATAATTACCTGATAATTGAACTAACCTTTTGGCGAAAAAATCCAAAAATTCAATTTTTCCGATTTTTGACCTCGAATAAAATTTTTCACACACCCGGGATCAATGGGGACTTTTCAAGATTTCATAAGAGTGGTATTCCTTAAGTGCCTGTAAATTTTCAGTTTGTTGTGAATCAATGCAATTGTCAATGTCCATCTTGACCAGGCTATTAATTTAAATTTTTTCGAATTATTATTTCATTTTTGCGTAAGAAAGTTGACAATGATCATACACAAAATCCTATAAGAAAAAGTACTGAACTTCCGAGTCGGGACTCTTGATTTTATTACGTTTCAAAACAACCGAAGCTTAATTCGATACTTGAGTAAGATGTATGTAATATACATGTATATATAAAAACTCCTTGAAGGTGAAGTATAAAACAAACATGAAAACTGAAAACGCATTTCACTTAATTTCCTGTTTCATTTTCATAAACGAAGGAATTAAGTAACCCTTTCCAGGCTCGGGAGACACAATTTTGTCACATAATTATTCGTAGACTAAATTTACGTTCATTTAAGCCAGGAAATTCGTTAGCTCGTCACCAAAGTTTAAGTTTAGGCCTTCCGTTTGCGATCACACAATCGCACTCTTTGTGCAGGCAAAAAGAACGGATCTTCAGTTGAATGCAGAACGAAACCAAGCGTGGAGAACTCCGCATTTTATGTCTGGCTGAATCATATTTCTGGCGGCAACCGACACGTCTTGCCCACACTGTATTTCTTGTTTATAATACCTGGTAATTATGGTAGATTGCGGACCCAGTCGTTTTGTGCGTTTCTTGACGGATCCCTTGTGAAGTTCTCCGACACTACAAGGTGGTTTCCAGTCAAGCGTACGGAGTTTTAGTTCGAGTTCTTCTCATTTGTAGATTTGCTCCACGTTAAGGAACGATTTCGTGTACCCAATACTTGAATGAAAAAAAATGTTTGACACAGAAAATGCGAATTAATTTCCTCAATTATTAATTTTTCAAATAGTATCAGATGAAAAATTATGAAAAACTTCGAATGACTTTAAAAAAAAGGGGGAAATACTATAGAAAAATCTCATTTAATTGCACGTGGAAGAATTTTGAAGCATGCATTTATAATTACCAATAGAAAAATATTTGACAATAATAGTGACTCCTGATGAAAATGATAGCTTCTATAGATATGTAGAATAACAGAAAGTTGGTTCATTTTCTAATTATTTATATCATTTGAATGTTTCAGAAGATATGAATTCGAATTATCAAGATTAGTCTAGTGTAGGCACCTATATAATAAATAGCTATCATTGATGTAAATTTGTTTCGAAGCAACCTTCAACAAGCACATACCACATTTCTCTTAAAAAGGTTCCAAGCATAAAAATAAAATTAAACAAATGAATAAATAGTTCATTGATTCATTCTTTATGGAAATATTATATAATAAAAATCATATAGGTATATCCGTCTGACTATGCTTTCATATTTCTTCGACAAGAGTTTCCGTGGTGTGCCTAGTGGTTTATTATCACATCGGCCTAACACGCGGAAGGTCCCCGGTTCGATCGTGGGCGGAAACACAACTTTTTCGGATAGAAGAAATTACGAAAAAGTGATATCATGAAAATAACTATTACGTTGCATACCTTTTATTTTTATGGTTAATGGACTAAATGAAACACATCACTATTTTAAGTCAAGCATACCCACTTACCTAGTAATAATTTTCATGTATTTTTCATATTAATATAGGTATCTATGGAAAATATTTCCTGTGGACGAAAAAGAATTCAAATGCTTGCTAAATTACTAAAAGTGATGAGATGTACACTGCAAGAGTTATTTCACACGCCTCACTTGAGTTGAGACGTCTACCGCAGTTGTACTCAAAAACTGTCGGGACAAGTCACAGTTGAACGACCTGGAGAAAAACGGCTGAATGGATTGGAAGAATGTAAAAGGCACCTACATAAGTACACAATGAAGCTGAAACTGGGGCTTGTCACTGAAGATCATCATATTTCAGTTTCTATTGACTACAATAATCTGAAATGTTCAATTCAACAATTTCATATCATTTGCCAGTTATCTGACATTTAACAGATCTTCTGTTATAAAGAGCTATTGCAATTGTTCAATATAGCAGCTTCAAGTTTTTGACATTTTTGTATAGTATTCTTTCCTACTCCCAAAAAAAGTTGTTCAGAATATTATATATATATTTGAAATCCTTAGTGAAAATTTACTGTTGCCATACTCTCTCTTTTCAATTTGAATGGTTGGTATAAAAATTGACGATAGAAATTCCAATTATCTCGAAATTCATATACTCTGCACGTTGGCGCGCTCAATCTATTTCATATGTCATTTTTAATTGAACAATCGTTTTTATTTGCTGCATATGCCGGACGTCTACGTTTATAGACGTTTCCAATAATTCTAAACAAAGAAAACGCTGCAGACCATTGGTGCTGTTGATGAAATATTTATGTACTTACGCTATATGCAATTTTTAGTTTAAAAATCTTCCATATCGGTGCAATATCAAATAGGAAATAGAGTATTACGCTTTCAACCTGGCGTATAGGGTTTTGTGATTGACTATTTAAGGTTTGAATAATTGATAGACTCCGTCGTTACTACGTGAGGATTTATCGTGATAAAAACGAACGATCTGATTTTACTCCTTTATCGTGCCAATAGGAAATAATTTTACCTGGGATTGCAATTTCTCTTATTACTATTATTTCTCTTTACCTTCTGGCATTTTTAGTTGAAAAAAAACCTGATGATACTTTTATGAATACTTTATACTCAAAACTATATTTTTCTTATTTGACACAAAATACATTAATATGTTTTTTTCATACAAAACAACGCTTTCTGATAGACAATACAGAAATTTCGGATTTCTGATCAACAAATTGAAATTTTTGAAAAATATTGAAGTCAACGTTGTACGATCAGATATCACCGTTGTTACAAGGGCGGTTTGATAAGTCCGTGACTTTTTAATGAAATTTTTTTTTTGCGGCAAATAAACATTTTATTTTTATACTTATTCACATTTGAGCTCGATACATTTAGTCCAGCGTTTTTCTAATTTTTTTATACCCTCCAAATAATAGGTTTTCTCAAGGCTATCAAAATACGCGTTTGTTTCAGTAATGACTTCTTCTTTAGACTCAAATCTCTTACCACCCAGCCATTTCTTTAGGTTTGGAAACAGATAACAGTCGCAGGGGGCTAAATCTGGAGAATATGCTGGATGGGGTAGCAGTTTGTATCTCAATTCGCGGATTTTGGCCATCGTGACTAAACAAGTGTGCACACGTGCATTGTCTTGATGAAACAGCACTTTCTTGTTCGCCAAATACGTCCGTTTTTGCTTCAAGTCAACGTCGAATCTATCCAAAAGCTTCGAATAATATTCGCCGGTGATTGTTTTACCTTTCTCGAGGTAATCAATGTGAATAACACCGCGTGCATCCCAAAAAACTGTGGCCATGACCTTGTTGGCTGACAGACTCTGTTTGGCCTTTTTTGGTCCACGTTCATCCCGAGCAACCCACTGTTTCGATTGTTCCTTGGTCTCTGGCATGTTGTGATGGGTCCATGTTTCGTCCACAGTAACAAAACGGCGAGAAATTCGTTCGGATTACGGCTGAATCGAGCAATCGCGGCACCCATTTCGCGGAGAATTTTCTTATGTCCAAATATTCGTGTAAAATATGATGCACTCGTTCAGTTCAGATACCTACAGCATGAGTCAACTCACGTAATTTCATTCTCCGATCATCCAATGTCATTTCATGGATTTTATCGACGATTTCCGGCGTGATCACTTCTTTTGGGCGACCTGAACGTTCGGCGTCACTAGTGCAGGTACAACCACAACGGAGCTCTGTAAACCACTTCTGTACCATTGAAATTGATGGTGCCGAGTCCCCGTAGTATTTATCAAACTTTTCCTTAGTTTCAGTGATGGTTTTTTTACGTAAAATAGAAATGCTTAATCAGCACACAAAATTCACTTTTTTCCATTTTCGTAAAAATTCACGGGGTTGTCTGCTTTGAATGGCTATCAAACACCAACTGCATGACGTAGCTTGCTCAAAATTTGACAGTTGTCCACTAATAGATTACAGTTGACGGCAGCACTGTTGCATTTGGAATAACTGCGCGGGAAATTCAAAAAGTCACTGATTTATCAAACCGCCCTCGTATTATTAGTGAGTTTACGCTTCACTGTTGGAGACATGAGTTTTCAGCGTCACATAAGAAATTATAGGCATTCTCTGCATTGCATTTATTTCAAATTTCTGAATTTCAAATTTGAAATAGTGGGGCAGAATACTTTGATCATTCGAGTGTAGGCAATAATGTATGAATTTTTTGTATAATATGTTTATTTATAAAATCAGTGGAAGATTAATCAACTCTGTGATAGTTCATATTTGAATGGGAGGTAATAAGAAATACTTGTCTAAAAATCACTAACTGAACAATTCTTTATTCGACTAGTTTCGCCTTTTACGGCATTATCAAGAATGAATACCTACATATTACGAAGACAACCTTTAAATATTTGTTCCTTACAGAACAACTTACTTGAAACAAGACCTTAGGGAAGAACTTAATGTGATTCGTACGATAGGTATGAACAATGAGTTTCCACTGAAAATAATCAATAGTCTAATTATAAAAAAAGAGAAAGGCTTCATCAATATACATTTATATAGGCCACACTACATGACTAATAATAATGATAAAAATTAATTAAGGTATGTGAGCATCCCTTATAGATACGTCCCCTCTTCGAAAATCACTTAATTCTTCGAAAATAATAATTTGAACATAGCTTTATCAAGTCACAGCAGATTGGATAGAATGATTTTTAATACCAAATTGTCCAAACCCGACCCAATGAAGAAGTCTGCAATTTATAGATTGGACTGTGAAGAATGCAAGTCATCATATGTAGGCCAGACCGAAAGATATTTTGAAACTAGGATAAAATACACTTAAAAACGGACAATCTACTTTTCGGGAACATCTATAGTCAACAGGACATAAGATCTCCCCCTGTTTTAAACCAAATATTCTCCATTGCTGTGAAAAAGGTATGAAAATTAACCACCTGGAAGTCATGGAAATGAATAAACTCCAAAAATCAGATAATTACAATCTTCTCAATACCCAGTTAGACCTAAACCACTCCCCACTGTTAAAACTCTGATATTTTGGAAATCCCCACCTCTATGTTCACTCTATGTACTATGACTAACGAACATAGGACGGAGTTGATATTGATGTTCCATATTCTACCACCTCCAGGGATCGAACCACAGAACATACCAAATTTAGGGTGTATGTTTAGACAAGTATTTCTTATTAACTCTCATTCAAATATGTTTATTTTTTTACCACGAATATCCCTCACCATGTGAAATTGTCTCAAATATTCAATATTTCTGAGGTAATTTTTTTTTATTTTCTTTTCAAATATAGTTCTACTTTGTTGCGAATATAAACTGAACCAATATTTTTGTTTAAACCAATATTATTATTTAATAGTGTTGGCGTTTACTTGATTTAAATCCATTATAATTGAATATAAACTTAAAATCGTTTATAACGACGAAACGCGTCATGCTATGTAGTCAATAAAGTGTAAATCATAAGTTCAAGTGTTTGAATTTAAGTTTATATTCAAACCAATATTATTGTTCGAGGGCTGAATAGAAGATCAGACTCAAAACTGAATTCAGTCTTTTGTGAGCATTCTTTTTAGTTGTAATATTATTGTATCAATTGAATGAATGTAATTTTACAATATGAAGAATGTTTCTCAATAAATTTTATTAATATTATATATTAAATTAAAATAAACAATTGAAATTTTGAAACGTACACTAAAATGAAGATGAACATATATATTTAAATTGATTTATTGCCTGTTCAAGATAGTTTTCAATTTTCAATGTTTATTTTTAAAACTAATTAGTTTTGACAAAGGTGTGATATACAACGAAAATGAAGTCTTTCACATTAAAATAAGCCTGTTATTGCTAAAAACATGAAAAATAAACTATGAAAAATAAACTATATGGATATATATATATATATATATATATATATATATATATATATATATATATATATATATATATATATATATATATATATATATATATATATATATATATATATATATATATATATATATATATTCATTATTCGTTAAGTTTTCTTGTGCTTTGCTTAATAACATATGTGTGAAGGTTTCTTGGGAATGAGCACAGTTTACAATTGATGGAATAATTGTTTATTCTATATATGTTTCGGCTCTAGGCCTTTTTCAAGAATATTACAGGTTCATTGTTAGTTGGAAATTGACTTCAATTTCACAAAACTTTCGTAAAACTCTTTTTAATTTTTTTAATTTGTTTTGATTGAATTATTTTGAATTCTCTCTCTATTTTATTGTCTTGATCAGTTAAGTATTTCTTGATTAGATCGTCATTATTTAATGCAAGAATTTTTGAAGTATTAAAATTTATATCTTTTTCTGATTTATTGATGTGTTTAGTTGTGTCTTTAATTAATAAATTCAAAATTTTCAAATGAAATTTACTTACAGTTTTTTTGAAGTCAATTTCCAGTTGTGAGTCTACAAATTTGATATGTTTAAAGTTGAAATTAAGGAACTTTGGGCGTAAATCCCAGTTTTTGCATTGAAGAAGGAAGATTCTTCTGTTTTTTTTGTTTGATCTATTTTAATTTCCTTGTCCTTAGAGATGTGAGATGTTCTGCTGTATTTCCATTGAACGTGTCTCGGGTTGTGTTTATGTTGATGGTTTCTTCCATTTTCACCCGGAAGGATTTATAATTCGTTCAGTTTTCTTGTGCTTTGCTTAATAACATAAGTGTGAAGGTTTCTTGGGAATGAGCACAGTTTACAATTGATGGAATAATTGTTTATTCTACATATGTTTCGGCTCTAGGCCTTTTTCAAGAATATTACAGGTTCAAGAGTTTTACGAAAGATTTGTGAAATTGAAGTCAAATTCCAACTAACAATGAACCTGTAATATTCTTGAAAAAGGCCTAGAGCCGAAACATATGTAGAATAAACAATTATTCCATCAATTGTAAACTGTGCTCATTCCCAAGAAACCTTCACACTTATATATATTTATTTATATATATATATATATATATATATATATATATATATATATATATATATATATATATATATATATATGTGTGTGTGTGTGTGTGTGTGTGTGTTTGCGCACGTGTTTGTGTGATGTTTGAAGCACTAAAAACTTTAATCGTGATTATATTGAATGCATAAATCCAGTGTAGGATTCATACATTTTTATACTGGATTCAATTTTAAGTTAAAGCAGAAACCGTTATCAATAATGCATCAAATAATGCACCTATAAAATATTACAAGCAGTAATGAAATTTTTTTTCTGGAGGGTTCTATATTGGAAGAATCCTGATTCCATCCTCCTGTAGGAATAATTCGCAATCAACCAATCCATCTATTTTCTCAACTACTGGTGGCACCTCATCTTCAACAACGGCTTACTAACCACGCTACGTGTCTTGCCTTTGCCGCTCCGTCGATTCGGGTAATTCAAAGAGAAGCCAGACCGGAGCTGTCAGATTACTCGTGGGGAAATTGGATTACCCCATACCTGCAACCGCACATCCTCTAGAAATTGGAGAGCTGGTGCACCCGCTTGGCTTTCCCGGAAGCTGAAAAGAGTTTCCCGTGACTCTCTAACGATTCCTCACTTGAACCCTTCGACGAAGCGAGCGCGAATAATCATATCAACAAATTATCCCCGGTGCTTTGGCCATGTTCAGCACTTCTTTTAATTGGCAAGGGTTGAAAAAGAGTGGTAACGCAAGGAAACACATTCGATGACGTCGGTATGGAATGTTGGAAGAGAGCGTTGTGCTCCTTAACAGAGTAGAAAATTTCATGTGATCAATTTGGCTGAATTAATATGATTTGAAAAATAGGGCCTTTTCAGGTTGTTCTGAATAGGACTTTGTTGACTGAACAACTTGCTCCTTTAACGTGCTTTCATTTTTGTTTCAGTTGCATAAGAGCTGGAACGATTTTTAAACTCGGTTTTAATGCAAGCTCCGGAATTTTCCACCCTTAGATATCTATCGAAATATAATTTAAATTCCGTTGATGTTATACATAATGTTCAGTATTATTAGTAGAATGGAATTCATGTTTTGAAATTCATGAATTGAGTGCTGGAATTATAAATCACGAGTTTTCAATGATACTTACTTACTACACTGATAACGACAACAGTTTGACGTCGAAAGTTCTATAATTGCATATACTCGTACTTACATATTTGTACGTCTACTACTCGTGGCCTGCCCTTTGTATTTCACATTCTTTCTTATTCAATAGTTCGACATGTATTTTAAATCAACTGCGGATGAGACCAAGTGTTTTGATATTCACGAATTTATATCAACGTAAAAGATGTATTAATTATCAATTCAGTTCTCCATAAGCGCTTGGTGAAACATTCTTCAAAGAATAAATTGTAATTCAAACATTTGATAAAACTGCACCACTTTCTTGAACATCGTAAACGTAAACGAGCAGCTGCTATATCTCTTTTACGTCTTCCAGCTGTCGAATGAAGAGAAGAATATTCGAAAATGTAATTGATTTCTAAAATTTCATAATTTTTATTGAACCAATTTAAAAAAGGAAATCTGATTTGAGATTAAATTTTAATATAAAGATTTTGTACTTGATGGAAATGCGTTTTAAGAAATGAAACACGATTATCAAATCTAATTTTTCTTATATTAACAAAAATAAACACATCTCTTCAGAAACATCTTCATCGTATTGTCTTACAAAATAATATTTATTCATTCACGAAAAAAAACCATTTGATTACAGTGGACTATGTTAACATAAGATTATGATAATGTACTAATTTCGAATTATAGTCAGCTGAAAAAGATATAAAGAAATCTTTTTAGTATTTTCAGTAATTTTTTAGTATTAATAGTATTTTTAGTAATAATTTTTTTTACTATTCGAAGCAGACAACATATACCAAGCATATACATATACAAGCAGACAACAGTAAAAAGGTTTCAGGCATAATTCAGGAGATATTCCACTAATTGTTTTTTTGAATGAACAGTATGAGTAATTAATACCAATCTGATTTGCTTGTCTGGCCATTCTGATCAAAAAAACTGAGAAATCCATAATTTCTACTATGAAAACAAACATGTATTTCGAGATCTAGTAACAGATGAATTATCATTCAAAACAATATTATTTCTTGAATCAGTGGAATATATCTCACCAGAAAGTGATTTGAACAGAAAGCATAAATTAGACTGTTTTATTTGAAGGGTTTCTTAAGCAGCAAAGATCAGAATAATCATTACTGTATATCCAACTAGTTGTATATCCAACTAGTAGGCAACGCATCTCAAAAACTTACTGTTTCTAGTTTTTTTATGTGAGCTTTATAGTATGTCTTCACAAACTCTGGAAATTTATGGAAAGGCAATTACATATTCATTGAATATACTCATGGAACAACGAGATGAAATATTATTTACATGCTGCCAGAAAGTAGGCTTCTCATTAAAAAAAAAACACCAAGGATGATTTAATAAATGACATGGAGGTTTCGCTTATCACTTGGTGAAATATGTTTAACAGTAAATTAAAATTAGAACTTTGGGCTTATGTTTCACTGAATATAATTCAAAAATTATTATTGTTTATTCGACATATTTTTCAGGTTACTGTCAAGAGTACTTACAACTGAAGTTCTTAGAGTAAATAAATGATTTTAGTTGAATTAATCCAAAAGCTTAATACTGTGGAAGGAGTACCTTAGCCAAACACCCATAAATATTTCACAAATATTCTTCAATATATTATTCAAATAATCTCAAAGTTCCACGAATTGGTTGGTGACATGTTTCTGGAATTTTTAATGGTATAATTGAAGAAACAACTTATAAATTCAATCTGAACGAACGCAAAATATTTGTGAAAGCCTAAAATGCAAGAAATAATATAAATTAGAAAGTTCAACAATTTTCAAACGTGATAATTCTCTCCACAAACTACTGAAGTTCACTTTCATAAATAGCCGCCGATTGCAAGTCGTTACGGCCAACCTTTGTCCCAATAAACAGAAGCTGACGTGAGAACATCCAGCCAATCAGAGAATGCTATAACTTTGGGTCACGTACACGACCGAATAAATAACCTCACAGATACTGATATCGCTGTTCTTTTTCAACAATATCCGCAATATATTGATCATTGTTTCCATTCAATGTTTTTCTCCAATAAGCAACTAATTCAACCCAGTGTATATTGTCCCCTGATATATACAAAAATACTCCTGCAGTTGAAATATGTAAATATATGCAATTTTCATTTTAAACTCTTATTCAAATATTCTTATTTTAGCTCAGAAAAGCGGCGCCTTCTGATTGTAAGTCACAACAAAGGAGGAATATAAAATCTGTCTTCATTGAAAAATACATATGAATAAGAATTATCATTATGATGAAAAAAGTATTTCAGTAACTATATATAACTCATGTAAGGAAATATTTTGGTCTATTTTTCGACAAAATTTGATGTGTGTTCGTGAATAAACTTATTTTAAAAACGGAAGCTTGTGAGATATCGTACATCCTCCCGTCGAAAACACTCTGTATATCACACTTGATTTATTTTATTGGAAACAAATTTGAGATACAATTATCGACACAATTGAACTATCAACACGCAAAGAAGACGAAGAAGGAGCAAATAGTTTCAACGCGCTGTTAAAAAGACACCTTCAGTTTGAACCAATTTCTGGTGAATAAGGTCACTCCTTCAATATTTATTCATTAGAAACTTGGACTTCAATAGTTCAAAACATCAATAACGTTGAAGCATTCAGATTATAAAGACATACACGTTTATTGGAAATACCCTGGTGTATATTACGAAAGACTACTGGGACTCATCGGGAAGAAAATGAAAATATGAAGAGCATATTATCCGGAACAAGTGGACGAGGAAAAAATGCGATGTTGGCATTTCGAGAGTGGATTAAAACTCATATGTACGCCTAAAGGGCAATTTCTTTGTTCGGTATATAAGCAGAAAACTTATATAAATAATATATTGAAATGTCCAAATTCTCAAATTCAATTGGTGATTGATTCCTTCTTTTTTCGACTCTACTGTTCAAACAATTGTGACACCAACGTTATAGACCATTGCTCATCAAGAATAAACACCAAAATACATGGCATACATGAAACAATAAGTGGGTAAGTCAGTGGACTGAGCTAAGAGAAATTAAAACCATGTCCTTTCAATACATTTACTCTTATACCATGCAGAAATGAACAGATATTTAATGTGCGTGAAACTGGCCACCGGTTTTCCGGCCACCGTTTTGACTAAAGTGCGCACACACGCTACGATCGGCGGGATCTACTATAATATGATATTGCGAATAAATCACAATAAACCAACATTTTGATGGAATTTTTGATGTGATTAGATGGGAATGAGTAATATTATTACGAAATAATCATTTTCAGAATTTGTTCAATCCATTTACGAAAAATATCATCACTTTTATATATAGGACAAGTGTTTTTTGTTATACCTTATATTTTTGAAAAAATTCGATTATTTTGAAATTTTTCAAATGAAATACACGGAAATAAACATTCTTAACGACATTTTTTCGTTTTCAGAATTTGTTCAATCCATTTACTACTCGTTTCACCCCTTTCAAGTAATTCAATCTCCCTTCATTTTCTACGCTGCTAATTTCTCACCAAGCCATCGTTTTGATGAATTTTTGATGCAAATAGAAGTAAATGAATAATATTATCACAAAATAATCATTTTCAGAATTTGTTCAATCCATTTACGAAACATATCATCCCCTCCGTGAATATGACAAGTCTTTTATGATATACCTTAAATTTTTGAAAATATTCATTTATATTGAAAAATTTCGAATGGAATACATTGGAATAACCATTCTTAATGAGATTTATTCGTTTTCAGAATTTGTTCAATCCATTTACGAAAAATATCATCCCCTTTATAAATATGACAAGTGTTTTTTGTTATACCTAATATTTTTTAAAATATTCAATTATTTTGAAAACCTTTGAAAGGAATACATCGAAATGAACATTCTTAATGATATGTATTTATTTTCAGAATTTGTTCAATCCATTTACTACCAGTTTCACCCCTTTCAAATAATTCAATCTTCCTGCCTTCTCTACGCTAGTGATTTCGAACCAAGCCAACTCTTTATGAATTTTTGATGTGAATAGATGTAAATGAACAATGTCATTAGTAAATATTCATTTTCAGAATTTGTTCAATCCATTTACGAAAAATATCATCGCCTTTATAAATATGACATGTGTTTTTTGTTATACCTTATATTTTCAGAAATATTCATTTATTTTGAAAAATTGTGAATGGATTACATTGACGTAAACATTTTCAATGGAATTTATTGGTTTTCAGAATTTGTTCAATCCATTTACTACTAGTTCCACCCCTTACAAATAATTCGATATTCATTCCTTTTCTACGCTACTGATTTCTAACCAAGCCAATATTTTGAAGAAGTTTTGTTGGAATTAGAAGTGTTTGAATGCTATTGATACGAAATAATTCTTTCCAGAATTTGTTCAAGCCATTTACGAAAAATATCATCCCCTTTATATAATTGACATGTGATATTTGTTATACCTTATATTTTTGAAAATATTCATTTGTTTGAAGAAATTTTGAAAAGAATGCATTGAAATAAACCTTCTTAAAGAGATTCATTTGTTTTCAGAATTTGTTCAATCCATTTACAATCAGTTTCACCCCTTTCAAATAATTCGATATTCATTCCTTTTCTACGCTACTGATTTCGAAACAAGCAAACATTTTGATGAATTTTTGATGTAATTACATGTGAATGAGTAATATTGTTAAAAAACAATCATTTTCAGAATTTGTTCAATTCATTTACTTCTACTTTCACCCCTTTCAAATAATTCAATCTTCCTTCCTTCTTTACGCTACTGTTTTCGAACCAAGCCAATTTTTTATGAATTTTTGATGTAAATAGATGTAAATTAATCATATTGTTAGGAAATAATCATTTCCAGAATTTGTTCAATCCATTTACGAAAAATGTCATCCCTTTTTAAATATGACAAGTGTTTTTTGTTAACTTATATTTTCGAAAATATTCATTTATTCTGAGAAATTTTGAATGGAATACATCAACATAAACATTCTCAATCGGATTTATTGGTTTTCAGAATTTGTTCAATCCATTTACTACTAGTTTCATCCCTTTCAAATAATTCGATCTTCCTTCCTTCTCTACGCTACTGATTTCTCACCAAGCCAACATTTTGATGAATTTTTGATGTAAATAGATGTGAATTAATGATATTATTAGGAAATAATCGTTTCGAGAATTTGTTCAATCCATTTACGAAAAATATCATCACTTTTATATATAGGACAAGTGTTTTTGGTTATGCCTTATATTTTTGAAAAAATTCATTTATTTTGAGAGACTTCGAATGAAATGCACCGATATAAACATTCTTAATGAAATTGTTTTGTTTTCAGAATTTGTTCAATCCATTTACTGCTCCTTTCACCCCTTTCAAATAATTCAATCTCCCTTCATTCTCTACGCTGCTTATTTCTCACAAGGCCATCTTTTTGATGAAATTTTGATTCAAATAGATGTAAATGAATTATATTATCACGAAATAATCATTTCCAGAATTTGTTCAAACAATATACGAAATATATCATCTCCTTTATAAATATGACAAATGTTTTTTGTTATACCTTAAGAGGATGATATTTTTCGTAAATGGATTGAACAAATTCTGGAAAATATTTTTTCGTATCAATAGTACTTAAACACTTCTAATCACATCAAAACTTCATCAAAATGTTTGCTTGGTTAGAAATCAGTGACGTAGAGAAGGATTGAATCTCGAATTATTTGAAAGGGGTGAAAATGGTAGTAAATGGATTGAACAAATTCTGAAAACAAATAAATTCCATTGAGATTGTTTATTTCGATGTATTCCTTTCAAAGGTTTTCAAAATTATTGAATATTTTCAAAAATATTAGGTATAACAAAAAACACTTGTCATATTTATAAAGGGGATGATATTTTTCGTAAATGGATTGAACAAATTCTAAAAACGAATAAATCTCATTAAGAAGGGTTATTCCGATGTATTCCATTCGAAATTTTTTAATATAAAGGAATATTTTCAAAAATTTAAGGTATATCATAAAAGACTTGTCATATTCACGGAGGGGATGATATGTTTCGTAAATGGATTGAACAAATTCTGAAAACGAAAAAATGTCGTTAAGAATGTTTATTTCCGTGTATTTCATTCGAAAATTTTCAAAATAAATGAATTTTTTCAAAAATATAAGGTATAACAAAAAACACTTGTCCTATATATAAAAGTGATGATATTTTTCGTAAATGGATTGAACAAATTCTCAAAATGATTATTTCGTAATAATATAACTCATTCTCATCTAATCACATCAAAAATTCCATCAAAAGGTTGGCTTATTGTGATTTATTCGCAATATCATATTGTAGTAGATCCCGCCGATCGTAGCGTGTGTGCGCACTTTAGTCAAAACGGTCGCTGGAAAACCGGTGGCCAGTTTCACGCACATAGATATTTACTACTCAACAGACTAAGATTCGGACACACTAGATTTACAGACGACTACCTATGCAGAAATGAAAAACCACCAGAATGCAGTTTTTGACACAAACGTCTCACTATGATACACATTCTGATAGAGTGTCCAAAATACCAGAAATAACGAAAATATAACAAAATGGAACAAAACTTAAGAAAATATTGGACTACAATACAAAACAAACAAACAATAAATTTTATCATCAATTCCAATTAAATGAAAAAAATTGTGACCACGATATCATTTTTAATTGAAATATAGATTTTTTTTGTTCATCAAAAGGTATTAAATATAACAATGTGCCCTATTATTTGGAGTAGCATATAACGCTATGAAAGTATAATCTCACTCAAATATTCTTATATTTATTCTAATTATTACTGGTATCTGAGTTAACGACAGTCGATTACATCCCTTATAAAATTTTTATGATAGTAAACATCGTGAAATTTATTTTGAGCATCATTATTTAATGTTATCCAAAAACATTTTTCAGCTTTCTGGGATATTAATATCACCCTGCATGTCCTTGCCCTCCAGCACAAGGTACACCGAGAAACACATTATTATATCCCCGGAATGAATGTTGAAGTAGGTACTTCGCAAACAAAAGCGCAAGGAATCTCGTAGGAGAGAATAATGATTGAGAGTTCAATTAGGTCCCCAGGCGAGCGCTGCTTCCGGGTTTTCGAGATTTCTATTCCAGAAGCATTTGCATATCAGATGAATGATTCTTTGTTTTGTCGTCCACATTGCACCGTGTTCAACAGCATGCTGAAAAGATTGCTAATGCGATGTTATAACCGGAGACGTTCGGTACTCCAGAAAAACATCGGGGTGACAACTTATTAATAATGACCCACCATTTCAGCAGACGGAGGGGCATTGCAGAAGGTGAGATGTAACAGAAGATAATAAACTCTAATCCAGTTCTTCCACAGCTATTCAGATTTCTGTGAAGATATCTAATAGATTCCTCAACACGAAACACACACGACAATTCTTAAAACACATAATGGCAATAAACCATCACTTCTAGCACTAACCTAATTTTTTGAGCTAAGTTAGGCTACCTGATGCTCTGTTAGATACCATATCGAACAATTGTTTTCTTAACCACGCACTTTGTGTGGGATAATTACACAAAGGTGGAGTAATTTCACCGGTGAGAAGTTAGCAACGAAATCTCAGCAACGAAACGCACCTAAAGGTGTCACACGCTTCAAGATATGTTTATAAGAACTTCGAAATCTGAACTTGCTGAAACTGAATTCTTTCCTTTTCTTATATATTTCGAAAATGTCGATAGTGTTGATAGATTTTATAATGTTTCGTACTTAATATTTTAAATATTATTATCACTTTCGATGGAAAATGGTAGGGGGTGAGAGGAGCCAAAAAGTGCTGTATATTTTAAACTTAGTTCATAAAAATTTGATGAATGATTTTATCTACATATTTCACAGCCGTCGTTGGCGTCCTATAGAGGCAATAGGGCCAAACAACTGTTGTATACTAACTAATTTTCATACTAAGTTACTTCATAAAAATTTGATGAATGATTTTGTCTAAATACTCAAATCCCCTTCGGTTGTAGACAAAAAACTTAAAGATGTAGACAAAATCATTCATCAAATTTTTGTGAACTAACTTAGTTTGAAAAATACAGCACTTTTTGTCACTATCGCCCCTATACGCCTTCAACAAAGGCTGCGATATTTAAGTGACCGTATAATATCGAAAGGGATTAAAATATGTAGGCAAAATCATCAAACAAATTTTTGTGAACTAACTAAGTTAAAAAGTGTAGCACTTTTTTGCCCCTATTACCCCTAAACGACGCAAATGACCGCTGTCACATGTGACACATTGAAGTGACCATATGCTATCGAAAGCTATTATGTAGACGAAATCATTCTCCAATTTTCTGTGAATTAACTTAGTTTAAAAAATACAGCACTTTTTGGCTTCTACCCCACCTACGATTTCCTATCGAAAGTGATAATATTTACAGTACAAAAGTACAAAACACTATACAATCTACTAACTTTATCGACATTTTTGAAATATTAAAGAGAAGGAAAATAATTTAGTTTCAGCAACTAAATTGCTTGATGACTGAATTTCAAAGTTGACTGAAAAAAATGACTGAAGTTGTGATTTCGAAGTTTTTATATACATATCCTGAGGCGTGTGACATCTTTAGGTACGATTCGTTGCTGGGATTTCGTTGCTAACGTCTTGAGGAAGACCTTCCTTTCGCTTTTTAACTACAAATACAACTTGAATCAGAAATTTAAATGAATGCCGTTTGTACGTTACAATCGAAAGCACTTGTCTGAATTTCATTGCATTCTTCAATACACTAGACATATGTTTCGGGCTTCTAACTCTTTATTTAACTACTCAAGAGTTTAATACAACTGAACTGTATTCTATTAGTAAAATTTCATCCTCATTTACATGCCGATGAGTTTCAGGGCATTTTAATAAATTTCACCTCTTTTTTAAATAAAATTTTTTTGAGTCACCATTAATATCACAAAAAAAAACAAGTAAAAAAAAGAAAATAGAAAACTCAATTTATTAAATAACCTTGAAAAAAATTATCATTAGAATTTAGGTAAACTTTAAGCCTAGTTACACAATTTACCATTCTAAAACATTTTTCCTCAACTTGTCAGATATAATCTGTATAGATTGACAGATGTCATAGAAAGAAGAAATTTTTATTTCTGTGTACCAATTGAGGAAAATAATTGTGTATTCGATGCTTAATAATGTTACTCGATTTTATTTTTTTTCAGATTGTATCAAAGATACAGAGTTGTTGAAATGCGTTAGGAATTTACTATATAAGTGTATAAAAGTGAAGAAAAAATTATATTCTTTTATTATAGATGTGCGATTTTATTCCCATGGAGTAACTTCAATTTATATACTAGATTTAGTTATTTATTTAGTACGTTAGTTATTTCACATAAGTTTATATTCATTCATTTATAATTATCAGCATGTTATTGCACCATCGATACTCAGAATCCTAAAGGAAGCAGAACCCATTTCCCGAACTATTTCGAATCCTTATTCAACTCGAGTATCACAATTGTTAGATTTATTTGTCGAGTCCATCTGTGGCATCCTGTTTTATTATAATGATATTCTCTATTGAATTAAATGAGATTCCAAACATTTCCGCTTTTTTAGATGATTTTCGAGCACCTATGGCTATAATTGAGCAACAAATCACTTTAATAGGATCACGACTATGCCTTTTTCGTTTATCTCTAATATATACAGAGATACACTAGACGTTACAGGTTTCCCATGTATTATGAGGAAGTACCAAATTTGGATTATGTTGCTTGATGTCGAATCAAAAAACGTAGTCGGACGACTCTGTTATAGCCAACGGAATGACAAACAATGAGCAGTCATCACTTTGTGAATTTCACATCAATTGAAACTAAGTTTGATAATAATTGAACATTAAACTTTTTCTCAATTAAGATTTTGTTATATTTCCCGAACTTCGCAAATGGTAAGGTTTTGAAATGGTTATGAAGAGCTGAAACTAGAGAATTTACTCCAGCCCTCATTACTGATCTCGCAATTTTGAGTTTATTTACACTTATTCCTAATACCTCTTCAATATTTTATTCATAATGGAAAGTGGCAGCAACAAGTCAAGATATCATGTCAAAATTAGTTTTTTCATTCATATTTATTAATTTATTAAACTTTCAAAGCTTCAAAAAGCGGATAACGAATTGTAATTGTAATCATTAGTTAAATGTACAAATTATGAAGTATATATATCGAAAAAAGAATTAAACTCTCAAAAAATCAACTAATTAGTCAATAATAGTTAGTTAACTAACTATTATAGTAATAGTTAATTATAATAGTTAGTTAACTAACTAATTAACTACTCAATTAGTTGAACTTATTTAGATGAACTCATAACAAAAACAACGTTCTACAGACATCAATGTATAATCTGGTATTTTTTAAATTAAATTGCCCACTTTTTGAATCATCCATTTGAGAAACGAAAATAGAATGAAAGAAATAAAATGCATTCAACATTAAATCTGTAATCATACTTCTGCATTTTTCGCAATTATATCCACAGGATAATCAAGCGCAATGGAAGCTGTGAGAATTCTTATTGAAAGACCTTTTCAAATAATAGTCTCGACTGGAATAAGTCACGAAAAGATTCATTTTGTGTAAAACATTTGAAGGAAAATCAGTCTCTTTACATATTTCCAGAAGAAATATTTCTATGCTCTTTATATTTCGTGTTAAAGTCTGTTTTATTTAACTTTCAAAGCTTCAAAAAGCGGATAACGAATTTTAATTGCAATTATTAGTTGTAACAATTAATTGTCTACGAGTAAATGTACAAATTATGAAGTATATATATCGAAAAAAGAATGAAACTCTCAAAAAATTAACTAATTAGTCAATAATAGTTAGTTAACTATCTAATTAACTACTCAACTAGTTGAACTTATGTAGATAAACTCATAACAAAAACAATTTTCTACAAAGATCAATGTATAATCTGGTATTTTTTAAATTAAATTGGCCACTTTTTGAATCATCCATTTGAGAAACGAGAATAAAATGAAAGAAATAAAATGCATTCAACATTAAATCTGTAATCATGCTTCTGCATTTTTCGCAATTATAACCACAGGATAATAAAGCGCAATGGAAGCTGTGAGAATTCTTATTAAAAATCCTTTTCAAATAATAGTCTCGACTGGAATAAGTCGCAAAAAGATTCATTTTGTGTAAAACATTTGAAGGAAAATCAGTCTCTTTACATATTTCCAGAAGAAATATTTCTATGCTCTTTATATTTCGTGTTCAAGTCTGTCTCTCAACGTTAATTCAGTTTTAGGTTCAATATTTTTCTTCAGTATCATGGCTGAGAAAATGTCAAAAATAAAGATGCGTTTGGCTTCATATATTTTTCATAATTGAGCGACTCATTTAAAAACTTCATCAATCTTGTATTAATTTGAATTCAGAAAACTTGAGGGTTAATGATCCATTATTCTAGCGGCAACACATTACAGTAAGGGGCTAATCAGGGCGATATAATTCCTTCTATAGATGCGGAAGAAATCATGGCATATATAGAGAATAAGTTATAATAGGTACTTAAAGAAAATTGTCAAATATACTAGAGACTCTAGACTTTATCTGCATAATAATAGTTTGCACCTGATGGGCAGTTAATTAGAATGTTATTTCGAAATAATTTCAATATTATTCGTAATTAGAAACATATGCAAATGAAATGATTTTTGAATATTGGCATATTCTTAATAGATTCACTGAAAATTTCGTGATCTTGACATGGAATTTCACATTGAGAAATGTGAAACTCAACCCAGTCACTCGCAGACAGGATCTTTCTATTTAATGAGTAACTCATTTAATTTATGTTGAACTAAGGATATTTGTGAGCTATTATTGAGTATTTTTATAATTTCCACTGTATTGTTTATTTTTGAAAATATGCTTCGAGATTTGTTAGACTTTTTCACAAATGCCTAAGTTAAATTGCTGAAAAAACACGTATCGATGATTCTGAGATGAAAAACATCTTTGACTGTTGTTATATGATCTTTTTGTTTCAATACCTTTCATGCAAAAAACTTGACCTCCTCCATGAAAATGAAAGTGTCTCAACATTTTTGAGAGCATCCACTCCTTCGAATAATAACACTCAACAAAATGAAAATTTCAATTAAATTATAATTTATAATAATTATAGCATAATATAACAAAAATGAAATTGAGTGTATTGAACATTTAAAAAAATCATAATACAAATTAATCCAGGCAAAATTCCATGAATCTCTGAATACTGAATGATGGGTCACTATCCAAAAACAAATATTGATTGAACTGTTGTGGAATTTATGAAGTGTTTTGAATTATAAAATACTCTTTAACATATTTCATCAAGTGAAGTGAGAGAAGTCAATTGGCATCATTAAAAATTGATGTTCTGAATTTTAGATCCTATATGTACCTACATTTAGTGCATCGTGGTCATCGAGTCATCGGAATATAAACAATTTTGATAAGCAGCAGGTATGATTTTCATATATTTCCTACTTTCTTTAAGTTTATTATAAAAAAAATTGCCAGAGATAGTTTCGCTATTTGTAGCATGAGTCATATTGTATTTATTGCATTTGATAAAACAAAAATGTATATACGGTGTTGTATATTTCATAGTCTTTGTATTGCATTGTTAGTCATTGATATTTCATTTTATTTATATATTTATTAACTTTACAAATTTAAGAAATAGTTTTTTCAGTTTCAGAAATAGCAATGCGAGAAGGATTTATAACCTGTCTGTAAAAGCAAAGTTGCAAGGTATAGTGGCTGATAAAGCAAAAAAAAACTAAATGGGAAGATTTAATAGTGTTGCGTTTACTTGATGTAAATCCATTATAATTGAATATAAACTTAAATACAAACACTTGAACTTATGATTTACACTTTATTGACTACATAGCATGACGCGTTTCGTCGTTATTATTCTATATTCGTTATTATTCTGTAAGCATCTGAAGAAGTCGTTTGTAACGAAGTAACGCGTCATGCTATTGTAGTCAATAAAGTGTAAATCATAAGTTCAAGTGTTTGAATTTGAGTTTATATTCAACTAAATGGAAAGAGATGTATGTACTAAAAATGTCTATGAATGAAACTTATTCAAACGATTAAAGTTTGTCGCATGGAGGCTAACATAGAAGTAAAAATATACGGGGTTTCGCAAATTGAAATTTCTAAGTTCCATAATTCAAATAAATCTAAGTAGACTAAATAAAAATAAGTCTAGTAGTTTTTTGATTTTCGGAATAATTTAGTCAAACATAACAATATTGTTATGTTTGCATAAGTTATAGTGAAAATGAAAAAACTACTCAGTTTTATTCAAATTATGTATTTAGATTTTCATCAAGCATTTTTGTTGAAATTTTAAAAATATTCAACTTTTGTTTGTAATTACTCTTTTCATTACAATTATGCACAGTGTATATACAATAATTATATATAGTATACCCATAAATATATGCAGTAGTCGCTTGATATCACAAGAATTAATTGTCAAGCAATAAGTGAGATATGAAATAAAATTCAGAAACTTCTTAAAGTACCTCACTATCTAAATCCAACATCGATATTTTCATACATAATATATCGATTCGAGTAAACTTTAATGAAGGTAATGATGACAACTTTAAATCACCCAACCATATTTATATTTCTTGTTTTGCGATATATCTTTCATGTTTCCAGAGAACCATAATGAGGTAGAACAAATCTTGTGAAACATTCAAAAGTTTACGCTAAAAACTAACAGTACTAGAGGATTGAAAAAGTATTCAGACATAAAACACAAAGAAATGGTGTTCAGAAGTCCGTAAAATCTAAAAAAAATGAGATCTTCAACATCACAAAGATAATTATGGGATTACGAAGAGCAGAATAACGAGAAAGAAAATTATTACGATTCGCTTGGTTTGTTAGATTTCCGCCTAGCCGGCTAGTAGTTATAATATAATGAATTTTTATGCACAAAGTCAGTCTTTGACTGGAATTTTTCGACGAAACTTCCCGACTGCAGGTCTGTATTAAAATGCATGAATGAAGTTAGTTTTTGCTGGAGAACGATTAGCAATTTAAAATTGAAAACAATAGTACTTACGCTGAAGGATCTAAGGTCTATAGCCATTTGTATGAATTTTTTATATAATAAAGAACTGTCATCATTATTCTTATTTTGTGAGATAAAAATGCATAGGAAAGTCATAAAAAACCTCAAACGAAAAAGGCGAGGACAAAAAATTCCACATCAATTTTCAGAGGATATTTTCATTCATATTTCACTAGATTCATAAATATATTTTATCAGAAAAACATTTTTTGTGATTTTTTTTTATTGAAAAAGCAAAAAACCCTTAAAAATAAATTCTAAAAAAATCGTCTCCTTCTTTATGGCTGGCCCGATGTTTTCTATCATTAAAAAGATAGCCTTTATATATGGTAATAATAATTATTTGAATAATATAAATTACTAATTCGTGTTTCAAAAAAGGGTCTCATAAAAATGTCATTCACACCAACCAGAACAGAACGCATCAACCAGAATATTAAATGATTGTCATCTCGCCTTTCTTGCATACCTACACTGTTTGTTGCTTATTGTCTCAATTATTTCACATAAAGCGCAATAATTTTCTGAGAGTTTGAAGATAAATCGTAAATAATAAACAGTGAACTATAAAGCAATATTCTACCAAACCCAACACTACTTTCAGTGATATTATTATGACTATAGTACCGGTTCCTAACGGCCAATGGGCTTGCAGCCAACAATTATCATCATTTAACTTCTTAAATCATAGACAAACACATACACCCATGCATTCACCAGGGCTCAAACCCGAATCCAACCGCACCATAGTCGGGTATTCTCCCGACTTAGCCACGGAGGTTAGCTATATTATTATGAATCATTTTACAGTTCTTAACAACATCATATCCTTTATTGAAAAGTTTCTGGGGAAAACGTTCGGAAAACTACAAATGCATCTTATGCATAAAAAAATTTGCGCCAAGAAACCTTGACAAAAATATCGAATATGCTGCAATCTTTGATATCCTACTGAAACTGTTCAAAATATCAATTCGAAAACTAATCAATCAATTAATCAATAAAATTTGAAATTTCATATAATAATATAAATATTTAATATGAAGTAATAAGATTTACTTTCCCTTTTTTGAACCAAGTTTCGAGAAAATTCAAAATGCACATCCAGAAATATTTTAACGCTGTTGAAAAAACACTGTTTTATTTGACTCCATAGCAACATTCTATAGCCAATAGAATGTTACAGACAAACCATTGCACTTGAAATAGATAAAAAGGAGCATGAACAAATTTCATATATAATCCATATGCGATAAAAATAACAATTGTTTGTAAAACGATTACTATCGAAAATAAACACGTTTAGGGACGACCACATCGATCTAGAGGGATAACATCTTCACGGGATTAATTTTATCTCTTCTCTTATTTCCGGTAGTGCACAACAATAAATCTCGCGATAAAACTGTCAACAGCCAAGATATAGATGAATAATAAACGATAAATAAAATTCCTTCTTCAACGAAAAATGTGGTATCTAAAATAAAGACCAACGAGCCATTCTAAAGAAGAACAGCCAGTTGATCGTTCTTATTTCGTCGTAAAATTGATTGTGATGATGGCTCATAAAAATAAGGTAAGAAAAACAACAAGAAGCTGGTGGGTTCTACGAGAAGGAACCAACAGCTTCTACGAGGAGGCAGCAAGCCAGATGAGAATGGTTCGATTCATTATAGAAAATAACGAACAACCTAAATGGTCAATCATAAATTCGAGGCCAATGTGAGATCCAGTACCGCCTTCACAAAAAGCGGACCCAAAGTCTGGACTTGTTTTTATTTTCCGAATGTGCACCACAATTTAGGCATCTTAAAGAAATTGGGGATGACAGTATGGCATTAAATGTGGAATAAACAACATTGGCAATGTCAGTTTCCTTCTTGCACTAGATGGAATATTTTCAAGAAATGAAAATGTCAGGAGTGAATAAACTGAAATTATATATATATATATATATATATATATATATATATATATATATATATATATATATATATATATATACTGAAAGATATATCGTCAAAAGAATAGAAGGCTAGAAAAATCTATCTCACAAAACAAAAGCGTAAAGAAAATATCTGGTCACTTAATAAAAAAAATCAATTTAAATATCTGATTAATCAATAAATATTACAATTGTTTAACAAAGAACAAAATTTGAATCGAACCTTATCTATTGAAATAAAGCTTAGGTACAATAAAAACAGGGATTCAATAAAACTTCGAAATTCAAACCTTAGAAGATATTACTAAGTATTACACATAAAATGCTTTTTTATAGACATAAACACATAGATTGCCACTTTTTAGAGCAGTTTAAATATTCAATTATATTACATATTCAGTGATTCATTTTATAACATAAAATTCAACTCTATTTTATAATTTATTCAATTGAGAGGACCGAATAAAATGAATACGCAAATACCCAAATAAGTGCTCTCCATAAATACAAAAAACCAAAAAGCATAAATTCAACTATACTAATACAAAAATTTAGAAACTGAAAAACATGAAGAATATTGGGATACTAAAAAATGCTTTAAGTATATACTTTCGTGTAAATTTAGAAATTACTATCAATGACAAAATAAATAGAACAACTAAGTCAATTTATGATGATTTAATACATTTTAAATTTTATTTTGTATTTATTAAAGTTTCAGTTTTTAAATTTATATTAATATCAACTTTAAAAGAGACTCTATCTACTCAAAACAATTAGCAAACAGTAATACTATTTATGTTGCCTCGATCAAATGAATATAAAAGATATATCATAAAAATTTTCTTTGATAATAGTTACATCAAAACAGAGAGATATGTGCAGAAATCTTCTTCTCGTGGCGAAAATACTTCCGAAGCAAATGCTGAGCCGCTATTTTTCTCTGATATTTGAAACACTAAATTCCAAACTTTATTGATTTTAATTATATTACTTCTGTCCCCTTAATTCCGTCCATTAGTGGAAATGATTCATTTTAAAGTTTTAACAAAGCTTCAATTTGTAGCGAAACGTTAAGAAGAAATACATTTTCACACTTTTTGAGTCTTCAGTCATTGCTAAGAAATAAGAATATCATTTTTCGTTATATGATGGATGAACAATTTTCTTATAAATAACAAATACCTAATGGTCTATTTATATTTGTATCAATTATGAAATGGTTGCAGTTCATTCTACCAAATACTTTGTACAAATTATTCTCAACCTTTCTTTTTAAAGGTATTCTTTCAAGATACTTAATTTTTTGAAAAAGTTTTTATTTATTATATTATTAATTTCTAACATCGAATTTCATTTATTCTTCGAATTGAAGGAAATGTTTTCAAGATAGTCCCTATATACGGAATTCGAATCGAAAAAACTGAAACTACGCCGACAACGCTTTACGGCCGTCTACAGCCGAAACAAATAACAATAGAATGTCCCTTTGTCTTTAAATTGGTTCGATTTCTTGCGAAGATTTTTCGCGTAGGAGACATGTCTCGAATTCAAAGCATTTCGCAATAATGATGGAAGAATGTCCGTCTGTCCATCAAACTGTTTAACATATCAAGTTTTTACATGACGTTTGGGTACATCTGCACGCCGAATCGATGGTCTGCGTCTATCTCTGTGGTTGACCTTCACGATGGTGACCGGGTCTTGTGGTTACTATACGAAGTTTTTATAAGAGGTAGGTGTCGGAGAATTTGAAGCAGAGTAATAAACGCTCCGGCATATTGCTTCCATTAATGAAGTACATTATTGAGAAATTATTATAGCAACGAAGATAGAGGCGAACAAAGTAGAACATAGATAAAATCACTTTTTATTAGAGGAAATTTCGAAAAAAATGGTTAAGATTCTTGGATTAATTTACAATTTATAATTATAAATGTTGAAATTCTAGATGACTCGATAAGTAACCTATTATTTAGTTTCATTTTTAATATTATATTTCAGTTAATTTACGAAATTTTTCAATATATATGCCTAATAATACGGTATTACAGCGTACAGCATATTTATATTCGATATTTTAACAATAATATCAAGTTGAATATATTATTCTTGTTAATTCAATCTGCATCTTAGCAATGTTCGTTTGTATAATTCGTGTTTCTCTGCTTTACTTTAACATTCATCTTGTAGAATTATATATACTCAAAAACCAGAAAACAGTCATATAATTTCAACACAAAATGGAATGGAGATATTAGTGCACGATATGGCTTATCAAGTGACATGTTTTAAAAGTTCTATTATTCAAAAGTATTAAAAATTCTCAAACGTTTTTCTAAGATATGTTTCAAATATTTCGTTCTCAAGACGTAAGTCTATACATATGGGGTTGTTCAAGTATTACGTAGCAGTTGATTACAATTATTTAGCACCCCTCCCAACCCCCTCGTCAACCCAATGTAAGCAAAGCTTTCAATCTCCTTCCTATGCTTACATAAGATTGATTTGATATATGCCATTTTCTTTCATTCATGCTGTTTTTGTTTTTTGATTTATGAAAAGCTATAAATCCACAATTCTAGATATACGAAAATACTTGTATGTTTAGGAATCATGGCAAAATGACATCCAATATAAGTAGGCAAACACCCTCACCCCATAACGTTTACGTAATAATTGAGCAGCCCTTGTGGAGTTTGACGATAATAAAATATTATCGACATAAATAAATAAATATTTAGACAAGTAAAATTGAATACAGAGTTAAGAAGTATAAAGATGTGATGAGCTATCTTGACGTTGACATTTTCAATGAACAAAGTGAATCTAATAATATACATATTCAATACCGAACTAAATATGTATTCACCTCAAATTCAAAGCACAGTTGGTCATGTACAATTCCCAAGAATCTATCCCAATATTATATGGGAAATACAAGTATAAGAACAATATCCATCTCTCATCTCTTGAAACTAGACACTATAATAAGTTCATTGTTTTTCAAAAAAACCATGTAGGTATATTTGTAGCAATACAACCTTCTTAAACTTGGAGTAGTGTACCGTAACGGACGTGACTGCCATCGTATTTTAAGGCTTCATTGCTAAGGCAAATTTCGTTTTCTGCTTCAAACTTCAATGAAAACTAGCTATTTTTATGGTCTATTGAGCAGGCTAATTATATCCTCGGTTTGCTTTGTAATATCTACAACACCCCATCAGTTGTAAAACATGCACTATTATGGCTTCGTGTTCACGGTTTGGGTCCGATACCTGCATCGATTTCACAGCTTCAGGTATTAGATGTGACAAAGCATCTTTTTTGTATTGTTTGAAATCCATCGGGATTGTGTAACGGGATGATATTCGATTTAATGACTGAATTCATTAGCTTTGCTTCAGGATGGTACAGAAGTCAATTCGTCTTGCAGACTGCGGTATTTTAGTGGGAGTAATGGGTTGGTTATGACGGACAGTACCTTTTCAGATATCGTTGATTTATCGTGTCCAATTTTTCTCAATCGGAGAACAGGAGGATTGTATTCAATTCCCTTGATGAATTATGTCAGAATTATACGACTGCGATTGCACGCAATTAATCTCGTAAAAAGTTAATTTAAATCAGGGGTTCCCAAAGTGGTCCCCGGAGAACTCTCTAAGGACAAAAAACTGAAATACTGAGAAATCTCATAAGTTCTACACCGACTGGGAAAAATATAGTGGAAAAGAAAGGATTCGCAAAAATAAGCTTTTAAAAGTTATGTTTTTGTGTAATACTCTCATGTTTATGTGTAATACTTTTTATTATATGAAAGAATCTTTGAATATCAATGTTTAATGTAATGTTGATGACAATATATCTCATTTTCCTCATTATACATTCAGAAAATCGCTTTCATTTTTTTGTGATGTTCATAATGTAAATTTGGTAGTATAAATAAACCGAACTTCATATTTCAACTTTACACCATTTTAAGGGTCGTTCAAGTATAACTTAAGCACATTTATAACAATTATTCATTTCCCTACCCCGTTGTCAGCAAGAGTAAACGAAGCTCCTACCTTCCCACCCATGCGGACGTAAACATTTATTATTAATTTTGTTTTAATGTATTTTTTTACAGATTCATAAGCAGCTACTAAATTTCTAGAGATAAGAGAATAGGTTTAAGAATCATGGCAAAATGACATCAAAAACAAGAAGAGAAAACAATATAGTACATACTTAATAAAATTAAAAAAAAAACAAAAAACTCTGAATAAAATATTGAAAGATTTTTCACATATTAACAAATTACTCATTGCATATTTGAGGGCATTGTCATTTTGGGGTACTAATTGAACATTATAACCCAGTCATCACTCAAGAAGAAAAAATCGAAACCACCATGCGTTTCTTGTAAATATGTGTAAATATTATTGTATCACTAGAACTAATTTCAATCGTTAGGTATCTTCAAATTTGATATTTGTGGATTATTACGTAAACAAAAAAGAAACGCAACTTATTTGGAGTAAAATTATAAAATTCTTTTTTTTACTGCAAAATATTACAAGTAAACAAAAAGCAATTCTATAATATTTGATATACAAAATTCACATATCTACATAATATGTTTCCATTCATCTTTGAAGACGTTTACACTTCTCTGCTCGCGACCTCCGAAGGATTTTCCGTTATATAAACAGTTAACCCTACGCGATCATAAATTAATTCGAGCAAACATTTCAGTAAAATTCGTCAACACACACTTAAGCCTGCATATGAAAACTTAATTTGTAGTTCAAACATCATACTATTAAATACTCAAACAAATATAATTTGCAGCAAACTACAAACATGATGTCACTCATACATGTTTTATGGTTGAATTGAATTGTATACTAAACAAACTTTCATGCCGAACAAATGTCGAAAAATCCTAAAATTAAGGATATCTTCATGTAATAGTTTCAGAAAACCGTCGGTATTTTTCAGAAACAAAATATTCGATATTTTTCAATACTTATTTTAGCTATTATATATATTTCTCTGAAAATTGTATATACAGTACCTGAAAAAGGAACAATCCTGTGAAATAAATAGAGAATCAATCTACTTAGATATACAAGCATCGATGAACTCATGGAGAGAAAAAATTTGGGAAATTCCAATCTATATTCGATTAATATGTTCTGATTGAGTCGGCAAAAACCGTTGGAAAAAATCGCATCTGGAATCGTTGAATATTATCCGATAAAATCTTGTTGCAGAACATGTTCTGAAAAATTCTTGCCGTTTCAGGATATGAGTTCCAATAAACTGGTTCGATATAATCTTTTATTCGATGCATACGCCGCGTGCTCTTGTATATCATAATCGCAACCTGAGATTGTATAAAGATATAAATATGAGATAACCATATTTAATTCTTCTTCTATTTGCAAATCTTCGAAATGACTACTCAAACAATATTCGTTACAATATGGCGATAATTGCGTGGGATCGAATTTAGTGCTTAATTTTTAGGCCAAGTAGTTTTTCGTTTTATTATTTGCAAAGTCGAAGACAGAAGAAAGAGATTTCTCAATCTGTTTTCATATCTTCTATAACGCAGTTTTTGAAAGTTTGAGCACCCCTACACATTATATATTCTAAATATGATATAAAAAGCTTTGACAAAAGTTTAAATAATGATTTCCATTGGATAACAGTATTTAAAGTGCCAGTACCAAATAATGAATAATATTGTTGTTAGATATTTGTCCCTCTAGCCTTTTTGAAATATCAGGGGAAGATACTCGTTTCAGAAGTATTTTATTTTCGCTATGAGAAAACCTCTGAAAATTCATGCTACCCTAGATAATACAGTTTTGTGAAAATTAAAAACTTTTACCCAAGTCAACTCATGTCATTGTGTTAAATCCAGACAATGTATATGATTCAATTTTTATTTTGTTTATTCGCTTGAGAATATGTTAGGAATTAAGAAATGACATCCTGGTTTCGGGATGAACCATGTGAAAGATTTGTGAAATCTCGACGTTTCTCTTTAATGCAAAACCATCTTCAGGAGATGAGGGAAATTGAATAATGGGCGTGGCATTAATCTGCCTACTCCACGTAGAAATAAATAGTGGAATCAGTGGAATGGGAAACTCTGTTTAGGGTTTAATTGAACATAAAAAATATGTAGCATCAATCGCCTACTCAGCGAACCTAATAAAATTACGAAGAGATCAAATAAATCTCTTCATTTTGAGATGCTTTCCAGGCGCTTAAAAGCCAACGGAGGTGTATAAGTAACTGTCTATTTGCAGTATTTTCTGAAAACACGAAAAGAATTATGAAAATTCTCTCCAAAATTTCAAATACAGTGTAAACTCCATGTAACGTCACTCCATTCAACGACAAACTTCCTAAAGCGTTGAAATCATTCGTCTTTGGTTGGTTTAGCTTGTTTTCAATACAATGATATACTCCATATAGCATTGCAACCACTCTCAATTGGTTAACATTAAGAAATAAAAAGTACCTACCTATTAAGTTGCCAAAATTAGTGAAATCTGTGCAGCTGTGTACGTTCTTTTGTCGCTTTATTATCCTAGCTTGTAATAAACTGGACTTTCTGCATCGTTCAAACCAAACTTTCTAAGAAATTCCTTCTTTTTTTCAAAAATTAGGATTGCACGTGTAGACTGGTGTTGACCATCACTAATAAGTAGGAATCATGGACTTAATGCGTTATGGCATTGTTAATTGCTCACAACTTTCAAAAACATGGCTAGTAAAAGTACATCACTTTGTATTGACGAAAAAGTTTTATTGATACGGAAAGTACTTCCTTCATCACCAAGATGCCCCAATATCGCAGACGTGAACAGAATAATTTAAAAAATACAAGAAAATTATATACAGGGGAATAAAAGTAATAGCGTTCAAATAAGATTATTTGTTTATATACATAACTACTTCAAATAAACTTTTTCTTTTCATAATTCTGATTTTTCTTCTCTCTATTTAATGACAACTTTCTATAACGAAATAAAATGTACAGTCCCTTCAGTGTCGTTATAAAGAGTTTACACTGTATTTGCATTTTCGCTTTGTGTTGCAGGTGCAATAGAGAAAACTTGTCAATCTGATCACAGAAACTTCGATCAATTATGAACAGTTATCGAAATTCCTCCTTATAGATCATTTTAGAGGTGACAAGTAATGGAACATTAGCATTAGAGGACATTAGCTTTATTTACACAGCCTTATTTAAAGATAATAATGACAATGCAACCAGTTTTTGTCAAATAGGGATTCTACTTTTTCTTCTATTCATCTTACTTTGCGTTAGAGGCAGAAATACGCCAGATCGTTACCTACATTAATATGATGAAAGTATTTCCATTTAAATTGGAATAAGGAAACCTGTATTCACTCGTAATTTCCACTGAATTTCAGTTCATGTACTGAGGCAATTTTCTACCCTCCCTGAATACAAATTGATTACCCAGATGAGCACTCAGTCTAGGATTCCGGAAATACATATAGATTACCTCGATCCACTGAGGATGTATAATGCATTTGGATAACTGTAATTTAATCAAATAAAAACGTAAATATACCTACGTCTGTGATAGTTAACAAAATGTTATCGAGAAGTATAAAACCCGACAATATTTCTACAACAATTGCTCACCCTTATTCAAGGGTATTTTAATTATAACTAATGATATATTCTAATGAAATTTAAACACCATGTTCAGGAAACATGCACCATTTTTAAGTTACATACCAATACATGTTGATTAAATCATTTCATTGGTTTCTTATTCGTCAGATACGCACTCTGTTAACTCCTAACGTGTCATTTCATGGGAATAATTAGTTCTTACTTTTCTGTTTATTTGAATTATTCATCACTATGCCTGTAATACTTGTAAGAGTAAATAAAAAGTGACTAGCTTCATGTACTTCAAAATCACAGCACGTTTCGATGTTTCATTCTATGATCAAAGATTAAAGAAGCCAAGCGACGTTGAGAATTACAGTGGTCTCAACATTATAATTATAACTCACTTTCTGTGCAAACTGATAGTTACGGTAAATATTTCTAAAAAAATAAAAGCCGAATAACAGACTGTGTTGGTTATCTGCCAGAGCGATCATTTAATTATGGATTATTTTGAGAATTATTCAATCTCCTTAATCTTATTATTTCTTGGATTGGTGGGGTTTGTATGTTACTAGTTGTAGGTTACTAGTAAGGTATAATGAACGTAATCTTTAGGTTATTTTCCTTGTTAGTGCTTTAGCTTCTCGACGACAAATCTTCAATTTTCCTTACTCAAAGCATAACGAAATGAGTTACAAATAATTCATCTAGAATTTTTCACGTAAAAGAACTCTTATTATCTATCTACTCACCTAACCCACTAAAATTATTTTGGCTTACCTTTGTTTGTTCAATGTTTTTTCCCAATAGAAAACTCGTTCATTTTAATAATTATCATAATGATATGCCCGAAATTCAATAAAATTATTCGAAATTTTTTTAGAGGAAAAGAACGTTTAGGAATACGGGTCCATCGTTCGAATACTTGAAAAGCGAAAGTTACATCTATTAAAGTTAACGAGTTCAGTGAGAACAAATAAGTCACACAAAGTAGCAAACAACTTTTCAAATGAACTTACATTGAATATTCAGCGAAGCAGAAGAACTGGTGATCGATGTACCTCTGGGATCTACTGCAACGCACGTAAACTGGCCAGAATCTCTTTCTCTGTCAACTCTGGTAATATGTAAGTTGGCACCACGTTGATATCGACGAGTTGTATTTTCCAATGTTGAACCTGCAATTATTTAATTTTTTTTTAATGGTGGCGTTTTAGAAAAAAAATTGGAAGAATAAAGTGTATGTTTCTAAGTTTATGTTGAATGTTTGAAGTTGAATAATGGGTAATATACAAGATTACAATCCACAACGTTGTTGAACTCTAGGTTCAAAAATTCAGTAGAATTAAAAATGCTGCTGACAACTATTCTGCAACAACAACAAATTTTTGACAACGGTCGTTTTGATCGATTTTAAATCGACCAAAAAAGTTCTTCTTCAAATCAGACGATATAATTCAATATCAGATATACCAAGGCTGTTCAAAAGAGAAGGTGAACTTTGAATTTTCGAGGGCAGTGTATATTGGACTATCGAAAGTTTTTTTGTTATGTTGGTACATATACGTTTCTCATATGTTGAAATTATCTGCCATTTTAGTAGTTTGTTCTTGAAAACTGAAAAGGTTAGCACCTTTTTGTGCGTTCATCGACTTTCACTTTTGAAAAAAATTGATCAAAGAATCTGTATTGAATTTTGCGTTAAAAATGGATTCGAATGCTTCAACACACTCAAAATGTTGTCAAAGGCATTCGGCGAGTCTGCTTCGATTCAAAAAAGTGTTTATAAGTGGTACAGCCTATTATAGAAGGCCAAAAATGATTTTAGAAAATCGTCGAATCCCTGTTAGGGAAATTGCAGATGATACTGGCATATCAATCGGCTCATGCCTTGCATTTTCCTCGGATGTTTTGGGCATGAAACGTGTGGCAGCGAAGTTTGCTCCGAAATTGCTAAATTTTGAGCAAAAGCAAAGTCGCATTAATATCGCTCAGCTTTGCTCAGATTTTGACGTCATGGTTATGACGTCAAATTCCCAATCATCCAATGGAAGGCCAAGATCAAGGCCCAATCATCCCAATGGAAGCGGCCAGAAGAGCCAAAACTGAAAAAACACGCCAAGTTCGATCAAATGTGAATGCTTTGCTCAATGTTTTCTTCGATTACAACGGCGTGGTGCACCATGAGATTTTGACAACAGGACGTACTGTTAATAAGGAATACTACAATGAAGTTATGCAACGTTTGCGTGAAGCAATATGGCTCAAACGATCTAAATTGTGTAAAAACAAATCGTGGATTCTGCATCACGTTAATGCATGTTCACACATCAATGCTTGTTCGTGTGATGTCTTGGCCAAAAACGACACCGTAATCATGCCTCAACCACTGTATTAACCAGATTTAGCTCCCTGTGACTTTTGCTATTGCCAGAACTGAAGAGACTAATGAAGAAAAGCGTTTTGCCACTATTGATGAGATAAAGACGAGATCGAAGAACGAGCTCATGCCCTAGCGAAAAGCGCATTTCAGAAGTGCTTCGAGGATTGGAAGATGCGCTGACATGAGTGCATTATATCTGGGGGAGATTGCTGTGAGGGGTAAAAAATTAATATTGAAGAATAAATAAATACGTTTTGAAAATATTCATAATTAACTTTTTTTTTAACAAACCTCGTACTTATATCTCAATTTCCAAGTAATGTAATGAATGGTAGTTTCCTTTCATAAATAAGCACTCTGTGCTTGTTCGAAAACTAGACCTACAGTTTAACGCGAAGTTTTAAAGTTTAAACTACAGTTTAACGCAAAATTTTAAAGTTTAAACTACAGTTCAACCATGTTCTTGGTCCGAACGGACAAAAAACACGGTTGGAATAGAACCCACCAACATCGGTAGACCAGAAGCGTTATAGCGTCACTATACCGTCCGGCTACTAAGTCTTTAATATATCAATTTATATTATATTATTATTATCTAATTTATATATCAATTGAATAATACTTTTCACAAAATTTGTTATTGAAAAATATTTTTATGATAATTACGTGAACATTGAAAAAGACTTGAAAAGAGTTCTAAACGATAATTTTAAGTTTAAATTTTAAGAGTTTAAACGAAATCCAAAAATTCATTGAGAATGAAATGACCCAGGAAAATTGACGTTTTAGTTGTTCTGATAACATATGGAAAATTTATGTTTGAGTACAGTTCTCAAGACTATTTTCAAAATAGTTTTATGTATATATTATATAAGTATATTTCTTGAAATTATTCTCAAAATAGCTTCATAAAGATTTTATTTTTATTCATATATAGGTATTACGTAATAAACGAATTGTTTGTAGTAATTTTATGCATGTACATCAGTTTCTAATAAAACAACAATTTCTCAATTTGAAAAAACTGATCAGTTTCTCATATCATTGGTCGTTTTTTCTTTCAACTAATTTCAGAAACAGATAAAGAATTATATTGAATTTATACCATAATACCGCTTATTTTTGAAAACTTCTTGAAATTCGTATAATAATATTTATACCTACATTTTCACTAGAATTTTCGTAGGCCCGGAAATTTATCGCGATAGCTCGGAAACTAATTGAATGTATCCAATCGAAATGGATTCATCAGAATATTATGCGATTAATTCATTCCGTCCATCGAACAGATGAAAATTTCCAATTTACGATTTTAACGAGTTTCCACTCGACTTTTTTTCACCGGCGGTGAAGTAAATTTTCCACGGGATTTTTCGCGAGACAGGAGGGCATCGTCATTCGCCCTCATCGGACCTGAACAACCGTCAATACTTCAATGCGAGAAAATGTTACGAGTGGTAGATAATTATCCACTCATCCAGCTCTCGCAGCGATGCCAATCTCTTCCTGCGATGCGAGATAAGTGTGCATACAATATTTTTATGCAAAAAGTTAATTGAGTTGTACTAGATGAAAAAAATTGTAAAATCACGGTTGAGTGCTTCTCAAGTTGGTCAAAAAAAGAGAGAATAGGAAAGATGTTATCAAGTTTCCAAACTACGTATCTTTCAACAACTATGGAAATATCAAGGTTTGATATATGATTAAAATTTGCTTTTATTCAAAATTAGGTAATTTAGGAGTATAATTTTCATATGCATATTATGCAAGGCGAATGGTTCTTTAAAAACTAAGAACGAAGAGATTATTTTGAAAATTTGCCAACTTGCCAAATCACCGTCAACGGTGTTGTCGCTTCTACCAAATAGGAGAGAGGTGGCATGAAAGGAACATTTTTGATTTTGAAGTAGTAGTAAGTGATTGAGAAAATTTTTGGAACAGATGGGAGTCAAATAGGTAGCGTTCATTAGTAAACTATTGAATTGAAATACAGTAGTTAATTGTCATTAATCAATTCCTAATTTTTCATTTTGGCTTCTTTCAAAAATATGTACTTTGACACTTTCATAAATTGACTGTATTGAAAGGGACGCCGTAATTTATGAATGGGACAAAAGTTACCTAATTTCAAGGTAATATCTACCTATAATGTACAATAAGTACTTAGGTATGTTGAAAATTAAAGTTGAAAGTGACTGGAAATATTATAACTATTAAATTGTATCGTTTCGTTTCTAAAGATTAATATTATTTGACACTTTTATGTAATTCATACAGAAAACATCAACATTAACATGTTCTCTTAAGATGTAATGAACTTATTTATTAGTACGAATAATGAAAATTATTTATAGGTACCTTTTCTTAAGACACTTATAAATATCTCTTCATAAGTGACAAGAAATTAAACACAAATTATCAATGTTATACATCTGTTTTAAGAATTAGACTGGAACTGAAAAATAATAATTACTTTTTTAATAAAATTATAATCAGGTTCCATAAAATTTGATTTACACTCTTACAAAAGTAGACTCAGATACTAATCATTGTGATTTTTAGTGGCAAAGTAAGCAGGAAAAATTAAAAACACCTCTAACCCACAGATTTGCTGTGCCCATTTCGTGCGAACTTCACATGTGTACCAATCTTCAGTGCTTTCTGAGTATTTTTTTACGAACATTAGATCGGTCATCATGTCCTGTTTTATTTTTTGTAATGCTGCTATTTTTTAATATTAGAGTGACATCTTGGTTTTCAGAAATATCATCCATTTTTTCGTTCCATTCATAACCATTTGTTACGTCCCTTTTTCATAAATATCGTTTCAAATAAATATCACGGAAATTTAAAACATAAACAAAAAATCTACAATATTAATTTAAAGTTCACTGATATTAGGTTCGGGTATCTGTGGATGCCCCGCCTATTTTAAACCTTGATTCATACATGAAAAATTAAACGCAGCACTCGATGAAACGTCTCACAATTGAAGCAAAAGAAAATAAAATTCAATCTCAAAGTCAACACTCGCACATATTCGCCATGTTCAAAATGACAGGCATGAAATTACCCTATTAAATTATTGATGCGAAAGAACTTGCATCAAGGTTGATATAATACAAAAATTGTCTTATAGCAATTGTTTTTAGGCTTGTCGCGAAATTTTTTCTAGGTTTTAGGTTATTTGAATTGTCCCTTTCAATATCTGTCCCTTTCATGCCACCTCTACCCTAAAAAGGACCACTCTGATAATGTAAAATGGGTAAACCTGCATCTTGCGTTGATGGAATATTGCTTTGAGAAAATTGTTTCGTTTCTCAGAATTTTCTGAAGATTGGTATTATCTTCAATAGTGCGAAATGTTTACAAAGTATATATCCATGTCAAAACTTAATTGAAATTATTCATATAATATTATTTCGAAAAAGGCGCCAATCAAAGTATACTCTCAAACTAAGAGTTTGATCATCAGATTCTTATTTAATTTGTATACCATAAACTTTCACCTGATACAGTGCACCCTTAATATATTGTTTAATATATTAAATAAAAAACACGTTCATTACTTAATACTTTTGAAAACACGTTTAAATATATAAACACATTTAAAAAGTTAAAACGTTTAACTTTTGAAAATGGGGTAACACCTCGAAACAATTGCCAAGCATTCATTAAGTATTCATAATAAATTTTGTGAAACCAAGCCAAGTGTTTTTATTTAATGTATCAATACAATAACTTCCTTTATTCAACAAATTCTTCGTAAACCCCTCGAATTGCATTACAGTGCGAACATTTTTGCGAACAATTTTCAGCTATCAAAAATAATTGTAAATACCTCTAATCAACGAATTTTGTGAACCCAAAACCTTTATATAACGTTCACACCAATGTATGACCCTTAATCTCATAGTATAGGGTTCATGTTAGGTTTCGCGACAGGTTTCGACAGGCTCTTTCAAGTCATCAAAAATCATTGTTGTTTAATGGAAAGTAATGTAAACACCGCTGCTATTGTTGAACATTCTAGTTGCAATAGCTTAGTAACGTAAAAAGTGTTCCTTATCACAGGCAGAAAATCGAAACATCATTAATTATGTTGAGGAAAATCCTAACTAATCAGAGCTAATAAAAATTTATTGATAAGTTTTCAAAAGAAAGTTAGACACTAAAGTAAAACAAGTAAGTATAAACAGTAGAAGATTAAAATCATGCAAGTTCAAAGACGAAGTGGAATGTGTTTCTACCTACTTATAATAACCAATTTCAAACCAACCTAACTTCGACATAACAAACTTCAGTTTAACGAATTACTTGATATTACGTATATTTACCAAAGCTTCTTTACGAAAACCGCTTCATTTCAAGAAGAATTTAGAAACATAAAAACCAATATAACGTCTACAATGCAAAACTTCTCGAAGATTGCACTGTTCATGCGCTATCAAAAGTGAGAAAAGAACACATGTGTGAAGATAACTGTGGTGAGCTAAGTTCATACTTTATATGAATAACAAATATTTAGTTAACTTTCCTTTAACACAGAGTCTCACATGATGAAACAAAAATCGGTTATAGAATCGGAACTTTGTCAAAATTCAAATTGTGATCTTAAATTTCTCAACTAGAAAATTTCTAGTAGAAATAATTATGAAGAATCCTATATTCCTCTTTGTTATATGTTGAAGAAAATGAAGATAGGTTTATTAAATTGAATAGTAATCATGAGTATTCAACAAGAAACAGGGATGTACTACTTATTCCTATGCATAAAACAGCTAAATTTGAGCATTCTCTTTATAATCACAATATTAAAATTTTCAACCATTTACCATCGAATTTGAAAGTACTGAAAGCTCATTTGTTTAAGAGGAAAGTTAAATCTCTGCTCTCAACAAAGGCATACTATAGTGTGGCAGACTATTTCTATGATTCGAATGTAGGCAATAATGTATGAATCAATTTTTTGTATCATATGTTTTTATATTTTTTTAACACAAATGTCCTTCACCATGTGAAATTGTCTCAAATGTTTAATACTCCTGAGGTAATTTTTTTATTTTCTTTTCAAGTAAAGTTGTATATTATTGTAAATATAAATTGAATTAATATTTTTGTTTGAACCAATAGTTTTTGCTCGAGGGCTGAATGGAAGAACAGACTCAAAACTGAATTCAGTCCTTTTGAGAGCATTTTTCTTAGTCGTAATTATTGTATCAATTGAAATGAATGTAATTCTACAATGTGAAGAATGTTTCTCAATAAATTTATTTTATTATTTATATTATTATTTTCACCGTAGGAATATAAATTATCCTACTACTATAAAATGAATCTGGTTCAAAAACTTTCCTTTAGTGAATCGAGAACCTCCATAATGTTTAATTCTTACAATTACCTCATTCTGATTATGAGAATACGACTTCTTCCTTATTATGTAAGAATGGCAATGTAGCCTCTGGTTCTTCACACAGTAAATGAGCGAGCTGTCTGTAATCTAGCCTGGGGCTTCTACCTACTTGAACTTTACCAAGAACCGACGACCATGAGATTCACCGACAGTACAAGTTCGTACAGGAAGAGCAACTTAACCGACTAGCAATTTAATATGTACATCATTTATATATAATACTGACTATATACATATATATATATATATATATATATATATATATATATATATATATATATATATATATATATACTTAAATATATATATAATTAAAAATATATTTTTCATATTGCAATTATAGCGAGTGAGGTAAAAGGTATTATTAACTGGGAGTTATCATACTACAGCTTAGGAATAACTCGAATTAAAAATTCGCGTTATATATATTGAATATAACTCACAATTATTTAATTTAAGTATTATTTTACCATTTTAATTCGAAATGATTTGGCATCACGTAACTGTCTCAAACATTCAAAACATATTGACTATTATTTGATGTATGAGATGGAGTAAAGATTCAATAACTCGAAATGATTTATTGGCCCAGTCGTTGAATTCGATAGATTAGATTATAAATTTTTCATTTATGTAGTGATAAAATTCTACCTGATTCGTATTCAACCGAAAAATTCAATTCAATCTCCGACATTTAAATAAAATATATTACCGCACTGTAAATAAAACTCGACAGTGCATGGTTCCACCATATTTATTTCAACAAAATAGTTTCGCCACACACTGCCTTCTTCAAATAATCAGCGTTATTTAGAACTTATTCACATTAGCCTCTCACTTTGTAAACAGTGAAACTCATGTGAATTAGTTGACATATTTAAGGTATTAAGATGATGAAAATCAGAAACAGTTCAATTTGTATTCACAAAATACTCAAGCTTTGATATTATTGACATTTATAGCTTTGGTTAAATTTTTGTTATAATGAAATTTTCGAGCAGATGTATATCTCATTGCCTGCTTTCATTCTCAGATAATTATTTCGGTGATGACTTCTTTTGTGTCATGCCGAACCTTAGCCTTTCTAAAATTCGTATGCCCCCCTGCAAACGCTGAAAAATTTAAAATTGATAAATGCGAATTGCTTAAACTCAGTTGACTCCATTTACGAATTGCCCCCTAAACAATCAAATTGCCCTCTGTTGGCGTAGGATCCACGTTGCAAAACACTTTCGTGGAACAGTTCGAAGGAAATTATTGAAATTTCGATTTCATTATTTTTAAATTTTAATTATTTTTATTATTATATGGAAAATCAAGTTAAACAAATAGAAATGCACATATTTCAAACTATCAAAATTAAACACAGTATTTTGATCACTTTTCATGAAGTCAGATTATAACAGTGGGGTAACTGTTTTTATATTCTCAAATGTTTTATGGCCAACCACTGACATAATGTATACCCATTCAAGAATCCCTGTAATTTCTCTTCCCAACTTTTACTACCAACAGCTGACTCACCGTTCAGTTCCCAGTAGTATCTCACCCCATCGCTAGGTGCCACTTCGCAGGGCAAGGTTACGGATTTACCCTGCACCACGTCCACGGTCTGGGGGCTCTTGGTGAAATACAATTCGTCGGCAGAGAGGCAGATGTGTGCTGAAAGGGAGGAACGCAATTAATGTTTTGCATTGAAGAAATTTATTATCGGCTTTATTACGATAGTACTGCTTTTTATTATGTTTACGTTAGGGGTTGAAGAAGATGGTATTCCACCTGGTTTCCTGTTACGATTGGCTTTATTGATGATTCAGCAGATAGGAGCGGCGTAGAAAGAAGAAGACAGACTCACTGTCAGATATGTATCGCTGATACTGGTAATTATAATGAAAGTTTTTGGAAATTACTAGGTTTAAACTAAAGTTCTTACGTCTTTATGAATTAAATTAAATTATATTTTTTAAATTGCACTATTTCTCATTTCTGTTCAGGAACTGAACCCTTGATGATCCTACAAGTCATCAAAGCGCCTGAGTATTTGACGTTTTAAAATAGAGCATACCTGCTGGGTTTTCGTCCTGTTCATCAGTCATCTTCACATATTGCCATATTTTAATTTATTCATTTATTGTATGAAACGGACATGCCATTTTACAATTTTGTAACCATACAGGTTACGTAAAAAATATGGACAGAAAAGATATAAAGACATACGTGTACGTACTGTATATAATGAGTATTTATTACTTTATTCGAGAGTGACAAAATATTATACAAGTGTGTTATTGGTTTATTGTCTGGGTATTGTATCTGTTATTTTAATGCGTTTGAAGTTTTTGCTACCTGTTACGAACAGTGAAATATCTATTTCACATCAAACTAAACTCTTTCTTTTCTTCAACAATACTATAAGTTGATAATAAAATTAATGACTTTTTCTTATAACTAATACAATAGCATAATCATAATCTATCATATTAATGATTGAGATTTCCGAAGAAATTTTCATTTCGAGGAAGAAGGATCTATATTTCGAAAAATACTTTTTCACAATTTGAACTATGATTACTTTATACTGTTCACAAATTGCTTGTTTCAACTACTAACCAACAATTTCATCTAAGGTAAGTTTATGTAGTATCGTATGTTCATTGATTTTTTTCGGTTTCACACATTAATGGAAAATTTTGAGACTCTTCATAGTTTTGATGAATGTCATATTATCCCGATACACTTGAAAATTAATAACCTGAGGTCCAATTTCATATGTTGAACCAGACAAATCATCAAAAATGTTCCGGGTCATTACTCTTATAACATTCATTTTCTTCATGTTGAAGATATTTCCTTTATAATTATTTGTACTGACTCTTCAACTTCTATGTCAAACAAGAAACTCAAAACATACTTAGTAGCTATAGTAAAATTATCACTTGAAAATATCTGTTATAATCACTCAAAACCGTATATGGAATATCTCATAATTATCGCAATGTGCACAAAATATACCTGAGAGGATAAATGTGTTAAGAAACACAGAAATTACTAGAAAAGGATCTTCAAATGCTCATGAATCTGTAATTAGTGTACTTAATTCATTTCATTTCATAAGATATTCATAACGCATACTTACGCATGTATAACTATATGTAAATAATCAATTTTAAGTTTCATCACGTACTTTGAAATAATGGAATTAATCCTAATGAACGGACAAATTATAGTGAAGAAATCTTAGTGAATTATAATGCAAAATAATATATATTGAAAATGAATTTTTCGTTGCGTTTATATAATGAACAAAATACTAAGATAAATTTAATTCAATTAAATAAATTATCAATACTCTCAGGATTCATATATTGTATAACAATTTTCGCCAATCGTATGTTTTTTTAGAGTAACAAATTAGAGCTGCTATGAGCTCGTTGGTTATCATCAAGATCCAGTAGCCAAATATGTTGTTACTTGTATATTTCTAGATGACTAGCTGACCGGGCGAACTTTGTACGCCCATTTATTTTTATCTGAATATTTTTCAAAAAGCCGAAAAGACATATTCTACTATTTGTGCTACACTATCTTGTTTTTAATATTTATCCCGTGTAAAGCCAGGGACTTACTCAATTACGAAAGGACTGCAATAATTCCTGTTATTTCAAATCAGTCGAATTATCAAAAAATGCCTCTATCAAGATGTTTGATGTATTGAAAGTTATTAACCTGTCCTAACTACAGTTGAACGGCATGTTCCTAATTTCGTATCAAGTATTTGTCCCATATATCTTATCATTAATCATATGAGATATTTGCTGGATATAAGTCAAAAAATGTTCAGAATTTAGTCCATTCCCGGAAACCAATGAATATAGTGGCTCTAGTGGCTGTACCAATATCGTCTATTTGAATTGACTCTTCGTGCAATATTTTGTCGCATCATTGGTAGTATCTTCTTATCAATAACAATCAAACTTTGCCTTGCAATATTGACACACAACGTTCATTGGTCCAATAGCAACGATTTGCTGTGAACTGTAATCTATTTAAACGTTATAATTTAATGCAGGTCGATAGGAGCTAAACGCAACCTTTTCATATTGTTAATTTCGATTCTATCGGTTCCGTTGAACTTCATTTCGAGCTTGGCGTTGCTTGTCAATTTGCTCTTTTATATATTTGACTTGGCTGCATTGCGAGTTCTGCGACTTAAGAAACTATGTATTCCACTTTATAATCAAATATACCACGTGCTATGTTAGTAACCTACCAAAATTTTATATTCAATAGAAGTTTTAATATTAGTCGTGATAGCTCTAAACTAATCGGAATGTGTGATAAGTTATTCACTTTTTTACATTCTGTTTTTGAGAATAAATATTTATTTCTTACTTATATTATTGATTAAGTATTATTACGCAATTTTTTAAATTTTTCCCTGACAATAACAAATACAACAAAAAAAAATAGTGAAATCGGCCCAGCCGTTGACTCTACATTTCAGTTAGAAAACGTTTGTATGGAAAAAATAAATGGGCTGTTTTTTGGATTTTCCCGGCAATTATTCGAATTTGTTTCGCAGTGAAACCATACTTGGACTTTCAAACAAATAATTGGCTAAATTGGTTCAGGCGTTGTTGCGATTCATTTTTATAGTATATATGAATAAGCTCAAAAGTTGTATCATGACATTCTATTTTGTTCTTATATACTCGTACTTCCAATCAAGAAATTTTTTACTAATATACCTATATGTTTATGAATAACGTGTACTCAGGAGCAAGATATTCATTCTTTTCTATATTCATGTTACAAATACATGAAACATCTTGAATAATGAACTGAGACTTTCATATAAAAGTCAAAAAATATATAATAAGCATCGGAAGGAAACACAAAGCAAATACTATACTCATAATGAAATTGGTCTGGACATTTGACCACCAAAATTATGTTAGGAAACAAAAAAAACTTTATGAAAGTGAAATGACGTTCAAAACGCCTAGTCCACAGAACAAATATTTTGCTGTTTTTTGAACAGTTTGATTTTATTTTCATTCATTTAGTAGTAGGTAGGCAAGTAAAACATTTTAACGCCCTGTTACATTTTAAAAGTACTTTAAATTCAATTTGTAGCGTCGTAAGGAAGACTTACAAAAAAGGCAAAACGTTGATATGCATTTATGTTTATATTGCTAGTGTTAGGTTAGTTCTCTGAAAGGTTGTGCGGTAGTCGAAAATATTTTTATCCAAGTGAACATTTGATATTATACTGTTAGCATTTGGCTATTATTATGGGCTGTTATTATTGGGGCTAACGACATATTACTGAGAAAAGTCTCAGTTGAAAAGGTAAACAGTTCCAGTATAATTGAATTAAAACCACAAGTAAACATTAAAAAACAAAAATAGACATGTTATCAGTTATATAAAAATCACATATATAAATTACAGTTTTCTTCTTCTTATTTCAGGATAAGACTGTTGAAAAAAACGGTCGAAGTTTTATAATCCTGAAAGTGACCGATTTCGACGATATTCTTCAAGTAATCCAGCTCTCAAGACTTCTCTAAATAAATAACATTTAAGAATAAAACCATTTGAATTTTGATTTGATCTCTTTTTGCGTCGTCAATCATTTCAAATAATATCGAATAAAGTAATCATTCAAGCATATTAATCTCTTGAAGGGTCAATGACTTCCCACTATTATTCCCTATATTATTCAAACAGAGTTATTGATATTCGTTGTTTTGTCAATAGACGTTTAGAGATTACAACTGTTTTACAAGCATAATAACTAATTAATATAAATAAAATTTATATGATTGTGGTTTAGTTGAAAGTACACCTACATTACTTCAATAACACAGATAACAATTGGATATTGGTATGAGTGATACAAATTATCACTAAAACATTGAATTTCATTATATGTATTGCTTTATAGTTTTGGCATGAAAATAATTTGGGTATATACCATTAATTTGATCCACCTGAGTTTCTTCAATTATCAGATTTAATGTGATAATATTTCACGCTATAATGGACATTCAATGGTGATAGCTCTAAAGAAAGAAAGGATTAGATGATTATAGATGGGATTAGCTGTAACTCTTATTTGGACCGGCGCGCCGGCGATGGAAGCAATAAACAAGATTTTTAACCTCTAAATAACCCATAACATGTATGCATTCATGTTCGTCCATAAAATTGATTCATAAAAATCGCAATTTTCCAGAATGAACAAGATAAATAATAACGCCATAAAGAAAATCGAAATTAATAAACGTCAACTGCATATGATATAAATTTAGCTAATATCGATTTTTTCACTTCTAGAAATGTGAATCATTTAATGAAAACATATTATTACATCATATATATATATATATATATATATATATATATATATATATATATATATATATATATATATATATATATATATATATATCAATGAAACGTTATCATTTCGTTAAACATTTCAGTTGAATTAATAAGTTTAAATAGACTAACATACACGTTACTAACATAGCACGTGGTATATTTGATTATAAACAAGAATACATAGTTTCTTTAATTTACAGTTGAAATTTCGTTTTTAAAAATGATAGCTATTTGTTTTTGAGGTTATGGAAATTATGCACGACATATTCATCATTATATCTTATAACTCTCATGCTCATATCATTTATATATATATATATATATATATATATATATATATATATATATATATATATATATATATATATAGGTCAATTTTAACATTTCCTCTAGATTTACTTCACAGGACTTTATTACGCGTTTCTTCTAAGAACCATTTTCAAATACTATTGTCCAAAATAATCAACAATCTTTCTATGTTTATAACAAAAAAAATAGAGGACATTAGTTTTCACAAACAATTTTGGGAGAATCACTTTCCTTCAATCATGCACATAGGTATTACTTGTCTTAATTCGGAAAGAATACTCATTCTATTCGAAAGAATACATACAGTATTCATATAGTATAGTACAAGTTAATCTAGAAGAAATGTTGAAATTGACCTCAACCCAGTAAAGAAATATTATAGATCAAAAAGGTCAGGAAGAAGACAGAACTTTTTAGTAATTTATATATATATATATATATATATATATATATATATATATATATATATATATATATATATATATAATGATATAATGTACATAAATTGATTTATTTGTTTATTGCTGGTTATGTTTCGTAACCTATTCAAAACAATAGTAAAATGTACTAACTATATTATTGTACTGAATTTCAACTGTCATAAAAAATGTTCTTCACATTTCCATTTCTTTCTTTTTCTGTCATTTTGTCCATTATTCCTTTATTATTTCAAAAAACAAAGCTTATTATATTCCATAGCTCTCTAGGTGTTATGAGAAACTTCCATAATATTTCCATAAATTCATTATAAACATATGCATATTACATAGATATATATATATATATATATATATATATATATATATATATATATATATATATATATATATATATATATATATATATATATATATATATATATATATATATATATATATATATATATGTGTGTGTGTGTGTGTGTGTATAGTTATGTATTATAATGGGTAGCTTTGGAAACCAGGAGATATTGGCACCAGTTTTTTCATTCAAAACATTAATTCATAAAATTTTATAATGCTTAAAATGATTCAATAACTTATAAAATATAATTTCTCATTATTGCGAAAAATTAGACCTACCCAAGAGTACACAACCGATCCAAATCGAACCGTACATAGTTTTCAGTCCTGAAAAACTCATTCTTACACTGTAACAATTCAAAAACAATTCGAATATCACTTTTCTAAATGAACCAAAGTACTCGTAGCCAATCGGCACAGAATACCCATCTCAAAATCACTTCCTCTAGTAAAAAAAAAACTAATTGCAAACTACCGGCTTTCAGTTACGGCAACCCGAAAGTTCGAGAAAGCACATCGCATCTGGCTCTGACAGCGCAGAATACAGCTTTCAAGCGATGAATAACCGAATAGCAGAAGAGCTAAAAGCTGACTGAAGCAGCCTGCTGAATGCCCGAAGCCCTATCCTATAGTCTGGTAGACCCTATTTCGGTTTTCAATCCCTTGCGATCTTCCATTTCTGTCTTCATCGATGGCTCTATCCTTATCCGGCGAAGCAGGTTTGAATTTAAATGCCCGGTGTAGTGTAGTGCAGTTGTTCCAGTTGTTCACTTTGTTCTTATACGAGCCTGACCTGTGAGGCACGAAAAATAGTGTTCCGGACGTTGCCGCATTGAGCAAACAGTCATTAGACCCTCAACAATATCAGAAATGACAGAAATTATGTCGGCCGTAATAATGTGATAACATATATGAGTGTTGACTTTTCTTTTAAATTATTTATAACGTAGAAAATTAATTTATATTAAAACACCTTTCAGTCACTGAAAACTGTTGAAAAGGTAAAACTGTTAGGGTAACACTTTGAAACAATTGTCAAATAATAATATAATATCTGTGAAACCAAGTTTTCTTTATTCAATATATTAAACAATGTTTCACGAATGGATCAGTGAACATTCAACGTCATTCAAGTCGTATTATTTTACAAATCAATAAGTTTCATTTCACAAATCTTGAAGTTTTTCAATATTTTCATAATTTTTTTTCTAGAAATAATAACTTATTCTGATTATTTTAAAGTTTCCTAAATTTTTAAATTTCAAAGTGAGGTTTCTAATATTCACTCTCGAAAGTGATAGGTTTGTTCTCGTTGACAACATTTGTTTAGATAGCTCCCCAATAGCTTTATTTGAAATATTTCGACTAAGAGTCTCAGTATTTACTATATATATATATATATATATATATATATATATATATATATATATATATATATATATATATATATATATATATATATATATATATATATATATATATATATATATATATATATATATATATATATATATATATATATATATATATATATATATATATATATATATATATATATATATATATATATATATATATTATATATATATATATATATTTTAAATCATTCAAATTACTGATATACAAGCTTTTGTGATCAGGAGCTCCACTATCCTTCTAAGGGTTAATGAATAATAATGGCAACATGTAAATCGATACTACAACGTAAGGAAGTAGGTATTTTCTTTTCAAAGTGCCCATACCAATAAGACATATTTGCAACAAAGACATATTCTTGAAATTAAATACTTTAATTAATATCTTGTAAATTATTCACAGTTTGATGTCCAGTAGGCTAAGAGTGGTAAGTCATGTTTATTTATTCCTAATGCTTGAAATAAATTTTGATCTGGATTTGGAGTCCAGCTTAAAGATTTTGCTACATTTAACCAATGCAGAATGAGACTTATTAAATGTGGTTTTAGTGTTTCATCCGTCAACTTTTCATTTCTTAATGCTTCTTCAACTTCCACTTGCAGAGTTGGTAATTTATTTGGTAGCACTCCATTCCATTCTATTCTCCATAAATTTTCTTTAATTAATTTTACTGGAGGTCCTGTCTGTGGAATCTGAAAATAATATAAGAGTAAATTGAACTCATACTATTGCAATAACATATAATTCATAGTTTACATAATTTTTCCAATGTTGATAAATTACTCACCATTTAAACGCAATGCAAAAAAAGGTCAAGTCCAGTGATGAGAACACCTAAGTTCACTCATCCTGCTCTATGCTTAATAATAATGACATTAACTTTATACTATATTGAACAAAAACTGTAGAAGTGAAATCCAGAATAAAGAAAATCTTTTGCAGAACTTTCCCATAAAAATATACTAACAAATATATATATATATATATATATATATATATATATATATATATATATATATATATATATATATATATATATATATATATATATATATATATAGTTCAAAGATTCACAGGTAATTCAATACTAGTAAATACTGAGACTCTTAATCGAAATATCGAAATATTTCAAATAAAAATCTCAAAGAGTTTTTGAGAGTTTTATTTGAAATATTTCGATATTTCGATTAAGAGTCTCAGTATTTACTAGTATTGAATTACCTGTGAATCTTTGAACTAGCTACACTTTTGCCCGCCTGGGCGTGATCTGGAGCGATTAGGCATGGGATCATTCGTACACATTTCAGACAATTTTCTGTTGTGTTCGAATGAAATATCTACAAAGCCTTCCACTCGCACTCTTGTTGTCATGAGTAGGAATCTTGAACGCTAAGGAGTGTTTATACGTCCTTTCGCCGATAGAGGGAGCCTACGTGAGTATTTCACTCTCTAGAACTTCTCTCAATTTGGTATGGGACCTATGTTCGTTTTGAAAGTCATCGATTCTTGATTGATAGATTAAATATGGACTGATGATTCATAATAATGATGAAACAATTGTATCCTATTATCATTCAACAAGATCGATGAATTTTTCGAAACGCTCTTAATATTCACTCTCGAAAGTGATGGGTTCGTTCTCGTTGACAACATTTGTGTAGACAGCTCCCTGAGAGTTTTATTTGAAATATTTCGATATTTCGATTAAGAGTCTCAGTATTTACTATATATATATATATATATATATATATATATATATATATATATATATATATATATATATATATATATATATATATAAATATTTGTCGCAATAGGAGCCAGCGCGACACTTCTTTTTTTTTAAAGTGCGCCTTACTTGTTTTAAAATAAAAGTAGATGGAACATAATCATAAACTTCAAAACTTGTTTAAGAGTATGTTCTCTGAAAAGCACTAGTATTATAACTTTCTGAGATCATTATTTGCCTGTTAATAATTTGTCGTTCGTTTGCAAGTTGGATTTTAGTTTAAATATTTATGTTTGCCCTGAACATTGAGTGGGTTAGATTTACTAACTGCAAACATATTGTATATTTCATGTGCATCCAACCCATGTTTTTCAAATATGATCTCACACAGTCAAAGTTCCATTTCATTTTCAATATATCAATCAATTTATATATATTTACGACCAGATAAACATAAAAAAGAAGCATCTTATAATTGAATTTAAAGAATCTAGTCAAATTAGTCAGTTTACCTTGAAATGTGTGGGTACTAATTGTCTGAAAGTAGTTAAAATTGTTTCATCATTACACTAAAGGAGCATTCCTGTAAAAACACAGTAGCATGCAACTCTAAAAACATAGACCTCCATTTCTTTTAAGTAGTTTCTTAAATCATTTGGAGAGCATTGAATAGGTATATTTGGAACATTGGGAGGTTTTTCAATGAATCTCTCATAACTCAATATCCATGTAAACCACATGTGGAGATGTGCATATATTGCTGGTTCACCAGTTAACTGTGGAAGAGATCTAGCTTGATGACCTGGGGAGCCCTGAGCTCCCCAGGTCATCACAGCCCGTTGAGAGCACTGAACCTGTTCTGCTCCATTAATTTTGGCAGCTTTTTCTTGTAATTCATAAGCTATCTGCTTTATTGGAGGTATAATAGTGGGCCATAAATTGAGAAGATGTATCTAAAAAATATATTTGATATGAAAGTTCATTACTTTCTTTGGAAATTTGACATTCTCAAGTAAATGTGTGCATATAAGATAAATAAAATATAATTATATGTAAAAATAACATATAATTATATATAAATATTACTAATATTGATCTGTTGTAGATCCTTTTGGACCTCTTTTAGCCATCTGTTCCGCATTTACTATTCATAATTATAACGAGTAGTTTCTTAGGTATTCTGGACTGTTTCATTCTGTAGACATGTGCATAGAACTTTGCTCGTCGTTTTATGATTTCTTCCGTTATCGTATTTGTCTTTTGATACAGTTCATTCTGAGGTCTTTTCATCCAAATACCGTTTCTATTGCTTGGCATGTAAATCTTTCTGAGAATTTTTCGTTCTTGTTTTTCTATTTCTCTAATTCTTGAATGGCCGCCAATAACCATTGCTTCAGCTGCGTAGATTGCTTCTGGAATCGTTGTGTTATAATGCCTCAATTTGACGCCTCTCGAAATGCACTTTTTGTTATAGTGAGCCCATGTTAGTTTGTAGGCCCTTTAGAGCTTGGTTATTCTCTGTTCATTAGCGATTCGGTTTAAACCTGAGGACTGTATAATTTCCCCGAGGTATTTAAAATGGCCTACTTGCAGAATTTCACCATGTTTTGTCATAAGAGAAGATTTATTTTTTGGTTTTCTTTCCATGTATTTGGTTTTATCATAAGAAATTTATAATAAAAAGGCGAGACATTTGACACTCATTCTATTTTCTTTTTTGATACCCACTTGTATGCCCTTTACGTGAAGTTCTCATTCCCTAATGATCTTTTCTAAAACAATATTGAAAAGAATTGGCGAAAGTCCAATAATATAAATTATATATATATATATATATATATATATATATATATATATATATATATATATATATATATATATATATATATATATATATATATATATATATATATATATATATATATATATATATATATATATATATATATATATATATATATATATATATATATATATATATATATATATATATATATATATATATAATTATATATTATATATATATATATATATATATATATATATATATATATATATATATTCAAAAGAAGAAACATACGGTATTGACCTGCAATTTTTGTGACACCCGTTTACATATGTTTGAAGCTAATTGGCTATCGTCAGAACGGCGTAGATTAAGATTTAGATGTTCAAACTTGAATGTTAATTGAAAAACACAAAACAAAACAAAACAGAAAATTCAATGTGAGGAATCGACATCTCTGTTATTTATTTGATGTCGATGATAAACCACAAAGATGTCGACTCCTCACGTAGAATTTTGTGTTTTGTTTTGTGTTTTTTAATTAACATCCAATGTTTGAACATCTAAAACCCGAACTACGCCGTTCTGTCGACAGCGAATTAGCTTGAAACATATGTAAACGGCTGTCACAAAAATTGCAGGTCTATGCCGTAAGTTTCTTCTTTTCTATTTTCCTACTTGTATAAACCTTCTTAAATTTATATGTATATATATGTAACGCCATCTAGTGCACTATGCACTGACGTTATTGTATTTTAGTGTATTATGTTACGGTAGAGACCATATGACAAATTCTGTAATCCTTGTACCTTGTACTCGTATCATTCTGTGATTCTCATATTATTCTGTGAACTGTCTGACAGTACTTAAGGCACCACATATTATTTTAACCTCCTATTCTGTTTGTATATTTTGTGGACGCAGAGCTGAAGATTAATATTCAATCGACATTTAATTCTCGATTCTTGTTTCAGGTTTGTTATATTTTAGAATTAAGTTAATATTGTATTTATTGAATAAATTCTTGTTCTTGAAAAATAACTAAATTATATATATATATATATATATATATATATATATATATATATATATATATATATATATATATATATATATATATATATATATATATATATATATATATATATATATATATATATATATATATATATATATATATATATATGGTTTTCGTATTTTATGATCTTTATATATCTGAAGACATTTTATTACAGAGGTTTTCTGCAAAAAAACTTTTTATCAATTATAGTTTATGGTTGGAATTCATTCGATTCATAATAATGATCGGAATTGTAATATATAACAAAAACAACAAGTATATATTGACATGTACAAATATATTTATCGAATAATTTTTGATAACCTTAAATTTGTTTTGGTTAACCTTTTAAACGGGTGAACGTTTGGTCCTAAATTCATTTCTTTGCGATTGAATGCTTCATATTCATCCAAATTTACGAATTCAAGATGAAGAACAAGAACGAGCACGAAAAAGTAATTAACAACACAATTACTTAAGTGAAGTTCATTCGAATATTGATATTAAAATTAGTTTTTGCTCTATAAATATACTCTATTGGATTTATTTTCAACTTTGTTATTATTAACATATAAAAATTTTGTAATATCCACAAATATGTCTGAAGAAAAGCTGGCTTTCCAACTTGACAACGCCGCATATTCGCATTGGTAACCGTTCCAACTAACTAAACACTACGTTGCCCACATGAATGATACCCTGGGGCAGAGTAAAAGCAAAGTCTGCTGTACCAGCTTTGGCAGTACAATGAAGTACGCTCGAGGATCTCTTGTATTAAAGCAATATCTAACATACTCGTAGATACTTTGAAAATATTTGGCATTAGCGAATACATATATTAATTTGCGAAACAAAGTTGAACCTGGATCTGCTTGAAAGTGTAAATCATCTGTGAGTACTAACGATGGGATTGAATAACTACAATTGCGATACTTGAAGAAAATCACAATTTGAATTCACAAAAGAAACAATGGATTAGTTATATGTTTTTTTATTATTTCTTCAAGTGCGATAACGAAAAATTGAAAACTGTATGCTCTTTTAACAAGCTCTAAAACAACAAAACATAATACCAACATAAAACTCTGTGTGTCACTTCTTTGGCTTTGTTAGCAGTGGCGGAGCGAGACCTAAATTTGATGTGGGCAAGATAGATTTCGCGAGGCCCTGTTCTGTGGCGTCCTTAAGGTGGATTTTATAAAATAAAAATAAAACAAAACAATTAACACTGTCAATTTTTATTCATAAAAATACAAATTGAATTAATATTAATCAAAAATAGAAATCGTAAATATATAGAAGGTGGTAATGACAATATACAATAAATGCAAACATTGGTTGCACTATTGAATATAAGTTCTTTATTGCTAAAGAAAAATTGTAGTTAATTTTCTTTAAAAACAAATTCAGCCATAATCAGACACAAACTTAGGCAACAGCGCGGTTTTAAGTGACGAAAATTATTCTTTGGCGCCATTATCCCTTTAAAAATAATAACAGAATCATGAAATCAGAAACTGTTGATATTTTAAATTATGTTAACATGATATTTTACCGATGCATAGATCATTGACCCTTGTCTTGTTTGAATTTGTGGTGGTACCTTATAAAGCATGAAAAAAAATTAAAATGATAAATTATGTCCTGACTGCTGTCCCGATTGCACACATTTCTTAAAGTGTAGATTTAAAAGTATTTATATTTCTTTATTAAAGGAACAGAAATTTTCTGCTTTTAACTTTACTAAATTCCTTAATGATTGCATCGTAATTCAGCCTAGATGCCATCTCTGATTCAATTGATAAAACAGCCAAAGCTGAAAGTCTTTCATGGCCCATTGTGTTTCTCAAATAATTTTTTATTAATTTTAATTTTGAAAAACTCCTTTCAGCAGAGGCTGTATTTACCGGAATTGTTAATAAAATTCGGATAACAATGTAAATATTTGGGTAAATTTCTTTCGAGCTATTTTCTGTTATATATGACAGCAGCTGTTTCACATCTATAATGAAGTTGGGTAAATTTGGGATCATTGTATTTAATTCTTCATAAAATTCAAAAGGTTGGAAGTCACTGCTCTCACCCACATGCAGGACGTTATGTAAATCGTTACAGTGTTTTAATATTTGCTCTGGCATATTTTTTAACTTGTTTAAATCATAGAGAAAACCGACATTTTCAAAATGTTGATTTAAAGACGTAAATCTTAATTCCATATTGGTTATTATAGAATCAATCATGGCGTAAAAAAAAATCTGTTTGATACCGGATTTTAGGAGACTGTATAGGTTGATCGCTGCGTTCATATTCGAACATCCTCTTCTTTTTAGCTACTCTTTCATTCCTAAACTCTTTTGGCATATCATAACAGCTTCTCTCAGTAAATTGCCGAACATCAGACAGGGTTTTTTCGAATCCAGTTTCCCGATACTCTTTTATCCATTCACAAAATGTGTGTAAATGTTCAAGAGCAATGCTTAAATGAATTTGTTCTGATTGCCATAATTTACTTATCATATTAAGTCGCGATAATATCTCATACCACACATGTAAAGATACGATAAATTCTAAACTTAACATTTAATTTAGTACCGAATCGCAATCACTGAGGGTGTCTGATTGCTCCGTTTGATTTTTTACGCTTTCGATGCATTCAATCACTTCATCGAATTGCAATAATACGGCCTTTATCGCTTCGACTCTACTTTCCCATCTTGTGTGTGATAAAGGTTTCATAGTAAGTTTTAATTTGCCTTTTATTAAATCCCAGCGTTTGCTTGAACTTGAAAATAGCAAATAAATTTTTTGAATGAAACCAAAAAAAGTTTTTGCTGCCATAGATGAGTTTGCTGCATCTACCAACAGTAGATTCCAACTATGACAGCCACAAGGTGTGAAAAATGCCCTAGGGTTAATATTCAATATTCGAGTTTTAACTCCACTCTTTACACCTACCATATTTGCTCCATTGTCGTATCCTTGGCCACGGCAGTCTTGAACGTTTAAGTAGTATTTTTCTAGATATTCCAGTATAGCATTGGTTAAATATTCTCCAGTTGTCTCAGTAACAGCTAGAAATCCTATAAAATGTTTGACTATTGTGCCAGTTGACGTATCACAAAATCTTAAGATAACCGACATTTGTTCAACTCTACTACAGTCTCTAGTGCAATCGAGCAAAAAAGAATAGTACTTAGCTTCTTTAACCTTACGAATAATTTCATCGACAACTGTTTTTGACATCAATATGGTCAATTCATTTCGAATATCGTGACTCAAATAATGGTGTGAAAGTTGTTTGTCATTAATGCGTTTCATGTGTTCTCGTGAAGTAGGATCAAATTTCGATATCAGTTTAAATAAATCTATGAAATTACCGGAATTTTTAACGTCACTTGTCTTAAGAGATTCTCTGTGACCTCTAAATGCAAGATTATGAGAGGCCAAAAAATTAATTATGTCAATTATTCTCTAACAAGTTGTGCAAATGTTTTTGAGATTCACGTATTAGCCTTTCGTTTTCTTGGTCTATTGTTTTGCCTTGATTTATACCTTTCTCTGAAGTTAACCATTGGAATATATGTGCCATATATTCTTTAGTATTCTCACGTCTATGTAAAATGCCACTTAAATGTTTCCAGTCACAACACCCTCCTTACACCATCTGAGTTTGTGAATTGCCAAATAGTCTGCATGGAAAACAATAAACTTTGTTCTAAGAATTGGAATAAACTAACCAGCGACGATGTTGATTTTCACCATTATTTAGTTTTCTCGAGAAATAAAAATTGGAAACGTGTCTGTGATCATCACATTTGGGATAACATTCATCGCTCCTATTTAATTGCTGTGTGGGGCCGCTTTGAACTATGTCACGACGCTGTGAATCCGTTATGGGAAACGTCCACAATCCTGGATCCGAATTAACAAGTACTTGCTGAACTATGGTACTGGCATCGTCGCTGCGAATTGAAGAATCTATGTCAATCTGTTCTTTTTGACTGCTTGATGACAGCACAAGAGTTTCAGCATCAACTTTTGATTGGCTAGAGCATGATCCAAACTCTACATCTAACTGACGTTCGCACTCGGTAGTCTCGGTACTCAGTGCATCTGTAGCATTTCCTAACGGTATCTTGGACGTTTGTTGTGTAGAAGTCGAATCTATAGATTCAGGTGGTTCTGTACTACCAGACGCAGTTTGGTTGAAGAACTTTATCATATTTTAACTCAAAGCCTGGTTGGATGCAGTTCTTTCAGCTTTTCTTTTTCTTTTTGCTGATCCGGACTCTCATTTTCTTCCAATATCTCTATCTAGGCCGGACATGTCGATAATATCGTATCTGTAACCTGTAAACAAAAGCTATAGTGTCAACATTTTTTTTGCAGTTTTATCTGCATAATATTGTAAAACCTAAATTGAAATTAATTTTCAAAAAAAAATCTTAAAGAACGCTCTTACTACCTACGAGTTTTTAAAACTTAAAAAGTGGATAGGTTTTTTAACATTTATTTTTAGTTTTCCTCCAAAAGATATTATAAAGCGTATAATTTAATTTAAAGTAGTTACTGCGTTATTTATTTATTACAAATTAATTATTTCTTACCTTATGTAAAATAGACGAGTACAGGTACCGGTGTTATATTAAACGTATCACGAAGAAAACAAAAACCATTTATTTGTAAGTCACTGTTTTTTAATTTTAATTTACAGGAGCAATCAATATACCCACACACTATTTGTCTTATCAAAATAGGTACGCACATTCATAAAAAAAAATTATTAAATAACACAATTACGTTTCTATTGTTATGCGCCCAGCGACTGCGTTCCGACTACTTTAATGTGATTGGCTGGCTTTCTAGTAAAAAAAGTAACATATGAAACAAGGGATCCCTGCACTGGTCGGCGGCGGCAAGGATTGACTCGCGATAGTTACGCAACATGAGCAAATGTTGCCAGACTAAAAAAACAATTTAAATTAATTTATATATTTTTTCATTTTATTCTTCCTTTTGAAGAATGTCTTTTAAGCAATACATAAAAATTTTTGAGGCGCGAGGCCCCTTGTACCGCGAGGCCGTAGGCGGTGGCCCACGTCGCCCACGTCTTACGCCGCCTCTGTTTGTTAGTATTCTTAAAAAACATTCACAGGAACCAACTTTCAGTATTCATTTACGTGTCATTTACCACCGAAAGAAACTATTCTAAGCACAGAATGTGGAACAAGAATTTTTCGATTTAACCCAAAATATGTCGAAGCACAGTAACCGTAATTTTTCAATTGAATTATTTCTGCCTTCCTGTTTGGAGATATAAATGCCTATAATTCGAATTATTCCTATAACTGCTTATGAGTGTAATCGAATTTCAGCTTTCAAACTATATTGCCCATGGTAATTGGCAGGGGACCTAAATCTGCAACAAGTCTGGTAAAACACCCATTTTTCAACACTTCTTAAACCTTCAACTGGTAACAACTCCGAAGCATTTGAGAAATTTAATAGAGACAAAGCAAATTGGTACAAAATTTCTATTTGATGAACAAATTTTATTTACGTAACAAAATAGCTAAAACAAAAGTACTTAATATATTTCATAAATCATTTGAAGAGGGACAATGGAGTGGTCTTGGAAAAGTCTTGACGCCACAGAAAGGGGCGTATTCATTATTGGCTCTAATCGGAAAAGTTTATAACGTTAAAGTCCCATGAGAAATATTTTATTCGGCGTTTTCTCATTTAACAATAAAATTATTTATTTACAATAAAACCTCTCCTTTATGTATTCTGTTGTAGAACCTGTGCATTGAAGGAAAATATTTTAATCCGAATTAATCCATTAAATTACTTCACCCAGGTGGAATGGATATTATTTGCTTGATAGACAGTGTCTTTAAACGAAATACCGTAATTGAATTTATTATTCTGTCACCAAAAACGAGGAAACACTAACTGAAATTATTGTTATGGCATTTTATATTAACAAATTATTTGTTGATGTAAAAACAAACAAAATTTGTTTGTAGTTAGTATAAGCGCTTCGTTTATAGCAGTGACGTCAGACTTGGGCAGTACATTACAAGGTATTTCTCATAACTCATGATATTAATCAAAGGGCACAAAGAATAATATTGTTGCTATGGAAATTGATTGGTGGAAAAGAAAAAATCTTATATAGATATATAGAGAATAATATATATATATATATATATATATATATATATATATATATATATATATATATATATATATATATATATATATATATATATATATATATATATATATATATTGAAGTGAATATTATTCGCGCTAACCATGCACGTCGGAAATATTGAAGAAATATTTATATGTAAATTTGGAATCGAAATTACACCGCAAAAGTTTTCAACCTCGACTGGGATACGAACCCAGGTCTCTCAGGTTTACGCCCTGTTGCTCTACCAACTAAGCTTCCGAGGTCTACTACTTCGCGATGCAATTGCGACTATATCTAATTACTCTTTTGTTCGCAAGCCAGTCATCGACGCACGGGTTGTCGTCTTCAA